>OY720632.1:169911509-171111509 GCA_963169105.1 Ceriagrion tenellum
GCTTGTAAAAGCCGCTCCACTTTTGCCGAAGCCGTCTCACGACCTCTCCCTCCGTCCCTCCCCCTGCCCCCACTCCCCTTCCGCGCTTGCAGTCTCCGCCGCCAAGCACTCCATCATCCCCACATCCCCTCTCCATCCTCTCTTTCCTTGCCAGCTGCACCGCTTGCATTATTGCACTCTGACGCGAGATGTCTTATCTCTTGTTTTTTTCCTCTCTCTCTCTCTCTCTGGAGAGAATGACTCATCCTAAGATCTCCTTGGGTTTATAGTTTCTTCTGCCAGTGTTTCGTTTCCAGATATTCGGAAACTTATAATTTGTAAAGTTGGCCTTAGTTGTGAAATTCTTACATTAGCGCACATATGCTACGTATGCGCTGATTGACCAGCTTTCTATCCATCTCAGAAATTTATATTTCATGTCATTTAAATTGCTCATGAAACGCTAGTTCATATTATGGTTTCTTTGGAAAGGAATAGGTTCAGCTGCGTCACTTGCGTATTTCCTTCGAGACGTGTCGTTGAGTTGACCGTGTTCTCATCCATTCCAAATCCCACTCTTTTGATTCAAATCCTGAGAGTAAAGGCAGGAAAAACGAGATGAATTTATATGCTATTGACCTTTCATCTTATCCAAAGGAAGTATATCTTAATGGGAATACCCTTAGTATGCTACGTTTATTCAATTAGCTAAAGCGCGTTTTTGGAGATACCGAAAAACGAAACTAAGATATAAATTTCCACGTGTTTTTTTCCTTTATAAGGTGTCAAAATTTGGGTCAATTATCCATCATATTTTTCAATTAATTTACCGGGTAGCCGAATCCATGTTTATGTCGCGTATGTATTGGAGGCTACAAATCCAACGGTCGCGGATTCGAATCCTACCTCAGGCTTCGATATTTTTCGACTTGGTATAAAGGTCTTTTGATGGACGCTACGATGTAGTTGTTGCGACAGTTATATTCTATATTCATTCCATGGTTAGGAAAAATTTTCAGTGAAATCATCCTTCGACCCCAGTCCTAACCACTGTTAAATCCCTCTACCAAATAGTATCTTCCGATTCTTTGGACAAGTCGGTCGTCGCGAGGAGTGAGTTGCCACCACTCTTCGCTCTGTTTAGTCCGCATCTTCATTTGGTGCTCAATATACTGATTATTCGGAAGGGGCCAATAAATCTCAAACCTAATACACAAGGCATTCCATTCAATCGGTTAAGGAAGAAGACTCCCAATCTCTGCGGCGACAGGCTGTTAAGACACCATCAGCGGCCGCGTGATTTATTTAATGTTCGTCGTGTTAGCAGCGTTCTTATGAGACCGAGCTGGGAGTGGCCGTCCGCTTTCACACGTACGGGCATTGCATCCGGACGGAGACAAATGGGAACAGAAACCTAAGTTCATCACCCGTGGCCCAGAGGGGCTGTCGAGAGGCCCTTTCGCGCCCTCCGAGCATCCTCTGCCCCCATCCGTCCTCCCCCGGACTGTTTCCACTCCATTTCATCCCCACTTACTGCACCGCCCCCCCTCCTCCCCCGTCTCCTCCCGGGTTCCCAATTTGTTGTCGATCTCCGCCCCTCCTCCCTTCCCCTCAGGGCGAGGAACCACCTCTCTTTGAACTTCCGCTCCATGTTCCTTCTCCCTTGAAAGGGAGTTGGCTACTGCAACACTCCTTATACTCCCCCCCCCCCCCACAGCCCACTTACCCTCCCTAACATCACTACCGTCGGTGTCACCGCGGTCCCTCGCACTCCTCGAATGGCCCTGAATCCCTCCCCCCTCATCTTTCTCCTATTTCTTGCACCCGTGGCGACATTTAAGCTTCATACTTTTCCTCCTCTCTTCCTGGAGCTCACGTGACTGGCACGGCTCCGTTGTCCGGCCCAAGTTTTTCGAACCTAACCCCCTACCCAAGTGTGTATGACGAACAAGTGTCCCCGAAAAAGTAAGAATGATGAATAACCACCTAGCCGAAATGGCAACTAACGTCACTATCTCTCCTTGTTCTCAGTATAACTGCGTACATAATGTTTTACACCTAACTCCTTCTTTTGATTCCGATAAATAATGCTTCCCCCCCTTCAATCCTCCAATACTTATGTAGCAGAATAGTACCCATGTTTTCTGCAGGCTTGCGCTGACAGAATTTCTTTCATGATAAAGAGCGTTTGAGTAGCATTGTCGTATATCTGGCGATAACTGAGAAAGCAAACTAAATTCTGGCAAGTGCTTTCTTCCTACTATCTGTTGGCTTATATATAACACGTTTTCATACTAAAGAGATTGGGCAAGAAGAAACTGATTATATTATATTACAAAACTTTTCAAATCAATTTAATTTTTCCCAACACATGTTGGTGATACTTATGCGTAACCTTTTGCCGTTACAGAAATCTGCGTGAAAGGGAATTGTATTTAGTAGGAATCATATTTTTTTGTCGCCCATCGAAGGGAGGTAAGATCTCCGGGACGATGATCGTATCATTCCTCATCGTGGAAACGAATACATTCTGGCCCGACGTACTTATCGAATGCCACGTTGCCGCTTCTCCCTTTACCTCGCCCCTCATCCTTCGGCACCCGCATCCATTCCATGCATTCGGCTCCGTGATGTATGCGCGTGAGCACCCGTGCGTGCGTGCGCTTAGTTTGCGGAACCCCCAAGGTCGCGCGCGCGCGCGGAGAGAGAGACGACTTGGGCTCGCGGAGCCACCGGATGCCCACCCTCCCCCCCCTGGCCGCCCTCTTCGCGGATTCGGTGTTCACACTCTCTTCCTCCACACCCCCTCCCCCCACCGGACACTCACTCCCCCGCCCTATGCGTGCGCGAGTCAAAGGAAGACCGCCACCGCGGTGGGAAGGAGAGGAGAGGTGGGGTTGGAAGCTGAATGCAAAAGGAGAGGCGAGGAAGGTGAGGAGTCTGTCTGATGTCTCCTCTCTCACTGCAGTGCTGAGTTGACGCACTACCCCCTTTGAAGTTTACCTGCGGCCAGAAAAACTCGGGGATTTTGTCTAACTTACTCAATTCTTTCGTTTTTATTCCGAAAGAAGCATTTAAGGTAGTCCGAGCGAGATAGTTCCCTAGTCATAATAGAGACCATATTCGAATTATACGTTTTAATTTCACCAGATATAGGACATAAATTAAATATTACATTATTAGTCGTGTAATAATATAGTTTTATATGACAGGAATTGTAAATAATTAAATGAAAATATCAAAATAAGTCTTTAACTAGACTCATTTTTTTCGCTCGGTGCGTTTGAAACTCCTTTAAAACGGAAGGTTTTTTGTGACACCCAAGAACCTACTGCGGTGACAATATTACTAATTTTCAAATATAGTTGAGAAAGCATACAAAGTACACGCTGATAGTTTTTTTTACGACATCTAAGTGTTAGAAATGTCTCATTTTGTAAATAATGTCCCTCTGGACTGCATACACGTACCATTTCCCATGTAAAAGGGCTGGTATTTTTTGGCAAATATCTCCGAAAGTATTGTGGTAAGGTGTTGAATTTTTGGTGTCATAAGAAGGGTGAGATATTTCTCTTTAAAATGAGACCAAATTCTTTGATTTCTAAGTAAAATAATATTTCGCTCGAACTACCTTAACTTCCATTCTATGCTCTGCGTCTCCGTCATTTATTTTTTTGCGACGGCATTTAGTGCAACCCAAGGAAATCAATTCGAAATTAATGAGTGAAATCAAAAGTAACAGCTTCGTTTCCCTTTCTCACTATATTGTTAAATCCTTCAGTAATAATAGTGGGTATATTTAAACGAATTTCACTCGCAGTTAATGCTGACACATGAGATTTTATGGCGAATTTTCCCACTGGATTGATGTGAATATTTCAGTGAGTGCATCCGTTGGTGTTTACATATTGAGCTGCGCATCTCATTATTTTACGAATCGTACGGTTTCTAGAAGACAAGAATATTGATTCTCATCTAATATGCGGTGAAAAAAAAATTCGTCTAGAAATGTGCTAATTTTTTTTAATTTTGCCGTGCTATTCTCTGCAGCTCCGTCTGGTGAGCAGTTGAGTGTGTTTTCAATAACCTTACATGGTATAATGAGTGCGGGGTATTACTAGTAACTCGTTTTCTCGAGGACTTCAAGAGTGTTAAGTGAGAGGTTCTCAAGAACATTGGAATAACATGAGGTTCATCGAGTGGTTAGTAAAGCAAAATTGACTGTCTACACCTGTGTTTTTTTCATGATTCTCATAGCCATTTGTAGTGCAGCATAGTTAGGTAAAAGGCGGGATTTCATTCATCGCAGCGTGTGATAATTGGACAATTTACTCCCCCAGAGTACGACTTGTGCGTGACAGTATTTTTTCATCAGGACTCCAACAACGCCTTCCTTAATATCCTGAACTACATCACGTAGCGTCTCGTCGATGTGATTCGAATACCCAGAATTTTTGCAGCAACACTTTCCTGATAAACGCGGGAGTTGTTTTTTCCTCAGTGTTCAATCAAAATACACATTTGTTCGTTACCTCGCTAAAGATGTCACTCAAAGGATCTGTTTCTGCTCAGCTCAAATAAGATTTCAGTAATCGCAGTGGAATACGTGTTGCGTTAAGGCACAGTTGATATATTTATCTCATTGTAATATTCTTTGGAAAAATAGACCTGCTCTTAATTTTATAGGATGAATGAATTATAAAATTATATTTTATTTCGAACTCCCACTTGGACAATGGAAGTGGCTGTTTTGTTCGCTTGTAAGAGAGGGAGAGGGGAGGGAGAAAAAGGACTGAGGAGTTGGAAGGTGATAATTAGGTGGTGAAGAAACAATAGGCGCTGCATTTATGCAGAGGGACCTTCGGCGAAAAGAATTGTCATGCAAGAGCGGGAGTTAGTAAGTGCGGCGCGGGTGGGGATGTGGTTGTGCGGCGGCGTCCCGTCCTCCCGCTCTGCGGGGGAGTGGATGGCGCTGGATTTCTGTTTCCGAGGCAGCGCAGGGAAGGAGTGTCGAAATGACCTCCCCAACCCTTCGTTTTCTATCCCCTTTTGAGGAGGCAGGATCGGCGGCTAAGTCGCCCCGCTTCCAATTTTTTCCCCTATACCACTTCCCTTTTCCTTCCACACCCTCCGACCTCCCAACCCAACCTCTGTCCATCCGTCTAGACCATTAGGCGCCGCGGTTTCTCCCCCCCTCCCCTCCTCCCTGCCTCCCACCCCACCTATCGCCGCCCCACTCCCCCTATATCCCAGACGACGCACCGCCAGTGTAAGTAACTCCCTCCTCCTCCTCTACCTTCTTCCATTCCCTCCGATCCCTTCTTCAGCCCCTCCCCGTCTCTCCGCGGTTTGGCCCCGTCCACTCTCGGATGCTGAGCGTAGAAATCCATCAACGCGGCGCGCAAATTAATTCCTATCGCTCTTTCTTTCCCGTTACTGTTTCACTTTTTCCAAGTCAATATGGCCCACTATGTACAGTCCATATATAACAGTGATTCCGGACCAGCAGTATCCTTTCCTAGCGTTCTTTCCCTCACCGTTGATCCACACTCAATCCATCCAGGCCCTCATGGACTTACCAACGCCCTTGGCCCGCTCATTTGGAGCATTCTTTTATGATCTTCAGTGTTGACTAAATCAACGGTAAATCAGTCGAAAATCTGTGAATTAAATGAAGTGAATAGGACAGCTCATCGGGAAAGAGAAACGTGGCTATGATTAAAAAAGTAAGTAACATAGCTACTTTACAAATTAAACTCTATGACAGTCATTTTTGAGCTGTAAGAAAGAGAAAAATACATTCAGTGAAAACAGGCTGAAAAAAATAAGCAAGGAAGCGGAAAAGAAGGTAAAGAGTTCGATGGTGACAATCAGAGTAATGAAGCATTGTATTCGATATTTAGGTAGGAATGCGGAATGTTTAAAAAGCATATTTTTTTTTTTAATCTGTTCATTCTACTTTCTAGATCAAGATATAGACTATAAATATTGGTCTCCTCATTTTATTTGTAGGGATAAGTAAGCGAAATTACACTTAGAAAATAAAGAAATTAGTTTAACTCCTTTTGTTTCATGGAGAAAAAGGTTGCATAAATTCCCTCATGATAGCCTGATGCTGCAGTTATGCTTATTGACGTACCTTATGTAGGACTCATGGTTTGATCTAAAAATGACTATGGGGTTTCTCCAACTATTTATTTATCAATCATTTGAAATTCATCCCAGATTCTCCCCGACTTATATTTGTTGGAACTTTGCATTAACATGAGAATAACATGGGGTAAATTGGCTAGAGCATATTATACGACATATCCTTAAATATTCGTAACTATTTATCATCACCATCAATCAGAAGATTGGTTTCTGCCACTCTCCACTCTCATGTCAGCCAACCGTTTCACTCCTTTTTACGTCTTTATTTCAACCTGTATAAAACGAGTTGATGAATGTGTACTGCTCCTCATTCTCTACGTGTGCCATGTGCATTACCTTTTATTGTTGGCGCCTTCCCGCCTCTATAGACAAGGGTAATCAGCTTTTATGCTGCATCGCGGCATAATCAAGCAATTCACCGTTCGTGGCCATCCCATACTCCCCTGATTGCTTTAATGCATGCGATGCAATTGATATTCGCGGGCGCAAGCCACGATTGGCGCCGTGAGCACCGGCCAAATGCTTTCAGATTTCCTAGCACGATGCTTATTTCCTCGCAAATTGGAATCCCCGTCTCTTTTTCTGGGTAGGTTTATAGTTATTAGACGAGGCTCATTGTTCGCGAGAATCCATTAGTATGACCACGCTGGTGCAATTGGGAATCGTCCAATACCTAACTTATTTTTGATCAATGCAAATTTACTCGTTTAAAGTTATGTTTCAATAACAAGGGATACTCCTCATGAACTCCGCCCTGAATGAATTTCTCGATCGCGATAACCTATACAACGATCTCCCTTCTGTACCGTGACGAAGAATGTTCCTGCTCCTGAGTTACCCGCAGCGAAGCACTTCTTTTCCACGACCAATGAGATTCCGGTGGACGATGATTTCCCTGCCTCGGCATAAGCGGGCCTTTGTGAGGAGGCTCTCCTCCACCCATAAAGGCGGTTCTGTGCAAACCGTTTAGGTCTTTCGTGGTCGCTTGGCGAAGGAGAGAGGGGAGCATTATCCTCGGGAATGAATGGTGAGCCTCGGGGGGCGGGGGAGGGAGTGGGCGATGGCCGTGTGGGGGTGGGAGGCAGAGAGCCATAGGACTGACTGTTCTGGGGTGAAGAGATTCGGAGGCCTTAATGAGCGCTGTGGTGATGGTGGTGGTGGTGAGGGGGATGCGGCCATTCGATGCCGTTCCGGGCTCTTGAGTCTCGCGGAGACGGAATGCAAGGAGGTTGGGGGAAGGATTGAGGGATGGGCGGGGGAGATGCAATGAATGAGGGAGGGCAATGAGGTGGGGAGGAGAGGGGTGCAGGAAGTACTGGGCATGCTCAGAGGTCCATTATTTCACCCGTCCAATGCTCATTAATTGCCGTCTCTCACTGCCAAGTCAAACCGATCTCTGCTCCGCTTTCAGTGACACATTCTGTGCGCCCTACCTAAATTATATCACGTTTAAAGGGATCTCGTTTTCTGTGTATTTCTGCCACGTATGTGATTCTTTTTCAACAAGTAATGTTAGTAGTGATGGATGAACTTACATCTGCACGTAACCCTCCGAGCCGCCACATGCGCATGTGGCAGTGTGTGTTAGGACACCAACCGTGTAAAGGTGTAAAAATAGAGGTTATCGGTGGTGAAATGGTGCAGTGTATTATGGGAGTGTTATAAGTGAAACTCTGGGTAAATTATAGTCACTTATTGTGCTTAGAAAGAACAAATTTTTGAACTTATCTGTTCGGCAGTGTATTTCTGTTATTTTATCGCATCTATCGAACTTAGAGATGTAGTATGAGGTCAAAAGGATATTCTCAGTCGCACCGAAACACACGTTTTCTGAATTTTTCAATAAAAATAAGTCTAGCGCGCAGTCTCCGAGGGTCTAGTGGCTCCCAACTCTATCCCTCTAAAGCCAATAACTTACTGACGTGACGTAATTTATCGCCACACCTCCAAAAATGAATCTCGGCCAAATCAAAGTAGGGGTCTGAAGGATACCTATATTTTTTACTTTCAAGGATTTTGTTTTATACAATACAATAAGTTTTAATTCACTCCCTATGAGATGCGTTGTAGGAACTGGCCTAAACCTTATGGTAACGCAAGCTCGGGCAGAAATAGCATTCCCACGCAATAAATATTAAACCTCTGGGATTTACTTCTCCGAAGCTAAGTGCTAAACCACTCCCAAGCTGTTGCTGGAAGTTCTCTAATGGAGTAGCTTATACCGGCCTTAGGATAAAAAATTATTCTACCCTCCGCACTTAATCGCCGTGGCGCAATAAACATAAATTTCAGATTGCATTTCCGCCGGTAAAGGCTTTTCATTCGGAGCATGACCTCTTTTAATTGGCTTCACACAGAGTGAAGGAGTTGGTGTATGCTTTATTGCACCTTGGTCAACATCAAACTCCGCTAGTATGACTGCGCGCGCCAAGGTAATTGCTTCGCAAGGACTACAATTATGGCATCGGTCATCAAGGGAATCATTTATGTCTTGCGTCCATTCAAAATAAAATTGTGTTAAAGAGGAATGCCCCTGAATCAAGACCAAGAGATTTTCAGGAGCGCATTTGAAAATCCATTCCTGTAAATGCGCTGCTTTGAGTTTAATGCTAATCTGTTGCTGAAATTGTTTACTCTTTTATTGCATGCGGGGATTTCTATATCGAATTAGTAACCTTTTAGGGCTTTCATCACGTTTTGTAAGCTACAAACTGTAATCCTTAACAGTTATTTATTCGCCATGAATCCAAAATTATCCAATCGGTGGAGGTTGTTTGGTATATATTTGGAATTAACCATTTTTCATCTCAATGTGTATTGGGTTTACTCATTGCAAGTTTATTTTTACCCATTTTAAGGCTATAAAGGAAAAATGTATTAGAATTCCTGTTAATTCAAACTTATGCCTTCGCTCTGTATAAGTTGGGAAAAGTATAATATTCACTTAGCGGTGCGCATCTTTCCTTGTTAACACTTTTTTCCAGGAGATTTAGCGTATTATTGCCAATTTTATAATGATACGAGGCTTTTTTAGGTTATAAAACAGCCAAATCGTGGACCATTAGGTATTCATCATTAGCTTAAATACCGTCTTTCCATTTAATGTCTGTTACATGTTCTTATTTCGTTAAATTTTTTACATTATCATTCTCTTATGCTGTTTATTCATTGCCTTCAGAAGGAAGCGCTGCTTTGATCAAATTGTCCCGAGAACGTAGGATTTTTCGCTTTGCCATGCATCTAGAAACGTTTATTTACAGCCCTTTCAGCCATGTATGAGGTAAAAGCTTAATTGATAGCTTTATGAAACAAGGAAATGTTCCAATGGAAGACAGTGCAGCATTATAATCTGTTCTTTAATATCTTTCTGTTCAAAAGCAAGCTCCGCTTAGGCGAACCCTTTCGTGGGTGTCGTATAACCGTCATTAACGATGAGTCACCGGCATTCGTATGAATTTCAGAACCATAGCGTGTCTATTTTTCTTTTCATCGTGTATTATTATTGAAGTATCAATCTTTCTCTCGGGCAGGAGTTTTACCTTAGGTTTTCGTCTTGTTCACCTCCGCTCTCTGATCATAACTAAGCGAAAATCGACCGAAGACGATATTAACTCTTGATTGCTTCGTCAATTTACAGTTTCAAACACTGGAGTGACGAGACGGGCGTCTCCTTTATAGAAGGTAGCTCCTTTGATGGATTAATTCATTTGGCTTACGTACGCGATGCTTGTGACTGCCTCCAGATTTTCACCACGCTTATTCGCTACCCGAGTCATAAGCTTTTCGCCCACGGTTTGAATATTCCCATCATTTTATACCACCATTCGCAAGTGCTCCGCCTCCTACGTAATCCCCTACGCGTTGATCTGTTTCGCCCATTTGAAGGAATTATGGCCGCCCGTAATCAAGTCGCAAGAATGTAGTTGCCTTCACTCCGCCGTGGATCGGTCCATGCTCATCTCTCGGAAGGAACATTCGTTCAATCTTTCTCCATCTTCGAGCTTAATTTGCGTCTAAATTTCAGCACTACGTAGACGATTCGTCATTTTACCTTTCGAGCACATGTTGACGCACGCCATGTGACGCTTCTTTAACTCTAAATGCGTCCTGCTGATTTTTTTATCAATGGTTAATCGCTCCCCTCGCCTCACGCCATTTCCTTTCGGCCACCCGCACGACTCGAGCATTTAACGCTTTCCTCCTCCCGTCCACCCCAATCTCGAATAGCTCTGTGCCTTACATCCCTCGCTTCCCGTCATCCCCCGGTACCATCTCTCCATCCCCTTCTCTCATTAACCGTCTCGCTCTTCGGTCCTGTGTGATGATCCCCCGCCCCACCCCCTCTCTTCCTGGCCGTGTTTCCAAAACACACAGGGTCCTTGTGTCCATGCTCCCACCATTCTTCACGCCCCATTAGACCCCCTTCGGTGGTCCCGTGCGTTTTAAGTCTTCCCCCTCGCCCGTCTCCCTCCCCCCAAACCCCTCTTCCTTTCCCCTTCCCACTCTCTCTCTATTAGGGGAACTTAGCTAGCTCGACCCCCTCCATTCCCCCACCACCCGCCCTCGACGTCGAGGGGGCACTAATTTCTGGATTAATCTCCTGCGAGGATCGCCGTCTTAGATCGCGAAAGAGAAAGGGGTCCCTTTTAATCTCTCTAGCTGCTGAAAAAAGAAACGGGATACGGGATATGAGATATCGCCGGATTTATCTTCTCGATCGCACTCTTCTCTTAATTCTTCTCGATCCCGCTCGTTTGTGGCGCCCTTTTCTTGAGCCGTCGTCCCATGCATCCGGCCTCCTCCCTCTTCCCATCGTCCCCTCCCCCCCCCGCACCGCCCCCCCTTTTTCTTCCCTCTCCGTCGCTGCAGAGATTCCGCCGTCGCGGGCAGGGGCGGCGGCGGCGTCCTCGGATCGCGTCGCGTCCACCTCCCGTGCGCGCCGCGCGCTGCTCCCTCCCCCTCCCCTCTCTCGTCACGGCGGGTCGGGGGAAGGGGGATGGAGATGGGGGGGGGGGCGACGACTGGCAGATGCTCGTTTGTTTTTCTTCCACTCCCCTCCCCCGCCCGGTTATTTTTCGGATGGGGCCGCTGAGGAAGCTGCTCTTCTCTTCCTCGTTCCACGTTTATTTCTCGGCCCGCTTAACCTGCCTGGCTCCTGCCCACGGAAGAAATGTTTTCCAGTCGTCTTACGGACTCATGTCTATCGCGAAAGATCTAGCCATCGTTTTGCCCTTATGCTTTGCATTTTCAGTCGACCTTCCCCTCTCCCCTCGTGCTCCCGACTTCTTCAAATGCCGCATCTTACTTCCCCCCCCCCCCCACCATCATCTCTCCCCAATCTCCGCTCCATTTCCTTTCTACTGCCTCTCTCTCTCCCGTCCTCTTGATCCCCCTCCACATCTCGCCGCTTCTCTTTTTCACTTACGCCCGATATATCATGGCCGATAAGGAGGAGTTAAGGGGAGACTGCGTCACTCTTTCCTCTCATTTCTTCTACTCCCCTCCTCTCCTTACCCCCCCACCCCACATTCATATTTTATTATATTTTTTGCCCACGCACAGGTGTTCTGCCTCTCACGCTTAATTTTTTTATCATTTTCATAAAAATGTTTCTTGCAAAAATGTGCTCTCTTGAAATAGAGGGAAGGAGCTCATAAAAACGGCCGTGAGTCTTACCTGAAGAGTATGTTTGCCGGCTTTGAAATGGAAGGAAGTAGCGACCGAGCCAACGACACCATCACACTGAAAGTGGGCGGTAAAGTGTGATTTATTCGGATCAACAGCCATCCATGACATCTCTTTCACCGAGTTGGATATTCTTTTTTTAAGAAAAGCTAGCATTTTTCATATCGATGACCATAGAATCAAAAATATCAATGTTTGCTGTTTGAACCATGCGTTTGAGAACTCGAGTATGCCTTTAATCCTCTCACTTGATAGTTTTCTAATGAAAGTTGCGGTTTTATTATAAATTTTGTTTTTAAATGATTTCAACTGTAATATATACGGTTGAACTAATTTTGAAAATTTTCGTAAAAATTATAAATTGTAATTAATATGTTAAGTCGATGTGACAATTTCCGTTTTGCTGGACTGTATTTCAATTTTATTTACTACTGCTTTACATCTACTTACTACCCTACTAGCCACCACAAGGTTGTTTGGCAGTGGGTGACTTATCACCAACATGAACTAAAGTGAGGAAATTTACTTTCGCCACTATGCACCACAGAATGGGTTTGCTACAAATGCTACGAAAACCACTAAATTAATCTATAATGAACTACGTAAACGTGACACATGAGTCGTGCAGGGAACATGCATTTGGTGGTATATGAATAAATTGGCTACACTACCAGTCAACTAACTTACTTCTAAGTCACAACGCAATCATTATGATCTCTTATTTAGAAGTTTTTGAGAAAGCTGATTGATTGATAATTTCGAGGCGAAATTCTCCGCTTTCAACGCTTTACACTCACTTCTGAGCGCTTCTGTTGGCACGTTTACTCTACCTTCTCCAATTTGTGTTATTGCCAATTGACTCAACAATGCCTTATGTCGATGGAGAGGAAAAAAACACCCTTCTTTGTTGTTAGCCGCACGAATGCTTATTTCCGAGTGGCATTTAAAACCGTCCATACTCTATCTTCCTCTTCCCGCTGTCCGACCCCCGAGTGCAATATTAAGACGTCAAGAAATCTCGGATTCCCCCTCGCGAAAGTTCACCTCTGGGATATATATGCCTCGGAGGCGGCGGCGCGGCTCCTTACGTAGCGTACGAGTTGTGGGTGCATCTCCCCATATCGTAGCGATCTCCTCCCTCGCTCTCCTCTCACCTCCCGCCCTGAATGCCCTCTCTCTGTGCTCTCTCTCTCTCTCTCCGCTTCATCTTCCACTGAGGGTAATGTGAGACTGCAGTGCCCTGCATTTCGCAACGTTTCCCTAACCTTTATCCTCCCGACTCGCCCGACCTCCTTCCTCAGCCCCGACATTCCCCCACGCCCCGTCTCACCACACCTCCCCATCTCCTCCTTATCCTCCTCCCTCTTAAAAGCAGCGGCAATGCAGAGCTAGGAATCCAAGAGTCTCTTTGGTTCCCAAACGTTTCCGTGAAGAGCGCTCGTCCCACTCCATCGCAGCTGCGCGGCACGAGGGTTTTTGCGAGTTTATTTTTCGAGTGCTGGTCGAAAGAAAGCGTTGGTCCCGTCCGCGTTGGCTGAGGGTCGGAGTGAGTCGGTTCGCGGATGCCCCTCGTCCGAAGTTCGCCGAGGGCTCAGAAATAGGGCGCGACTGTCTTCTTCATTTTCCTCCTATACCGTCTACTCTGAAGTTAAATATATGGCCGTTTATCCACATGTTTGCAACTTTCTTTCTCTTCCTATCTTTCTTTCGTGAAATGAAGAGCAGAATTGCATAAAAGAGTCAAACATTTACTTAGCATTTCTCACTACCCTTTTTGTGCTAAAGAATTTCTCACCTGTCTGCAGTAACTTATCATCCCTCCTCATAACGTAGCTTATATTTCTATTATTATTTATCCTTGAGAGTCGTTCTTAGTTTGAGCATAAATAAATCTGGTAAAAAATTGAAAATCCGAATTTATTTTTCTTTTGTTTATACTTTTATTGGAAAATGAACCACAATATAAATGTGAAGACTTTCCGTAAATGTGTTTGAGCTTCTACCCAGCCGTCATTCGCCAAGTAACTTGCAGTGTATTATTAAAATAGCACCCTTCTACGTTATCACCTGACCGTAATGAAATTTGGACCTTTTCCGGTGAAGAAAATACGTGAGACACGCTAGAGTGTGTATTCCTTACCCTTTAAAAGTGTTTGCTATATTCTAGTGTGTGATACAAATGTCTAGCATGTTCTGTTATTGGTGCTTTTCATGACTTATTCCTTTAGTTTTTGGAGGAGAGAGAGAAGCATTTTTGAACAACTCATGGGGCCATTTCATCATTAGTACGTCGTAAAGTCCCATGTTTTTGCATAATTGGTATTTATTTATTATCTAAGTTTAAATATTAATTTAGCTTTTTTGTTTGACACCCCTGTGAACTTTTTTTGCCTGATTGCCAATAATGCTTTCGCGTTGCATTATGATTCTCAATTCTCTTACTACTGCCGAGGGATTTACTGTCATAAAACAAGCGCATATTTAAAAAAATAATGATTATCAATAGCTAGACAACACCCGTGAACTTATTTTTTTTTCGGCCGTAATATTTACGCTTGCTTCAGTAGTCTATTGTGCGCGGTCGCTTACGAACGAAAACCGAGGAGAATTTCACCGATATATTTAAATCCCTTCTCCTAAGCGCGTTCACTGAGTACGTCAGATTTCCAATTACCTCGATATTCACGCGTCCGTTGGGCATTTGTCAGTGAATGATATCTCGCTAGTTGGACACATGTTCTTGAGAGATCGGAACCGGGAAGAATGAAACCAAGACAGCAGGACTAATACCAGAACATCCACTCTCTCTTATATTTAAAAGGATTTTTAACATCGGAAGGGCGACCCAATCGACGTCAAGTTTTCACTTACCCTTGCTTTTGTGTTCCCGAATAAACGCGTCAGCCGCACGTCGTTCGAGTGCGGCCCGAGCAAACTTGAGGCTCCTCGCCTCCCTCCCTTTCCCCTCCTCTTTGGCCTCCTACATTGCCCTCCCTTGTATACTTTGCCTTCTTCCCATCCTCCCCTCCCTTCGGTGGCATTGGGGGGTGGGATCGGATGGATGGGGAGCGCGCTGACACGGGATGGAAAAAAATACCTGGGAGTGACGGCATGAAGAAGTAGGGGACGGAGCGATGAAGAAGGGAAGAGGGGTGAGGAAGGAGGACATGCTGAAGGAGAGGAATAAGAAGCGGCATGGAGTAGGAAAAGGAAAAAGGTTGCAAGGTTACGTCTTGAAATCGACCTCATCTCTCGTGCCCATCTTCTTCCCATTGCGCTCTCGTTTCCTCTTTCTCTCTCCGTCCCCTCCTACCACCCCCCGCCCATCCCCCGCTCCGCGCCTCTCCTCCTCCCCTTTCCCATCCCCGAAATGCTCCTCTCCCTTTCCTATTCCTTGGTCCTCTTCCAAGACGAGTTCTTATCAGTTGGGAATTTATTTAAGTGCTTGGCGCGCATGCCAGGGCCCCTTGTGTCTTTGTGGGCGAGGCCGGAGGGGGGCGGCGGGGGCGGGGAGCGAGAGTCGGTGCGAGTTGTCGAAGGGGCGGCCAAGAGTTTTTGAGGGAAGCGAATCGCAGCCACCAGGACATGTGCTGCCCCAGAGTAATTGCGGAAGGAACAGCATCCGGGCCGAAAGCGTGCAATCCCTCCGAAGTGACGCTGAAAAAAACCTGTAATAAATAGTAGTTTTTGGGGAAAATTAAAGGAAAATGTTACTTTGCTCCTTGGAAATCCGTGGAAGTTTGATTGGCAACACTTTAGAGGTGAACGCTCTCCGATTGTCTAATAGATTCTTCGTATTCGTGTATCCTTTTCTTTCGTAGCTCATCTGAAGATGTATAGTTTTGATCGAGAATGTAGAGTATTGATGATTCCCCACAGGTATGATCAAAATTTGGTGTTTATACTTTTTGTGTAATGTAGAATTGTAGAAGTGTATAACTGTAGAAAGTGTAGAACTCTACCACTAACATTTTGCCGCAATAAATATTGTGACTCTAATGGACAAAAAATATAAGCAAGGTCCCCACGCAGACTTAATCTTATCATTTTCGAATCACAGTATAGGTTATTTTTATGGAGAGATAGTGAGGTATCAATTAGATGCATTATTGACTGCATAAAAACGAAACTTCAAGCTTTTTTACAGACAGAAAAGGAGATAGAATTAAAAGAATAAATTTGCAAATCATGGTATTTATTAAAGCGTTCTTTTATAAAGGCGTCTACAAGGACATCAATAACCTTTGCTGAAACCCTCGCTCATATGAGAGTCATTAGGGAAAGGTTCGAACCTGTCACTTTCACCTCTCGTAAAATTTTGATCATGTATGAGCCATTAAAATTTATGTGCCAAATTCAGCGCCGATATTAACGCCGTTGTGCAACTTACGACCGGAAGTATGATTGCCACCAATCGGCGAGTACAATATGATTTGATAGATAATTCTCTTACAGTTAACGATTGCTGAGCTTCCCCCTTCCTGCCTTTATGAGTCTTTTGTCGCGTTAATGTTGACAAGTGGTGGTTGACCTATGATGCTACCTGAATATGTTGTCATATTGGATTCAAGCTTTATTTAATGCTCATGAAATAAATAATACCTTCCTCCTAAGACGTGATGTGCGTATTCGACGAAAAGGTTTGGGGAAATGTCACGGAGGATGTGGGAGAGGGAAGCGGCTCGAGGAGAGGGGGAATGGGAATTGTGGAATGGTGAGGAGAGGAAGAGGGAGGAGGTGAATGTCTAATGGGTACGCGATGGTACACGTTCTGCCGGGTGCCGAGCCTCGCATGGTGTATTAACTGGCGAGAATGTGCCGAGGCTGCGAATGAGAATCCGTCGTATTGAGATTCCTGAGCCGTTACGTGTAGATTGGTGAATTTATTTAAGACCGGTATGCGCGGAGGAAACGTCTCCCTCCACCTCTGGTCTCGAGTGTTGTTTCCAAATTTAATGTCGTTCTTCGGATGCCGAGGATGGATTGCGTAATGTGCCAATTAGATGGAGGTAAAACCAGCAGACTTGCTGCTTTTGAGGGGAAATTCCCGTTCTACTTAATGTATATACGACCTATAATTTAGAGAATCTGCGATAGAGATGGGATTGAGAATAGACAAAATGACATAGCATTTTATCATAATCTCTCTCAGTTATTAATATTGATGTTCATAAAATAAAACCGCTCTGAAGGCTAATTTGAGGGTTAGGTTAAGTGTTAGTTAGTTAAAGGAAGACTAGCGTTTCTAATCAATTGCCAAAGACTTATTCGAGTCCCCGATGTAACTAGTCTCAATTAGTTTAATATACCCGACGTATGGAGAGAGGACGTTCGGCTTATCACCTTTCTAAAATAAGGCTAGGAACCCATTTGAGGCACCTGATTGCTACTTGGCAGTCATCATCATGAAGGCCGAGAATTTTGAGGTCACAGAGACAATTTGGTTTCATTTTGCGGGTTAAATTTGGGTGAAAAAAACAGGAAAAATAAGTTGCGAAAAAATCCCCATGTCTTTTATTGTGATAAATCTAAATTGATTTCATTGTTTAATTCATAATTTTATTGTGATTATTACTTGTGGTAATTCTTTATTTACTCACTTTTCTACTCTTAGAACTGAGAATACTTTTTAGCCGATGTGTGCCCTTCGAGAAACAAGCAAAGACCTAGAATAGCTGTTGGGCTCAGTATATTAGCATTTGTTGCTGGCGCCTGTTCATTGACTTTACTATAACTAAGTTAATTTTATACTATGTGTACCGTGCGAATGGTTTAAAGTGAAAATTTATGGAGCGACATTCATGTTGAAAGCCTTGCTTTTCCCCGATGCCCCTAATGAGTAATTGAGGTGGTGTGTCTGAGTTTGTGCAGTTAATAGGGTTGTTCGTCACGGCGGAGGAAGGGGTGATGCCGGATAGAGGAAAGGAAGTGCTGGGCGCCAATGGGTGGGGGTGGGGAGAGGACTGGTGAGCGAGGGTGTGGGTGGAAGTGGACGGGAAAAGGAGTGACTTGTTGGGGAAGTCTCATGAGGAAGGTTGATGAGTCGAGAGATTTTTTTCTTTATTTTCCCCCTTCCTGCCTTTATGGCGGCCTTTCCTCACCGACGCCGTCATCTCTTTCACTAGAGTCATTGTTTCAGATGACTCAAGTTCATTGTCTAGCTTCATATTCAAGAAGAGTTAACATGCTTATTGTTCGATTTATCCGCGCGTGTAATAAAATAAAAACGAGCTTCCTCATATACTTCGGGTAAATTGAAAAATATACGGATGGATATTTATTCCCGTTGTCCTTTTTACAAATGTATGGATACATAACCCAGAACTGGATAAACTTATTTTCTATTGCTCTTCCCACGATATTTGATTCGGTATGTAACCATTTTTCTCTCTATTTTGTCCGTCGTGCCATGCGATCGGCGGCATCTTCTTCGAGGTGGGCCACTCCACTTTTCCTCTCCTCCCGCCCATCCGCTCCCTCCCACCCCCCTCTCGAGGATCCTGCTCCCTCGCTTTCGTCTCCCTCCCCTGCTCCCTTCAGGCTCAGCCTCCCGTTTTTGCTCCCGAATACGGTTCCCTCTTATCCTTTTTTCCTCCCTCTGTGTGAAGAGCCGAGTTCGAATTCCGATGTTCACAAATGGACGACCTCCGACTCTAAACAGATTGGTTTTTGCCGAGTCCATAATCTCATTCCAGTCTCTGTGGTAACCTTTTCAAGCCAGTCACATATCTCACTTTTGACTTGAAAATTTTCCAAATTTTCTTCGAAAGGATTACGCTCTTTGAAATATCTTTCTATTCTTATGGCTTCTCTTGTTTTATTGTTATTTATATTAATTACATGGGAAATGAGCCCTTCGTAATTTGTGAAATTAGCCCTATCAATATCAGTCGTTCATTTTGTTTTAATGTATCACTTATGATGGCCCACAGCCAATTGATTAGATGTAGCCACATACCTCCAGACTACTATCATTTCAACTCATTTTTATTTGGTAGGTAGTTCTACAAATTAATAGTTTGCTTTTATGAAAGTGTGAGACGTATATAGTGGGTAAATAGAAAACTAAATGGCCCATTGGATTTCTCCTTGTATTTTACGAGCGCTTTAACTTTTCATTTTTGTTTTGCATCAAAGCCAAATGCCGATTTACATACTAATTTCTCTCATGTTAAGAAACCACAGGAAACAGAAACAAGAAACCACTTTGCATATTTAGAAATATGAATACCTATTTTTAAATCAATAATGTGTTTCTTTTGGTTTTTTTCTGAATATATCTCTAATGAAATATTTACTCAGTCGTCTACATTATATATATGATGTGATAGTCGGCTATATTTATTTTTTTGTTGGGAGTTATGAGTTGAGATAGGCTGGACATCTCAAGAAACAGTGTTGATATCCCTCGGGAGGGACCCTGCCCTTTCCTCTTTTACGGCACCAACGTCTGTCACCCTAACCTCTGCGTCTCACTCCATTCAAATTGTCGAAGGAAAACATTGAGAGCTGTCGTAAACCTTGAGGTCGCGCCAAAGTGTACTTTTTCACGAGTGAGAGTGCGGTGAAGTTACTGTGCGGGGGAAGACGGCTGTACGGCGAGGGGATGGGGTGGGGTAAGAGGGTCGACAGTGCCGGGCCCTTCGCTTTTCGGGGCGCCCCTCGGCCGCGCCACCTCTTCGGCGTCGTCTCCCGACCGCAGCCCTCAGGCAACACCCGTCGTCGTGAATCGGATCCTCGGCCACACCCGGCACTGCTCTTCTGCTTCTTCCCCTCCGCGGTTGAAGGGCTTAAAAGGGGGAGGCGCCTCGTGCTCGCCCCCACGAGGTAACTTTTTACGCGCCAGGGAAATAGAATGCCAGAGGCAAGGTTTTTGGGTTCTGAATCCTCGTGGCGTCTTGTTGGCATGTCAGCGGAGTGCGAGACTAATTTCGGTGACAGTAATGTGAAGTTAAATAACCCAGGGGGCTTGAGTGTGAACTTGTGAGAGCTTGGAGAAATACAATGTCTCACCGTCAAAAGAACAGCTCAGTAATGCGGAATGTCTCAACTTTTCGGCACCACCACCGCCAAGCGAAGGCGAATGAAGGAGAGAAAAAGAAGTTCCTCTTTTTTTTGCATTGCAGAGGAAGCTTCTTATTACGTTGAAGTTAACTTAAAATGTCAGCGTTCACTTTTCGAAATGGTTAGCTATGTGTGGATATTTTCGGTACCAACTGAAACTAAATTATGCTGATAATAAATGGCAAATACCCTTTCTGGTGCATGTCCATTTCATAAACATAGATTATGAGAATCCTTAGACCATCCTCGCGGCATTACCATGTATCAAAGAACGCAATAAGTGCGACATGCTTCGTATTTTTATTTGCTGAAGACTTTTGCAACCACTTGGAGGGACATATAGAGACTTCTGTTTTTTTTTAAATATGGGAGTGTCTCTAATGCAGGTATACATGCTATTACGTTGAAGTTAACTTAAAATGTCAGCGTTCACTTTTCGAAATGGTTAGCTATGTGTGGATATTTTCGGTACCAACTGAAACTAAATTATGCTGATAATAAATGGCAAATACCCTTTCTGGTGCATGTCCATTTCATAAACATAGATTATGAGAATCCTTAGACCATCCTCGCGGCATTACCATGTATCAAAGAACGCAATAAGTGCGACATGCTTCGTATTTTTATTTGCTGAAGACTTTTGCAACCACTTGGAGGGACATATAGAGACTTCTGTTTTTTTTTAAATATGGGAGTGTCTCTAATGCAGGTATACATGCTATCGTCCATTTCAACTATTTTTGTTGTTACAATGGATACGAATCGCAAGCCATTTCTTTATGGGGCATAAGCGTATTTGTTCTGTTTGCTGCCAGATTGCTTACGAAATTTCAGAACATCCAGGCACTTAAAAATAGCCAATTTAAGACGTTGTTCTCGGTGGGTGTGATTTATGTCAGATTATTTTTATTCGCTGTATTTCTCGTTTTTTTAAAACTATAATTACAACTCTGTGGCATCTTTAGTGATGACTTCATTTTATCAAAATAAAAAGTATGCTGGGGACAGATTCTTTTAAACGCTACCGGTATATTTAAACCAGCGATTGTCGCCATTCGTCCAGCAGCTACTCCGAAAGGTGAACCGAGTTAATCCAATCGTAGCTAGTTCCTTAGGGTTGAAAACTGTGATATCAAACTGCTCTGTTGCATGCAAGTGGCAGAGAAACGTTCTGTCACGCGGTGCTCAAAGGGTTCTCCGCTCACAGCCGTTCCGTCTCCGCGCAATAAAATGCTCTTCGGGGGGTCACGGCGGTGTATTTGATTGCGCCAAAAACTCGTTGTAAACGGAACCCCTTTTTCGCGTCACCCTCATCCCCTCACGAAATTCCGACTTTATTGTTATTTGTTCAGCAAGTTTTTGAGAGACTCGTTTTTTTTTGTACCGTGGTCGAATGAGGCGGCTTATATAGATCCTCATTTTTTGCGGCCACTCAAGCCGTTTTGCGGCAGGTCTGAGAGAGTCGAAGGGAAGGAGTCCAGTGGGATGTTGCAATAAAGTGTCGAGTTCGCGGTCGAATGTGATTCCGGAAAAGGGTACCGGCAGTTGTTTCTCCAACACCCTTCTTTCCTTACGAGTGTGTTTCTTCGTCTAAAAGTTTTTTGCTTCCAGCAAGAAAAAATCTTGTTTTTCCTCCTTATGTTGATGAAGTGCCAAGCGCGCGCACTAATACGAGAGCCAAGTTGTGCTGCATTTTTTTATTGACCATAACACTAAATACCAATGAGCATTCGCAAGACGTGGAGAAATGTACTGATTAACGATAGAGGTTAGTGACCGACCTTTTCGAACGTCATTCAACATTCCACGTACCTCCAACCCATTCACTTTCCTTTGCTGCTGATTGTTGAATTTTTCTCCCTAACTCCCGAACTTTGATCCCTTGATTTGATAGGACAGATCCAACACATCTTCAGATTCCAAAACAGATTTTGCAGAACATCTGGGTATTCTAAAGCGAGAGCTTTCAAGGGAATATTCTTTTAAATTTGAATGGATTGGATTACAGATGCCAGATTTCATCTTTAGCAATTTACTTTCACGACGGATTTCGTCAGTGTCCTCTTTTACTTCCCGTAAAATGTATGCTAATGAACCCATTGGTGCTTAGTTACTAATGCGTTCGCAATTGTTCACTTCAGGCATTTTATCTTATATTTGGATATCACATGCACGAATACCAGCCTGAGAATGTCTTGAGGAACAAATTCACTTTCAATGGGATAAACGTATTTCAAATCGCCCTTCAAGCCTATTCTTCAAGCGCAGTGCCAGTTGCGACACAGTGGTTTCTAACGTGAAGCACCTTTAGCGAGTTGGCTCGTCACCTCATCCTCTCGCATCTCAACTCGGACAGTGACGGGCATTTCGGAGGCAGGCTAGGAGAAGAGTGAGGGCTGGATTCGTTAGGTGGGGGGGGGGGTGGGGGTGCTTGGACATTTCGAGTGGGTAATGATTTCAAAATGATCGCAAATGGTCTAGACATTCGCAGACGAATCGTGCTTGTTTCTATAGCCGATTTCGTATGAAAGACTCTATCATATTCGTCATTTTTGTAATTTCATTGAAACAAATTTTGATGCATTGAGAAATTTTAATCCTTGTAACTTCTCAATGAATAAAGCAGCAACTAAAATTTTTCATCAGTTCAAAAGCTACATGTACTTAGATTTAATACCTACTATGTGAAAAAGTGTTGTGGAAAATGTCAATGTATAAATAACAGAAAATCGGAAGTTCTGCAAGCATAAAAACTTTTTTGGCGGTTCGCAAACATTCTCCCATGTCAAACATCTTAATTGGCGTGAAATTAGGGCCGAAAAAAGCGAAATTTTCGAATCATAGGCTGTAGTTTATGTAAGTTAATGTTAAGTTAAAAAACTCCCGTAAACTATTGAGAAGTATAAGAAAGTTTAATATTAGTAGTACACTACCGGCTGGTACTAAACGGTACCGCTGGGTGTTAACGGGTTGTATTTGGTGCTTTCATCTTACTCAAGATTCTGTGAAATATTAGAGAACGCTGGTGATATAGACGTCTTACCTCTCCAGGCCATGGCTTTAGTTACTTTATCCCGGTAATGCTTGTCACGTATTATAAATAATGTTAATAATTCGATACTATTAGTGTAGATACATTAGTCATCACGGTGTCCTCCACCTGCATCTCTTGCTATTTTCCATGTTACGATGAAGAAAAATCCCTAGAACGAAAAACAATATCATTTTCATGCTTTGAATAGTTTTTTTTTGCTTCCTTGGTTGTGGATCCAATAGGTCAAGTAGAATTCTTCCCCTCTCGTTCTAAGCCATTTATTCCATTTTCCTCTTCTCTCGATATGCCTTTTATTTTTTTCCCGCACTTCCCATTCCTACCCTTCCATGCTTCTTTCCATTGCAAACGCGTCCCGGCGTGCATACGTACGTTTGGGGTTTACATTTTTTTTAGTACCTTCAGTTTCCGCACCCTTGTGACGAGCCGCCTCCGCCGTCCATCACGTGACGTCATAAAACATAAAAAAGAAAGAGGCAGCTACACGAATGTCGGTTTGTCTGCAATAGGCGTGCTTTCTGCTCTTTTTTCCCACTCTTTATTCCTCTTTTCGTCCTGTTGAGCTGCTGCTTCCCTGCTCTGGCAGTTGGAACTGCCGAGGGTCGTCGTTGCTCTGGCATTTCATAGCTCATTTAACTTTTTGCTATGAACCTTTCAGTTTTTCATGCACTTCCTCCGAGAAAAAACAGTAACTTCTTGTCACAAGCCCAAATCGTCGTTCATTCCTTTGTCGAGTCTTCGGGCTTCCTTTTCTTCCGCTTCTTGTACCATCCTGTCCCCCTTTCGACTCCACCATTTTCTTCTACGGATCAAAAAACTATCGTTTTTCTCTTTTTCACACTTTTTTTGGTCGACGGCTTAACTTTCTCCTTTTTTGAAAACTATTCTACCGGCAGCAATTCTAGTATTGCGAGGACAGGAGCAGTTCTTACTGCGAGGATCGTTCTCTTGTCTTCCTTTCCTGCCCACAAAACTTTCCTCGTCAGAGCTATTCCTCTTACTTGCCTAAACTTGCAACTGTCGATTTTTTTAAAACTACTCTACCGGCAGCAATACTATATAGTATTGCGAGGACAGGAGCAGTTCTTACCGTGAGGATGGTCCTCTTGTCTTCCTTTCCTGCCCACTAAACTTTCCTCGTCCGAGCCATTCCTCTCACCTCGCGATTCCCAAGTCGGTTCCCTCTCCTCCCCTTCGTCCCCCCCCCCAACCCGTCCGACCCCTCCCTCCTCTCCTCACGGCCTAGCTTTTATGCGCACCAGAGTTCGTGCGCAAGATGGGTAAGCACCTCCACCATCGTCGCCTCCTTTAGCGCACTTAGGCACCGGCTCATTGCGATGCCGCCGATGACTCTCCTCTTCCCTGCCTTCCCCTCCCCTCTGCTTTTCTCTCCCCCCACCCTCTCCCTTCCCCACCCTTGAAGCTCCTGCTGCGCAAGTATGTGTGCTTCGCTTGGCTTCGGACCCTGTCTCCCGTCCCCCTGCCTCCGGTGACAGCGACCCCGCCCCTGCAAACGGTGCTATTAACATTTTCTATCCTCTCATGCACTCCTTACCTCCACCCAACCGCTTCATCGCCACATTCTATCGGCGCAGTTCACACTGTTTGGTACTTCCACTGACAACACTCATCTTGGCATACATTGTAGCTAATGGCTTCCTCAGAGCTTGGATACGCTACACTTTTTCAAGTCCGAGTAAAAGTTTATTATTAAGAGGAGTATTATTATTATTTAAGAGGAGTCTTTATTTTAATCAGTATATATCTAATATGGGCAGTTTTTCCAGTTTATACAGATTATTTTCCCTTTTGTGCCTCTTCATTACATAGTGGTGAAAAGAGAATAATTCTCGATAGGAGGTATTTCCTCGGTAAAAACCAGAATCGTCCGGGAAAGCAAATAAGTTAGTATTCTTCTCTGTAGCAAGCGTTAAATTTTGTTACTCATGAAAGCATATTCTTGGTCGACTCGCGTTTTTCGTTTCGCTTCGCGTTCGCAGCTCTTTCCTGCGGCCACTTGCGATTTTTTAATGAATTAGACGCAGTCCGGAATGAACCCCTATGAGGGATCTGGGCTACCAGCTGGACAAGGTTCGGTTCAAATGTGGGTAGTGTGTGTGGGCGCTGAAGATTACAATAAATGAAATTAATCCACCGCCGTGAGATGCAGTGAAAGTGTCATTATTGAGAACTGCTTTTGAATGTGGTGAAGAAATTTATCGCCATAGAGAAATTCTCTGAAGAAAGTTTGCCCTAATTATTTGGGCCTGTTAACTGTATGTGCAAAATATGATTTAAAGTTCAGAAGTTTTGGTATTTGTGAAGTTAGCGATTATGATGTGAAACCTTTATATATCAGGACCCTTCCTTATTTTGGTGGTAATCAGGCTTCTTAGGTGCTTGCAACTAATGTCAACTGTGGGATTTGGATCGATTGGGACTGATGCCGAAAGAAATGCCGATTGGTCTTCCAATCGATCGTCAATGAATGCTTAAAAATGACCCTTGGAGCTCAAGGAGACCTTAACGGGCGTCTTGGACTCCAGAAACGTGCTCGGAGGAAATATTTTTCGTCTGACTTTGATCGAGAAGTATGAAGCCAGTCGTAAATGGAAGACAACGGAATCCACGAGTTGTGTTCAAACATCTACTGCCCCACCTCTCTCTTTTATCTCCGTGTTTGGTGGTTTCTCATGGTGATCCTTTTTTCCCGTTTCTCCGTTTATTCGCCCATCCCGATTTTTTCTTCCTTCGTCCTTGAGCCGTGATACGATGACAATGGTCGTCAATAAGACGTTTTTGACAGGCATATCCTTTTGATTGATTCATGTGGCGTCTGGCTGCCATTTTTCTATCTGATCGGCAAATCTCTACTCCTACATCGTTTGATGAAGCAATATTCTCGGCGTGTCAGAAGTGACGATCGTGTGAAAGATAGCTTGCCGGCCGCGTCAGTTGTTGCTGTAAGTGAGCGCTTTGTGACTAGTGGGAGGACATATCTTGGGAAATTACACGCATCCTATAATTTGGAGCAAGAATGATTAGTTTCTATAGTAGTTAAGTATTGTTCAGCACTCATTAAACCTAATAAAAGAGCGGTGATTATTATGATATAATTCATTCTTATATCGTTTATTCCTTGATCAGTGCCCTTCGAAATAAAATTCTATACGCCAAGATGATCAGGCAAAAGACTGGAATGTGAAAGGTTCTATTATTCCAAAAGTTAGCCTTGGACGATTTACGATGGATGTAGACGAAATGCCAGCTTAAGAGGGGATCAATAAGACAAAGTAATATGCTTCATGATGGGAACGGAAGGAGGAATTCTTGGGGAGAAATTCGTTGAGTTATTTTTGTCTTACGAACAAGATGAGAAAGAGAACAAAATGGAATTAGTCACATAAATACTGTGTCGTCATAAGTACCACTAATTGTCACTTGATTTGGCTCTGACTACATTTTTTTGGCATTGAAACAAAGTTGTATGCTTTTATCCACTTGGAGGAAATTATCAAAGACTTGTGATTCCGACGACGTTTTAGCACTATACTGGTCCTATGTCGGCCCTCGGAACGGCTGTATTGCCGTACGTCCTTGCCGCCCTAATCCCAATAGATGTAGTTCGGATGCTGGTGTGCTTATGTGCCAGATGTATGTCCTTCTCTTCTGCTTCGCGCTTATGCGAAATCATGGGAGCCATTGCGGCTAGATTCTCTACAGCTTAAGAGACGAATAGAGTATGAGACTTCCTCATGGCGAATATTAGATGTGTGAGACAGACCTCATGTCCAAAAGTTTCTTAGAGGTTTCACGCCCTCAACAATCTCACTGAATGAGCAGAATAACGTTCAAAGGTGTTCCGTTGGAAGGCTATCGTACTTGAGGCGATAGATAAGTATGGAGAAATTTATTGCTTTAGAACTAGTTTTATCGCCCAAATTCGAATGGTGACGCATGGCAGATAACAAGAGTGCATGAGAGAGATTTTGTCAAAGCACGTGTCATTCATTATAATTGGGACACTGCTGCTGCCTACATTCTATACATCAATTACGTTGACTAAATCGGCTTTTTATGGTAGATAATGGCCACTTTACGCTCCATTGCAGATTGTGAACTTTAAGAGCTAAACAATGCTTTGTCTTGGAATGTGACTCTCGAAAATTATTCTTTCCGGAAAGAAACATGAGAAATCCGTAAAAGAACAAGTTTTATTCTATTTCAATGTATCATTTTAACATTAATGAAGGAAATAATAATAAAACCCGAATTCTGGAATAGGAACGTAATATAGCTCTTGAAAGATCTCATCCTTCCTTGGACATGGATGAGGATATTATTTTATTTTGTATTTAAAAATTAGAATATGAGAGTTGTATTATTAGTGTACTTTTTTTGACTACTTTGCTGCATTGACTTTTAAGATATATCTGGTCCTATTTCTCAGTGCTTACGTAGATCGAATGGAGGGCGATCAAATCCTCTGATGAAAATGTTTTCGAGGCTGACGAAATTTACTGCGAATTGTGGGCACGGACGGGCGGGAAAAGAATAGGTGTGAATTTCTATCCCAGTAAAGATTTGCTGATGGTGTTTATTTGAGGAGTATGATGATAATTTTCATATGTCACCTGATGATAATGGACCACCTCGGTTGTGCGATCAATTTCATCTCATGAAGCGCTTTACGCGTTTTTCGTAAATTTATTTTGTTGTGTTGAAATTCAACCTTAGGTTGAGTTTCGCGAATGAATCGTGGCACTTAATCTCCTAGATGACCACAGCCAAAGTGTCTCTCCTTCGAGGAGGAATTTCGTTTCTGGCGTAGTTATTGCAGGACATAGCGGAAGAAAACGGAAGAACTGGTAGCTGCTTGTGCATTTTGGGTGAGAGTGGGAAGGAAGTGATAGGGCAAGTGATACGGAAGGGTCGAAGTGAAGTATTCCGGTGGATGGGAATCTGTCGGGAGCTTGGACAGAGTGGGTGGAGGGAAGGGAAAGGAACGTGGGTCGGGGAGAGGGGGGAGGAGGGGGCGAGTGGGATATGAGATGGTGGGCGAGGATGCGCGCGGATCGGGAGGAGGCTGTTGGAATGGTGGTGAGATTCCTCGGTATCCTTTCCGTTGCTCTCGAGTGTTGGGCCTCACGCTGTGACGAACAGGCTACAATTTTTTTTTCGGGAAGTGGGAGTGAATGGGGAGAGGGAGGGAGGAGGGGATTGGGGCGGGGGGTCGGAGTGGGAGGGGGAAGGAGCGAGAGAGAGAAAGGGGAAGAGCCGTGGCGGCGAGCTTTTTGAGTGAGCGAGAAGGAGGGGGAGGGGCGAGGGTCGGAGGAGGATGGAGAGGAAAGGGTGGTGGTTTTAAAAACGGGATGGTTACAAGGATGGAAGGTGGGTGAGGAAGCTTGAATTTTTGTAGCGAGGCGTGCGGGGGGGAAGGGTGCTCGAGGAGAGGACGGAGGGGGAGTGCGTTGAGGAGATTAAATGGGAGGCAGGGTGGAAGGGGGATGACTTGCCGTGGAATATGTGTGTACTGCGGGCGACTCTAATCACTGGGTCATCTTAGTCTGCCTCCCTCTCTCCCCCTCTTCCTCTTGTCTTCCCACCGTTTCCTCTTCCCTGTTGTTCTTCCCCGATGGAGTGATTCACGACCACGCTGCCAGTATTTTTTTTATGCGAGAAGAAGGTGGCGACTGAAAATCCTGCCAGCTCTGTTATGGAGCTTGTTAAGATAGCAGCTGGAAATAATGTTAAATGTTCCTTAGAAAGGCTTGGGGATCACATACAGGAGTTCACGATGGCTGTATCGGACCGGGCGAACACGATATTGTTTGTTCTCCGCGCTATCAAATAGGAAGAAGACATTATGAACACGAGGGTGATCAAACTCTAAATACTTAAGATTATCAGCGAATATTAAAAGTTAATTTAGATTTATTTCATAACCAAGAGTTACCACTGGTATGCATGCAGTATGTCTTCCGAATGTAGTTTATGCCGTAGAGAAGGAAATTTTTGGGAAAGTGGTTATTCAAAAATATTTGAATTTTCATAACAAAACATTTTATCACCATGTCTTCACTATGCACTTATTTTTTTGCGGAGCGGATTTTCGTAGTATTCGACTTTTTCACCTTTCATTTTCGCTTATATGTGCCATTTTTTGGTGGACCCCTATTTTATGAACCGTTCTTAGTGAAAATTTTATTTTCATTTTTAATAGTTTATTTTGGATTCCGTGATTTTCCTGTAATTGAGCCACACTGTTTTATTTCGCAATGTTCTTATTATATTTATATTTCTTCTGCTGAATATTTTTAAATAGAAAAAGTACATAGTTGAGCGTGAGTTAACAGTGATGCTGGATGAATCCTTTGCTGCAGAGTTAGAATGTGTGGTTGGAGTACTGCTGATAAGAACGCAATGATATGTAATGGTAATCCCGGGTTTCGTTAAAAACATTCCGAATTTTTCAGCGTGCGGAAAACCTCTACGTAAAATTATAAGACAACATTTGACTAGCGTACGCGAGTCTCGATTAGCTTCAACTTCAATGCGGCAAAGCGTTCAACTTGATTTTATAAAAGCCTTTCCGGGCTGCCTTCTCGTCCGTTTCACCTTGATTCGGGAGTGACTCTACCTCCGTCCCGTAAAAAACGACGATAGAATTCGTCGGTTCACCTCACTCCTTATGCCTCCCTACCTGTAACAACCGAACAACATTCCTTCCAGCCTCCCTACCCTTTCCTCTTCTTGCCTCTCTCTCTTCTCTCCTTGCCGTCAGGTTTATTACCGCGCCTTGCCTTTTCCTCCTTCTTTCTTCTCATACGCTTTTCCGTGCCAAAGATGTGACCTGCAGTCATTATGTTCAGCAGTATCATTCATTTTAGTTTAAATTGGATATAGATTGTTGTACTTCGAAAGAGGTAACGGAAACTGTGATTGCATGATCATTGATATTGCAAGCAAAAATGTCTCCTGTTCCGGGAGACCGTTTCTGCAACGTCATAGAGATAATTTATTTATATAAACGATTTTATCACTTATTACTCTTTCTCTAAATACCATAATAGCATGGACAAATTGTCTGTGGTGTATCTGTTGTAATAATACTCCAAAGGCCCAAATACATATATATTTGCTTCTTATATGCTTTGTATTGTTATTCACCATAAATGGATTATTTTTTTACATAATCCGATAGCTTAGGAGTTGGTTATCCCTGTCCATTAACCTCCCAGTTGCTTATTTGTAATAGTCCTTTTCTCCTCTCCCATTTTCGTCCCGTCCTTGCCCAGCGTCTCACCCTTCCCGTCCTTCCCGCCATTATACGAGATACCGGCGCTGTCTGTCAACTTCATTCTCAGGGACATCCCGGAACGGTCCCCCTTTCCGCTCTGTAAGTCATGGCACAGTGACGGACACGTCTACTCAGGAGTTATCTCGTATTCCTCTTTTTCCACTGTCAGAAGTGAAAAAGAGAGGGATAGAGAAAGAATAGAGTACAGAGAAAAGGAGGAGGGCATGGCGAGCCAGTACGACAGTAACGCAAGGGAAAAAAGTGGCAATAATTGTCATAAGCCGAATTGGACTCTGTTTCTCGCGGGACGAGACTCTTCGTTTGCTTTTTGAGTAACGCAAATACTTGGAATTCTGCTGATATGGAAAGATTCCTTTTTCTCTAAGGGAAGGGCGAAGAAAAAGGCGCCATTAAAGGTGACATCCGTTTGTATGCCTATTCTGTTCCGTTCATACCTATTTTCTTTCAGCTGTGGCATTGCCACCATTATCCTTACGGCACCAAGACGTAGTATGTTGTCGCTCGCGCCTGCCTATAAATTTGTTTGTACCAATTAAGGCTTCACTCGTTTCTCTTTCTCTTTTTTATATATTTGCTTCCCCACTTTCTATTGGTTAAAGTGTTGACGGCAGAGAAAAAATGCAAATTCTTTAATCGTTTTTCTCCAGCTGAGTTATGGCTTCCGCTTCGTTTTTATGTCGAGCATTGCGATCAAGAGGTATTCCCGGGCTCGGGATCACTCTATTTTTATCCCTGAATGACAGTAATGAAAAAAAGAGTCCCTGCCAGACCCAGTCCAAAAACTTCAAAATGAACAGGTGTATCACTTTACTTCCCAATGTTCCACCTTGTCTTCTTCCCCCTTTTCCCAGAATATTTCTTCGTCATTCGATCAAGGAATATAGTACCGTTGGTCGTTGACTTACGACCTAAGACTGAGGTCGTAATTATTTTTAAATTTTTGTGAATATCGATGTAAAAATTTTTACTTGCGCAAGTATTCTCAGGTTAAACATAGAATATTTGAATTCGCAACCGCTGCTGATCATGGACGAACAGTTGTGAGTGATCTAACGTTAGCCAGCTGGGCAGTCAGTTAGTACCATTCACGCCGCTGCCGACTCACTCGTTCACATTTCTACCCTTGTGCCGAATAGGAAGTAAATAGACGACGGAATGTGGTTTCGTGTGTATTGTACTATTTTCGTGATGATTGTTGTTTCACAAACTTATATGTTTTCATTCAAATTTCATTCAAATCAATTATCATTCCGCCAATCCTATAGCCCTCGTTAATTCCCGCTTTCTTCCTCTTCGGTCAACCTCAGACCTCTGTTTCCAGCATCAACATCTTCTTTCAATTTTCCGCTCAGATTCAAATCTCTCGAGAGCAAATCTTCCCGAATCCCGCATCGTTTTTGTAGGAAAAAGTGACAAAAATATTTTGAACGGTTAAATTTGGTGAGTTTGCTGCTCACCAAACTTAAATCTCGTATTTAACTTCGCCGTATGTTTCTTGCGTCACCTTCTTTCCCCAATCTTTTCCCACTGTCTTCTTTCCCTCAACTCATTCGTACTTCACCTCAACTCATTCGTACTTCACCTCTTCATTCTCTTTCTCCTCTTCTAGGAGAAGAAGTGTAGGGATATAGATGAAATTAATTATGCTAGTAAAAAATATGCATTATAAATGAATAAGCAAACTTCTTATCTACATGTTCTTTCTTGTTATTAACTTTTACTGCGAATCGCTGTGAAGCGAGAATGTTGGTAGCCAGAGCAGTCCCGTCGACTGTTGCTGCTACTATCAGGATGGGAATATGTGACTACGGCTTATAAGTGGGGCAAATCATCCCTGAGACAAGGTCGCACCCACAATTATGTCGGTAGAATCAAAGAGAAGTATGCGAAGATAGGGTAGGCGATGGTAATGAAGGCTATATTGATTGGGAAAGGCAGAATAAGTTTGAAGTTAATACATGTATATGAGGCTCCTTTTCTACTTAGCCTTTCTTCCCAGACTCTCTCATCGGCTTTACTCCCCTGACTACCTTTCTTTTTATCCTCTACACGTCTACTCAGGAGTTATCTCGTATTCCTCTTTTTCCACTGTCAGAAGTGAAAGAGAGAGGTAGAGAAAGAATAGAGTACAGAGGAAACAAGGAAGGCATGGTGAAGCAGTCCTACCTAATTGCTTCTTTCCGCTTCAGTTTCTCAACCGTTCTTTGTTCCACCACTCCAAAAATGCTCCTGTCTCCTCTTACCTTCTCTCTATAAGGGCGGATCTTTCCAAAGTTTGCTATCAAATAGGAGTGATCCAGAGGAATTTTTGCTTGCTCATTTTCAATCTTAACTGCCTATCCCATCTCCTGTTGCGCACGTTTCTGAGGAGCAGAAGACTTTTAAGAGGGGAGGAGTGGAACGAGTGAGAGAACAAGAAGGAAAAAAAATATCTCCATACATGTCAGTCGGGGCTTACAAACTCATTCCAGAACCAATACAAAGTGATGTTTACAACCCGGCCCGGTTAATTCCTCACTCCTTGCCCTCGCCACCGATCCTTTCCTTTATACTTCCCATCCTCTCTCCTCCCCGTTTTACGTTCCACATTATAGCCACCATTCATTTCTTTCTCTTTCACGAGGAACATCACCCTAACCATAATAACACTCACTTCGAGTTTAGGCGAACCACTTAAAAGGCCCTCGGAACCCGTCGCGCGAGGTTAACTCATTAATTTTTTCTATCACCTTTTCATTAGTAGACCCCTTGAGAAATCTCTCCTCCTATCCTTAACCTCCCGAATGGTCTCCACTTAAGTTTCAACAAGAGTGGGGGGATTGTCGCCCTCTCTCTCATACTGCACTCCTTAGTGAATGTCTTATTTTTTATTGGCTTGCAGTCCTCGCTGTAATTGTGCATAGCTATTGCCGTTCCTTCCATTTGATATCATTCTTCACCGGTTAAAGAACCTCCTTTGAGCTCTACTACTATCCATTCTTACTCCGTCTCACATTTCGGAGTACTGCATGTGTTTTTGTGGAACTTTAATAGGTAAAAACCGGTGCCAATGTTAGAAATGATAGTCTCTTACAAAACTCCCGTGTCTTCCAGATATCGTGAAATATAGCTTACTGCGGAAACATCTCTGGCTAAGAAACCTTAACTTTCTTGGACATATTTGGATCTTGGTTATCTACCGACCAACGTATTACAGATGCAAAGGAATGATTGCGTGTTTGAAAGGTTATTACAATTCCCACTACTGTTTGGATCACGGATTTGTGTGGATACTTGTGCTAAAAGGTATCGTCCCGAAATAATGTATATTAGTGTTTATCAGTCGGATGCGGATGCAATCCAGCTATTTTGCGAATTTAAACTAATTTACCATCTTTTTTTATCGTTCAGAACTGCTGGTATACATGTTGTTCGTCTCGCACAAGACGGTTAATAATGTTCATGATGTACCCAGGCACTCCCGGTGTATTTTCACCCCACAATGGACCAACAGCCCATATCAATGGACCAATATATTGTTTTCTCTAGATACAGCGACACTGTAACGGTCTTATTACCATCAATATTCACTATAATAACTCCCTTCTTCCCATATTCACTGTTGACGATAGCAATAGTCCCTGCACCTTAAGCTGTGCAGGCAATTGTGGCTCTTCTCCCGTTCCCGCTCAGTGTAAAACGACTCTCCTCATCCTCTCCGGTCGTCTCGCCAATGATACCGACCCCATTCCTTCCCCTAGCATCCACTACATGCACTAAATCTTCTTCCCTATTTGAAAGAAGAAACGCCCTCCATTCCCACCTCCGTCCACCTCGCTCCTCCTTTTTCTTCCGCCAACGCGGGCACGCCGCCCCACCTCCCTCCCTTCGCTCGACTGCTCCCTCCCCTCCTGCTGTTCCACGGCGTCTATCACCTTCTCCCCAATTCTCGGTTGATGAGTTTGCGTTGAGAAATAGGACACTTCATGAGTTGTGGTATGAGAAGAGGCGGACTCCTCTCTGCGTATTCAAGCTATGCCCCGAGCTCGTCTTTTCATTCCCATTTTTATTTTTCCGCGTCCTACACAGCTTCGTTCTATCATTTAGTAGCCTGACAGAGTGTTAAATAGGATTTACGCGTTTGGGCTTCCACCCTTTTTTTTTAGCACCTTCGTACACCTACGTGTCAGCCTCCGCTCCGCCACCCACTCCATCGACTCTACTGTACCCAACCTCTGGTTTACTCCCATCTGCAAGTGGGGAGGGGAACACAATTCCTTCATTCTCCCCGACATACTTGACTCATTCTTGCCAAATACTTCAGACTCAATCTTTTCGACGCTTAGTTTCAATTCCTTCTTGAAATAATTTCCTGAAATCTCGTACCTTTATATATCTATGAGCCAAGAATATAGCTTGCGAGTGGCAATATGGAATAGTAGCCATCAATCGTGAGTGTCCTAAAATTTTCTTTTGAAACTTTCGCCAATAGAGTGATAAGACTTATTTCAAAATTGTCGAAGTAGGTATATGGATATTGAAATATGTCGCTTGTATCAAATGATGCATAATGCAATGAATATTTTATATAATGATTTAACTATATTTCAAAGCTATAATAAATCCATACTGTTTATCCCGCAAATAATGACGGAACATTTCAATTATGAATTTTTTAAGCGTTGATGACGTGGCTTTCGCAACCGTTGTGACGTTTGCTAATGACGATTATGTCTCTCCCTGTCAACAGGTTAACCGGCCCCTAACGATGAAAAAGGAGGGAATCCAGACGAGGAACCGGAAGCTTTCATCCAAGTCAAAAAAGAAGAAGGGAGGCGGAGGGCCCCTGGGGATGGGTCCGGGCGGAATGGGAGGGGCCGGGCCCGGCGGCATGGGCGGGCTGGGCCTGCCGGACATGATGATGAAGCCGCTGGACAAGGCGGCGGTCGCCGCCCTCTCCTTCCCCGGCTTCGCCAACCCGCACCACCACCCCCACCACCACCCGCACCACCCGCACCATCCGCATCACCCGCACCACCACCCTCACCACCATCCCCACCACCACCCCCACCAACACCCACACCATCACCCGCACCTCGGGCCCTCGCCGGCCGCCGCCATGTCCCACTACATGTACAACAGCAACGTCCACGCGGCCATGGCCGGAGGTTTCGTGTCGCCGCCCCCGCCGCCTCCGCACCACCATCTGGGACACCTGGGGCAGCAGCAAGGCGCGCAGCAAGGCGGTCAGCAGCAAGGCCAGGGCTCCGACGGCAGCGGAGTCGGAGGAGGGGTCGGCGGTGGTGCCGCCGGAGGTGGCGGGGGCGGTGGCTCGCACCAGCACCCGCCCCCGAGCGCCTCCGCCGCGCCTCCCATGCACCACATGGGAGGCATGGGTGGGCTGGGTCTCGGCTCCTCGCCCGGCGCACTCTCCTCGCTCGGAACTGGAGGACTTGCGCTGGCAGCATCCAACGGAATGGTGAGCATTCCCTGCGTATATTATTTAGTTGAATAGACCTATTTGAAGACGACTCAGAAACTCAATCTAATCCTCTCGCAGGTTGTGTCCTGTGTGGTCGGATAAGTTCTATTTTCAGATTTTTGTAATTATTCTCTTGTGATAGCTTCGAGTAAAAACCTGACCATTGCATGCAAAAACAAATTAGAGCTCTTCATACCCCGTGTTTTAAATGAGAACGCGGTCTCTCCATGCATTCCATTAGCGCATTTTCACAAGACTGTTAATTAGAATCCATTAAAGAGCAAAACTATGATTTTAAAACACGATATGATGTCGTATCTGGCATTCATTGCGATCGCTCTAACTCTCCCCTCAACGTATCAGTTCTATCTTTTGAGTATTTATGTCCTTAAGTAACTACTAGTTAGTAACTACCCCCTGTACGTGTAGTTAAGCTGTGGTAATCTATTTATTAATCACTATGTTTTATTGCATTGCAGACGAGTTGGCGAGCGGAATACACCTGATGAGATTAAGGAGAAAACAACAGCAACAGCCGCCGTCCAGCCGCAGCAACATGCCTTGAGGAGCTGTAAAATACAATGTTTCTCGGCCCCAAGTGAACTGAACCGCGGCTGGGCTATCAATCCTGGGCGCCAGGGCAATCAGGATGACCGAATGCAGGCGTTAGAAGCGGCCGACGCGCGGAGAGAGTGTGAAAGACATTTCAAAGGAAACAACTGCCTCCAGTGGACACGAAGCGGACTTTGAAACACTCTTCTGTTAATGCTTCTATAGTGAAGTAAAATTAAAGACGAGATTTCTTTAGACTCGGGCTCCCTTTTTCAAGTTCAGGGAAACGCCGCTCGGGTGACGTAAGTGTTGCAACGCTGTGCAACTGCGAGAACACAAGTTTGCGGGGAAATGTGGCTTGCCTTCTCAAAAGTGACTCCATTGTTCTTATAATTAAAAGCATGAGCAGATAAAGGCAATAATTCTACGTATAACTACGTAGGTGTGTTGAAATCTGAATTTTGTGAATTCTGGTTAAACCACGATAATCTATAACTCCATCGAATGAAAACGAATGAGTGATTGTATGTGCTCTTCATCTAGGGTTCATTCATTTGCTCCACCATCGAAGAACGATCCCTAATTCTTAGTGCATAAATCAATACTGCGTTACCTCATCGGGTATTCTAATGATCCCAGGAAAATTTAAAAATACCTTTCCCCCATTAAAGTGTAAGGTTTAAGTATTTAATGGCACGATTTTCCAGGACTCAAAAAGTGAGTTATCAAGATACGCCAAAGTGAAAAAAACTATCTTCATTCAATTGATGAATGAATGCGAACGAAAGTGAGTGTGAAAATAATATTTGAGTCATCTTATGGGGCAATATAGAAATAAGTTAAAATGTTTGCTTTAAAACAGTTCCTCTGTTAATACGTTAATGAGAGGCAAGGATTGGATGGGCCATCTGCCTCGCGTTTATCTTTTCTGCACTGCAGGGCTTGGGAATCCCATTATAAAATGTGCAAGTTTTTTTTAAGTGCATCTAGTGTATTTAGCAATGCAAAAATCGGTATTTACTTCATTGACTTTTCGAAGAGAAAGCGTCTAGAGAGAAGTGACCGTTGAAGAACTGAAGTTTTGTGCCGTCGTGTGTGCGAACTATGAAGCGATGATGATCTATTTTCTCATCCAAATGAGAAAGGAGTGTGCGGACGTTTCCTGCGAGAAAACGCAATTCTTGTGATGGCGATGCCTCCAATACAGGCCAAGTTCGAACTTAACAGTTTTAAGTGAAAATTTGTGACGAATTAAATTCCAGGAAGGAAATATTCAGTTCTGTCCGGAGTATGTGTGATATGCATCGGAACTTTGATTAGAGTGCATGATCATAATGTGTGCATTTTGCATCTAAATACAATAATAAATTTTCAAAGGAAAAGTAAAGCGCTCGGCAGAGAAGAAAACTACGGGCTTGTTGAATCATTAGAAAATGAATACTGAAAAAAATGGGAAATAGGAGATTGCACATAATTTAAAACGGAATTTTATTATCATTATTAATAATTAAAGTAATTATTGCTCCTATTGCAGTTATTATGAGTGTATTATATGAAAAAGTGTAGTCAAAAGTCAACACTGTGTATACATAGCTTGTAAACGGAGAGAGTTTTTAAGTCGCCTGGTTGTGACGATAAACCCCCCTTTTTTTTAAAGAGGCCAAAAATTGTTCCCCCCGTAACGTCATTTTCTGATGTCTGAAAAAAGATTCTGTTTGGTATTTGCGTGTCAAGCTTGTAGTAAATATATGTTCTTTCCTGTTTGACTCACTCTTCTCCTTCCCTTTGCAAGGGATTACCATTTTCAACTCCCTATTATTCTATTGTATCCTTATTAAATTCCCTTCCCGACAATTCCTGTGATCCCCAAAATCACCTACACTTAATGTAATTAAAAATTTCACAGCATAAAACTTGTTTTAATTATTTGTTTTCAAAATTACCATGCACCAAAATTTTTGGAGTTATGCTTCAAAGATCAACTTCTAACCAAATGTTGACACTAATGTTTGATCCAACATATGGTTATCAGTTTTAATGTCAATAAATCGGCGATCTACAAATTTGTTGAGTTTAATTTTATAAAGCAGAATCAGATCTCCTTAAATATATAAAACAATCGTTCATTAAGGCTTGTAAAAAGCTACTCACTACTGAACGATAACTTTTGATGACGAACCTGTATATTGCAAAATAATGTTTACATTTCTATACAAATATATAGGAAAACATTAAATAAAAATTAGACGTGCCCACGAAAGTCACATGTTTCATGACAGAGGTTGTATTTAGTCTATACAACTGCGTGATGTGTTACGTTAAATCAACTTCTCAAAGCCATGAAGCACCTGACGGAACTCTTCGATATTCACCATTGAGAGAAAGATTCACGCCCAAAATCATCTTCTGTGAAGGAACTTGAGAAAAAAAGAAATAAAAAAATGGAACGGTACAATCTGAGCTGATACGAAATGGTAGGTATGCACTGTAGTAAATATATGGCCGCCAAATTAGACATGGAAACTGTGACTGAATGGTATCGCAAATAGCTATGCAACCGCTGTTTTATCTACTTGGACCAAGAGCTGAGGGAACCGATAAGGTAATTCTACGTCCATGAAAGATTAAAGCTTAATAAATGTATGTACAAAAAGGAGTTTGATGATTTAAACACATGATCTTAATAGCCATGTTGTGGTGGTCATACTGCTCTAAAATAACTCATTCCTTGTCATGTCAGCGACATAACAGTATTTATTTTAACTTTGATTTCTGTGAAGTATTTTATGCCAAATATTAAAAACTACACACAACCTGTATCATATCATTTTAAAAGAAAACTAAAGCATAAACAATTACTTGTTTTCAAAATTACCATGCACCAAAATTTCCATGACGACGTGTATCATTGGATAGGTATATTTTCTAGGATTTTTGGGTATAAAGGAAAATCGAGGCATTTTTCATCTTTTTAAAATATTAAAAGGAAGGGAATCCAATGAAATTAAACGGGGAAGAAAACACTAAACCTGAAGTATAGGGTATAAAAATCCTTCCTTGTTATTGTTCAATGCGTATTACAAGATATAAACTCATAAAATTCGGATTGATCATTTAACTGACTGACATATAGAAGACTGTAATATATTTGTTCTCTAATTTAGTGTTATATGAACTATTTTTTTCAATGACAACTGAAGCGAGTATCATATCCAAGTTGAATTGAAGAAGCATTAGCTCGGTTTCTATCTAGGAGTACGTATACAGTTGAGATCTCTTATATTTTACCATGCTAATTTCAGTTACGTTTTTCACAGGGCCGAAATTTTTCTATGCATTCCAACAGGGCGTTGGAATGCATAGAAAAATTTTCATCGACCTCTATGGTGCAAACATGGGGAGTCCCCGTGAAGTAGGTCCAGGATTTTGACGAAATTTTGCGGGCAGATAGTCCAGCGATAATGATTGACATATAATCTCACTTTTGGGGTTGAACATCCAAGGGTTTCAACTAGAAACGAGCTTCAAAATTTTCTCTGTACCATGGAAAAATCATAGAATTAATAGTATTGGCAACCTGGTGGAATTTCTTTATAATGAAATTATCAAGTCATTTACGAGATGATGAAGTCACGAATCACGTGTCGCGCAGCGATGAAACCCGGGTCGTAAGGACGTAGTAAATCTTTTGTGGAAAGATAAGAAACTCATCATTTGACTATGGAAAATTCGTGTTAGACAGTATTGGTTTCAATCACTATTCTATTTTGTTAAGTGATTGATTGTAATAGTCATAATGATTTGACTGGATAAATACTTAAGCTTACATTTTTATTTATCTTCAAATCACTTGCCAATAAGAGGGCTCATACGAAGAAAGGCTCCACATCAATATTCTTTTCAACTCACTTCTGTTTCTTCCATTCCGTTGAACTACAAGCATGACGGGATAGTGTATTCAAATGACCCCTAGAGGTGGACTGACCGAGGCAATCCTAATATGCTTCGACTAGGGCCATCCATGACAGATACATCCATGGTAGGTAACGTGCTGTTGACAAATTTAAACAACCTTTTGGAGGCGATGATGGTGAAGCCCCAACCAGCTTATCAATTTTGCGTAAAAATTCAAGTCCATCATCGTGAATAAAATCTTGGAAAGATCGGACCCTAGGACCGGTATCATACCTGACGGTTGCGGAGGCAATGCCCTCTACAGTCATTATTTCACGAAATCCTTGCGCAACATCCCTTGCTCTTGTCTCCCAAGTATGCCATCATTTTTGTTTTAATATAATATCACCTTGTCTGTTTACACTTCGTATTTGAAGTAGCGTAAACTTATTAGTTAAGATTCAAATCAATCGATAAACGGAGGAATGGAGCCTAAAACATGGATTTGTATATGTCAACTTGTTAAGATGTTGAAAACATGACTTCCACGATGTTATAAATGTTAGGCTCTGTAAGGGGGACAATTCGAAAAACTAATCGAATGTAGAGAACCGAATGGTTGGAAAAGCTTTGATGGCAGGCCAAAAGAGGGCTGAATGGTATGAAAGATCTTATCATCGGGTTTTGAAACTTTTAAGGTGTGAAGATTCAATTATCCTAAATATAAATAGCCTAGTTAAAAGGAGAAAAATAGTAAAGCAAAAATTATATATGACTGTTCTAAACGGTTAAACAAGAAATATATAGACTTTAAAGACAAGGTCTCGATAATTCATTAGTCGTTAACTGTGTTGGCTTTATTCGAGTATTTATCCTTTTACGTTAATTACGTGCATGATTCCAAATTTGGCCATCACAATGTAATCTGTAGTGATGTAATAAGTTCTGGGCACTTATATTGGATTTCGGATAAGGGCATTATTCCTACAGGTGCAGCTTTAAAGCTCTGGAAGAAAGACCTTTAGCATTATGTTTGCTTCAATAACTTAAGTCTCTCACGCGGCAGTACTCTGCAAATTATGCTGAAGACATTGAATAATAGCCACTGAGAGTGCGTCTTGTTCTCGTGATGAAGGATGTTGCTATGATCATCCGATGAATTATAATTTCATCTAAAGTTATCTTCAAAGAGAACCTTATCAAATTAGCATTCTTACTTAGAGATTTTTCGCCAAAATGTGTTATAGTGTACATTTTGAGCATCGGCGAATCATATACATACTATTCGCAGTAGGATCATGGCATGAATTCTAATGAATGTGAATTTTAATAGCTAAAATAGCCAATAATTCATGGACTATAAGACCCCTTAGAATTTGTAATCTGATACCTTTTGACGTGCCAAGCGAAAGGGTTATTAGTGAGGTTTTCCTCAGAATAAGACCTGCCATTAGCTTGTGTACAAAATTTTTTGGTATTTTTCGGGTTCTCCCCGCGTTGCACCATTTTTATCGCCGGCATTCCAGTAGGCTTCATCAGACCCGACTGCACATAAGGGCAAAATATCCTATCGCCTTTGAATTTTCTACCGGCAGTCGGACCTGATGCAGCCGACTGGAATGCCGGCGAAACGGTCGTCCAGAAAAATGGTGCAACGCGGGGGGAACCCAACTAATACAAATAAACAAGAAAACCGCGGAAGCCTTCGTAACAATATTTAACTATGTTTAAAAAATCAAATATTGGGCGCGTCATTAATTTCAGGGTGAGCAATAAGATCGTCAATTTGATGAATTTTATAAAAATCGCCTCAAGTGGGTACTTCTTCAAAGCTGAGAGTTCAAAAATCAGTCGTGTTATATCAGAACGGCGGGTCATGAAGTCGATTCATCGGCTCTAATTGTCATTATATCGAAGTGGCGAATTTGGTGATGTGTGCAATTGAAAAACAAATCGCGTGGTTGTAAAATAGTACTTAATGATTCGACATGTCCAGATGGCTTGATCGATGTAGTCAAAAATCAACATGGAATTTTGTCACAAATGTCACGTAACAAATGTCGGAGATGACTGATAGCTGCAACTATAACGTCCTTCCATCAAATGTCTAACTTGAGATTTGGATTCTATGTCAATTGAAATGTTGTTGGTGATTTAGGTTTGCTTCTGAGTATTAAGTGTGGTTTTTTTACGTCCTCAATAAAGGCTAAATATTGAAGTGTTTTTTAACTTGAATGCAGTAATTTGCCATACCAAGAGTCACAAATAAACAATAGACAATAATAAACCCATCTACGTTTAATGCAAGTGATAACTAGTTGAAATAGACGTAGGCATTTGAATTTTTGGCCATGTCAAGGCTTATTCTTTTGTTTGAGGGTAAATTGTGTGATTGTTTTCGTCCAAGTGAATGGTGATGATTATTTTGTCAAATGAAGTTTGTTGGTTCGTTCTGGTTTGAAATATTGCTTTATACAATCATATCCTTAAGTAGTCGAGACGAATGTTGAATGGTGTTCAAGCGGATTTCAATTATATAAATTATTATACATTTTCTTGATAGACTACACGGATGTCTATTGTGATATTTCTGCAATAAGTGTATAGTTATTGGCAATTTCGGCTTTTAATGCGTTGTGTCATGTTAGTCAGTGTGTTTGAAGTGTTGTTAGAAATTAGAAAAATATCGTGGATGGCTGTGTTTACTAACTACAAAACGGAGCTTGGTTATGCAATGGAAAATTCATGGCAGAAAGTTATTAACATTATTAAACTTGTTTTCTTTGGAAGTTTGGTGATTTTCGCCAAAGTGAAAGCTTGACAATATGTCTGTATGCGATGTATGATGTTTCATATTTTAGCATAGATCAAATTGTGCCTCCTCAACTAAGACTTTTTTGCATTTATTTGCCTCATTATCATTAGCATAGATTGTTCCATTTTATGAATAATACTCAATTCTGAGTTGTTTCAGCTTGTTGTATTTGTAGCAATTATGATGGAAAAGATGCTCTAAAAATCTAGCGGAAGATATGATATAAGCTACAAGAAATAGACTTTAGAAAGTGATCTACTCAGCTCTTTTCAATTTCACTTGATCATAAGCTGGTCGTCCTTGAATATAGCCTTGTAGGTGGATTATTATATTAATGTTTTGGGGTTAGGAATTTTTGGAGGATAGTCGTTGAGTACCAATGAATGTCCTAATCAATTGATGTCGGGTATCACATTTCACATCATGTCCAAGATAATTTAAATGGGCTCCATCTGGCGTGAGGTTTGGACACTTTCATTTTAAGAGAACCGTCGAGCTTTAGCTGTAATTAGATAATGAAATATAACGGGAAGGATGTAGGGATATCGGATAATTATGACAATAAAATTTGCTCTTGCAACGAGTATAGTTCCATTGGTCATTTGCAGTAACTATTTTCTTTATTCAGAAGAATTATATAGATCTCTATATGCGCAGAATAATGTATTCGGGAAAAATGAAGGTTTTGGAGCAAAATACGATGTGATATGAACGGGAATGAGAATATAATGCTATTCGAATATTTCCTATTCATTGACTGTTACTGGTGAAATCTACGTAAATTATGTTCGCCGGTTTGATAAATTAATTCCATCATTATTTGCTAATGAAGATTTAGGTACAGCTTAACTCTGATGGATCATATTTTTCTGCTTTTAAATTTTGTAAAAAGATTATAGTTTTAAAGAAACAGGCAATTGGAACCGGCTAAATAGTTTTATCCGATAAATTCTTGGGATGGCAAGGCATAAGGATTGAAATTGTCAAATGAAGGCATAGAGGGAAATTTATAAGACTCGTGAGAAAGTATAATTCGAGTTCGTATGCATTGAAAATTTTAAAATTCGTCTAAATGGTTATTCAAAAATATTCAAAACAAGCGCGATCATTCAAAAATGGTTCGGCTGCGGAGTCATCAAAGTCCAAATGCTAACAGAGCATGGTATTGCCTCCAACATTTTTCTTTCGTCGCGTAAAGTTACTGCTCTCCACCTGCTGTCCAATTGCCTAATATTACAACGCTGGTTTCTTTTATTTCTGAAATTTTGGCATTTCACAGTAGGCTCATTGCGCATGCGTTCAAGAGTAACAAGTGAGAAATATGCTATACATCTGACAATAGAGTAACGTTCAACGGTCTGATGTGCGATCGCCCATATAAAATAGCTCGAAACACTTCACTCGAATTTAGTGAGCTCGATCGAAGTTGAACGGATTCCTAACGTTCGGACGTAAGCCAAGTTGTAAAATCGGCCCCCAGGATTGACCTCACCACGCCATGAGTCAGGATTATCAATAGTCGGTCCTCGTTGTTAGTTGTTAATATTAGAGATTCCCACTCTTTTATTTCAATATCAATCACCTGACTAGGAAAATTTTCCTTTAGGTAGAACGCAATTCCCCCTCCTTTTTGATTTTGCCTGAACTAATGGTAGGCGGTGAATCCAAGTACATGAAAGGGATGTATTTCTGACGATTTGACATTAACCTCAGTTAGGGCAAAGCCAAGGACAGGGGAAAAGTTGTTAAATTGTGCAGCACATTAAGTTCATCCCAATGTTTCTTTAAAGACCTTACATTTATTACCGTATTTACTCGTATAAGCCGCGCACCTTTTTTTCCGGAAATGCAGGTGAAAAAATGGGGGTGCGCGGCTTACACGAATCCTCCAGATTTTCACGTAAGCCGCGCACCATTTTATCTGAAATTCCTCTCGTTCGTTTCTCTAAAGTCGATAGTTTTTCCAAAATAAATATGTCGATGTGAATTGGTAAGTATGGTGTGGTAGTAAACCCGTAAGGTATTTTGAAGTAATTAGAAATAAAAATCATCGTTTATCAAAGTCTGAGCGTACAACGATACTTAAAGAAAGGCTATATCAGAAACACCACGTGACAAATCACTTAACATGTATAGATCTACATATATATAGTGTACTATTACATATTTTAGGACTAATATGCGTTCACTTCGTTCGACTAGCTTGTGGTTTTCTCACCATTTCAAATAATTAAGTATGACTTCTGTTTTTTTCTGAGGTGAAGACAATATTTCCACCATGTTGGTTGGTTGTGGATTTGATCGGCCAAAATCTACGATCAACTTGACTGACGATTTTGATCACCGATCATCGCTGATTTTCGTTGGTGAAACGCAATTACCGGTCAACTCAAGAATGATCCTCGATCAAGGGCTGATCGTCGTTGGTGAAACCGGGAAAGTCCATTTAAAAAATCCGTCACATGTCATTATTTGTGGTTTCTTCCACATTGCCTACTGGATATACAAACTTGAGAAGATATATTATTTCGTTCCAATTACTAATTGCTTGATGACAAATTGAGAGTGAGTATAGCATAATTGTGAGCATAACAATACTGCGATTTCATTTACTCTGTTTATTTCACAGGGGTTACCTTACGCGAGAAAAATGAAGCCACCAGTCTTGCGCTTTGGCCATGTTCTGACTATGAAAACATTGCCTTATTCCCTTTAACTCCGTGTATTTTAGCGGTGCACTTATAATACGGCACCCAGGAGCTAATATAACACGGGAAATGTATTTATATATTTATATTAACCTTTGTACCTAGAAATAATACTTGCTTTGATTCTTCAATTCGCGACAGTTCGTAGCAATAGAGAAAATAACATATGCCTACATCATCGTGTGCTACGAATCCATTGGAAACGTAATACTTACAGAAAACCTCCCATTCCTAAACAATACTACATGCAAGTATCGTTGGGGAAACTCCTGTGTATAAATGACAGTTCCAAAGCTTATGTTTGTCTCCTTTTATCACACATGGACGTAATGACGTGTATGTCAGGAATGCCTTATATATCGTCTACTACGATGTCGAATAAAACCGAATACCCACTGATCATATGTCCATTTCACATTCCAAGTAGTTTCAATCGTCGTCATAGGATTTGCTGGGAGCAAATGATATTTCTTTTTCTTCAAAAGTCCTCAATCAATTACATATGCACGAAAAAATTGTAATCAGAAATGCATCCAATTTCGTCTTCTCCAATACTAATTGTGAGCATGGTCTGACGAAAAGAGGCCGAGGACAAGGGTGACAACTAGTTAGCCATCACATTGGATCATATTTTATCACAAGTTCGTACCTGTGCATTACGGATGATAAATGTAATAATGAAATGCAAGAGCTGCCCAAAACATGTAGTGCACTCCCTACGAAAAGAAATCCACGGCAAATGGGCCACATTTTTTTATTATCAGACCTTCAACACCAAGGAACTTTGGGAAAGACAATAATATTGGTAGCTGTGTAGAGGTTCTGTTTTGGGAGACCAACGCATAGCACGATGCCATTTTTCACGCACAGATGGTCGCTCGCGGCACTCGCCTTATTTCACCAATTTACGATATAAAACGCGAGACTACAGCACTTTTGTTGATTATGGAGGCAGCCACAAGCACGTTTTTTTCGCTAGTATCCTCGATGGACTCAACACATACACAACTGAGCCATAACGCAGCCACGAAAGTCATCAGATTTCAATGCTTTTACATAGGATCACCCAATGTTTTCATAATCGCAACATGGCTAAATGCGCAAAATTCGGCTTCAATTCTCCACGCTGGAGAGAGCTTCAAGGCTACCCCTGTGGTTTATTTACTAGGTATCTAGACAATATGGCGTCTGCGGTCACGTGAAATTAACGCCATATCCGCCCAATGAGCTCTAGGTTCCAAGGGAAGATTGCTAGATTTGACAAGTTCGAAAACGACCTCTGCCGTATTAGGTGTAATAATTTTTACTGAAGAAGTTATCCTTGCATTGTTTTTAACCGGGCAGTTATCTCGCATGTCCCTTACGGAAAACTTCAAAGCCTCGAAAACTGTTTTATTTTCAACGTTTCGTCGAACATGGCAGCTCGGTCTAAAATGACTTTAAATACGATGACATATGCACGGAATTTGTTTCAAACGCGCAAATATGCTTCTCATAGGGATGAAATGATTCCTCATATGTGTAAAGGTTAAATAAAGGTTAACTGCCGAATAAAAACATTATTAGCATGTGGACGACCTCTATATTTCTAGGACTTAGAAGTCTTGTACTTGGACAATGTTCATTCGTGGTGCCAGGAGTGGGGTTTAGACTTAAATATTAGTGAATGCACCAAAGTTCACTTCCTAGAAAAGTCATCACACAAATTCCATACCTATACTGTGGGTGGAGTAAACATAAAATCTTCAGATACTGTAAAATATCTCGGAATTACCTAAACATCTTATATATCGTGGGGATTACAAATACAAAACATATCATTAGCAGCATTAAAGAAGCTAGGTTTTGTTAAACGTATAATAGGAAGGTTCTTGGATGAAATTATAAAAGAGATGCTATACTTCGCTCTGGTTAGGCCACACCTCGAACACGCCGCAGGCATTTGTGACCTCTTGGGGGATTCATTCCGTATTTTGTCGTCTGTTCCGCACCAATCGGTATAAAGCCTACAGACGGCATGGATTCCGTGCCGACAGGGAGTCCCCAGGACAGGGAGGAGACAGGGAGCTTTCTCGGGCGATTCTGTAAGCAAGTCGAGCGTTGTTCCAGTCGGTTTGGTAACTCCTCCCTCTCGAGATACCCCTCCCTCCCGAGTGTTGCCGAAGTCGAGGGTCACATGGTCCGTTTCAACCGATGGAGACGAGGGAGACGATAGAACAAACAAATGACTAAATGAAACCGCCTAGTGCTCTCGTGGGTATCAACCAAAACGACATCCATTGACAAATATTATAATACACAGACTCAGTAATGTCGAAATTAAAGTCATTCTCACGTACAGTAATGTCGAAAGGAGGAGGATAATAAAGTTCTGTGAATTGAGTGCGTGACAATGTATATTTGTGCAATAAAAAGTGTTCCATATTTCAAGTACATTGCAATAAGTAGCTTATTTATGAACATGAAGTTTTCCAAAGACAAGTTTGGTGCAACGAGAACTAATGTGTTATGATTGCATGTATGTAGAAATATTATTGGTCAAGTATACCAATTTATTGATTATATTTATGTGCAAATTAACGCGCGTGATGGAAAGCAGACAGTTTATCGCGTTGTATATATTTGGTATTTCTAGCCGCAGAAGTGGCCTCTGTGTGGAGTACAAACCTTCGGACAATGGTTCTAATTAATAGTTGAAACTAATTGAACAGTATTATCATGAATATAGAATGGCCAAGTAGTCTATATTTGTGGGGTGATTTTGAAATGTTCGCATTTATATGCTTTGTTCGTGTGTATAGCAATGGTTATGCTTCGCGCTCGTGCCATGAAACATTCATTTAGCGTCTTCGTGGAACGAAGTTTAATGTAAAAATGACTTGAATGAGTAGAATTAAAAACTATGATAAGAGAAAATGAAGTGGAGGTGCCGCTAAGTATATCGTTGAACACTTCCTTGCTTTGCTGTTGTTGCATGTATGTCATTGTCAGTACACATATTATGTTTATTAATGTCAGGAGCCCTTAAGTTTCGCTGAAGCTTGCTTCCCTCCGTAACAACCTAACTCCTAGTTATTAGCATATTACGCCAAGCAGGAACGTTTCTCGTTGTTCAAGTGCAAAATTTGTCGTTCGCATGTGTTACACTATTGGCAGTAGGTATTTATGTATTAATCCGAATTAATTGAGGCACTGTGATAATTGACAGTTCAGTTTAAAGGGTGCTTCAAGATGTTTAGTTGAGTTGTGAAAACGGACTGAAGCGCAAAAAAAACGCCAATAAAAGCACAGATCTCACGATATATCCTATTTTATGAAATAATAAACTACTGTAGTGTGTATAAGTGGGTTTCATGCGTGGTTGAATAAACAAAATTAAACCATATGGTTAAAATTTCCAATTTGAGAATATATATTAATCCGCAATAATTACTGACATTTGTTGCGCAGGATTTCCTGGGAATTAATTGCACACACTATAATAAGGTAATCAAACATGCTTCATAGGCAAAATATTGGCCTGTATATGTACTTGATAGCGCCAAATAGTAAAATATTTTGAGGAGCCAAGCGATCAATACAATGCTACACATCGGAAACCCAGTTGTTTTCAGGTTTTTCTTTTAGGCCGTCACTTTCATTATCATTATTTCAACTTGTGCATTACATATTATATCTCCATTAATTTATATCCTGTGAATAAATTATATCGCTATTACAAACCTCAAATAAACCTATTTCAGACATAAACCTAAATGCGTTGTCGATTTGTTACGGCTCATCTCAAGCAAACCGACTGATTACCCTGGGTACCGACAGCTTTTACGTGCCGGTACGATCTTCCGACGGAAGCTCCTTGGCACACCGATCGGTTTCATACAGAACACCACGGTTGTCGGTGTGACGTGCCACACGACGAAAAGGCTCCCATGCCGATCGGGTCGGAGTTACAGAATGACCCCACTGGTCAAACAGATCTAACCCAAAAAATAAATAAAATACAAAGGAAAGCAGCGCGCTTCGTTAAAAACTGCAATACGAGCGAACACATAGTGTCTCACAACTTTAAGAGGGGTTAAGGTGGGAATCCCTAGAGACTCGGAGGCTGCACGCTAGGCTTAGGTTGCTTGATAAATTCAGAACTGACATTTTTCAGAGCGACATAGAGAATATTATTATGACTCCTCACTACATCTCTAGGTCTGACAAATGCAATAAAATAAGAGAGATACACTACCATTAACGGATAGGCACAAGAACTCGTTCTTTCCGCGCACAATAAGCGACCACAATAAAAACTGAGCTCCACTAAATACACTCCCATAATACACGTCACCATTTCACCTTCAAAAACCAAATTCCGAACAGCTTCACACGGCTGGTAGATGTATGTAGATGAATACTACAAACGGTTGTCCCTCAGGATGTCACATTTCACACAAACTTGCTGTTCGGAAAGCATTTGACCTCAAACGTATTAATCTGAAATGTTCTATGAAATGATTTTAGCGTGATTATTGCCCATTTCAATTTTTTCACATTTTTGCCAAAATAGAGCGATTCAGGAATAAAGTTTTTTGGTCATATGACTACTTCTATTTATCGAAGAGCAAACAATATATATTCAGCGCTAGCCAAACCTTTCCTGTTGATTCTAAGGTAGCAGGAGCAATTACTACACGTTCCGCTTTTTTTTGTTTTGGACCCATAATAATGATGTTATGAAGTGATATAATTTGTGTAAACCATTAATTATTTAGAAATATTTCCCTTTATGTACGTTAATTGAACTATGATTCCTACGCTGCATCTACAGCACTCATAAATCGTGCTTCTTTTCTTATACGCGAAAATCTTACGAAGATATACGTTATTTTCAAGTAAAAATCCATTAAGGAATTTTGAGCTTAGAAATCAATGAATTTGGTCTAATTTTAAATAGAAACATCCCTCCTATACAATGACACCAAAAGTTCTATCCCTTACAACGTTGCTATCCGAGACATTTGCCAGTGAATACCAGCCATTTTACATGGGAAATGGTACGTGCATGCACTCCAGAGGGACATTATCTACAAAATGAGGTATTTCTAACACTTAGTTGTCTTAAAAAAACTAACTGTGAAGTGTATATGTTTTCTCAACTACTTTTGAAAATTAATCATATTGTCACCGCTGTAAATTCTTCGGGATCACAAAACACCTTCCGTGTTCAAAGGAGTTTCAAACGCACCGCGCGAAAAAAAATGAGTCCAGTTAAAGACTAATTTAGATATTTCCATTTAATTACTCACAATTTTTATCATATATTACTATTATGTCACCATTAATAATGCAATATTTAATCGTTGTGTCTCACAGCTGGTGAAATTAAAACGTATAATTCGAATATGGTTTCTATTATGATTAGGGAACTATCTCGGTCGAACTACCTTAACAAAATGCCTTTGGTCTCGGTCCGTCTTCTATTAGGTTCATCCACGATCGAAATTTAGGGAGTTTTCATTTAATGATCAAATTCTTTTTTCAAAGACGTATCCTGGATCCACGATATCCCGTTAACCATGCTGGAAACGCTAGAACTTTTTTATTAAGCATCCGCATGGAAATTTTCGGCAACCTGAGGGCATAGTTACCAATTCCATTGATAACATAAGTGCTCTGCACAACTCACTGCAAAATATATAAAATTTAAAATTTATTAGCGAATAACTGGAGAGTAAAAATATTTGGAAAAGAAGCACTAGAACGATCGAAATATTATAACCCCCTTCATTTTGTATTTAACTTTGACAATTAAAAATATCCTCCGAAATTTCAGTAAATTCATATAATTACACCGTTCTTGCATTCATTTCCTCAAATTTTCATCAAGAGATGGTAAATGCTTATTTATACATGCATTCAACTCTAAGGATAAGGATGGGAGTCCCTAGAAACTCTGAAGCCACTGGCAAAAATAAGATTAATTTATGGCAGAGCTTGAGAATGATAGGAGATAGATAAAAATAGCGGAGAGATAGCGAAAAATAGCGGAGGAGAATAGATAGCAGAGAGAGATAAATTCAATATAGCTTATAATTTACGTTATTTTCATGTTAACTTTTTGAAGGAAAAGATTCAGTACCTATTACTACGAAATTAGCCGCGATATGATTGGCTTCCTGGGCAATAATTCGTTTTCTTTTCTTGGTATTAAATATTCCGGAATCCTACGTAATATCTGTGTTCGGAAGGCGCGAACAAAGACCGCGGGGTCACTTTACCGGGTGTCGCGACTGACTTTGGCGTTCAAAGACCAGTAATTAGTGTGCCTATAACTCCCCCCTCCCATCCCGCGTGTACCTATTGGACCGCTTTCCCGCAGGAGAGCGGAGAACAGCCCTCTCTGCCCCAGCGTGTGAGAACCAAGGTCTCAGTTAGCTTGGCCACGCCACTGTTTGCGTTGGGCGATGTTCTGATTTTTGGTCCCCAGCACTTCGTGAATATCGCTGTACGGAAATTTAATAATAATGCGAGGTGACTTCATGAGTATTCCCAATGGCCATCATTGCAGTCTAGGTAAAAAGGAATGCACTTACCGCCGCCTTGAACAGATTCTTATTTTTCAATCCAAGTGTCCTATTTTGAGTCCTCGTAGACTCATGCCCTGTTTTGTAGCCTGGTACGAAGCAAGTTCTGTTTAAACAAGGAATTCTAAATTCTTTATATTAGCCTAACATACTTAATGCATTCAAATTAGAATCAGAGTCTGGCAAACATCGTCGTCGGCACACGATGGACGTTTCATAAACCTCTTACGCAATTCCTGTAATAGTTAATTCCTTTCTAGCATTTACAAAGTAAATTTTAGATCACAAAAATTGCAAGATATTATTCAAAGCATCAAGTAATTCATATCTAATCGATCGTTACTGAATATTCACCACGGTCTCACGTTAACAGCAATTACCAACGTCTATTTACAATAACAACAGAAAAGACTAATCGAAGTGGTGCCAAGGACTGGGTGATCTAAATGTGGAAATTTAGACAACGCGTAGCCTAGGCAACAATGCCAAAAATCCGAATCCATAATATATATTCATGATAAGATCTATCCTATTGATGGACGTTTTCGTGAGCTTTCATTGTTGACGTTACGCTCCCTTCCACTGTGAAAATTTGAAGCACGCGCCAGTGTTTCATACTTTTATTTATATTCATTTGATATTTAAAAACCCTCTGGTATTATTAGCTTTTTGTGCTCCATTGCACTTCAGCGGTGAATTGCCCGAGTTAATGCCTGCATGCCGTTGCTCACGGAGTTAGGTGGGAGACGAATAAAAAGCATATAAATTTAAATTATGTGCGGATTGCTCAGGAATTTGTTCCAGGAGAGGATTGTAATAAGGATGCGAGAAGCTGTGCGAATGGTAGACATAATAAGAATTGGACGCCGATAATACCAGTTTGGATAATGGATTGTTAGCGACATGAAGTGGATGTGACAATCTAAACAAAAGCGCCACGATCATGCTTTTCTTTTGTCAAGATTGCACAAATAATATATTTATTAGCAAGAAAATAAGTCGGGGTATTCAAAATTAAACTTTATTGATAATATCACGTCATACAAGTTGAAATGGTAAGCAGTTTAAACCTGATTCCTTATATATAACTCAATCTTCCGCTGTGAAAATTTGAAGCATGCGCCAATGTTTTATAATCATTTTTATATTCATTTGATATTTTTAAAAAACCCACTGTTATTATCGGCTTTTTGTACTCGATTACAATTCATCAGTGAATTTCCAGAGTTAATATGAATATAGTCTTAGGTCAGAGGTGTTAGGTGCAGCCCTCGGAGGTAGGCGTGAGATTAATTACGAACACATAAAAAATTTTTAACGAGCGCATTTATGCTTTTATTCTAGGTAAGGTTAATAATAATATAAAATAAAATCGAATAAAATTGTATTACCGTTGGAAATGCGAGCCGTCGAATAAAAATCCTCAATCGAGATGGAAGAGCGAGACAAATACTAATCGAAAAGATGAGTAAGGGATCGACTGACTGAATATTGGGTCGAGGATCCAGTTTCCTTTCATACGCAGATTAAAGAGCTCTTTTTACTTCCTCATCCTCAAATGGGGATAGCGTGAATCGAATGCTTTCAGGTTAAAATGCAGTCGCTCATAAAAGGCGTCCTACCTATTTTTAGTATTTTTTATGTTTGGACTTTTGTAATCCTTGGAATATATATCGTACCATGATGGAAACTGGACGGATATAATTAAAAATTAAGGACTTGCGTGCTGGCAACGGTGGTTAAATGCACAAACGCGTATTTTCAATATCGTCATTTGATAGTCGTGACGTATCAATGCCATTGTTCGCCATGGTCTTCAGAGATCTATTCTGAAGCCCAGGTGTTACCTTACCGTGGCTGGAAACACGAGATCTCTTCGTACTACGCCTTCGCCGGGACAGTACGTGAGCATTAGAACGTGCCTAGCAATTACAATGATTACATAAATGCTCTGAAATACACTACATTATATATTAAATTTCGATTAATGTGAAAATACTTGGATCGTAAATCTTTTGAAAAGATATTCGCAAACTATCAAAGCAATAGGTCTTAAATCTCCCCTCGGTTTTTATGCCACTTTGACAAATATAAAAATTTTGCCTGAACATTTCTCTAAATAAACCTAGCTACGCCGTTATTGTATTCCATTTCTCAAAAAGCAATGATTGTATGTTGATTATTTCAAACATACTCTAAAGTATAAGTATTAAAAAGGCTGAGAGTCCCTAGAAACTCTGAAGACACTGGCAAAAATAAGATTAATTTATGGCAGAGATAAATTCAATATAGCTTATAATTTACGTTATTTTCATGTTAACTTTTTGAAAGAAAAGATTCAGTACCTATTACTACGAAATTAGCCGCGATATGATTGGCTTCCTGGGCAATAATTCGTTTTCTTTTCTTGGTATTAAATATTCCGGAATCCTACGTAATATCTGTGTTCGGAAGGCGCGAACAAAGACCGCGGGGTCACTTTACCGGGTGTCGCGACTGACTTTGGCGTTCAAAGACCAGTAATTAGTGTGCCTATAACTCCCCCCTCCCATCCCGCGTGTACCTATTGGACCGCTTTCCCGCAGGAGAGCGGAGAACAGCCCTCTCTGCCCCAGCGTGTGAGAACCAAGGTCTCAGTTAGCTTGGCCACGCCACTGTTTGCGTTGGGCGATGTTCTGATTTTTGGTCCCCAGCCTGCCTAAGAGTGCAAAGGCAGTGCAATGGCTGGGGGTGTAAAATGGGGCCCTTAGCCAGGCCAACGAGTGCGTCGGGGGCGGCTAAGGGGTTCTTTCGTGTACCAGCCGTAGTCTTCTCGACTCCCGGTCTCCAAGACCGGAAGCCATTCTCTCCGGGCCGGAACCTCGGGCCTTAGATCCCCAGGCGGGGAGGCCCCTTCGGAAAGTGGTTACGTAAGATCGGTTACCGTTGGTCGGGCCTCTCAAACGTTCCAAATCCCTGTCCCTATCACGTCGCTGATGAACCTGTGAAAGGACGTCACGAGGATGGTATTCCATTCAACACGGCCCACGGGCTGTCTTCGCTGGCTGGTACTCCTTCGGGGATCGTCCTTTCATCAAGGACACCGACTCGTCGCAATGGCAATCGGACTCTTGCAGAAGATCCCATTCTCAAGCTCTCTCCTTTGTTATCCTTGGGTGGTCGACCTTCTTCTTTGTCTGGTGGTGATCACACGATGTTGTCCTGGCTGGAACGTGAAGATTGTAGCAATGATGCCAGTCTTAAATAGCGGATTTCGATCCCGCCCTTCGTCGTGATTGGCTGATGACTCTTTGTTGATGATTCGGCCAATCCGAAATCAGCACGGTATGAATCCAAATCGGCATTCGTGCATAAAAACCAATCCGGTAATAAAACTGAATCCATTCTTTTTCTTTTCCCCACAACAAAAGTTGATTTTTAAAACTTCCTTCACCGCGGAGGACAACGAATGAAAGATGATCAATGGAGACAGATACATTTGTGATTATCCTATCAGTTGTTGCGCAATACAAAGTTATTACTGCTATAATATTATTTCAATTTCTTTCAGTAATCTCATACTCTCCTGGCTTACGTAAAATCTTGTATTAACCATCAATTTTTTTATAATGGCAAATAAAGTGGATATCTTTTCTCATGTAATTGTTAGAGAAAAGAAGACATAACAGGGCCTTTTCAATGTTATCTAATATTTTTCATTTTTACGACCCGGAACAATTAACAGTCATCCTACGTCTTTTTTCCCAGGACTATTTAATCATTTGAATTTAGCCTTTTCTCGTGAATAGCTGTAGCCTCTGACGACGAAATCTAATGGATACGATGAGACCGACGAGCTAACAAATATTCTATCATTTTATGTGATTAACGAAGCTATTATTATTCTCTTTTAAATATTGTGTTACTATCTCTACCATTCTCACCTATTGTAAAGTCATAATTAAATTCTTAGAATTTATTAAAACTTTGTAATTTAAATCGAATATCACGAGAGTATTATGTTAATATATGGTCTGTTACCCTTGAAAGTTGCGCCACAAGGATGGATTAATAAGTGTGTATGTTGTTCGAATGTCATCGTTTTTCATTTATGACATCCCCCAACGCACGAAATTGTGAAGAAAGTTAGTACGACTTGTAACGTCCTTTTCATTTATTTTGCGTAGTTTCAAGAAACACTCTCTCTTTCATTATTTCAAGTGATTCACATTCACTGTTCTTCAGTATTGATTTTTTTCCAGATTCAATAGTGCCCCACTTGACTCAACACCACAGTGACTCAAAAAAGGTTGCAATAGCTCAGAGCGCGGAAGAACTCCGAGTTGTTGCGACATTATTCGGAAACTCTCTCACTTGTTTCTACGGTTGATTGGAAACATTGTTGATGATCTCATAGTAATCGACCGTATTACTATTTTCGAGAATAATTCCGAAAATCATCTTGATTATTACCGACGAGGACTACTCGCTGTCGCCCGAATCTTTGGTCGGTATTTCTTCATGTCATACTGGAAGGATATAATTTTGGCATCATGTCAGTAACGCAATTTCTCTCTCAAGTCATATTTTTACGTTGAGTAAAGACTGATTATATTGGTCCAATAATATCATCACTTTTAAGTCTGGCCGATTTATATAAAGGGATAGCATACGGGAATTCTTCGTCGGCAGAAGTAAAGATCATTTTCGAAAATATTGTTGTGAATAATAATACGACCGCTTGCAATGAGATCATTCACCTTGTTTCCCCTCAATCGCAGAAACAAACAAAAGGTGCGTGCTTCTGAAGAATGACGCAAAAACTCGGAGGCCTTCCAAAGTTAGACCTGCAAGAGTCTTACCTTAAGTCAAGTGGGGCAAAACCAAATTTCGAAATATCAATATTGAAGGGACGTTTCTGTTGAATGGCTCTGAACAATGGGAAAGAGAGCGTTTGTCTGTTTTCACTACGTGAAACCGTTGAAAAGGATGTTCAAGTCTTACTGACGCGCTTCACTATGTTGTGAAAATTTGGAGGTCGTGATGCCGTATATAAAAAAACGCGATAACATTTGAACAACTTTCACCCTTATTAATACTTCGTTGCCGTGGAAATTCCAAAAGTAAAATACCTTCGTTTAAATTTTGAAGTTTTTATGTGCTTAGTACAATTTTTCCATGGCTGAGAAAGGCAGAGATATGAGCATATTATTTCAAAGAGAAAAGTAACTGCGTCATAATATACATCAAATGTTGGAATAAATCGCAACTCTTCAGTTGCCTCGCATATATCATTCTGAAGCTTCAACTATTCACCCAAAGGTGTAATCCAAATCAAGTTTCGTTTCGGGTAAAGACCAATAATCTTTGCCAATCATTCTGGGTTAACAGTGTATTGAACATGCCGCCTTTCGAGCAGGTGCTACTAATGAGTACTGCTCTATATTGGACAGTGCTAAGTGGCCTCCAGTCGAAATATTACTTACGCTTCTTGATCACGCAGTCGACGGGTAACAATGGTGAGGGTCTCACAGATTTAATCTAATACTCTGGTCATGAAAATTCTCGCGGACTGAATATACTGCTCTTGTCCACTCCCCATTCAATTGAGTAAGTTGGCCACCCAGGCTTTGGCTCCGGAGAATTAAGCCGTCGCGACGGTTAAGTATATATGTGCAAACGAATGGACAACAGTGAATTTTGACAAAGGAGTAAATATGTGACTATGCCCTCTTCATAGCTTGCGAACTGCAATGAGAGATGCTGAAGGTAATGTTTATTGCCACCAGGTCAAACCGATGGAAATGACTAGATGGCATCGACACTGACGTGTTATTTCTTAGTTTTCCTAAGTTTTCTAACAGAAATGATACACTTCATCTGCCTCGATAAAAAAATGGGTGGATATTAAGATATTTTACGTGACCTAGGAGGTATCGAGACTACTACAAGATACATGAAATAATATTATTCAAGTAATTACTTCGTAACTGATGGAGTCACAGACGCAATGGTTCGCGATGAAAGGAGTTTTGCGAATCAACTTTTGATATGGGGAAAAGAAAAAGAATGGATTCAGTTTTATTACCGGATTGGTTTTTATGCACGAATGCCGATTTGGATTCATACCGTGCTGATTTCGGATTGGCCGAATCATCAACAAAGAGTCATCGGCCAATCACGACGAAGGGCGGGATCGAAATCCGCTATTTAAGACTGGCATCATTGCTACAATCTTCACGTTCCAGCCAGGACAACATCGTGTGATCACCACCAGACAAAGAAGAAGGTCCACCACCCAAGGATAACAAAGGAGAGAGCTTGAGAATGGGATCTTCTGCAAGAGTCCGATTGCCATTGCGACGAGTCGGTGTCCTTGATGAAAGGACGATCCCCGAAGGAGTACCAGCCATGGAAGCCATTCTCTCCGGGCCGGAACCTCGGGCCTTAGATCCCCAGGCGGGGAGGCCCCTTCGGAAAGTGAAATTCCTTGAAATAATGAAAGAGAGAGTGTTTCTTGAAACTACGCAAAATAAATGAAAAGGACGTTACAAGTCGTACTAACTTTCTTCACAATTTCGTGCGTTGGGGGATGTCATAAATGAAAAACGATGACATTCGAACAACATACACACTTATTAATCCATCCTTGTGGCGCAACTTTCAAGGGTAACAGACCATATATTAACATAATACTCTCGTGATATTCGATTTAAATTACAAAGTTTTAATAAATTCTAAGAATTTAATTATGACTTTACAATAGGTGAGAATGGTAGAGATAGTAACACAATATTTAAAAGAGAATAATAATAGCTTCGTTAATCACATAAAATGATAGAATATTTGTTAGCTCGTCGGTCTCATCGTATCCATTAGATTTCGTCGTCAGAGGCTACAGCTATTCACGAGAAAAGGCTAAATTCAAATGATTAAATAGTCCTGGGAAAAAAGACGTAGGATGACTGTTAATTGTTCCGGGTCGTAAAAATGAAAAATATTAGATAACATTGAAAAGGCCCTGTTATGTCTTCTTTTCTCTAACAATTACATGAGAAAAGATATCCACTTTATTTGCCATTATAAAAAAATTGATGGTTAATACAAGATTTTACGTAAGCCAGGAGAGTATGAGATTACTGAAAGAAATTGAAATAATATTATAGCAGTAATAACTTTGTATTGCGCAACAACTGATAGGATAATCACAAATGTATCTGTCTCCATTGATCATCTTTCATTCGTTGTCCTCCGCGGTGAAGGAAGTTTTAAAAATCAACTTTTGTTGTGGGGAAAAGAAAAAGAATGGATTCAGTTTTATTACCGGATTGGTTTTTATGCACGAATGCCGATTTGGATTCATACCGTGCTGATTTCGGATTGGCCGAATCATCAACAAAGAGTCATCGGCCAATCACGACGAAGGGCGGGATCGAAATCCGCTATTTAAGACTGGCATCATTGCTACAATCTTCACGTTCCAGCCAGGACAACATCGTGTGATCACCACCAGACAAAGAAGAAGGTCCACCACCCAAGGATAACAAAGGAGAGAGCTTGAGAATGGGATCTTCTGCAAGAGTCCGATTGCCATTGCGACGAGTCGGTGTCCTTGATGAAAGGACGATCCCCGAAGGAGTACCAGCCATGGAAGCCATTCTCTCCGGGCCGGAACCTCGGGCCTTAGATCCCCAGGCGGGGAGGCCCCTTCGGAAAGTGAAATTCCTTGAAATAATGAAAGAGAGAGTGTTTCTTGAAACTACGCAAAATAAATGAAAAGGACGTTACAAGTCGTACTAACTTTCTTCACAATTTCGTGCGTTGGGGGATGTCATAAATGAAAAACGATGACATTCGAACAACATACACACTTATTAATCCATCCTTGTGGCGCAACTTTCAAGGGTAACAGACCATATATTAACATAATACTCTCGTGATATTCGATTTAAATTACAAAGTTTTAATAAATTCTAAGAATTTAATTATGACTTTACAATAGGTGAGAATGGTAGAGATAGTAACACAATATTTAAAAGAGAATAATAATAGCTTCGTTAATCACATAAAATGATAGAATATTTGTTAGCTCGTCGGTCTCATCGTATCCATTAGATTTCGTCGTCAGAGGCTACAGCTATTCACGAGAAAAGGCTAAATTCAAATGATTAAATAGTCCTGGGAAAAAAGACGTAGGATGACTGTTAATTGTTCCGGGTCGTAAAAATGAAAAATATTAGATAACATTGAAAAGGCCCTGTTATGTCTTCTTTTCTCTAACAATTACATGAGAAAAGATATCCACTTTATTTGCCATTATAAAAAAATTGATGGTTAATACAAGATTTTACGTAAGCCAGGAGAGTATGAGATTACTGAAAGAAATTGAAATAATATTATAGCAGTAATAACTTTGTATTGCGCAACAACTGATAGGATAATCACAAATGTATCTGTCTCCATTGATCATCTTTCATTCGTTGTCCTCCGCGGTGAAGGAAGTTTTAAAAATCAACTTTTGTTGTGGGGAAAAGAAAAAGAATGGATTCAGTTTTATTACCGGATTGGTTTTTATGCACGAATGCCGATTTGGATTCATACCGTGCTGATTTCGGATTGGCCGAATCATCAACAAAGAGTCATCAGCCAATCACGACGAAGGGCGGGATCGAAATCCGCTATTTAAGACTGGCATCATTGCTACAATCTTCACGTTCCAGCCAGGACAACATCGTGTGATCACCACCAGACAAAGAAGAAGGTCGACCACCCAAGGATAACAAAGGAGAGAGCTTGAGAATGGGATCTTCTGCAAGAGTCCGATTGCCATTGCGACGAGTCGGTGTCCTTGATGAAAGGACGATCCCCGAAGGAGTACCAGCCAGCGAAGACAGCCCGTGGGCCGTGTTGAATGGAATACCATCCTCGTGACGTCCTTTCACAGGTTCATCAGCGACGTGATAGGGACAGGGATTTGGAACGTTTGAGAGGCCCGACCAACGGTAACCGATCTTACGTAACCACTTTCCGAAGGGGCCTCCCCGCCTGGGGATCTAAGGCCCGAGGTTCCGGCCCGGAGAGAATGGCTTCCGGTCTTGGAGACCGGGAGTCGAGAAGACTACGGCTGGTACACGAAAGAACCCCTTAGCCGCCCCCGACGCACTCGTTGGCCTGGCTAAGGGCCCCATTTTACACCCCCAGCCATTGCACTGCCTTTGCACTCTTAGGCAGGCTGGGGACCAAAAATCAGAACATCGCCCAACGCAAACAGTGGCGTGGCCAAGCTAACTGAGACCTTGGTTCTCACACGCTGGGGCAGAGAGGGCTGTTCTCCGCTCTCCTGCGGGAAAGCGGTCCAATAGGTACACGCGGGATGGGAGGGGGGAGTTATAGGCACACTAATTACTGGTCTTTGAACGCCAAAGTCAGTCGCGACACCCGGTAAAGTGACCCCGCGGTCTTTGTTCGCGCCTTCCGAACACAGATATTACGTAGGATTCCGGAATATTTAATACCAAGAAAAGAAAACGAATTATTGCCCAGGAAGCCAATCATATCGCGGCTAATTTCGTAGTAATAGGTACTGAATCTTTTCTTTCAAAAAGTTAACATGAAAATAACGTAAATTATAAGCTATATTGAATTTATCTCTGCCATAAATTAATCTTATTTTTGCCAGTGTCTTCAGAGTTTCTAGGGACTCTCAGCCTTTTTAATACTTATACTTTAGAGTATGTTTGAAATAATCAACATACAATCATTGCTTTTTGAGAAATGGAATACAATAACGGCGTAGCTAGGTTTATTTAGAGAAATGTTCAGGCAAAATTTTTATATTTGTCAAAGTGGCATAAAAACCGAGGGGAGATTTAAGACCTATTGCTTTGATAGTTTGCGAATATCTTTTCAAAAGATTTACGATCCAAGTATTTTCACATTAATCGAAATTTAATATATAATGTAGTGTATTTCAGAGCATTTATGTAATCATTGTAATTGCTAGGCACGTTCTAATGCTCACGTACTGTCCCGGCGAAGGCGTAGTACGAAGAGATCTCGTGTTTCCAGCCACGGTAAGGTAACACCTGGGCTTCAGAATAGATCTCTGAAGACCATGGCGAACAATGGCATTGATACGTCACGACTATCAAATGACGATATTGAAAATACGCGTTTGTGCATTTAACCACCGTTGCCAGCACGCAAGTCCTTAATTTTTAATTATATCCGTCCAGTTTCCATCATGGTACGATATATATTCCAAGGATTACAAAAGTCCAAACATAAAAAATACTAAAAATAGGTAGGACGCCTTTTATGAGCGACTGCATTTTAACCTGAAAGCATTCGATTCACGCTATCCCCATTTGAGGATGAGGAAGTAAAAAGAGCTCTTTAATCTGCGTATGAAAGGAAACTGGATCCTCGACCCAATATTCAGTCAGTCGATCCCTTACTCATCTTTTCGATTAGTATTTGTCTCGCTCTTCCATCTCGATTGAGGATTTTTATTCGACGGCTCGCATTTCCAACGGTAATACAATTTTATTCGATTTTATTTTATATTATTATTAACCTTACCTAGAATAAAAGCATAAATGCGCTCGTTAAAAATTTTTTATGTGTTCGTAATTAATCTCACGCCTACCTCCGAGGGCTGCACCTAACACCTCTGACCTAAGACTATATTCATATTAACTCTGGAAATTCACTGATGAATTGTAATCGAGTACAAAAAGCCGATAATAACAGTGGGTTTTTTAAAAATATCAAATGAATATAAAAATGATTATAAAACATTGGCGCATGCTTCAAATTTTCACAGCGGAAGATTGAGTTATATATAAGGAATCAGGTTTAAACTGCTTACCATTTCAACTTGTATGACGTGATATTATCAATAAAGTTTAATTTTGAATACCCCGACTTATTTTCTTGCTAATAAATATATTATTTGTGCAATCTTGACAAAAGAAAAGCATGATCGTGGCGCTTTTGTTTAGATTGTCACATCCACTTCATGTCGCTAACAATCCATTATCCAAACTGGTATTATCGGCGTCCAATTCTTATTATGTCTACCATTCGCACAGCTTCTCGCATCCTTATTACAATCCTCTCCTGGAACAAATTCCTGAGCAATCCGCACATAATTTAAATTTATATGCTTTTTATTCGTCTCCCACCTAACTCCGTGAGCAACGGCATGCAGGCATTAACTCGGGCAATTCACCGCTGAAGTGCAATGGAGCACAAAAAGCTAATAATACCAGAGGGTTTTTAAATATCAAATGAATATAAATAAAAGTATGAAACACTGGCGCGTGCTTCAAATTTTCACAGTGGAAGGGAGCGTAACGTCAACAATGAAAGCTCACGAAAACGTCCATCAATAGGATAGATCTTATCATGAATATATATTATGGATTCGGATTTTTGGCATTGTTGCCTAGGCTACGCGTTGTCTAAATTTCCACATTTAGATCACCCAGTCCTTGGCACCACTTCGATTAGTCTTTTCTGTTGTTATTGTAAATAGACGTTGGTAATTGCTGTTAACGTGAGACCGTGGTGAATATTCAGTAACGATCGATTAGATATGAATTACTTGATGCTTTGAATAATATCTTGCAATTTTTGTGATCTAAAATTTACTTTGTAAATGCTAGAAAGGAATTAACTATTACAGGAATTGCGTAAGAGGTTTATGAAACGTCCATCGTGTGCCGACGACGATGTTTGCCAGACTCTGATTCTAATTTGAATGCATTAAGTATGTTAGGCTAATATAAAGAATTTAGAATTCCTTGTTTAAACAGAACTTGCTTCGTACCAGGCTACAAAACAGGGCATGAGTCTACGAGGACTCAAAATAGGACACTTGGATTGAAAAATAAGAATCTGTTCAAGGCGGCGGTAAGTGCATTCCTTTTTACCTAGACTGCAATGATGGCCATTGGGAATACTCATGAAGTCACCTCGCATTATTATTAAATTTCCGTACAGCGATATTCACGAAGTGCTAAGAAGTTAATTGTGCATTTGTGTAATTAAATTTAGAAATAAATATATAACTGTAGACCGGACAATATTAAAAAAGAGTATAATTACGTCCCGCATGTAGTACCACATTTTTTTATCCACAGCATTATGATTAATTGTACGTATAACCCATGCATATTCATGGTAATATGGTTACGGAATTCTAGAAAACAGTTTTTGGCGACGAGATCACATCCATAATATATATTCATGGATGTTATTAACTAATTTTGAGCTAACCATTAATTGATGTAGTGTTCCCACATTTTTTACGGTCGAAACGCAAGTAAATAAAAACTAAGGGTAATAATGTGTTTTATTGTTGCCTCATATTAACGGAAAGAGGAAACTTGAGCACAAAACCTATTAATACCAGAGGGTTTTTAAATGTCAAAAGAATATAAATGAAAGTATCAAGCAGCAGACACGAAATACGGAATGAACTTCTACTTGCGAACATTACTTATAAAGTTAAACGAATTCAATATCAAACTGAAGACTTGTACTAAGACACAATTGTAACAACACTGGCAACTCATCACTGAAGTGTAATGGAACTGAGGAAAGCCAATAATACTCGTGGGTTTTTTAAAATATTGAACAAAATTACAATGATAGTTGAAAATATTTTATGTGTTTTGCAACTTTGACGAGGGAAGGTGGAGTTAGACGTTAAAACCCTTATCATTTTACCTTTTATGGCGTAATATTCAGAGGAAAATTCATTATGAAACACCCCGATTTTGTCTATAGCGAATTAATACATAATACATGTAATGATTGTCATGATAAAACTTGATCGGTGCCCCTTGGTTGGGAAAGTCACTTCTCCTTCATGTCGATAACGCTCCATTAGATGTACCGGCATTATCGACAATAAACTCTCATTTCGTCTGCTATTTGAACTGATTGTCGCATCCTTATTGAGAGTGCTTAAGACAGAACGCCTTCTTCGAATTACCGTTTTCCTAATACGAATATAATTCACTATGAAAAGTAAATTTAGGCTTAGTTGATGCACTGCATGATTTTCAATTTAATTTTCACACTCCTTTGGAATAAAAATCCTCCATCGAGATGGAAGCGCGAGAAAAATACTATTCTTATCAAAGTATAAGAGTTCGATTTTATAACAAACTTTCAGGCTTCACTTAGTGGGACAACATTGCGATGATTTTGAATGAATATAATATTCCACATGGTATTTAGACTTATATATAGGTTTCGACTGAAGACCTTGATAATGACTTAAGTCGAAACTTTGGTCGGAGTTGACTAATTATGGGGTCGAGGAGCCGGTTTCCCATCTTACACGGATAAAATACTTTTTAGTCGAGCGAACTATATTTTGTCTAGCAACGGTCAAGTCCTTCCCGTGCTAATGATAATGAGGCAAATAAATACAAAAAACTCTTAGTTGAGGAGGCACAATTTAATCTATGCTAAAATATGAAACATCATACATCGCATACAGACATATTGTCAAGCTTTCACTTTGGCGAAAATCACCAAACTTCCAAAGAAAACAAGTTTAATAATGTCAATAACTTTCTGCCATGAATTTTCCATTGCATAACCAAGCTCCGTTTTGTAGTTAGTAAACACAGCCATCCACGATATTTTTCTAATTTCTAACAACACTTCAAACACACTGACTAACGTGACACAACGCATTAAAAGCCGAAATTGCCAATAACTATACACTTATTGCAGAAATATCACAATAGACATCCGTGTAGTCTATCAAGAAAATGTATAATAATTTATATAATTGAAATCCGCTTGAACACCATTCAACATTCGTCTCGACTACTTAAGGATATGATTGTATAAAGCAATATTTCAAACCAGAACGAACCAACAAACTTCATTTGACAAAATAATCATCACCATTCACTTGGACGAAAACAATCACACAATTTACCCTCAAACAAAAGAATAAGCCTTGTCATGGCCAAAAATTCAAATGCCTACGTCTATTTCAACTAGTTATCACTTGCATTAAACGTAGATGGGTTTATTATGCTCTATTGTTTATTTGTGACTCTTGGTATGGCAAGTTACTGCATTCAAATTAAAAAACACTTCAATAATTATCCTTTATTGAGAACGTAAAAAAACCACACTTAATACTCGGAAGCAAACCTAAATCACCAACAACATTTCAATTGACATAGAATCCAAATCTCAAGTTAGACATTTGATGGAAGGACGTTATAGTTGCAGCTATCAGTCATCTCCGACATTTGTTACGCAATTGTAAGTTTTTAAGCACAATACCTGTCACAACATACAATCTCAATACATGAAACATGGCTCTTATTAACCTTAATATGTAAATACATCGCCACGAGCACACACAAAATCCATCACAGCGCATAAGTAACATTTGTAAGCGCCGGTATGCCACAATAAACACTGCCGCTTAATCACACGATAAACCTTTCCACTATCCTCACTAATTATGACGCCCACGTCCTTGCAGAAATGAGATTTAAAACTTCCAACTGCAATTAAAAGTGAAAACAAATCGCTACAATACGATAGGTTGCGACCATTGGATACTATAATTAATCAAAAGAATTCGCGTTATTGAAATACTATTCCAATACATTAATGAACTGCTATCTAGGCCTCCAATTATAATTAAAGTCAAGAATGGTGTGTTATATTTCATTTATAGTATGTAAAACATTCCAAATGACGATAGCTATTCAAATAACAATCAATTAAGAAATACAAACAAACCCACCTTCGAACGGTTCATTCTTAACGGCTTTTGAGTACTTTCAAGTTGCCAATCCAAAATGATGAGATCCCAATTTCGAAAGGTTGGAGAATACAAAGAATCTATAAGCACTCTGTAAACATGCTTTACGGTGTATGTACAATTATATTCCCTCATTTTCAAAGAAAATCATTGAGAGAAATAAAAATGAATTTCTTATCTGCGTGGGTAAGAGGGCATTTTTGTATCTGGCCTCTTCCAATGTATTATTAATTTCATTGCTGTGGATTTTCGCTGAAATCATGGCAGTGATATCATTTTCACTACAGATTTCGTGAAAATTTTAAGCTGCAGAGGTGAGTGACAATGTAGGATAAACAGAAGTCAATTGGTCCCAGAAAATGCGACGCATATAGAATGTTTGTGAACGGAAATTTTTGTATGAAGTAATTCAATAAACAACGGAAATATTTTGGGAAAAAATTCCATTCCAATGGTCTTCCTCGTGGACTTAAAAATGACTGATTCTTATGCACAGCGACGAATTAAATGCTGGAACCCCATTTTGTGAACAACTTTTGAGGAAAATTGTGTCGTGCAAAGAATTTAGCACTTGGTTTCAGAAAGTAAAGTTATAATTTATTATTTTCGCCAAAAATATTTAACCAAGCTCATCATAATTCTATAAAATTGGTTAGGTTTAATTTTTCAGCCCTTCTCGGAATTTCGCGAAGCAAAAAATGCTATCCTAAACGAATGTGAAATATTTTGAAATATCTCAGCTTTTGAGCCATCTTTCAGAAAATCTATATTTTTAGTCACCAAAATTCAGAATTTTATTCGGACAACTTATATTTGGCATTCTCGTCTAGAGTGGTAACCTTAGTGCTTCCAGACACCAAATATGAGAGCAATCGTTCCCACCCCATTCACAAACTTCGGGACAGTTTCCGTCTTCTCCTCAACCCTCCATGAATATTGGGGCCCTAGCGCCCCCATCGAAAGAAATGGCGAGAGACTCGGTCTAATTCCGAAAAAATTAATTATTGCGTCCTTTCCCCCCTTCTTCTCCAGGCCCAAACTGTTTGCCTTCGGATGGCTGAGAAATGCTAGAGATTCCGTACCTTTTCGTCCCTTGCCATCCTGGTTTCCCTCTTAGATTCACCCTCGCCCCCTACTCCTCTCCCTCTCCACACATGAGGCCACCCGCATTTTCCCATTCCATGGAACTGTTTCTGATGCGAGGGCAGACTCATTTTTTGACAATAACTCTCAGAAGGAGTTTCCGTGAAACGACACCCTCGACCGCTTGGTCCATTTTTTTCCTGACTCGCAACTGGCGGAGCGACCAAAGGAGGACGTGGGAGCGGATTCCTAACACTGTCCACCCAAGCGCATGGGAGTAATGCATCGACCTCGGTACGTCTAGTTTTTGCCGTATAATTCGAAAAAAATTGAGCTTCAATATGCGTTGGTGAAGCTAAAAATACCTTTCAGAAAGATATATTACCAGTGCAGACTTTTTATAACTGAGTTCTTAACGCAATTCCTTGTCAGAGTTTTGCCTATACCACCAGTCCCATTCGAGACAAAGTTTTCTCAAAGACACATACTTAAAGAGGTCGTTATTTCCCTACTCTTAAACATAATGTTTCTTTGCATCGGCTTTCGATCATTTTTCATTAAGGTACATACATTTTGTCGATAAAGCTTACACAACTTTAGTTTAACTTTGAACTACCTCTAAAGTAAAGCTTCCAGTTTCTATTATATCTTTGTGTATTGGCCTCCAGCTTTTGCTACCGTTGCAGGCAGCATCATCAGGATTAGTTTTTGCTCCAAACGAAGAAAATGGTAGCGAAAGCTTGAGGACAATGAAAAATGATGCAGCAGAACTCGGAAGCTCTGTATTAAGATCAGAATTACTGCGAAAGTATAAAATCCAAAGAGCCTTTTAACTATTACTACTACTACTTGAAAGAAGGAACAAATAAACTGATACGAATGAGTGATATTTATTTCTGATTATTGCCGCTCAAGAATTCAGCCATTGAAACTACCAAGTTCTAGGAGAGTGGAATGAGAGAACAGTGGAAATCAGTATCAGAAATGCACTTGTATCCACTGATTTCCGCAGGGAGGTACAGACTTTATCCTACCGTATAATGCGTATGGAAACTAATATTAAGACTTCATATCTGCTCCATATTACATATTTTTTTCTATTCATGCATCAAAAACTAAATTTTTCAAGTAGTCTAAGCGTAAGAGGAAGGAATGTAAAATTATGACAAGTGATAATGAGGCACAGAATTACATTGCTGCTTTGAACTCAAGAAACAGTATGAGAAAATAATGCTGATTAAAACCTGATGAAGTCTTCCGTTTCCTTGTTATATTAAGTAAACGCTGATCGTCAACAAAGTGGTCCTTGTGTAGAAATGGAAGCGATGAGTTCAGTAATTTACCTGGAACATTCAATTTGACTAACATTTATAAACTTGAACATAGACACACTGTTTTCTGTCTTATTAGCAGAAAATAAATGCAATTTCAGTGTTGATATTCTTGTATCATCAAAGTCTATTATGATAAACCGGACTCTAAATTTGTGGAAATAGCCTTGCAATTGCTGACCACACAATTATTCCCCTCCTTAGCTTGATTAACTTCCAGCCGTTCATGCCATCCATCAAAAGAAAACCTCTTCATCGACACTCTTTCGACTCCATTTCCAATCAATTCAATCAGCGGTCGATGGTCCAATCATCGACAATTTATAAAAAAAATCATTCCTTGATTTGTCCTGTTTCTAAGAATCGTCGTCGCCAATTACGACGGATTCGCAGTATGTGCACTCTCAATCAAGGAGAGACAGGGAAAAGGTAACTTTTACGTCACAAGGACATCGTTCCAAGTTTGGGTATTAAGGCTGGAGATATGGGGCAAGATGCGAGGGTGGACGAGGGATGGAGGGGTGATAGACCTAAGAGGAGACGGGGATGGGGGTCCTGGGAGTGGGAGGCTGGAGGGAGGAAGAAGGAGGAGGTGGAGTTCTTATTGGCGTCCTGGGTGGTCTTGTCTCGTCCGCCACGGATTCCGCCGAAAGCTGGAGCATCGGGTGAAGGGAGGGGTGGGAAAGTGAGGGGGAGAGAGTGTGAGGAAAAGGGTTTAGTTCGACGCGAGCATTATCAGGTAGGTAGTTCTTGTTTGGCTGATTGGAGACATGAATCATATGGTTGCGAAACCTCCAGTGACATAGGCGAGTATTTTTATAAATACAGTAAATATTTTTATGGATTTTATTGAATATCTAGTATTTTCCGGACGTCTACAGGTCTGCATCGCTACTTTGGCCGTTTTTAAATCGGCCCTCCCTTGTTGAAGCTGCTCTACTATTGGTTGATTCTAGGGTAGTCCTCTGAGTAACAGATATCCTTCGTATCGGTAGAAATCAGCATTAGAGCTTTTCTAATCAATCTGGAGTAATATCGGCTCTGCTTTGTAACTACGCCGACTTCATCCAATTATATGTTGTGTTTCAGTTCGCACTAGGCTTGCTCTGAAGTTGGAGACATATTATAGCGCTCGTTTTCAACACACTTCACTGACTTTGCATACGTTCAGTCAATGACCTGTATGAAAATATCTCACGTATGTAAAATTTTCCGAAGGAGCAAAGCACCTGGTATAATTATTTATACCAGTAACTTTCATATAATCCATATATTATTTCATGCATTTCGTGCACACTAGTAACTTTCTTATGATCCATGGTGAATCATGTCGCTATATTTGAGAAATTTGTTACCGATCCTTGAGGTGCAGTTGAGCCTAGTGTTGATTCCGTTCTTCTTTAAGGTTATGGAGGCCTTTTCCGTGGTTCCAGCGACGAAAGGAATGATGAAAAAAGCTTTTGGGATCTTAACATTCAGCCGCCACTGAACGATAGGTGCTCAGTGTCACCAAGTTAGAGATTTTTTGCTAGATATAGCAATTTTTAGCGTCTTATAAATTATAGAATATAAATTTTAGCACCAAGCGAAATATCAAGCTACTTTTCGGAGAACGTGCCAATTAGACGAGATAGTGAATTTAAGTTTTTCATTTTCGAACTTAAATAAGTCGATACTTAATTACTGGATGAAAGATGATAAAATTCTCCAAATATGTCGCTACATGGGAATGCATCAATGCATATTTTATCCGTACCAAATTAGTTTTATCTTGAACTCACCGAATAAATGAGCCTTATGAAAGCGTTAGAGTGTTAAAAGCGTTCTAGTGCTTTCTTTGGCAAATTTCGAGAAAACCAAAAATTTACTTTGCTTCAGGTGTGCTAGTAATTATACAATTTTATCTTATTTTTAATACTATTTATTACGGCTTTTGGTTTCTTTCTCCTCGAACACAAAATGGCACACGTTTGGAGGTAATTTTATGATTTCTTACAAATTTTTACCAGTCTGTAAATGTCGAAATTTAAAAAAATCTGCTACATTTAAAAGGAGGGGTTGCCTATTCCCATCTCCTTGGGCTGATTGTGAGTGAAAAAAGTCGACAGTAATGGCGGATCCCTTCGCTGTGTCATAGTAGAAAGACCTAAAAAGATGACCAAAAAACCAGTTTTGTTTTCAAACTAATGATATTGTAATTCAATCAGTTTAATATCGATAAAAGGCTTAAATTCGCTTGTTTTGCCGTCAACTAAAATCTTTACCATAAAATAGGAAGCTTTTTCGCCCGGTGGAACAAATTACATTTTTCCAACATGCAAATTATATTAATTACGAAGAAGCTAAAAGTCGCTAGATCTGGATAAATAATTACGAGGTTGGTGTTACTGGCCAACTACCGCTAAACCTAGCAAAGGAATTGCCACCTTGGCAGCAATAGTGGGGTGGACAATGTAACAGAAATGCTGGCAATTATGGCCGAAGAGTCTGGGAGGTATTACAAGAAGATTGAATAGGCTGGTAACAATGCATAGAACGTATGAGGAGATAATTAAAAGAGGGAGATGATGATAGATGGGAAAATACCACTTTTAGTCCGCAAAACGGCCAGGTCCGCAAAATATACTTCGATTATGCGAAACAGCATCTATAATACACCAGATATTCATATATTAATCAATCGGGGCATGAAGGGGTCGAACAACGCAATTAGAGAGTTCTTTAATACTATGCCTACGAACATGAGGTGGTATAAAAAAGAAAATTACTTCCATTTCCTCACGGAGATTGATATTAGGATGCAACGTGTATGATTACTCCTATAAATGTCTTCAATGATAATTTTAATTACTTTTTTCTTTAGGAAACATTAGCAGTCATCAACTCGAAGATTGGTTCACAGCAGCTATTCAGTACACTCACCACTCTTCTCGCTCGCTTACTTCTTTCATTCATACAAAAATCTTTACTTTGATAGTATTTATCTGATGCTGCATTTAAAACTCTTTCTTTATCTCTATGCGGTTGATCTTGTACTTTTTACATTTTCTGCTGCTTAGTCTAGAATATTTTGAAACCGCTATTACAGATCTCTGTTATCTGAAGTTACAGATTTGAGTCATCGGAAGTTTTCGAGCGTATTTATATAAATACAATAATTTTTATAGATATTGATAACTAAATGCTATCTAAAATAAATAAATATCTGCCTTTCACACCGTCTAATGTCACAGTTTTATTAAGCACCTGTAAATGAGTAATCAAATAAAACCATTACTTTGAACCTTCCCACTTTAGAACCGACACCACTAAGACGAGGAAATAATTGAAATTTCATTCATAAGCACATGCGACTCTTTATCAGAGGTAGTGTTGAATTTGGAGTCGAAAACTTCCATCTTTACGGAAGGGACTAAATACTGACATAGCACAGCATTTAAGTGCTGTGTGCTTCAGCTGACACCAATTCGCATTTGGCATCTGCCTCTTGAACACGAGTAACGAGTCTTCTTGAGTAACTGCATCGGAAACCTTAAGGACGTTCTCCCATCCAAATTCGAGTGACGTCTAATGATGCTTAACTTCGACAGTCGTGCGTGTAACTGTGTTTCCATCGTGGTAGGCCGTATTCCCGGCGATATATCCCGAATGGAATTAATATTTTAAATCAGGAGGAATAAACTCTCCCGTTCGTCAATTAGGAGAGTTCAAATGAAAGGAGATACTGTACGAAACAGTTATCCTGCGAATGTGTTGGAGGATGTCAACAAAGCTATTACGGATTTCGTGATCATATTTTTTGTTACAACCTGGACTGTGAAGCAAAACCGAACCCATCAAAAAGTTTCGTTCCGGTCGGCTTCTCTTTTCATATAGTTCCGACACAGACCAAAAATTTCGCTAAGGCAAGAAAACATGAATGAAAGAATATAATATGATGGAACCGTTCTTATTCTTAGCTAGTTTCAGATCAAGCTATGAGTGCGGGAGGGATAGAGTTTCGGCTCACTGTCATAGTTCCGGCGATAGGGGCACCGCAAGGCCTTTTTGCTGTATGGGTTTCCCTCTCGCAGTCAGGGGGTATAGGCGATTTACTTTGATATGAAAGAGTCGGTAAACTGCCGTATGGCAGAATTGAGTTAACTCTGATACGATGAGGTTGCTAGTGTTATGATAGCATCCGTCTGATCAATTACAAAATTAACTGTTATTCTAATTGAAAAGCTATAAGAACCTCAAAAGTTTGAGTCTGGAATGAGTAACAAGCAAAATTCATTTTTTTCTCGGTAATATATACCCTAAAAACTTAAAACTGGAACGTGTAGCCGCTAGAAAACTTGAAAAGCATAATATACCTATAATTAATTTGACAGCAACCAGATTATCACTCAAAATGAATTCTTTTGTTGCACCCAAATTTATTTCATTTGTCCGGAGAGGATGAGTAGACTTAAATGAACATGTGGTTAAATAAAAGAACGATAACCATGCGAAATGAACAATAGTAATATTTTTTGTAATATATAGTTCATTATACCCTTAAGATTTTAAATGTATGCCTTAACGAAAAGTAGAAAAATGACCAGTACATTTTTTTGAAATAGTTATTTCTTGAGATGTATAATATTTTAATATTTAAAATCTTACCTGAAAAATCGCTTTAAAATTACAAATGTTACGCTGCTTACCTTTATCTCATCTCAAATCACATTTCTTATGTAATTAATCTGCGAGTTAAAAACTAATATAGTATAATTTAAATTTACATCTAACAATAAGCTCCATATCCTAATTTTCAGAATCAATTTTTAAAATATAGGAAGGTAATATACGTAACGTACGTACGTAGTAGAGACGCATGTATGTTTCGAAATCTTTCTCTCACGCCGTCTTCAGGGTGACGGGCCTGGAGTTAACCTCTCCTGCTGTAAGCTGATAATTGATATCAGATTGAGAAAGGACAGCTGTTAAACGATGTGCCACTTTTAACTTTCTCAGCATTCATAGAGTTAACCTTCACCACAGGGCTCCTTAAATAACGACTTATTTCCTCACCACATGAGCAAATACCTCGTCTCCGAATCACTACCACTCAAAAACCCCTTATACCTTCCCGCTTCGGCCTCCATCCTACATTTACATATCTGTATTCAGAAAAGTTTCATATTCAATATGAAACGTTTTCAGCTCCTAACAGTCCTGTTTAAAAAATATGATCTGCGGAGAGTAAAAAACTCAATTAATTAATACATCCCAATTCATTTTGATTAATTGTTAGCAGAATCGTTTCCCGGTATAGATATTCAATGGGCATGTTACTTAATACTCCTAATATTCATTCCCACCCTAGGAATTAAAAGAAGATAGGTTCTTGCGAAATATCCTCAAGACTTGAAATTTGCCCCAAAAAATCATTTGATTTGATCGGAATTCGAAGCCAGATCTCCCAATTGGCGGTCAAGTGTTACACCACCAAGCCATCTTCCTTCGAAGCGAATTTCGAGGGAGGTTTATGCGAACAAGACGTTCGCGTCTCAAGTCCACACTGTAGCACATGAGACAATGGTCGTGCTCACAAAACCACTGTCTCGGTGGATAAACCCAACATTGTCGTTTACATAACGACGAAATTGACAAATTTCCAATCATTGAATGCAATTGCATTGCAATTTTTTCAAGGTAAATTTCAACACTTGGATTAGGTATATGAACCCTTGCGAGTGACTCTGTACCATATCATTTGTACATGCAATGATTGGAAATCCTCGAGAGTATTTTATGATAACAAAACGCACGATACCTCATCGCCCACCGGTGGAGGAGTTTTGAAGCTAAATTCAAACTGCCAATTAGTAAAGCCATAGATCCATTAAAGGATATTGAGATCAATCAATTTCGCTCCCCTTGTTTTCGAGAGTGCCGAAGAAATAGAATGAGGGATGGGAAGGCGAAAGAGTGCGGGAGCGTGCTGCTGTTGAGGAGTGGGGGACAGATCGTGATGGGGCCGGATCTCGAAAAAGGCTTTCTTGGGCATTTGGAGTTTAAGGAGACGAGGCAAGAGAGCAGAGGGTGGTAACAAGGGAAAAGGGGTGGAAGAGAGGAGAATCAGATTAAGGCTTTTGATATCGTGATGAGCTTTAAGAATGCTGCGAAGAAATAGAGGCTTCCTACGTGATTTCACGAAAGATTTCAAGGGTCAGGTCGGTCAAATAAAGGATTCCTGCGATCTTCCTTCCGCTCCCCGGCAATCCTGACTCCGCTTTCTTTCTCAACGTTTGCAACTAACTCCATCCGGCTCCCTGCGTGCTTCACAAAATTCTTTCTCGGTTGGGGAGTACGTCTCATACTATGGCGTAGGTCAATGATTTTACCAAGAGCTTGCGCACTATATAAGATAAAATTGCTCCTCGGATAACATGTTATGAGCATTTGGTGCAATTCAAACGGATAATTACCATTTACTCTTTATTGAAAGATATTGTTCTCTCATAAATTGTACACAGTAAATCTATGATTAATAAAGTTCTCTAAATTCATAGACTTTCTGAAAACTAACCATGTGAAATGAGAAATTGTGTTAAAAAATCTTTGTTTATAAATATATGTCGTGACACTTCTTCAGAAGTAAAAATGAACAAGGATAATGGTTTTTATGCAGTGAAACATTGTGTTAATTTATTATTTTACGATAAGTTATGAAATTAATGAGCTTTTCAATTGTTGCAAGTCTTTTCATTGATATCTCTAGGTCCAAGGAGTTTGTACTTATAGGCTGAAAAGGAATCTAATAATAAAATGGATTTATTAAAATCACGAAGAAAAAAGCTTCTGCTAAAAATTAAGGAATGGAAAGCAGCATAAATAGCTATTCTAAATTCAGCAAAATAATATGAATCGATAAAAATTGGCCATTTTTACTTGACATTAATGTTTCATAAAAGTATCATTTTTTAATGATGGGGCTGTAAGGTTTATTTTCATTTAAAATATTATGGTTGGACATGTTCCCTAGCAAATGAAATCAAATACTGAGATTCTGATAAATGATGGAAGATGGTAACCCGCCTTCAATGTTATACCAGCAATAATAAATATTACGAATGCTCTTAGTTGATCGCAATCTCCTTGTACAAAGTTGAAAAGACTGCTTTATCTCTAATTTCGTCCAGTTAATATGCCCCTTATTAGAAAAATCCTTTGATACTCGGTAATTAATATTGATTTTCTTTTTCGTAAGAAAGAGGGTAGCTATTCTGTGTTAGAGACAACTCAAAACCCACCAGCGCTCAGCTTTCTCTTTCCCAATTAACACGAACTTCCTACCATCTTGAGTCGTACCGAGAAAATACCAAGAGGTCTCCTCTCATCACATCGGTACTTGTATCCCATCACATCGGTACAATCGGTACATCACATCGGTACAAGGGGTAGAAGTCCTTCAAAACTTCTAGAACATCGGTGATTTCGGGGAATAAAAGACCGGTCTCAAGATCGATAATCGATCGATTGACTCAACGCTTATTTCGAGTAGTTTTAGTAAAACCTGAATCGTAGTAAATGAGTGATTGATACAACAGTACTCAACGCGTTGATTTTGTTCCTCCATGAAATGTCGTGAGCCATGTGATTCACGAAAAATTGGACTATTAAGCAAGCTTTTCAGACCAATCTTCCCATCCTAGTTAGTTAGATAATCCATCTCTTCGTTAGGACTCTGAAAGTCTATTATATTAGATCGTATTACGTACAAATAAACATGGAACCGGTGCAAGTAAAACCCGATGCATTTTCAAGCTCTGTAAATTCCATGGGTGTGTACTCAGTAACTAGAAAATTATATTTTTAAGTGAACTATATTTAATTTTTCTGCACCAGTATTAGCGAGGAAAGCTAACTGGAAAAGTAGCCCAAATCGCACGCAAGATGAAGTGATATGAGTATTGAATCAAAAATGTGTGAAATGCTGCAATCGAAAAACAACAGCGTAATCCTGTAAACGCAATATCATCTCTCAAGTATCCGAATCAGAATTCAAAGTTGGCCGACAATTCAAGCTTCAACTAGTTCCATTTCTTTCATCACAGTTGCTTACGTGAGTTAAGAGCATTGAAAAGTTGTATTCGCAATGAAAACTCCCATACTTTTCGATTGAAAGTCAAATTCCAAAACTCTCTTATGCCTTTACAGACAGGCCAGCGAGAAACAATACACTAATTTAGGTGAATGTAACGGCGAAAGAATTGGGTGCCACAAAACCTATTCAAAATGCTCAGGATTCTCATACAATGATGGTCGAAAACTCGTTTCCCATCATAACTATGGACTTTTGCTTTCATTAAGACAATATTGATTTAATTTGCGAAAGTTGATTCATTTTTGTGCAGTAATTTATGTAGTCATAAGAAAAAAATCTTCCCTGTTACCGAACTAACATTCCAGAGAATCAACTAGCCCGCACAATCAAAACTTAATTGATTCGAAAATAGCAATAATCAGGGATATTACAGTTTTGTTGCCCGAATCTGGCCTATCTTCTTCCATCAAATAATAATCTATTCCCATTTTCTTGAAGTAAAATTTTTATATTTGAATCAGTGACATAAGATTTTGCCAAAGAACTTCTTTCATGTGCTCAATGATTTACTTTTATTCCTTCAATCCACACAATGGCTCACTTTGACATCGAATTCATCGTAATCTCAATCAAACACTCCAAACAAAAGATAAAAGGCATCATCCAATTCCTCCATAATAAAAAAGATTTTCGTACTCGTTACATTCATTACGAGATTCGCACCTTTTGTTGTATTCGAAGTGTTTTTTTAAGCATTTAACACATTTTCCATGTTAAAACATATTTTAAGAAAATAAGCATAAAATAATATTTAAAAAATCGCTCGAAAACTATAGAATGTAAAAAAAGTCATGCTATGAACACGGACGGAAAATCTGAAGAGAGATAACATTGGAGTAACACATGAGGATGTTGACATTGAGATAGGTGGCGACCGAGACTGAATATGGTACGCAGTTTAAGACAGAAGAAAGAAAAAATATTCGAATAGAATCAGAACAAGAAAAACCACTAAGTATCTTGGTAAGGGCGTTAAGACGAAAAAATGAATTCTCTGAAGATCAAGGAAGAATGGGCAGATAAGATTTAAGAGAGGGAGTAGTGGATAAGATCTAAATGAAATCCTAGAAATGATACATCAGCGAGTCGATAAGATCTAGACGCGCAGGTCATTTGATATGAAAAATCGGAAAAAGTTTTAACATAAGCTGCCGAGGACGAACTGAGGCAATATTATCTGTTAATACTCAATATGAATCTTCCAAACTTTCAGTATATAGTTAACTTCACGCCATAAATGCATCCTAAACAGTATCTGAAAACAGTTTTTTTTTCAGCATTGAGTGGCAATTTTTCTGATAACTCTAGGCCGTTTCGACTCAACAGCAGATAAAATGTACTTTTTTGCTCAAAATTTGTCGTTTGTAAGATTCGAGTTCAGGCATTGCCTAGTGACACGGTTCATTATTTAGCTACATTCATTCAATTGACGCTCTATTTTCCACTTCAAGTAGAATGTACGCTATCATTCCAATACACATTACAAGGAAAGAAAATTCAAAAGGTCGGGCACTAACAAATGAAGCTAACTGGAGCAGTATCTCAAGATCATTCACGCCAGGCAATAAGAGTGCGTTCTCCACCCGGTACTCTCTCGCTCGAACTCCCCCTGGACCGATAGAAGACCGGGAAGTACCGATGTGATGAGAGGAGACCTCTTGGCATTTTCTCGGTACGCCTCAAGATGGTAGGAGGTTCGTGTTAATAGGGAATGAGAAAGCTGGGCGCTGGTGGGTTTTGAGTTGTCTCTAACACAGAGGCATGGTCCAGCACAATGAGGGGCGGGGCTGGTGTCTAGTCCGGGAGCGGTCAGGTGAGGGCATCGCAGAAACAGGTAGAGATAAGAACAATGGTAACGCTTCGATAAGCAGGCGATTGATGAGATGGAATTGGTAACTATTCCATTGATGGAAAAATAAAAAGGGCGTGCGGCAATACCCAGCAGCCGTTGACTTAAAGGAACGATTCCCATTCCTGATTTTGACTTCTATTCGAAAAAAGTAAAAATATTATGCGGTTATTTTAAATTCCTTGTTTTGTGATAAACAAAAAAAAATACATGACCAACTTTGCACTTGGAGAGAAGCCATCTCGTAATTGGAAATTCAAATTGTAGGGACTTACGATTGAAAAATTGTTATGATGGAGTTCAATAGCAATTTTCGAGGCGATCCTTCGCATTAGATTTGTTTAAGTGCTTTTGCGGGTTTGGCCATTTCAAAATATTTATGTGCCAGGAAGTATAACCGTTATTCAATGCAAACTTATAGCAATCATTGAGTGTGTCGGATATAACTCGCTGGTAAAATATGTCTTATTGAATGTAATTTCATATTTTATTTAGAAACAAAAACCACTGAAATTTTTAAGCACTATTGGTACACCTCATATACCGCCCTAATAAGCAAAAAGAACAGCGTCATTGTTGGTCCTGAGTTATTGCATGCTATAGTTCTATCTTCAAGTCTTCGATTCTTCATCTAGTCCATCTTCGAAGAGATTTCAAGCTTTAGTTGATGCTTAGTTTGTCAGCGCGGGAAATACGGAATGAAGATTAATCTTAACGGAACAAAAGTAATGAGATTTTCAGGGAGAAATACTTGTAGTTACTGTTATCCGGCCTTTATACTGTAGATACGAATGATGTAGAATCGCAAAATGTGTAATTTTTTTCAGTTATTATCTTTTGGCTTAGAAGGGTAGTGTACATCTTATATAGGTAATAACAAAAATTGGAGAAAAATAAAATTGATCCTTAATAAAAACGATCATTTGATATTCTTTTTATTTAAACCAACTCTGATTACCCAAAACTTGGATTGCATGGTTAGACTATCAGCGAAGGTAAATAATGAGTTGAACTAGCCCTAATTATACAGAGCCTCCAAATAATATGCTTTTAAATTCATACCAATTAATCTAAATTATCTTTCCCAAGGAATATTACAACGAATGCAGGAGATTACAGCTGATAATAAAAAAGATTTTATTCCTTTCCCCTCTAGCACAAGTCAGTTATCATCTATAAACATGTATTAAATAAGGCATTTGAGTCTCTATCTCGGATTCAGGCTGTCTGAAAATGGGCAACTGCGATCTGTATATCTGGGAATGTGATCAGGCACCCACCATAAAAATGTATTTAAATTTCAGTTTGGATGAAATAAAGGAAATATATAAAGAAATAAAGTTACTCATAATATAAATGATGTACAGTTCCACCATGCTTTTTAATACTGTCTACCGGTTTCGACGTCTGTAGCGTCATTTTCTGTTTGTCTTGAAAATCTTGACTCTATAGACGTTGAAACCGGGAGACCATTAAACATAGAGGAACTGTACATCGTTTTTATTATGAGTTTTTCATTATCGTCGTTCCACAACGTAACGCCACGATCAATTGATTTGAGATTGAGTAAGTTTTTGAGTAAGTAAGAAACTTGGATGAAATAAAGTGAGCTAATCAACTGTTTTATACGTTCAATGGTATCAGGCTCAACTATGTGGAAGTTGATATTCACAAATGAAAAAACGACTTCGTTTCCTTCCACTATTCAGTGGAAGGAAACGAAGTCGTTTTTTCATTTGTGAACTGTTTTATAATTATAAATCGCGCCTTATCCCCGCCTTATCATTCCTGGAAATTCGTTAATGTGGCCAAATATTACAGAACAACCCGATCTAATTCTTGTTGAATGTTGGTGGTAGATCACGCAATTATCCAGCAAAAAGAAGCATATCGAAATCGCAGCAAGCATTTTCTGAGAGTAAACAATCCAAACTAAGCAATTTTGTATCGTTCAACTGCACCGAAGAGAGATCGATGGAAGACTCCCCAGATTATAACGCCGCTTTCGAATATTCTCTTCCGGGTGACGCATCTCCTGATCAGCTGATGACGGCCTGCACTCAGTGATTTGTTGCCATGGCCACGCAGCATACGGAATCAAATGAGCACCACGAAATGGGTTATTGTTTACTGGGGAGGTAGTTACGGCGGAGATGAAAGCAAATAAAGGCACACTGCCGGGGTATGCTTTCCGTGGCTGGAATTAAAGAAGGTTTGGTAGGACGACGGGGCGTGGTAGAAAACGCGCGGCCACGACGCGATTGTGGAGCGCGGAGCGCAATTAGGCCACTCAGTCTAGTTTCGATAAAATCGCCGATTGTTATTTCAATACGCCCGTAACCCGGAAGAAACGTTGGAGTTTGATAATTAATTCATCGAGATGCTTTACCAACAAAGTTTACGTCTTTACTAAGAATTACTCAGATTTTGTTTGATAAATGTTGAAGAACTATCGTCCATCGCAGTGAGATAACAAGGATAAAGAAATAAGGAATGCTGAGTACACAAACCCAATTTTCATCTAGTAAGAAATTAACAATCAATATTCAATAACATTACACCGTAGATGCTCATATCTTCCACTATCTATACAAGAGAAAATTATTACGCTACAATATTGATACTAAAAGAGTAAAATATGGTAAAATGTCTGATCCTGCAATGTAAAGTTCAATGCTGAGCTAAAATATGAAGCCACAAAAGCATGCGAAAAATTACAAATCGTGCAGTTCTTGGCTACCCCATGCTCAGTAATGGCTATATATGATACGCACACGAGTTTCCGTAGGATATGAGCAAACAATTGTTCCACAAGAGGGATAATAAAGGGAGGGACTGTTGCCTCCCTTCAAAAGGTGTCGTTGATAAGCTTCCACGATGACCGCTTGCCTCGCTTAAGTATTTAAGGCATTCTGGACTCGAGCTTTTGAGGTGGCTGAGTTGGGAAGACATCGTTTTGATTATCACAAGCGTTTAATCAAAGGTTGAAGACAAGCACTTAATTTTTTTCGCATCGCTGCTGAAAGTTTTCCGTTAACGAGAGATTCCTACAATTACCAAGGAAGTATAACCATCGGAGCGATTGTGCCCAATTATATATTTATACAATATGATTCCTTTTTTTCGCCACAGAGATTAATTGTACAAATTAAGGCGAGTACATATGATGGTAAATCAGCGGAAGGTTTTTGAACCTTTTTTTGATGCCGTTTTGAAACTGGTTTGGTTTCGAAGAAAAACCCATGCGTTGAAGACGTGGAGCGTTTCATCGAGCTGAGTCGACTTTCACAGTTCAGTGTCTCTATGAACTATTGTTCACTTAATCATTATGCCAAACCGTTGCAAGAGGCTAATGGTATAAATTAACCGTGAAAATAATAGTTTCCTATTTTTTCCATCAGATTGAAGCTTATCATTAGAAAAACTACTTCAAAATACGTAAGGGCGTTACGTTATTTTCAGTAAAACCATTAAAAGTTAGCATATTTTGAGGTGAAGTGCAATGAAATTTTCTTATTACCCAGCAATAACATTACTTACGGTGTAAAGAAGAAGTCACACGGAAACCTTATTGGAGTGAAAATCTTATATCATTAGTGAAATGACTAAGAAATGTCATCACAGCAAAGAATTACGCATTTACTGCAGAAAGGTTCAAATCACCCTAATTTTTAATGAATTACTTTGAGCAGCTTTCTGAATTTCATATTTCATCAACCAGCTTTTAAAATCATCTCTCGCATATAATATAATAATAATCTATAAAATATCTATAAAAATAAAAAATATCTTTAAAAAAGATTCCTACGAAATTGAGTGGAATTGATGCATAATTCAGAAATATATATGCAAATGCAAATTTCCCCATAGATAGTCTTGATATCTATCTTTGCTGAAAATTGCACAACTTAATTTCTGCATTAAACCAGCATTTCTTCGAAGAAACTGACCACTTGTTAAAACGTTTCTTTGGCAAAATAATATCTAGCTCTATATATTTTTTCTCGCTGATTCATGGTTTTTTGTGTTTGCATTTTCAACGCACCATACTCTCTCTCTATTTCATCATGAAACAATGAATAAATAACACTTTGCACACCCACAATAATACACACACAAGACGATCGCCTTTGAAACCGCGTTACTACTTCAGGTAAATGTGCAGTGGAGCTCATGTTTCTGCCTGCGAAATGCTATTTTATCATCGATTTAGTTTCAAATAAAATTACGTTTGGCCGCATTGTATCTTTTTTCATAAATGAGTTCACACTCAACCGAAAGAATCTAGAATAAATTATATTTCCGAACACAAGCACGCATTAACATTAACAGTTTCAAATCTTTAGGAAACTTTCAACGACAAGCGAGTTGCTTGGGAGAGAATTTCACCACGCTTCACGCCGAAAGGGAATTGAAAAAAAGGAGACTCGGGGCGAATTGGATGAGGTGAAGGGGGAAAAGAGAGAGTAAGGGGACACGATGGACGAGATCCCGCCCTTCGAAATGGGCGGCGGGTGGAGGGAGGGTGGTTGGATTAGGCAGGCGCAGGTCGGTGTGTGTCGGTGGAAGGGACGTGGAAGAGGAGGCGTAGCTCATCACGGCCGATTCCTATTAATCACGAAGCCTCGAGGAGAGTCGATCTCGTCTTAAGGAGGTGGCGGCGCGGAGGGGCGAGCAACGGGCTGGGGAGGGAGGGACGTGCCGTCGGGAGAGTTAACCCTTTGGGACGATGATGAACAAAGAGGGAAAGTTCGTGTCAGATCGAAGCGCGGGGCCCTGGGAGCGTTGCGGGGAGGGTATTTAAGAAGGGGGCAAGGGGGTCGTGTGAGGGAGCAGGGTAGGAAGAAGAAGAAAAAAATGTACATGCAGGGCGGAGTGGGAGAGTGTCGATACTTGACCGGCGGTGCGGTAGGGACGAGCCCTTAAAAATGCGCCTTTTTTTTACCAATCGTCCTCATCCTGGAGGATGGAGGTCTCGAGGGAGGGAAGAAAAAAAAAAGGGTCCGGATTCGAGGAAAAGTTCAGAGCATCACTTGCTGCTCTCTCTCTCTCTCTCTCTACGGCGCGGCGGTGGTGGCCCCATCTGCTCGGGACGCCACCATTGATGGGAAATGGAAGTTAATAAGGTTCTAGTCATAGCAGTCACGGAGCGGTCAGACCACGAGGCTGGCTGCTCACTGAATGCGGTCCTCGCTCTGGAGATGGGCGCTCGGAGGGGCGGGGGAGGGATAGGGAGAAGATTAATAAAAAATAACAAGGTAGACGTGATCAATTTACGGAGCAACGGTCTCGAGGTAAAAAAAGGCACATGCGTTATTTCTTATCGTTGTTTTTTGTCACTGAGGGAATCGATTATGCCCATTAAATTCACTTTTTTTTCGTTCGTAGTTTATCGCTATAAAAATACATTAATTTCAGCATAGGAATATAAATAACTGTCTCAAAGTTTCCGCACTATACCCTTTAATGCTGATCGATGTTTTTGAAATTTTGCTGATTAAGAAACATTAATCTTGGCACTGATAGGCAAAACTAGAAAAGAACAAAAAAATATTTGATGATGTACAAAGGCGCTTAGTTGCAAATCACTTTTACCTCTTCTACAGTTAACTCATTAAGGTTTTCATATAGAAAACAAAAATTACAATTTTTTGGAAAAATTTTTTGAAACGAGTTAATTAAAATATATGAAACATACAAAAAAGGGTCTCAGAATCCAAATACTTAGGCATCTTTGTCGATGAAAAACTCAATCAATACTCACTATAAAAACAATATTTCAAAATCCTAAAAGAAACTGCAGAAAGAGATTAAATATAACCTGGAAAAGCCATCCATCCTGGAAACCATCTATCGGACCGTAACCATCCCGATATTGACCTTTGGCTACGAGATTTTGGAAAGTAAACTGCCGAAACCGAATACAAATAACATTAATGGAGGCTCAACTATCCTGCATAATCCTTATAGCTAGAAGTCACAGCACAGTATCTTAAGATGTCCCAACTGTAACAGCCGCAATACTCACTATTGAGTTCGAAGTGAAAAATAGGATTTTCAAGATAAAACTAAAAAGGCACGGCAAAGTAATGATCAAAGAGGTAAAATTAGAAGCAACAACTTTATAGAATATGAAGAAAAACGTATTGGAGAAGCTGCCAGTATCTTTACTGTAGTATGCAGAATATTCTCTCCCAATCTATAATAATAATTTATTTTTCCCTGTTGACAAGTACAATATATGGTACAAAATATCATAAATAATGTAATTGTATAGGGTAGGGTCGCCATCTATTCCACACCATACGCTATTAAGGTTCATCTCAATCACTACTTGTACGACATTATAAAAGTTCAACCAAACACCAGCTCTCTCATCGGTATCAAGAATATCAATTCAGTGCCAGAAGGTAAAATGTTTTATGAAATTTCATTATGCCCTAAAAATAAGAATAATTAGTCCTCTTCAAAACTTGATTTTTAAGACTGAATTTAGACATCAGAAGACCCAAGAATTCCAGGAGAACGACCAACGTAAAAGTTAAATCCTGACAAAATCGTGTTTATTATCCCACCTGAATGTCGTGGTATTAAATTTTCTGAATAGATAAAAGTAGAATAATCCACATAAAAAGATATCGGCCATTCAACTTCACTTTAGACAATAGCTGACCAAAAAGAAATAAAAAAAATAATTCCAGCAGGGGTAAAGTAATGCGAACGTGTATTGTAGGTATTTCCTAAGAAAATCGCAGGCGAAAGGATTTGCAGAAGTTATTGATTTCCCATACACCTCATACTTCATATGCTTTTTAGATTGTTATTAAAATAAAAAGGTCTATTTACAGAGAAGAAAGCACTGTTTAAAGCACAATTTACAAAAAATTGAAGTCACCAATTTTCCCTAATTTTTCCTCACTCAGCTTTGCAACGACCTGATTGGCTCTGTTGATTTCATTGTTTTATTTTCGTTATTTTTTTCAAAGTCGTTTTTAGACGTGATCTATGAAAAAATCGTGAAACCTTAGTTCAAATTAGATGAAACCATAGCTTTTTTTATGAATTATTTTATGAATTTGTATTCATTTATTTTGTCTGTCCTCTCGATCAGGCATTTCTGTCTTCCTCAACCTACATGTGATCACGCTGTGGCAGAAGTCTACCGTCAATACCCATGATGGAGTTTTCTTACCACACCACCCAACTCTTCAAAGAATATATTACTGTGGGAGCATAAAATTAAACTAAGATCAGGGAATGGTGTACAAGGAAGCTACAGCACCTTTTTGTTTATCCCTGAGAACCATGTAAATATTAAAGCACTACTATGATCCATTACTGAGAAATAGAGAGAGGCAGTAATTAATATGCTGCTCTCTGAGAAGGTCACTATGATGGGAAGTAGGATTTTAATGGGAGAGAAGCCGCGGGTAAAAGCTGGTCTGATCATAATACCTATCCTTTGGCAAACGTTTTCGGCCACAATAATGAAGTAATATTACGTCTACGAAGTACCGTGCAGGCCGTCACTAGGGTGTGTGGCACGAGGTCATTCCACACCGGGCATGCAGCATTCGTCCCTGTTCAAATGGTTACCTTGAACTATCCCCCAGAGAACAGTCATGAGAACAATGCGCGGCCAAACCGGAAACTAGGAGTTTGCTACGTCGGTGAGCATTTTAAAGACAGCTTTACGCGGTACATATTATTGTACAAACGAATGTATGGACTCTTGCATGATGAAAATTGAGCCACGTAAAGTGGAAAATTATATGATCGTCTGAATGACTGCACGGGAAATAGAACCTGTTCAAATTCCATTCATTTTCTTGTACATTGTATGATACAATCGTTTGTACAATAAAATGTACCGTGTAAAGCGGCCTTAACAGGGAGTGCACAGATTTTATACAACCACAATTTAGTACTTCCAATGGCAATTTTAATAAATAATTCAAATTACCCATTCATGTAGAAAACAAAATCATGCCTGATAATTCAAGCGGGGTGAATGTTGGTATTTATGATATGGTAATTAAGAAAAGATAAAGTGTAATCCAACTAGTGAGGATGGGAGTTCAATAGAATTGATCCAGCGCATTGACTGCAATCTCTTACTGTACCCGAGTTCTGTAATCTATTTCCTTTATCTTGAGCCTGCGATCGTTTCTGCCGTATCACGTCGGCGCGAAATATGTTGAACGCCCGAGAAAAAAATGCCGCCTTGAGCTTGCAAAAAAGATTTAATCTATATTTTCCCTGAGATGAGTTAGAGATTTCCACCCTATTTCATTCGACGATACGACAAAACTGCTAGGTTCATCGCAAGAACTTTTAAAACTCTCGCTGCAGTCTCTGCAGCGCTCGACGTTTTTTTATACTGGTCACACTTCTTATGGTCTTACATGACATACGGGTATGTACCACGTGAGATCTCACGAGAGAAAAATCCTATCGTTCTTAAACCTTCTCATCACATTCTCCTAGTGTTTCCCTAATAAATTCAAGACTAGCCTGTACGCAGGTTTCACGTATGTTTCCCACGAGTCAGGTCCTGAGGAAAGGTCAAATCTTGAATATTTAACTGACTCTAAGTTTGATGATTCGCTTTAATAGAGTTCCTTGCGTTGACTGGATCATTTTTTTCCCAAAAATTCATTTCAACGAATTTTTTAAATCTCAAAACTCACTATAAGCAACGGCCTGATTTCTTCTGTTGATTACACGTTCTGATTTTGCTATCCAATGCCCCATTACTTGAGCAGGAACTCAATTGGCAAAAAATCCGTTACTGCTATCGTTAGAAGGTCGGACAATCATGCGTCGATGAGTGAGCGTATCGTTCCCGGGCTTATTCCACAACCGTATTCAGAACGTGCCACGTACTCTGACACTGGGTAAAGCTATCTTGGGGGTGGATATAAAATCGCCCGTAAATTTTTATGAGGAAAAGCGAAGTTGAATATTTATGGATACTTATTTTAGTATGAGGGGAATGTTATGCAAATACTCCTTATCTGTTCCTTGAGAGATATTTATGAGAAATCAATAAATCCTTTCTTACGGCAGATAGGAACTACATAAAACGAAATTTAACATTTTATGGAGTTTTCCGCACATTTTGGGAGATTTATCAACTGATACTACAATCGTAAAATAGATCAAGATGTAAGGCCAAGCTTAAAAGGTCACTCATGCTTAATGCAATGAGGAATATACCTTCAGCGGAGTTAGTGAACGCGTTGATAACTGGGATCTAAATTATTATGATAAGCGTTTGAAATGGCGGTGGAGACAGAGCGTTTTCAGAATTCCGGCTTTAAGACAGTTCACCTTTTGTCTTCACCAGTAATTATTTTCATTGAAGCGTGGGGAACAAGTGATTTCATACTTGAATTGGGCATGATGTCTGCTGTTCCGAATGACGACAAAAATCCAAACTCGAGTTCCAGACATGACACACGTATTTCACCTCCAATATTGTTACCGAGCGTTAGAGGACATTTTTTGAAGCATTCAAGAGTAGGAGAGGCACTCACAAACATGTTCCCTTATAATCCATGTGAAACCATCCTTAGATTGGAATGGTGAAAGTAACAATTGGGAGAAAATTATAGCGTTTTTAGCGTTCAAAGAAATCAAATATTACATGTAATAAAAAAACGATACTGGTAACAAATGATGCTGGTTTTTATAAATAAACAAGCATTATTACCTGTCACGATAAGGAACTCTGTATAACTATTAAACACCGCGGTTTCCAAGCGACCATAAAGTATAACTAGATGATCACGCCGTAGTACTTAATTGATATAATGTGTAAGATCGAGTTTCGCAAACTGTATCAAACAGTTGGTTTAGATGACGTGACCGTTTTGATAGAAGGGCAACTTAGTATCGGTTTAGACACCTAGAAAATTTAAACTGACATTAAGAGTTTTCAAGTGGCATACTTTACAAATATGTACTGTAAACTGTGATGCTTTTTCTACTTTTTTTTTACAAGAGACCACTGCTTCGTTATACATTCCGCTCAACATGAATTATTCTCTAAGAGATGCCCGATACCTTTCCTTACGCGCTTCCCGCATTAAATATATTTTATGACTGCAATTTTGAGCCTAGCTTTTTATTTGCATCTGGACACAGGAAGCGAGGGATATACTGCCCATGACGGCCACGCCCCTCTTCGGGGACTTCTTCAACACGCGTGCGCTCCCATACATCCCCCACTTTCACTTTCCGACTCGTGTTTTTTCTCCCCCGTCTCTCTCTCTCCATCAGCCTCACGCTCTCACGTGATTATTGCTTCGTGAGTTGTGTCTCACGAGAGGCGGAGGCCAGCACCACAACCCCCAACCCCTTCTCCCTTTCCGCATCCCCCTTCCCATCGCCAGCGTGCGATTCAATTTGTCTCATTACCGATCTGATTACCCACTGCTCTCGAATCCGTTCAGTCTACGTTCCCTACATTCGTTCCGAAGACTAGGGCTAGATGCTTCTTGGTGGCGGACTCGTGCTTGGCATAAAAAAGTAGCGATAAGGAATCGAGAGAGTGATTCTAGCATTCCAGAAGGAAGCGGAGGAAAAATACTGGCTGCAAAGCGCTCCTCGGCCTATTAGTGCAACCCCGCTAGTTAAAAATCAATTTAATCCATTCCCCGGATGCAGATAAAAAGAAAAACTTCAGAATTTCTCCACGGTGGTTGTTAAGTCAAAGATTCGATAGAATTATAGAGAACAACAAATTGCTTTAATTGGGTTTATTGAAAGGAAAAACCAGTGATAGTATATGAGCAGAACCGAGGCTACTTGATAACAAATATTTTTTAATGGATCAGAATTATTCAAATGGTGTGAGCATTGTAATCAGATTATTCCTCAGTTTTCCGCGGTTTTTAATAGTAATTTTACCTGGAGACACCCCATTGAAGCGAGGCGATAAGCTTGGCAAATGTAGCCAAACGCGATGAATCCAAAATAATGAAAATCAAATTATGATAAAGTTTAAATTATAAATATCCGTAACATTTTTTACGAGAAATCTCGAATTTTACTAATTACATGAAATCACTGCAGAATCGTTAAATTCAAGTCAATCGCTTTCTTGGTTTAGATAGTTGAAGCTCCAATATGCAACAGCACACGCCATGCTCACGATTTCAAATCACTCAATGATTGATCTTCAGCAACGGAGTAAAAATCCTTACCATGCCGAAAAGGTAAAATCTTTCGGTCGGATTCACATTCATGGAATGTGTGAATCCCCACTCAAAGCCAATGCCAATGGGTAAAAATCACCCAATAATTGACCATTGTATTAAAATATAAAAAAATAATAATTAAAATTATATATTTTGAATAATAGTGGCTTCACCCCTGAAGACGCTCGCTGCAACGCTGGTGAAACGTTGGGTCTAAAATGCTCAAGACGCAGTCTAACTTGAAAGTTTTGCCACCGTCTATCTACAGCTGCGAAAGCCTGCACTCCAGAATATCAAGTATGAATTTCTGCAAAAATTCTAAGGGGCACCATAAGAATCGTAGATCAAGTAAAGTCATATGCGTAGATAAAGCTATAAAAATTAGTGATCAGAATTTTATACATGCGTCATTTTTTTAATTTTACACGAGATCAGCCTTATAATTGCAGGTAGAAGGAAATATACGACTTTCTTCTATCATGTTACTGAAGCAATCACATTTTGAAATCATTTATAGAGTATTCGTGCTTCAAAGTGTTTTGACATCTTGCGGAAGTCCAATGAGTGTGTTATAAGAAAGGTACAGATCCTAAGTACCATTGAAATTAGTTCATCAGTACATTGGACATCTTAATTGGTTTGCATCTGTACTTGCTCCCATAGTCACAATTGCCTCCTCAGATCATGATACATTTTATTTTCAACCAAAGCTGATAATTATTTTTACCTTTCAAGAATCACCAAGATCTAAATGCCAGAAAGGGACATGCTTACCTGTGGAAAAACTGTCCACCAAACACAAAATCAGGAATGTAGCGTCAATTAAAAAATTTGACCTACGAAATCTACAATTCAATTATGACAAGCCATTGCTATCATGATGAGAACAGCATTTTTAATACAGCCGAAAATAATAAAAATCAGTTGTGATAAATAGATTCTTATTATTTCGGAAGCTAAGTGTCAAAAAATAATTCTCTCAGGATGAAGAATGCCTTAAACAAACTTAAGCATCACATACATTCTAAAGCAGGATATCAAAGAAAATTTTTGTTAAGCTTAAAATATAAAATATTTTATTAGTACAGAAATTCATTAATGAAGCTCCTCACTTCCGTGAATAATTAAAATTTCATTATTTTCAAATGAATATAATCGGTTATATTATTATTAAGCCTCCTTAAAGATACTACAGTAATAGTACATTCGTTATTTTTCGAAATACAGAACATAAATTCGATCTCGTTAACGCTTACCGAATAAGCATTTTTCAGTCTCACTAAAATCACTCCGGTTGACTGGGTACCGCCCTTATCACAGCGATTGACGTCAATTTTTGCTCTTGTCACGATTTATTAAACAGTTATGCATCGAGTGTTAAAGTAAAAAAAGGAAGGTCTCATCCAAGCGTACTCTCGCTCATCCTTTTATTTTTTTACACTCGTCACCTCGTCTTTCCCATGAGTTTGATCGATGGCCGAGCGCCCTAGCTGGTGGTCCTAATGGTGGAGACGGATCACTGTCTCACCGCGACTCCACGTATAAGGTTGGGACGGTGGCGACCGAGAAGGACGTGGACGATTCTGGAGGTTATTTGTGAGGGGACTTCGAGAGGCACATAGTTGCGCGCGTCTTGTAAATGGGGATGCCAAGCGTTGATGCCAAGCTTACATTGATCTGCGGATGAGGTGAGAAGAGTGAGGCGGTGGAAGTTAAGCATCTCGGAGGACCCGATGTTGATGCCTCGGCTCTTTGAATATATCTAAGTAAACAACTCTGAATAGAAGTTAAAGGTTCAGGATTTACGTTGTGGAAAGGTGACACATGGAATGAGAACTCTCCTTGTGCATTCCACTCTATTTAATTTTCACCGACCATGGTTTCGATAATATCTGTCATTATCATGGTACAATCTCAATTTTTAGCTGTCCATATAAACCAAATTGAGGGTGGGTGGGGGAGACGAGAGAGAGAGAGGTTGGAAAAAATGGGGGAGGGGAAGAAAAGGTTGGCTGAAAGGGGAATGTTGATACTGTCGAAACCATGGTCGGTGAAAATAAAATAGCGTTGAATGTACAAAGTGAGCTCTCATTTCATAAACAACTCTGCGTTTAAAGTTGGGCTACACTTAGCGGATAGTAGTGCTTAGCGCTTGCACGCGGGTACAAAATGGTATTGTATGCACCGAACCTGAGAGGACAACTCGCTCCTTAGACTTTAAAATATTCAAAGCAGAACAGGACGTTTGGGTAAGAGCACTCGGAGCGATATCGAAGGGCCTGGCTTCGAATCGTGTGTGACCACAAGCGGGTGACGCCATTAACCCTTGAAGTGCGGCATGACGTGATATCATGTCATTGGGTACCGTGAGTGTTCCAGCTTTCACTAGGGAACTTTTACTAGGACCCTAGTGAAAGCTGGAACACTCACGGTACCCTTGACGTGATATTACGTCATCAGCACCAGCATTAAGACAATCATGACGTGATATCACGTCAAGCCGCACTCAAAGGTTTAAAGTCATAATGAGGCCAGATCCGCGGTTTTTTGAGAATGACTTTAAATCAACATATAGCACTACATATTGCAATTCAATCATGAAGTCCAAAAGAGACCATGTTGTGTGCTCTGATTTTCATTTAGGGAAGGAAAACAATGTTCACTAATGATGAATTTGTGAGCTTGCATATCAAATATGACGCATATTAACAATGTAACTCAAACTATATCGTACTGTCTACCAAATTTATTTCAAACTCTTACAACACGTGTTTCAACTGTCTAGCAGTCATCATTAGGTAAGGCTAATCTAAAGACAGATTAGTCTTACCTGATGCTGACTGCTAGACAGTTGAAACACGTGTTGTAAGAGTTTTAAATAAATTTGGTAGACAGTACGATATCGTTTGAGTATCATTGTTAAATATGCTGTTCTACAATATCTCGCAGGAGGAAGTGGAGTTTATGACGCATATTGTTTTTGGAAAATCAGTTCCAGTGATATTTGTAAGCATATTCTATGCTATAGCTATTCTCTGCTCAGTATGATTTCTATCTCTGCCTCTAACAAGCATGTCATCATAGAGCATTTAGGTATATTAAACTCCTTCAAAAGTTGAAGGCTTCACCTGGTTGTCGACATTGTAGTAAGTCTAACTGTATGTCTTCCACAGTTTAATTATTATGAGTACAACCGGTTTCGGCAGCTACGTCATCAAAAGGTCCTTCAAAAGTGACTCTTAATTACCGTAACTCACTCGCACCAACACGATACTCCTTATTTTTTCCTTATGGCAGTCCTTTTCAAGTTAAATGATTCGACTTTCAGTTAATGATTTGATGACTATACATAATGTAATACAATTTGCGTCTCGCTTGCAGTAAATTTTCATTCCATGAATTCCATATCCGAAGTGAACCAGAGAACGAAGATGAAGTTCCAAGGAATTCGGGATTTCCATGCATCAATTAAAACAAGCTGCGTTCCATATTATTTAAGTGTATAAAGCTATTTTTGGATCAACCATCCAGGAATGTTGAGTGGACCCATGTGGCCGTATCCTTTTTCCCTCTCGGCGACGTCGAGATGGATTTGAGGAGCAGGCACATCTCTTTGCCATTCACTTGATTGATCATTCCCTCTCCCGTTCACCCGGATCAACGTAGGCCTCCACGAACTCTTCAGGGTCTAAGCTACCCTCCACTCAACTTCACATCCCCAAAAATCACTACCAAAAACACCCCATCGCCGGGGTCTCCGCTCCACCAATGTGTGGTCCCCTTGGGAGTCTCGCCGGGCAGAATTCTAATTATTCATCCCGTAATGGCGTCCCGTGGAAGGTGTTTCCCCTCTTATTTTCTCCAGAGGCCCGCATGCTGCGGCATGTCGATTGTTATTTGTTTTCAATTACGTTTTCCTCCAACTCGCACACCTACCGCCTCCAATCCCATTTAACACCATCTGAAGATTGTCCGCGGCACCATATCAACCTTTTTTTTCTCATCCATGCCGACGCTTACGTAATGTGAAGTGGGGTTCTCGTCAGGGAGGATTTGTGACCACGGGTGTGTTGATTAACATGGAACTAAGGTGAAAGGACTAAGGTGAAAGTCAAATAAAAGAGTTAAAAGTAGGTAATAATACAGTCTGTCCTTTTCAAAAAATGAATCCTCATTCGGATTTCTAAATTTAAAGGTAAAGCTACCCATTTTTTACAATCAGTTTACGTGGAGCGACATCGATAAAAAAAACATAGACAGAGGATTTCAACAGATTCAGGCTAGATATCGTGGAAGTTCGTCATATTATAACAGAAACAACAATTGTACCTGGTCTTGTACCTGATGATGGCTCTGTGAGCTGAAATGCGACGTACTCATCAAAATATTCTGTAAGAAAAGTGCAATTGTTGAATCTGTTATAATAGACAGGATATAATCTTAGAATTCACGTCGATTTTTTCACTCCTTCGAGAAGTCACTCCACTCGATATGAGATCCAGTCTAGTTTCAATGATTTTCATGCGCGCGAACATATTCTGACGAGCGGGTGCCCATGTGGCAGTAAGCCCGTGTTCCTTCAGATCGAAGGGGTCACGTCAACCTGATTGGTTCCCTTGTGTGCTTGACTGGGTGTCGGCGCCCCTCTGCGGCGGAATTTAGAACTGACTCATCCGATCGGCTCGAGTACGTAGGAGAGGAGGTTTTCACGAGCGGCGGCGGGCGGTGGGACGAAGGCGGAAGGAGCAAGCGGGAGAGAAAGACCGAGAGAGGAGGATTCCGGGATAGAAAGCGGATGGGAAGAGAACCGAGAGAGAGAGAGAGAAGGGAGGAGAAGAGGGTGAGAATAATACCTGGGTCCGAGAGAAGTCGAGGGCGAGGAAGGGATGGGACGCTTTTAAAACGGGGACCCCGGGATAGTAAAGCATAAATAAATATGACACATTTATGACCGACCGGAGAAAAAGTTAGATAAATAGATAAAAGACTTTATTAGACGAGATTATGACAGGAAACCCTTCAGCTTGCGCATTGTCCGGAAGGACCTCAGAATGGAGACGTCAGAAACGACGAAAAACAACCAAACACAGAGAGTTTTAAAATGATGAAAAATGTCCATGGGTCGGCAAAGAAATTAATGTCAGCCATTTATGTCCCTTTAAGAAAAGCAATTCATTTTATCAAATGACAAAGACTGAAGTAGATGGCTAAATAAATTTTAAAAAGTAGGATGATGAATTTTTAATGTGAAGTCGGTAAAAGTTCTTAAACGCGATCGTTGTTCGAAATGTTATCCTCTGTGCCGTATTATTGATTATATCTGCGATCCAGACACCTGGAGCTATGGAGATTGTTGTAATCCCAATCTCCCAGAATCTGCAATTTTCCGTCCATCAAATAAGTGTCAGGAAAATAATCGCCATTTCACACATTTATTTTAAAAAATTATAAGGATGTGGAAATGTAGGTGCGTAGTTGCCAAAGAAATCCGAGATGTCAGTAAAATATAACAAAAAGTATCAAATTTAGGAGTCATAAAAGAAAAATTCCTCTCTCTAAATTTCTGTATTCACTGAGCCTTTAGAAAAAATATATAGCGAGACCTTTAAAAAAGAATCACTTTTAAATCTGGAGAAAAGAACATGTAAGTTAGCGCTATCTCCAAGTTTTGGAGGTTTCGTTCAAGACTTCAAACTAAACTGATTAATAGGCCAATACTGAGGAATATGAAAATGATAATAAATTGGACCCATAAATTTCCATGTACCCATGAATATAAGATGGAGATATACAATAACTATTGAGAACTAGTGAGATCGTGCAATTACTACCACCTTTTATTCTTTATGTGAAGTGAAGTAGACCTAATTATTCTTGTATTGTGTGTTAACGAATCAATCTCAAAGACCAATAAACGGTTCAAAGGGAAATTTTAAAAAAACCCTTTTGTGGTGATAACGTGACTTAAAGAGAAACAACGAATGGCTCATATTACGAAATTTCTCGCGTAGGTCATCCGTTAATGGAAAATTATAGTAGCTAAAAATGCAATTTGGGAACATTCAAAATACATAAGGTACAAGGAGAAGTTATGCTCCCTGCATTTGAGTTCCAACAAATAATTAGAAAAATTAAATTTTGGAGCTGTAAGAAAGCTGGAGGACGATTGAACACGGCGAAAAATTTATCTTATCTGAGGAACTAATTGAATGTATAATATTGGCACTTTCAGCACTTTAAAGTTACGCAATTATGCACTAAGTAAACTGGTGCGCAATCATGTCTCTCCGTAACTTGTGCACTCGTGATATCGTTCTTTTCTATGGCGCTAACGAGATAAAATTTCTTCGATTTTCGTCAAGTGCTTTAAATTACTATTTTTGTCAATGGAGTGCATCCTTAGAGCGGTAATTGTGAGCACTGCCCTTGTAGAGCAGTTTGAGTTTTGCCAAATGATGATGACAACACAGAAGAAGGACCCATGGTCCCACGCGATGTTATAAGGTGACACCCTAAGATTTTTAGGGTGGAGAGGTTTGGATGTGCCAATCAAGAGCAATACAACGCCAGATACAACGCCTAATTGCTAGGATGTGAGAACTAAAGGCAACGTGTGTCGCACCAAACACAGCCAGTCGTCGTCCATTTGGTGGGAGACTTCAAGTTGTAAGTGCTAGGACTCCACCGATTCGGGGACGAAATCTAAAGCTATAAATAATGCAAATTTCTCGTTCATCTTCCTTTGGATGCAGCATCCAAATGGAATGGGTGGCGCATCCAAATCCTAATCACCCCTTCAGTTTGGATGCCACCTCCAAATATAAGAACGAATCCTTTCCTTCACTACTGGTTTGGGTGAGACATCCAAATCTGAGGTTGTCACATCAAATGTGATCTTTTAGTTTGATAATGTGATAAACACATTCAACCCTCTATGGATGGAATTATGAAACATCAGCATGAAAAAAATACTGCTACTATATTAGTTTTTAAAAAGTGATATTTAAGCATTTTTTCATTACAATTCTATATATATAATAACATTTATTTTGAAATGTGACGTATTTGTATTGTATATGTTTAATTTAAAATTATATTTTAGATAATAATATTTCCATAAGATATACTTAAATTACCTTCATAACGTACCTTTTTTAAACTTTTCCAATTTTTTCTTTGTGTTCCACCTGAAACAATTTATTTCAGAGCTATACTAGGCACGCCATCGTCAGTAAAGAGCGTCACACATTCATCTATTCATATTGTGTGACAAACCGCCGAAAGAGATGCAACTTTCCACGTACTTAATCCGAAGCTTTACAATTCTGTCTAGTGCAGCAGCTAAATGGAAAAGCCTCTTAGAAAGCAGATATTTCAATGATTTTGAAACGTAAGAAATTTGACTCACTCGTCCATAGAGGGTTATATCCCAGTGGTACAATAAATTTTCCACTCGGGCCATTTTATACCACAAAGATAACAGACCGAAATACTGGTAAGTAAATCAGCTTCCTTTCCACCTATATTTCTCCAATTCCTCCTCTCTTTCCCTTCCATTGTTCGCGGCTATTTCTCCGCAACAGCATACCACACATGTTTGAAGTGATTTAAAAAATTGAGTAAAAGGTAGGTTGTATCAATTTGAGAATTACCAGCCAATATTTGCCATGCGATGCCATCATTTTACATTTTCGTAAAAATGGATGAGATTAAAGAAAAAAATTAAACAAGCCTCAGGCCGAGTCGTATTACTCGCTGGTTTCGAGTTCACATAAAAAAAAACTTTTCGATGGCATTTGAAAAATATACAACGAAAATCTTTTCCATGATGATTCTTACTCAGTGTATATATGCAAATGGTCATTATTGTCAAGCAATGATTTTGACGTTTTAACCTTTGAAAAACATGCGGAGAAATAGAAGTGACTCGGAACTGATAACGCCACGTTTCTGAAGACACTCTAAACCGAGATATTTGAAAGAACCATCTTTCGGATGCTTTAATCTTTTTGTCACCAAATAGTTCGCGTTAGTTTCTTTTAATGTGAGTATAAAAGTGCTTATAGATCCAAAATCCTAGTTATTACGATTAAATAATTCCTCAAAAGAAAACGAAAATTATGTCTGAAATTCAATCTTCTCATTACGCGGATGAGAATAACATCCAAATTCTTTTTGTCCTCTCCAACTCTCAAAAGTCTTTAAAAAAATGTGCAGTTCCCGTCGTTATTTGGAACAAGCCGTGACAAATCGATACAGGGGATAAAAAGTGGTGATGTCATGAGAGGGGAGAGGAGGGAAGGGAGGGGGCGGTGACAATCACGCGAGAGTCAAAGAGTGGTGGAGAAAGGAGTAAGGGGTGGAAGAATGAGGGGGGTGGGGGCGAGAGAGGGCAGAGGAGAAGACAAGAGAAGAGGAAAGTGGGGAGGGGACAGATGCCGAGCGACTTGGCGGATGGCAGACGAGAGGGCGCACATGCGCAGGGACACGTGTCGTGACACCGGCGGGCGGGGGCGGCACTGTGGCGACAGTGGTCCAGAGATCCACGAGGAAGATAGGATTTGGAGCTCGAAGGGGGCGACGAAGGCCTGCCTCCGAAATACCGAGGAGAAGACGGTGCTTTTGGAGGAGACGGGGGGGGTGGAATTTGGTGATGAGCCCCATTTCTTATAGCATTCTCCGTTTGACTGAAATGAGGGTGGACAGATATAAACCCCGGAGGAGGGATGCGTAAGAGTAAACATATAATGGCCGTAACCCACCAGATTCATTACAAGTCATCTTTTCAAAGCACATGACCACTTACACAATTTTATCGTTCACACGAGAGGAAATCATTACACAGGAAATAAAGATCTGCACAGGGCTAGACTTTGGTGATACCAATGATCCTAAATAATTTGTTTTTATGCTAACACCTTTATACTTAGTTCTATAATTCTATGTGACACAGCATATATGTACGTAATTTTATGATTATTTCCTGTCGCATAAGGTGATACCAGCGCTTTTAAGATAAGACAAAATATGAAAATGATAACACTTAACTTTGTAGGATTTCACTTTCTCCCGGCGAATGACTGCTGAGAATTTTTCTGGGGTTTCCGTCCGGGTAAGATGCTCCATCTTCTCCAACGCCTTTGGCGCATTTGAAACCCGAGAAAAATTCACAGCGAACAATTAACTTTATTATTCCACTTATCTTAATTTTCTACTACCCGGGTTTCGACGTTCGACGTCATCTTCAGGTCCTGAAGCTGAAGATGAAAAGATTGTCCCGAAGCTGAAGATGAAAGATTCAGGTCCTGAAAACCTGAAGATGACATCGAACGTCGAAACCCGGGTCGTAGAAAATAAAGATATGTGAAATAACAAAGTTAAGTCTAATAATTATAATGTTAACAGATTCCATAAAGTTACGCTCGATACTACCAATTAAGACAAAATATTAAGTTTAGCGTATCAGGCGATATTTCGTGGAAATGGAGTACAGGTGCCATGATCTCACAATAAAAGTTATTGTTTGCTCTCCACAGAATTTCATTCGCCGACCAAAGGGTTCCACATGAGCTATGTCATTTTCAAGGGAGTGAAAATGACACAGCCTTGCCATAATGTCGAAACCTTGGTCGGGGAATAAAATTCTTTGGAAAGTGAACAAAAACTTTTACTGTGATATCGTAGAATAAGAAAATATATAATCATTCAAAATCAACGTCGAGAAACCTCCCATCCTACGGATTTGAGAGATTTCTAATTATATGTATATTTCACTCATGGATCACACCCTTTCACACTCCATTGGCTACTAACCCTTTGAGAGAAATATCGACCCCACGCGTTATATTTTATACGTTCTGTAATTTAACATATGAAAAAAGAGATACCTAATTTCACACCAGTATAAGCACGCCTCTCCCATCTGCCACCCACGATGATACATGATGATCCCAAACCAATCCCCAAACCAACGGACCATCATTGCAATCACTGCCACTCCCTCAATTCCTCATCCAAACACCTGATACCTCACGATGGAGAGAGAGTTAGCAAGCCGAGGGCCCGCGAGTGGGATGAGGGCCTGCCTTCAAGTCTTCCCGCCCACTCCCCATCACCCAACGGACACATTTCCCATTTATTACCATTTTAATTTACTATTTGTCCGCTAATGAGAGTGGTGTAGGAGTAGCCATCATTATACCGCCATTGTCTTCTCTACCGTTTCTCACTCTCGCTCGCCGTTGGGGGCATTATGAGAGGTGTTTGGGTCCTCATTCATCTCTCTCAAAGAAGGAGAGGCCGCGGGAGGCGGGGGAGGAGCGCGCCCCTCCCGCCCGCCCCCCTCCTCCCTCTCCCGGGCCCATCCATCCCCATTCCTTCCCCCGCCTCCGCTCCCCACCGCCCTCGACCCCACTTGCCCTCCCTAATCCTCCGTTCGCTCAAGCAAACCCTATCCAATTCACTCGCTCCCTTTCCCCCTCAATCCCAACACCCCCCCTCCCCCGAAACCCGTAATCATTTCGACCTCCACCCTGCCAACTCCCTGTCTCACACTTCTCCATCAAAGCTTTCTCAAAACTGCAAATGGGAACCGAAGCGTCCCGCCGCGAGTCCTGTTCATCAATCGTTAATCTTCATGTCAGTCACACCAGCAGTCGCAGTGGGCCACGTGGTCGTTGCCTCCTTAAGAATCAATGAATGAATTTTCGAGGGATAAGGGGGATGTAGTCATCATTACTCCCACCGTCCGTCGCGTTAATCATTTTTCTCGTATCGAATGAACTTACCACTCACAGTCACTAATGAAACAGTTCCTCTGGTAAAGTTTCTACGCGCGAGTTGCAGCTTACTTGCACCTTTTTTTATCCATTTTGGATTCTAAATTTTACATCTTTTTCAGGCCGGATTTTTAAAAATAATTTTATTTTAAATGTATTTCTCTAACTTTTTAGCGACAGTAAATATTCCTACTGAAAAGTTCTGACGGTCAACTGCGAGTAAAAGGTTTTTGTACGTTTGAAATCGCCTTCTTTCCTCTCTACGCTTGCTTCATCTTTTATGGCGCGACCTCACTAAAAATGTTCATTTCATTCATTGGTCGTTCAATCCCAAGATTGGTTGACTGCAGCCCTCCACCCTTCCCTATCTAATGCTAGTTCCCATACCTCCTGGTATCTCTTCCTACGTACTTTCCTCTTTGTTTGGTCCATGAACTTATTCCTGAGTCTTTTTTTGGGACTTATCCCTCTATTTTAGCTTCAATTATGTTCTTCACAAATCCATTGTGTCTCAGGGTGTGTTCAATACATCTGGTTCTTATTTCCTGTATTCTGTATCTGTTCCATATAGTCCTTTTCTCTTCTACTCTTCTGTACACTTCATCATATCTTATTTTGTCCGTCCATTTTATCTTAGGCATCCTCCTCCAGCACCAGGTTTTGAAGGCTTATAGTTTGCTTTGGTCATCTTTTGCAATGGTCCATGCTTCCGATCCATAGAGTGCTACGCTCCTCATGAATGTTTTCATGTACTGTTTTCTGGTGTATAGTCCTGTCTTCTTTGAGCAGAGCATATGTCTTTTTCCCATGAACGCCTTCTTAGCTTGGGCTATTATCCGCTTGATGTCCGTTGTACTTCTTCCGTCCCACGTGATGGTACTAAAAACGTTATTATTTCGTGTTAGGGACTTTGGTTGGTATGAGTTCAAAGTAATTCCAGGAGGCATGGAGTACTCTTTAAGGTCTTATCATTTCGGCATGAATTGAAGCAGAGAGCCTTAGTGCAATGACGTAGGTTTCCTTTCTTAATTGTTACAAGGAGGTTAACTTACACTTTTGCACAGGTAAACTTTCAATGCGGGTCTTAATAGATGTTGTCACGAGATGATAGTACTCTCATTTAGAAAAAAAAATGTTGAATCAGAGAATGTAGCGATTTCGGGGCCGAGAATTCAGATTTACCTCAAACCACAGAGCAAAACTAATGAGCCTCATGACTTTGGGACTCATGTCTTCTGTAACATTTTAACTGAGTCATGAGAATTATACGATCGAAATGAGTATACATTATTGTGAAGCATATGTTTACATTTTATGCTCTCAATTATAAATGCCAGTACCTCGTAAATATCACAAGTACGAATGATGTATTTTTGGACTAAAGGAGAATCACTATTCCTGTATTTTCTCTTTCTTTCCTACCATTTCAGAATTTATTTGATCAAAGTCATTCGCTTGCGTTGCGGAATTTGATTACATGCTACAAAATCATCCCTACGAAATATGCATACTTGACTTAGACGCCCGGGCCAATCCCAAAAAGAGCAACGGAGGGGAAGAACGAATTGATACGCTTGAAGAGACGGCGTGATTGGGGATGAAAAACATGCGGACCCTACAGCGTCTCACTCTCCCCCGACGTCCTATCCCGCCCTCCAAAACAACTCCCTCTCCCTCTCTTAGCCTTCTGACGCCACCCCTTCGACTGCCTCTCTCCCTTCTCACTTGGAACAATCAGCGAAGCCTTCGGATCGCATTAGCTCCGGCATCAACGGGGCACGGAGGCGAATGCCAGATGCCATGTGACAAGAGGAGAGGAGTGTTAAACTCTGGGAAAAAAAAGTCGGATGTGATGACGGCAGGAGAGAAGACCGAGGTGAAGTTAAGAACGCAGGAAAAGTATAAACGTGTCATTGAATAGTGGGGAATAAATAGAACACATAGAATGTACTACATCCGAGAATTCAACAAATTCTAAACCATTAGAATGAAATATTTTTAAAAAATCTTCCCAATGAGCTAGGGATGGAAATCTTCCACTTGGGATTTGGCACATGTTAGTCAAAATTCAATATCAATAAATATGACCCAAAACATTGCGGTTTCAGAACATGAATTCGCATTTCTGGGAACAGGAATTACATATAGGAAATATATGGTCGTAGAAACCTTTTAATTATGAAAATATTGTTAACCTATTTCAACCCAAATAGTCGCAGGCTAATCTTAACGGATTGGGTCCATCACTCTTTGAGTATAACCATTTTAACATCATATCTAGCCGATGAATGATTTATATTTCCAAGACAAATTTAATTTAGAAGTTTAGAAACAATTTACCAGTGTTACAATATCTTGATTTTAATTTTTAAAATAGCTTGAAGTTATCAAACTTCTCGTCAGCAAACCTTCAGCGACTTCATGAAGTTCCTCTACTCAATTTTTCTCACGGGAAACAGCTGCGTTAATTCGGACCATCTATTTCTATTCTGTTTTTGAAAAAAGTTCGGGAAATAATTTATTTAGACCTTATGACGATATTATTTGTAAATAGTCGTTATTCATTCCAACTTCTTGACCTTTACTTTAACTAGCCTTTTAATTTGGCTGCTCGGATCTTGGATTTTATTCCTTAATTTTGTGAAAATATTCTATAGAAAAGTAAACTTCATTTTCAGAATGATGCTTTTTATTAGCATTTCGTGCTTATGTCGTGGGATGAATCGACCTACAAATAAAAATTCACACCACGTTGGAATACTATTAAAGAATATGATATTTTTTTTGAGTATTTGCTCTTTCATAATAAACTCGAAGCACAACAGAACCTATAAAAATTTTTTTTCGTCCCATTTATTTTAGACTTTCAGAGACATAACCTGGCAGAGAAAAGGTAAGATTCTATGAACTAAGGACTACTAGAAACTACCTCTAAAAGTGAGCTGAAGGCGCAATAGATTTTTATTTTGACCTAATTGTTCAAGTATCAATAGCTCGTGGCCCGTGGCTTTAAGTGTACCCCTAACATATCTTAGACAACTATTTCTAGTTTGACATTTTCTAGCATAATGTTTGTAAGTAGCTCCCTATAAAATAATATATAAATGTGGACAAAAATATGAGTGATGAAGTATGATCATTGTTTATCAGGTTAGGAAAGAAGATGATGAATTTCGCCGTACTTATCGAAGGTTATGACCTCTATCGCCTGCACTAAATGACTCGGCGAAAGCTACTGTTTACTCTTAAGTTGACGATGTATTCCAAAGAATATTTAAAATTAAGGTGGTGTATCACTGCAGTTGAAAGGATAAAATGAATGTGGATGGCGAAGCAAAACTTATATTAAGAGACTGAAATATATCAATATCAAGAGCAGTGAATTAACAGTACAATAAAACATTTCGCCTTATGTACTCCATCATTATAGTGAGCCAATGATATATTTATCTAAACCCCAGCTAGGAAAATACGCTTAAAGAGTTCATAACTCTTTCGGCAAAAATTCAAAGTTTTTTCCTCTTGACTAATTGAAAAACTTATTTAATGCATTTACAAATTCCAAATACGGGAGACAGAAGTTCAGCATATGTTATTGAATATGTACTGTACTAATACTTCCCGAGTAATATTGTACATTTAATCATTAATCATAGCAATTATGCTATTAATTAAGATGATAGATACCTAACTGAAATAAAAACTTCAATCGACTTGGGTATTAGGTGCCAGATAAATGGATCCATATGTGACTGATTAATAAATGAAAAGCTAATTAAAATTATTGAAATGAAAAATAAGCCATGATAGATTAAATAGTTAAACATAATACACTAAAGCAAATGTAAAGCTAAAACTTCGAACATTTGAACTGGAGGTGCTAAAGTACATCGATCATGCATCAGATGATCTCTCATAGATGGTCAAGTTGATAATATGATAGTACTAGTACAGATCTAGTACTGGAGAAATATTTTGGGTATATCCCTTGAATTTGAAACATCATAACGAAAGTTCATCAAATATTCACTCGGCCAAAGTGGCCATGATGGGACATTTGGCAGAATTTCACCCGTATTTAGCAAATTAGTAGGATTGATAGCAAAGTACCTAAGCTTTTTTGTCACAGGTAGGAAGTTTTAAAGCATTGGCCTAGAATAGTTTCCGAACCCATAGAAATTATTCATTCTAGGGAAGGTCGGAAATTAGTTACGATTGAGCACAGTATTGAGAGACAGTATTCTAAGAGACGGGCTGGACTCAGTGTTCTTGCGGTTTGAAATTCAAATGAGGATTGGGGACATTTCCTTTCTCTGAGCTATTTAAGGTTTTTCAGACAGATCTAGTACCTTGATACAGTTACAAAGCTTGAGCTGAAATATCTCTCCCGGCTCTGCGCTAAGATCTCTTTCGGGTTGGAGCAAAGGACCTCTGGTAAGTAGTTTACCGCTTAACTCTCTTGCTTACCGCATCGAAATCCAACATAAATTCGCCTTAAATTTTATTCTGATCATTGTAATCTTTTAATACTAATTTTCATTTCTGTATTATCCTCTGAGGAAATCATAACATTCTTGTAAATGAGTTTCATTGTTCTTTTTTCGTAATATGTCCCATTATTTCGTGCTTATATCATGGGATGAACATTGAAATAGAATTCCGGATACACATTGAACTAGAGTTCCGGAACACTGATATTTTTAATTGAAAATTCTGCTTTTCATGTTGGAAATATTCTGCATCACCTATAACTAACATATCTTTCATTTTAGGAACAAGTTTCTCACAAGACTTATATTATGTTTAGGACTAGCAGTCGTGCAGGACTACATATGAAAGACTTAAGCCTTTCTTCAGCAGTTCAAAAGGTTGAAAGTCTCAATATGGAATAGGTAATACAGCAGATGAGAAAGAAAAACTGAAGTCAATGCATTGAGAAATGAGTATTGTCATGTTATACACAGATCAATTATCGATAAGCTTTTTTTCAGGTGAGTTAAAAAATTAGGCAATGGTGCTTTTCCTCTTAAATTACGGGTATATGCGTCTGTGATTCAAATGTGAGTAAGCCTCCTTAGGCCAGCCACCCTTATTGTCCCATTACACCAATTTCCTTGGCACCAAAACTTCATTAGCAACTCCAGGACTAGGTGAGGAACAGGCCTTCCTATCCATCGGGTGTAAACTTCGCTCGGCCGAGTGTAATGTGAGCTCCAGTCTCCAGCATCAAACAAAACTTTCGAGCTGATCGATTAGAAACTTGAAACCTATTCCATTTCATTGCTTGCAAAAGCATCGTGCAATGCTTGCACTCAAGCTTGCTAATGGTGTCTCTCGCTATCGGGCGTAGAGCGAGAGTAAGGTTAGGCGATAATCCCGTCTATCGTCGAATTTTCAGAGGTTACCATGAGTCATCCAACCCTAAGAATTGTATAAAAAATGGTATTGAAACATGCATATAATCTAATAACGTCCTTGGAGGATTTACGTAACCGTTGGGACGGCTATATATGTTTCTACAACATCTGAATCTCATGTCTCAAGTAAACATTTAAAAAGTTTGGAAATGAAACCTTGATTCATCTGTCCTTTCTTGCACAATAGGAATTCTGGACACGTATAAACTTAATTATTTTTGCAAGTATAAACTTAGTCAGTATTCTATCTGACTGAACCAATCTCCTCTTTAAGGAATACCGAATTGGGCTTAATAGGGTAACTATGAGTGCTGAATATTACTGATTTTTTGCTGCGCAAACAACCACAAGTAGCAATTTATTTCATCGTTATGAAACAGGTACCTGCACCCATCTTTCTGTATTGGACATGCCACCTCAGTCTCCCTGCGAAGTACTACTCAAAAAGTGGTACCGGGAATAGTAAACACGAGGCTTGTAGCGACGCACTCCTGACTCCAAAAATGATTTCGAATGATTTTGTGCGCGTGCTGCATTGAATTGAATAGCATATTCACCGTTTTTCGTGATTCTACCTCGCATAAAACGCACTTATGATATTTATAATTTAATTTCACTCAACACTACGGGACAACCATCCCAGGATTAAGCGTTCTCCATGTCTTTCAATGCTAAAAGTGTACATGGTAATGCGCGTATGCTAACACAAACATGTGTAGAAAAGTTGTGACGCACACCTCACATGATACCGAAATCATGAGTGAAAGACTCAGGGCGAATGCTCAGCTTCAACAGTAGTTAGGCCTGTTTCCCTTTGGCCGATTTCAGGAGAAGTAATCATAGTAATCTAACAGCGGCTTGTCAACAACCTTCTATGGAAATGACTGGTCGCCTTAAACAAACTGTGTGAGTAAATAGTGGCATAAGGTACATCGCTCTATAATAGCATCTGACACGTTCCCTCCAACATTACGCAAGGCGAGGCAATCATCCCGTCACTTCTAAACGCGCCACCGACCCACGTTTTCGTAAATCATTCCCCGTGGATTCCACAGTGCTCTCCACACACACCGACCCAACTCCCCCCTCTTAGCCCCCCCCCCACCCCGTCCCACACTAACCGCTGCCGCCCGACCAACCCTCCTTCCCTCTCCTCCCCCACGCTCTCCCACGAGGCCACTTCTTCCCCAACCCACTCGGGACGTCCCAGCTCTGGCCGTCCCTACTTTATCCAATTATGTGACAGAGAGGTCACCGGTGCTAAATCAGGGGAGGACGTGTTTCCTAGAAGTTCGAGATACAAGAGCCGGGGGAAGGAAAAAGGAGCAGGATGAGAGCTGGAGAGCGAGAAGATTGAGGGGAGGCGGTCGGGAGAGGACGTGGCGGATTCTTCGGGGCGGGGGGGGGGGGGGGAGAGAGGGGGAGGCGGGAGGTGATGGGATGGGAAGTATGAGAATGGAGACTCAAAAAGGCAAGATGGGAAATGCAGAGATAAAAAGCAAGCAAGGGTGGCAGCTTCTTAGGGACATGGGAGAGGAGATAATGCTGTGGCGGGAAGGGAGAAAGTTGAAAATTGATCCCAAGGCAAAGTGACTGAAAAGTTTAAGTAAAATATATCCCGTAGAGAGAAAAAAGAGTGAGTAAAACAAAGTAATTGAGGAAATATTTGCGGACGGACGAAGCTGCAATTGTAAGGTGACGAAGAGCGCAATCAGTGGTTAAATGTCATGAAAACGATTATGCCATAATTTAAAGTTAAGTGTTCCAACTAAGACTGACCATAAAAATGAATTAATAGTGTTTTATTTATTTTATTTATCCGACAGAGAATGCTTACAACATAATATCTTTGGTTAAATCGGGGAGTAGATGTTGGTAGCCATGAAGGTAAACCTGAACTATGGCCACAATCGTTTACAGATGGGTTATGCACACATATTTAAAAGAAATACAGAATTTCGAAATGACTTAATTATATCAACTAACATTACAGTTATAAGAAAATATCCTCTAGACTTTCTTTAGTAAACAATCAAGATCGTATATTTTTCATTTTTGTGTTTAGGATTTTAGAAACATGAAACAGGTAATATATTATACATTCTAGGTACAAGAAGCATCGTTTGAATAACATCAGGTTCGGCTTGGGTAAGGAAATATGTGCTTTAAGTAGGGTTTAGGGAGAAGGATTGTACAACAATAACCCAGTATTACCACTTCTTATGTAAAAACGATGTAAAACGTAATAAATAAATAAATGTCTTAAGGGGAGCAACCCAAGACAACAAAATAGAGGAAAGGAACTTTCACAGCGACTCTTTTTTAAGATAACTCTAACAAATCTTCTTTGTACAAAAGCGGTGGATCTTGTATGATTCTCCATGAACCTGAAAATAAACTGATAATTTATTTCATTTACTCACCGCAGTCACAAATTGGTTACCACACAACAAAGCATAAAATAATGTAATAATAATGATATTTATTCCACTCCAACAAGAAATACAAAAATTCAAATAATTAATTAAACAAAAGAGTGAACTTAGGCACCCCTGATGGAAAGTTCCTGTGATGGGGTTGCCATTCCTAGGATATGGCGTTTTTCGGCAGTTACAGGGAAATATAACAGAATAAAATATACAAAGGGCTATTCAACTAAACATACGATTAGTGTCCTTACACAATATGAAAATATCATCTTATCACACAGATTTACAATTAATGGAATACAGTGCATTTGGAGCAACTCTACATAAAGTATATGGAATCCGTGAAAATGGTCAATAGAAAACTGATTGAAGAGGCTGAAGCTATAGTTTTGAATAATATTTCAACATCTTATTGTAAAAATAACCAATTTTACAGTTTATTTGTAAACAACACTTGGTTGTTAAAACAGTATAGCTCTTGTGGTAACTTCATAAAAACCTTTGGTGCTATATAAGTATAAAAATGTTTATAGGCATCAACATTAGGTTTAGGAATTATGAAACTATGGTTTACATACTTGCATCTTTTCACCAATCGGAATTTATTCCAATTAAATTATTCTGTAAGATATGCTTTCAATTCCTTGCATTCTTCATCAATCCTCATTAAAACATGATAGCGTATGTGTTTAAGTCTTATATCGGGGAGTACTCTCACATGACATCCAAATATTGCTTTTTCAATATTTTATTTACAATCTCCACGTACGAAAAACACAGCTAAATTGATCGAATTAACTGACTAATAATTATTTATTTAGCTGATTTGAGGGAGACTATTACTTGAGGAGCACAGGAAAACGATGGGCAAGACAGTATACCGCAAAAAATACAATAGTTGCTCAAAAATACAGTAAATGATGGAAATTTGAACATTTTATTTTTAGACTTATGAAACCTCTTATTAATAAACCAAAAGAGGAGGAAGTTTCTACTACCACCGAAGACAACTTCAATAGAAAAATCTATTTGATCACCAGGAGGAAAGTTACAAGTAGTAGGAAGTAAAGTTAAAAACCATTTAGTGATGTAGAAAATATTAACCAAAACAGAAATATCAGGTCTTTAGGTTGGTTTAACTTCGGATACTGAAGGGTCACAGTTTAAAAGACAAAAAGATACCATTTTGTTTTTTCTCCCATAATTATATATTTTATAGCTATTTTTAATGCCGAAGATAACCACACTGAGAATCATCTGAGAAAAAGTATTGTATTAGTAAATTTCCCATCATGCTTACAACAGCGATATCACCTTGAAATAAAGACTATACCGGCTAAGGAATAACTTAAGGATTGAATCAGAATTCATTAGGCACTAAGAAAACGTAAAATGACTGAAAAACCTAACCTAAGAATTCATACGCGAGGTAATGCTTGGTTAAAATATTAAAGTATTGAAATTATCTTAATTAATAATGAAATTAACAATGCATAAATTCATATTGTTAGATATACCTTTCGGCTACATATACCTATAGTGGCAATGCAGCATAAATGTGATTAATTTAACCAATTTTGTTTGTTTAACCAAATTATTATTCTCTACTGGTTTAACCAAATTAAATGCTCTACAAGAATTAAAAATTCTTGTAGAGTATGATGTGAAGTGTGTGCCCCTCAGCTACTCGACGTTTTTATTAAATGTAAGCTTCGTTTGGTTCTACATTTGGTTTGACTTTGACGTTAAGACTGGACGTTATTTAATGTTATGAATAGAGTTCCTAAAATACATATAGTGTTTCAAAGTGTACTCTTTCTAACGTAGGTAAACCAGCACTTATGACTATCTCACAATGCCTAAGCACAATTGAATGACTTTATTTTACATTCATTGCATCACAAAATGAGTATAGAGTCCCTTCACGAATCTCCAAAAATTACAATTTGTTGAAAGATATTGAGAAATAATTGACTAAATTGAATTGATTGAGTAAATTGGTATCTTTAACCACAATATTCATGTCTATGTACCACACGTAGCTAGGCCAAACGTAATAAATATTGGTCATTGAAACACGGTAGACCTACGCGAATGCACAGCTTGTTACTGGGGATAGAACTCTTCGAAAAGCCGCAATGACAGTTTCTAGGGAAGCCAAGCTCACGTTGAATGGAACAGAATGGAGAATAAACCGGCACTCAGCATAGTCTAAATAACTTAGTGGGAGTCTGAATGAATAATTTGGTGAGTCACAAATCATAAATACTAGAATATAACTAATAAATTCAGGCTTCACTTTGTGGAACCTCTCCATATGTCGATTACGTGACGATGTCATTACATCGATGTCATTAAGTGACGAAACCCGGGTCGTAAATGATAAAAATATTAGTGGACCATTACTTGAATGTTTTGATTTCCGATAAATACTAGATACTTACATTATGGATACAGTCAGTGTCTGCGGATAACTCTGCTCTTCCAGCCTTAGCAGGCTCGCACCATACACAAACACGCCATATTTCTGTTAGTACTACTTTTGCTATAATTTAATAGTTTAATATTTATCGATATCACTCAATAGAGAAACAGAAGTAAACAAAAAATCGATCAACCATTAAGCTTTTAATGGAGACGACAATTAGTCGAATAATAATAAAATAATCCATTATTGTTTAATACGCGTCATATTCGCTTCCATGAAGTGACCGTAACGCTGATAGTCGACATTTTGGCAATAGTGGAAAGGAATTTTTATAATACAATGACAATTGGTTTCGTCATCGTCACCTTTCTCTCCAAAAGATTTACAATCTATTGGATACTATCATATGAAATACGCCAGATTAACATAATATATGCACACATTTGTTTACGGAGCTCGTCTCTTAAAGCAATAATATTACACAATACATTGTTTTACATTTTGCATTAGAAAACTGGTGGAAATTTAATGGCAATATACGAATAATAACGAATCTTTTACGAAGATAACAGCACACTCGAGGAGTTGAACACCAATGGCACTGCTGGAAAGCGTAGGCATCTAATGATTATAAAACCAAAAGTGCCATGGATCATTTATAAATTAAATGGAAAAAAATTGATTGCTTAAAAACTTAAAGGCGTCAAAATCCGTATCAGAACACCAATGGGCTCGTTAACTTCTCCCGGAGAAGAAGAAATCTCTCCAAAATCTACAGGAAGGCGAGAAAAAGAAAACAGTGTACCAATTTAGAAAGGACGAGCATCGGCATGGAGTTTCCTGTGCTTTACAAGGAGAGGGATAGCGATGAGCGTGCCATTCTCGGCGAAATCGGGCGCCAGTGTCACAACAATTCCCCTCCACTCCCCGTTCCTCTCTTCACCGCCCCTTTCCACTCCTCCCTCACTCCACGCCCGAACCACAAGACGACCCGTCCTCTCTGGCATGGCAGTCTAAAAGACTCCTCCGAGCCCCCCCTACCTTTTGTCTTGTCCCCACACTTATTTTTGCTAAGGTCCCCCCTTCTTTATCGCCCTCTTATATGGTCCCTTACGTCCAGCGTCCGCCTCATGTAACAGCCTCCCCTCCGGAGCTCCGAGAACCGAGCGACCCATCAAACACCCACCCACACCTCAAAAAGCTCACTGGTGTCGGTGGTGCCAAGTTAATACACCGCCTTTCCGCTGCCACTTCAATACTGCTCTTCGTTACTTGCTGTCTCGATTACCGTCGATAAAATGTCTTTGGCAATTAGACTCTGTTTCGAACTCGACTTCCCCAGGCAACAGCGTTCAATGTCATAAAGTGAGAACCGCAAAAATAAACCAAAGTTGACAGCTTATATAACATATTATTACCAGTGGCATCGTAATTTCTTCCATTTAGATCTCCGCATACAATCCAACTTGAGTAAGGTTCGATATGGAATATAAGTGAAAGTTACAGTAGCACCTCTAGCAATGCGAGTTGGTACGAGTACAATGGTTGCTTTCATTAAACCAAATTAATTTTCAGTGTGGAGTCATTAAGCTGTAGTCAGGGCGTATTATGTACTAAGAAATTCAGACATTGTATTTCGAGTAGAGGCAGCCTAATTCATAAGCAATATTGAGGGAATTATATCTGCTTTGCAACCACTCTTCGAGTACAAGATCCGAAAATAGACAATTAAGTTTAACCCTTGAACTGATATAACAATGAACTCTCAGGGCGGCTGATGACTTTTGTTTAGTAAGGGCCATTAATCTCGCACGAGCATTTGATTGAACAATGTAATTTAAATTAACTATTCACAACTTAATATACACTCTCCTCTGAAGTGCCAAATTTTGTTGCATTTAACTGATATTTAACTACCTCGCCATGAATTGAAATGAATATTTTTAGTATCTCTCTGAGTCTGTTCCGTATAAGTTCTGTGCGTTATACTGAAATCCCACACGATCAATGCTTCTTTTATTTTAATGAACACCGTCGACTATTTCCAATCCCTCCTTTTCCCTGGCTATTTTACCCCTCTCTCTTCTCCCTTCATTGATATCCTCCTCTCACTCCCTATCCTTCTTCCATCGGCAGATACACAGCTTCCCCGGGAGAGACAGCGGCGAAAAGGAAGTAAAGGATGAAGACGAGAAGGGATGAGGAGAAGGTAATGGTTAGGGATGAGCGGGAGAGGGGAAGGGGAAGGAGATACATCGCTCGCCTCCCAATCTCTCTCCAATCGACACCTTCTTTCCGTAGTTAACGCGGGATTCCAGAAGGTCCTCCATCAAGGCGATCCAAATTCGGTGCCCGGTGTCAAATGGCTTAATTCCCTCACCCTCGTGTCCCAGATGCCCGACTTCCTACCACAATCCCTCCCCCCTCTCTTCTTCCCCCCCTAACTCTCTCTCCTACCATTCCAGCAGACCTTTTATTCCCCCAAAAGGGAGGGATTTTTCCATGTTGCTCGACGACACCATGCCTGGGAACCCAAAGGAGGAAAATGGGAGTCGGAACTGGTTGGGAAGAGATGTGGACGGAACAAGGCAAGGGAAGTGGCAACCGCGTGTTGAGATAAAGAGTTTTTTTCTATCGGTTGTCGAAGTGATTTTGTTTCGAGAACCAGATAAAGAAAATTCAAAGTCCCTTTCTTTTTTATATCTCTCGAGACACTTTTTATGGGCGATCGGAAGGATGTCAGCGTTATCAAAATGGCAGATCGAAAGTCACAAGGTTTTTTTTATGTTTGAATACGGTTACTGATTTTATAAAGACAACCCATCTGGGCTGAGATGTTTCTTGTGTAATCAATGCACTCCAAATTGACTCCAGCTATCACACATTCCAAACTTCAGCAATTAGTCTGATCTTGTAGACACGATCTGTTAAATAAGAGAGGCGCTTCGGTCCCATGAAAAACTGAGAAATATCAAACTGTTTTATCGCTTCTATTATTTATTCCTCACAAGAAATAGCCTTAAAAAGCTAACTAGAATCAATAAAAACTCTTATCAAATAACGAGAGCTATATAGAGGAAAACATATCACCAGGACTAGGTGATGCTGTCTTCTTTGTTATGTTGACTGATTTCATTTGTTAGAGGATGTGAGCCGAGGATACGAAGTCGTCATTTATTTCAATAAATGAATAAAACAGATGAGGCGGAGACAATAAAAAATTAATAATAGAATGACGATTATGGAAAGATCATTTTAAGGAAATAAGAAACCAGTCACTCAGCCATAAGGGTTTGAAAATAATTGAACTCCATATTTTTCCCGTTGTCATAATTTCACGGTATTTTCAGAAATAACGAGTACCAAAAAGTCATGACCAATTCTTAAAGAAATAACCTATCATCAGATCTTTTATTGAGGATTAGTTCCGCTATGGTTTATTCGTAAACCGTCATCAGTAATGACCTAATTTTTAAAAAATATAATAATAATTTTTCTTTATTCCATTCATATGCATGTATGTACATTTGGTTATTTATACAAAGTATAGGAACATAGGTGCCCCAGAGGAACTACCTGATTTGGGGTTAACATCATCTGAAAGTTTTTGTGGCAGAGCTGGTGCTGATCAGTTATCAAAGACATTATCTCAAAATTTTCTCGTGCTTCTATACCTTATTGTGCATTCATATAAAAAAATGAAAAACTCACGAAAGTTATTACGCATTCACTATAACTTGAGTTTTACAATAACTTCAGCAATAACAATCATTTACACAGTTCAACAAAAACTTATATTTAGGAAACAAAAAATGCATATACCACATCTAATAGATATGTTAGTTGACAGTAAACAATCTCAAATCAAACACAACCCAATTTTAGTAATTAACATTCCTAATACATTTTTATACAATCTTTTGAAACAAAGACTCGACTTCCTCGTGACCTATTAGCCATTTTTTAACAGCTAATGCAAATCCCGATTCTGTGTCTTTCTTTGCCACATCCTTTGGCAGAGTACGAAATAGTTTTGGCCCCAGGTATAGATACGAATGACGAAAAATTTCGTTCTTTGGCCTAGGTATTTTAAAGCCTGTCTCAAGTCTAATGAAATGTGTTTTTGGTTTGCCGCCACGATTTTAAAAGACTCTTAGCACTTTATAAATGAATAAGTGCCTTAATGGCAGTATATTTAGTTTTCTAAAAAGAGGGAATGAGTGGCTTTTTCTTGACGACCGCGTAATAACCCTGACAACCCTTTTTTGCGCCACCAGTAAAGTTTTAATGGTGGTAAAGTATGCTCCACCCCAGCAAGTAATTCCATATTGCAGTCTAGAGTTGACAAGAGCATAATACACCATCCTCAAGACCTTTTCAGGGCAAATGTATCTGAGGAAGTAGAATTTTCTTACCATAGAAATCATTTCTGATTTTAACTTATTTATATGAATCTTCCATTTACAATTTTGATCAATGTATAAGAACAAGTATTAAATTTGACTAGCTTGTTCTATCAAGATACATTTGTCACAGAAAATAAAATCTCTTTTTGCACAATTTACACATTGATAATATAGTTTATTTTTATTTAAAATAGTTTTACTCGTGCTAAATACGACATATTTCGTTTTTGAACTCAGTAGCATACAATTAACTGAGAACCATACATTCAGAGTTTTGAGGTCACTTGGCATCTGTTCATATAAATCATCGATACAATTAGCAGAATATCTTAGTACAGTATCGTCTGCAAAAGACGTTAATTCACCTTTAAACCTGCCACCACCTAAACTATTTACATAGATTTAAAATAGTATGGGGCCTAACACAGAACCCTGTGTCTTTCTTTGCCACATCCTTTGGCAGAGTACGAAATAGTATTTGCACAAATAATACATTCTGCACAAAGTTGGATCTTTTCACTATAACAATTTTGTAGACGCACACATTGGTATCGATCACATAGATAACTTTTAAACCAATCATACGCAACACCGCGTATACCAGCTTTCCATAGTTGCTTCATTAGTATCTTATGATTAACAGAGTAAAAAGCTTTGGTTATGTCCACAAACAGGCCCGCAACTTTTCAGTTCTTATTCAGTCCATCGTTCACGTCTGAACAGAATTTGAATAAGGCATCTTCTGCACTTTTACCACTCAGAAACCCGAATTGATTATTGTTAAAGAAACTGTGCTTATTTAGATAATTAAGAAGCCGAATTTTAGTAACTTTTTCAATAATTTTGGAAAACACAGATAGTAGAGATATTGGTCTATAATTATTTATATCCATTTTATCACCTTTCTTAAAAATAGGTACCACTATTGCTGTTTTCAACTGACTCGGGAATATTCCCGTGTGCATACTTAAATTAACAATGTAAGCAAGAACAGGTGAAATATTTGCATTAACTGCTTTAATAACATATACAGAAATACTATCAATACCTTTGGATATTTTTGGCTTTAGTTCTTTAATAATTTTGCTAAGTTCTTTCTCATTTGTTGGTACAAAAAACAATGAATCACGTAAATTAATGGATGGAAATATTTTTTGATATTCGCCCATATTATCTTGTGAGTGTTCTGGTCCAACGATTCAATCACTTTTCCAAAATGACAACTGAATTCATTGACAATGTCCTGACACTCAGTAACAACGATGCCATTAGTGCTTTTATTTTCAATAAATTCTCATTTCTACGCTTTCCACCGATAATTGAATCCAAAATGCGCCATTGTACAGCTGTGTTCTTGACATTACTATCAAAGAGGCTCAAATAATAATTTTCTTTACACACTATAATATCATTTTCTAATCGTCGTTTGTATGATTCATAATGCCTTTTCAATTTTTCGTTATCAGGTTGTTTCCTTATTTTTTTATAATAAATTCCTCCTAGAAATCATTCTGCACAAAGCAAAAGTCATCCAAAGTTTAATTAACCTTTCCCTTCTGCCGCTTTCTAAAACATACTCAGCTTTTTCAATGCAGCATTTGAATTTTTTCATAAATAGCTCATAGGCTACATTAACATTTTTTTCCGAATTAAACATCATTCCAGTCACATCTTTCCAGAATAAATTTAAATGGTTATAGTTAATTTGGCGATGACTTCGATCTACTTGTTCACTGATATTTAAGATAGCTTTCATATTCAAAGTACATGTTATAGCATGATGGTCTGTTAGTCCCCAATCGATCACTTTTCCGTTATAGTTTAAGTTATATCTACTTCTGCAAAAGATGTGATCTATGCAGGTTTTGCTATTTTTACTAATTCTAGTTGGAATTTGGATTACTGGATCCGATTTTAGACGGTAACAGAGTTCTTCGGTCGCACGTCACCGAACCACGTAGAGGGAATAAAACACTCTGAGTAGCGTATCAGTATCACCGTCGGGAAAAGACTTTTCATACCAAGGGTATTAGATTCCAGAAATATTTTACTGCCCATGCCTGAGCTAAATACTATTTGAGCCCCTTTTTGAAGGCATGTAAATTGGCGTATCAACTTCAGCTCTCCGTTCATACGACAACGTTATGATGGATCAAACTCATTTTTTTCAAGAAGGTGTTAATGGTAATGGTCAGAAATCAAATCATCACCCTTATGAGCAAGCTCATGAATTATACTCGGATGAATATACTATCACCTTCCCCCTCAGGAATTAATCTGCCGGTGACCTTGCTAGTAGCTACTAGACCTAGTGAATATCATTATCTATAAAAACTTTTAATGGATCTACTATGATTTTCCATTTCAATCCTTCAAATCACGTTTTAAATTTTGCTATTATAACATACTACGTAAGAGGCACTAATGAAGTAATTTTATTAATGATTCAAATAATGTACAGAGAGCTCATCTATGAGAATTAACTATATTACTACCCGATTTTTGGTAGAAGGACCTTGCTCTCGTAAGAGTGTCGGATGCCTCCTCTGAAAACTCCGCTTCAGGCTCTTCTGCACACAACTGTGGGTGTGTGGTTAGAAATAAACGAATTTTATTTTCACAGGAACATGACTAAGAATTAAAATAAAGAATCAATTTCACAATCACTAAACCACTAGCCTTCACTGTACATTTGACAATGAATTAGCTAAAATTTTCTTAGAGTTTTCGTGACACGCTGTATCGGCTGAAATTCGAAGCGGGCAATGCCATCGACACATTTACACTTCCACCCTTTATCAGTTAATTGAATTGGTAATGATCATTCCCACTCTGTAAAAAGGCTGAAGTCTGGTTAAGCTTGAATCGTGTTTGGAGTTTTACGATAGCAGAAAACTTAAAATATCAATAAAAACATCAGAGAATGTAGTATGAGTTAGCCCACCTAAATTATTCAAATCAATTGCGTAAAACAACTATGAAATCTCATGAAAATAATGTAGTTCCTCTGGATACCTGCATTATAAATATTTTCGGGAAATCAATTTCCTGCATAAATAATATTGTGAATGAAAATATTCCCTAGTTTGTAATCCACAAGCCCCTGCACATTAAACATGACTTATGATTTAATTCTGGACATGGTCTGTAAAACTTGGTATGAGCACGAACTGGGCCTGACAGATATACTCCAACTTTAGTATGCATTTGCCCTTGTGTCTTAGTGACTGGTATACATCAAGTCTACATCTACATTTTATCCTGTGAGCTGCCGCACTGACTTCTTGTGGGGGATGTTAGGACACCAGCTGAGTAAGGGAGAAAGTCATAGGCAGGTGGAATGATGAAGTGTATTTTGGGAGTGTTAAGCATTTGGAGTGGAACTCATTTTAAAATATCAATAAACACATCAGAGAATGTAGTGTAAGGTAGCCCACCTAGAAAATGCAAAACAAATAGCGTAAAGCACACATGAAATCCTCCCTTCCCGCCCAGTATTGTGTACAATATGGCCAAAAAGGAATGGGGATAGGAAATGGAAGGGGACGTCAGGACGCATGGGAGGGAAAAGCAGCAGTCCGGGTGAGGCGTTCACTCGGGTGAGGGAAAAGTGCAGCTCGGAGGGAAAGAGGAAGAGGGATGGAGAAGAGAGAGAGAGGGAAAGAAGAAAGGTGAGGAGGCGAGAGGAGTGGAAGAGAGAGGTGAGGCAATAAATCGTGTGCTTTGGTTCCGGGGACCTCATTAGGGAAACAAAGGTGAACGGGGGGTGGGTGCTGTGGGGAAGGAGGGGGTGGGGAATGAGGGAGGGAGGGAGGGAGGGAGGCATGCGTCAGCACGGGAGGAGTGAGATGGAGATCGAGGGGAGAGAGAGGAGGGTCCCCGAGCGACGGACGGGGAGAGCCTGGGAGCGGACCGTTTTAGTGGTCCCCACCTCTCCTATGGCCTCTCCACACAATTTTCCCACACAGGATTCACTTCACAGAAAGAAGGGGTTTTAAATCAAGAGGATGAAATTATTAGGACGACGCGGGGTAAACCTGGAGACCCTCAGTCGGTAGCATAGCAGTAAAGAGGCACAAAAAATTTGACTCCTGTGACGCTGGAAACCATACAGAAATTCTTCTCCCCCTAAATCCTTCAGGTAAAAAAAAAAGTTTGCTACGCCCTTAGTCTTCATTGGTGCTATGAACGGCGCACGAATCATTGAAAAATTTTTAACCAGTAAATAACAACAAATCATATCAAGATGAGAACACAATAACTATTACACTCGCCCGTTTACTTAAAATTTGTTGCACTTCACCATTGCTGAAAATGAATAAGGTTGGGATCAAGCTTCATCATATTTACTAGGGGCTATTAGTTGTTAAGTTATTTTTAAGGTTGATAAAAAATCAACGATTCTTATGATTTTTAACTGGAAATTTATATCTACATTATCATGTATCATGTTGCTTGATAATGCTTTAGCCATGAGAATCCATGCGTCCCGTAGTTCATACTGACTTGGTGATTTCTTTGATAAAAAGAATACTTTGATTAAGAGAGCTGCGATGCTTTAAGTATACTTTGTGACTAAAATAAATATGGTCTCGCATCCAATCAGACTGGCATTAGACCTTTGATATAAGTGATTATTAGCGATTCAGTATATTGAGTATAATTCTGGGGGATGACGATGTGAATTACGGTCAACTACGAGCGATAAATTATCGGTGTTCTACTTTAATTTTTAGTATAATCACATTTGGGAAGGATTCCAAGAGCAACTCGAGAGAACGAGTGAGCGAGGCCAGAGGGAGGATGAGGAGGGAGTATAAAACATTTGAATAAGGTGAAGTCACGAGCCCCGATTGTCACTTGTTTTTCCATCCCCTTTACCCAGAAGGCCCACCTTGTTTATGCACGGGGCTCCCTTGAATGGTGGGCCTTGTAGGAGGAGGCGGGGAGTGGGGGAGAGAGATAGGGAGAGGGAGAGAGAGAAGGAAGGGGAGAAACGAAAGGAGAGAGAGAGACTGCCTTCTCTATAGCCTCTCCCCATCCCTCGCCCTCACCCACACCCTACACCCCTGTCCAGACGGAGTGGTAAACAAATGGGCAGCGAACCAATCACGAGCATCCTCTCGAACCCCCCCAGGATCTCCCCTTCCCCCATCATCCCCTGTGCGTCCCTCCTCCTCCTCCCACACCACCACCTTCAAATCCGAAATCACCTCCATCCCTCTTTCTCCTCCCCCTCCACCCTCTTGCCTCAATCCCATACCTCCCTCAAACCGCGCACCCTGCGTCCCGCGCCCGAGAGCGGCAATAAATTGCGATGGGACCAGAAGGACTCTCCTCTCTTCCTCCCTCTTCCTTTCCGTCTCTCTCTCTCCATCGTTCGCTCTCCCATTCGGTGGGAGGATCTAAAAAAAGAGAGAGAAACAAAAGAGCGATCGAGTGCGGGAAACAGAAAAATAAACGGACGGCTTTCCAGAAATTGGTAATTCATTGCGCATATTTTCCCCCGGCACATCTTTTCCCTCTCTCTCTCTCGCTTCCGAGGCATGTATCGAAGACAGGCATTACCGTGTTGTGACGATTTGCATCGACGTGAAACGCTTGCTTTGGGGGAAAAATTATGAGCCCTTGGGAAGTGACCTTTTATGCGTGGCTGATTTAGGATTACCCAGAGATCGGAAAATTGATTCGTATTTAGTACCAAAAAAGTCATCTTTCATATTAAAATGGCTGTAAGTTAGACTGCTTGCTTTTGGTAAATTTATACATTTCGAAAGGAACGCGAATAAAGTCCACAAAATATCCTATCGCCCTTGTACAGGTGACCATTGATCAATCCATTCACATGTACGTAAAAATACCATTGTTAGTTTCATCCAAATAAATTGATAATTTTCAAATTACACTCCGCTACAAAATCTAGTGACAAATGGATAGAATACCTGTAATAGTAATGGTGGCAGGCACCCAATGCCATTTATGCTGAAAGTTAATTCATATTTGAGAGCAGAAAAGATAGTAAAAAAAGGAGAATTAATGGAAAGAATCCGGGTGTCAGCATTGGACAAGTCTCGTAGGAAGGCGCCTTAAAAATCGTAAACAAAAATTAATTACTAAACACTGGGGCACTGCGTATCAATGTTGATGAAAATTCGCAACATCAACATCGCACAACAATTCATCTTCATATTCAATCAAGTTTTCAGGGAAGGAAATATACGAAATGCCGCAGAAGGTATTGAAATAGAAATCTTTTGTATGAGTTGGAATAAAAATGTAACACTAGTGCAAGAGATATGCACAGGAAGGATGCTATACTTAGGAAATTCACAGGGTACATAGGGTAGATGTGTTCAGGCATGAGTGACAGACTTATATATGAACAAAGTATTCTGTTGAAAAAACAGTGATAATTTTAGTTTTCGTCGGAAATTTACATCATGATTCCTTAACCCCCTTAAACATTTCCTATAATAGAGAAAAATTGTGACCGGGTACCGCGCTTAAGAATGTGATACATTCTCCGACTGTGTAAACCGCACTCACGTAAACGCTCGGACCCGGCTCAAATGCTCGAAATGTAAGAGCGCACTTAAATTTTAAAACCTTCATTGCTCTCACGCGCACGAAAACCCTTGCTGACAGAGACGAAAGAATTTTTTCCCGGCCGTAAAAAGAGAGAGCAATAACTCTCTTACAATGCGGCGATATTTTTGAATTGTGAAAACGGTAATAGAAATAGGATCCAGAAGTCGGTGAGCGAGAGAGGAAAGAGGAGACTTATTTCAGGAGTTCTCCGACCATGGGAGAATTGGAGGAGGGTGTGTGTTGGGAGCGAGAAGGAGTGGGGGCGCGAACGAACCTGGAGTAGGGGGCGGGAGGGTTGGAAAGAGGAAGGGAGGAAAGGACTCTTTGTCAGAGCGAGGAGTTGAAAAGAATAACGGGCGGACGTTGGAATTCTTTCGCGTAGTGCTTGACCCTTTCGGATGAGTGTGGCCTGTTTGGAACTGATCTACGACCAGTGAGCGCTGGGGAGGAGGCAGAGGGCGGTGACGGCGGGGGAGGGGGATGCAGCAGTGAGCAAGAGGAGAGTTAAAAAGAATCGGTATGGAGGGAAGAAAAAAAGAGGACTAGAGCTAGGAAATGGCGAGCCGCGACAGGAGGTGAGGCTCGGAGAGAAATTTAGAAGAATCACTTTCGAGGAAAGAGAGTTACGGTAAAGTTGACTCTTGACTCTTACGGCACATATATGTAAAAATAATTGATATTTTCCCTTAATTGCAACAATTTCTCAATCAAATAGAGATCGAAGTATTTAGGAAAACGCACCTATACTTACGCGCCAATTGAGAACATCATGCCAGAGTTTTCGTAGTCTTGACATGACTCTGCCCGGAGATCGCTCATTGCATGCTTGATGAATAATAATAATTATAAATTTTATTGCCTCCAAAAACATTATTTGTTACAAATATGAAAGTTTTTAACAATGAAAGAAGCATTTAGTGGCCTCTAAATATTCTTGTGTTTAAAAAAAATATTTTTGTTCTGTGTATAGAGAAAATACATTCTAAAATGCGTATTATTTGGCTTAGGTAGTAATAACTTTTTTGGGGATACCAACAGTAAAATCATGCAATTGTATACATAATGTATTCATATAACTGTATTAACATTAATATATTAAGGATGTTGAGAAAAATTAAGTTTTTACTGCGACTTGTTCACATGAAAGTTATTAATAAATGACACCTCATGCAATATAAGACCAGCAAGATGCAGATTTTAAGATGAAGTCCAATGTCACTTATGCCTAATGCATACTTAGAATATATCAAAACCTTGAATAATCGAGAATATATAAATATATGTAAATCAACTTCACTTCAACATATGAGAAACAACATGCAGTTCACTAAATAAAAGTTAAATGTCCCCTTTACCTAGCAACGAAATATTTACCCTTCGCAAAAATACTCTGGAGGTTCTTTTCCTTTTTTGATGGCATTGGGGAGAATGTTTAATATTTATTTCTGTATACAGAGAAAATACATTTGAAAAATCGTATTACTGGGCTTGAGTAGTAATAATTTATTCTTTCCCCGAAGATCAAAGAAATGATTCTTTGGGAGTAAACTTGGAATATTATCACTTCTTAGGTAAAGTTTTTAGAATTCTGAAATAAAATATTCAGCTACATAATCCATCATGAGTTATTATGGTTAAAATAAAATTTAGAGTTCGCCATTAAAAATTACCAGAGCAAGAGATGTCCTGAAGAAAAAGCAGGCTGCTGCCATGCAGGGGATACAGCTGTGTTATTTTTGACGGGAGTATGACTGCGAGTAGTATTCAGCGGCCGTCGAAGTGCTTAATGCTTGAGTCGTCGCATCGTTAGCGGAGCGCACTGCGTCGAAACCTCAACGTTCCCGAAGATACACCCGTCCTGCCACGAATTAAGTGGAGGTGATCTATGGCTAATTAGTCACTCTTCCTAACTAGATGAGTTCTCTTGCATTTCCACCGGAATTCACTGCATGGGCCGAAATTTGATGGTTAATTTTTTGAATTATTAGATTGGTCACCAACAAATATTGCATGGTCATATTTGGATTAAAAGTACAGAAGTAGAAGAGATCTATATTTTACTCCAAAATTAGTGAGCTATTACTTCATAGCCGTGGCCTTCAGGCCGCTGAAATGAATGCCCTCCGTCAAAATGGCCACCAGTTATCCCGGTCCTGCACTCACGTCCTGCGCATGCGCCTCGCCTACTCTAGGACGTATTCGCATAGCTGTCAATCGACCGAGAACACATTAATTACATTTGTGATGTAGCTAAGGAAGTCACGAGTTTTGGAAAGGATCACCCTGCAAGCGCAACTCCCTACGTTTAAAGCATGCCCTAGTACACCATAGCAAAATGTTGCACTCCTAAACTGCTTTCATACCCTCGTCATTTCCCACATTTACTGAATTTTATCTTTCCCTCGAGCAGAAATTCTCCCTTAATATAAGTTTTTGATAGAAGCTGAATGCAGAAGTCACCCTGAGAGGAGAGAAATTAGAACAAGTGCATTCCTTATCTCGGAAGTACCATCACGTGGAACGGAATAAGTACAACGGACATCAAGCGGAGAATAGCCCAGACTAAGAAGGCGTTCATAGGAAGAAGACAACTGCTGTGCTCAAGAAGATAGCACTACAAACCAGGGAATGGTATGTGAAAACATTCGTGTGGAACGTGACATTCTAAGGAACGGAAGCATGGACCATTGGAAAAGCTGACCAGAAAAAACTATAATCCTTCGAGACCTGGCGCTGGAGGAGGATGCTGAAGATAAAATGGATGGACAAAATAAGAAGTGATGGAGTGTACAGAAGAGTAGAAGAGGAGAGGACCATATGGAACACCATACAGAAAAGAGGAACCAGATGGAATGGACACATTCTGAGACACAATTGTGAAGAACATTATTGAAGGTAAAATAGAGGGAAAAGTCCCCATAGGAAGACCTAGGAATAAGTTCATGGACCAAATAAAGAAGACATACATAGAAAGACAAGACATACAAGAAACAGTACATGGGAGAGATACCAGGAGGTAAGGGAACTGGCATTAGATAGGGAAGGGTGGAGGGCTGCAGTCAACCAATCTTAGGATTGAACGACCAATGATGATGTTCAGTTTTTGAATGAAATGAGAAAACTATCAGTGATGGGAGCAGTTTTATTGTGGCTAAACAATCACGCGAAGATAATTGCAGTATATACATTACTAGATCATGCACCATACTCATCTTTCGACATGATGCTGTTACGGGAATCAAAATTTGTAAGTCCCTATTTAATAATCATTGGGCGTTTAGCAATAAAATCACCACGTTCTTAAAGCACGGTCTTGAGTTTTAGTTTCAGAACTTATTTCATTCATAAAAGATACATTACTTACAGTGTTTTAAAAAACTATGCCGCAGAATGATCGCCACCATTAGTACCTTAAGGTTCTCGATTGGTTAATTCATTAAAATATTCACGGAAGTAATGATCTATGTCTATGGTTAACTGTAATTTGTTACAGTGAAAGCAAATCCACTCTAGGAGACAGAATAATGTCACTTCTATGATAGGATTACTACGATTTGCTGAAGCCGTAATGATTGAAATATTTTATTAAAAAACACATATCGTTTCAAATGCCTTTGGTTCATATTTTTTTAGTAAATTTATGGTTGTTTGGTTTACCGCAGAGACCAGTGGAGGAAGATGAAAACAATAGGAATGGCAAGCATTTCCTTGATGCACAGGTTGAGTTTCCTTAGCGTTAACATGGCATTCTGTATTGTATAAATACTGTGAAATATTTCTACAAGCGTCCATTTCGTCCAACATTAAATATGTAGTCTACTTATTTGATATCATCGATGTTCATTATTCATAACTCTAATTCATACGTAAGGCGAGCATAAGTGACAAAGGATTCAATTTTCATTGAGGAGGTCGAAGAAAGTTATCGATTTTCAGAGGTGAAATTCACTGAAGTACTTAGCCATCATAATCATCACGCGTGGATTATCTTAAATGAATGAACTTATTCATCAATGCGCTGCAAATCGTACGGGGGCCAAAATACCTGATTCGCCGCACCTAAAAGTGTGGCTTAATTAGAAAGAGAAAGAAAGTTGAATTCTCTGGCACACGCCTTCTCATGCGAATAGTTCGCTGACTGCGTATGCAAGGCTCAATCCTATTTACTTTTACCTTGATACAAATATTACGTGGAGAATTAATTGCTTTAGGTTAGCTTAATTATATAGTATTAAAAATAGGAATAATTTCATTGAAATTTTTGGAAGAAATTGAAAAACTTGAAAAGGTTTTTTCAGGGTAGGCCGATGTATGTGGATGTGAGCGTATTTCAAACAACAGAAAGTAAAAAGGCCTTACACAAAACAAGTTCGTAAAAAAAAGAAGAAGGTACTTAATATAAAAAATAGATCAAAAAAGGTTAGTTTATTGAATACAATTGATAACATGTTTGATGACATCAATAACATTAGATAAAAATGGTAATGATAAAAAATTTGACACCAAAAGTAATAAAAAATAAATTAATAATAGATCGGCTACTTCAAACTACTAAAATCCCTGAAGTAAAAATAATTATCCCAAATTTCTGCAGTGTTATATTATTGAGTGATACCATTATAGTTATGCCTAATATAGAGAATTAAACGTAAAATTTAAATGCCGGTGAAATTGTTTCTTAATATATTCATCTTAAGTTAAAATTGATACTTAAGCGTTTGACATGTTAATCGCTTGCTCTAAGCCTATTACTTATTTAGCAATTGTTTTGTATTAATCTGCTTTACAAGTCATGGTTGACTGCTTAACGTATGGCGTAAAAAATACATAAATGCGATCCAATAATGGTAAATTATATTCCCCATGATTTCATACTTTGATAAATCTTTTTTTCGCATGATAGCCAGCTTCCCTTACCCTACTGGGGTGTTATATCAATTCTAGTAATGATCTTTTAAGTAAAGAAATCACCTCTAGTAGTTCCCTAAGAAGAGTTCTCCTAATGCCGCCATGAGCACTGGCATTGTGTCAATTCCAAAGCATAAAAACTTCGACAAATTACGATTTTCAAATAACCATACCGCGACGCCTGAGCGAGCGTAGGTTCTGTTTCTTTCCCCCGATCATTAATGCTCGGAATCCGACCGTAAATAATAAGGCCCCTCATCCAGGTAACCAAGGATGTCATCGCAATTGTCCAAATGCCCCTGTGAGTTGCCTTGCGGCGTCATCCATCGCCGCTTCTCCCCCCATCATTTTCGACGCCGTCGTCATAAATCGGCCATGATGACACGGGGACGCGAGCACTGCGGAGAGGGCAGGTATCATTGGGAGTGCAAAAATAGCCGCCTCTACTTCATTCGACGCGAAATTTCATCCAAGCGAGAACGCGCACCGCTCGTCCGGAGCCATTTCCATAAAAAGCCGCGACGGCCCGAGCTACCGAAGAAAGCTCTCCCTCCTCTCGCTTGATGAAGCACCGTTTGCCGAGGAGCAAAATGCGCTCGCATATAAAAACAGGGTCCACCACGTGTGGTTAAGTGGTGGCCGCGGATTTCGCTCGGATCCAGCGGCGGGGGTGGAAGGTGAGTTGAGTGGGGGAGCCTGCGAAGGAAGACGGGTCGTTCCCTCCATGGAGAGGAGGGTTAAAATTACGCCGAGCAGTATTATAATTGGAATGCCAATAACTCCTGATGCTCCCCATGTAACTAGGCTCGGCTTCATCGAGTTTAACCGGCAGATAACTGCGACCGGGTTTGACGGGTGATATGTGGTGGCTGTGTGGTGTCGCGGGGGAGTGGATAAGGGTTCGGTGCAGATGGGTACCTTCTTGGGGGAGGCCAGGGTGGTTTAAGTCGGGCAAAAGGGCGGGTGGAGCGCGCGGGTTGGTCGGGTCCGGCCCGTCGGAGTAGTGTCTCCCCGGCCTTCCCATTTTATCCTCACCTGGGATCTTGCAACCGCCGTGAGGTTTACAAGTGGGGACCCTTGGGTCCATTCATCTCCCTGCGTGGGGAGAGTGAGGGCGCAAGTAGAAGTGGTGGAGGAGGCTCAAATGCGTCTCACCTCTCTTCTTTCTCGAGCTCCCCAAACTCCGGCCCCGCCCTTTTTTTCATCCTTTTCTACTTCCACAGAAAAGCCATCATCGTCCCTTAACTCCATCCTTTAATTCAGTCCCTTCGTCGTCCCTCCTCCGCCCATCAACGCTGCATTCGAAATTACCTCCGTCGACGACTCACGGCCTCATCTGCTCTCACGGATGCCGCGAGTAAAATGGCAAAGGCCATCCAGGTGCGACTGCTGGCTCGGAAGGCTCTAGAACAATGGTGACTGTCGCGTGAGGTATGTTCTGAACATCGACTATTCACAAGGGTGTTGAAATAGTGGACCCCATAGCTAACGGTTACTCCCAAAGACCGGTATTGTAGAGATTTATAAGGCTCGAAGCCAAATACAAAGTGGACTTCATGTATCCGATAACTTTTCATTTAATTATTCACCTAAGCACTGCGCATTGCATTCTCATATGTTAAATGCTTCAGTAGCCGGATAGTTGCTACAGTTTTTTCATAAAAAATTCGATATGCATTTATAAAAAATAAGTATATAAATGAGTAGGTAACACTAAAACAAGAATGGAGTACATATAAATCAGATTATACGTTCTTCTTAAGCACGGACAGCATCACAACAATATTTACTCTCACAGACATTCGCTTAATTCTTGGAAACTGCACAACACGGAGGAAATCACGGAACTTGTCCCTGGGTAAGGTGCCTCCGACCACTCCACGATACTCCCACTACCCCGTGGATCCTCCCCCTCGTCCCCCGCCTATGATTCATTGCCCCCATGCACCCTCTCCCCACTTTCACACACATACAACACACGGTCCCTCGGGACGATCACACCGAGGTTGGGGGGGACACGGGTTAAAAGGGCGGCACGGCCGACGTCCCAGGGATGGAGATTTATGTAACGGCGGTCCGCAATTTATATATTCTTTTGCCAGGGACCAAAAAGAAGGAGAGGGTGAGAAGAATTCTGCCGATTTCGAGCAGTGTAGGTGGAAAAATAACGGATGTGAATGCAAAAGAGCGGAGGAATAAAACAAAATAGCAGGCAGGTAGGAAGAAATGAAATGACCGGGGTGGGATGGGAAAAGAGACACAGGGAGTAAATGGGGAATTCTGAGGGTGGGATGGGGAAAGGGAGGGGTGGGTGGAGGGAGACGCCTGATATCGTTTTGGTTGGCTTGCCTTCCCATCGAAAGGTTGCCAATGAATCTCGCTGACTTATGCGGATTCCTCATATTGTGCGTTTGTCTCTTACCGCGTGCAAGTGTTCGCGAGTGATCTGAGGTTAAGCCAGGTGGCTCGGAGTGGATAGAATGGAATAGCAGAGGAGGCTGGAGTGGTGAAAGGTCTGCTTAGGTGAAGAGGGATGAGGGTGGAATGGTTTACAGACGGTGCGATGCGATAGCATAAGGGGGAGGAAAGAACAGTGTTTGAATTGCGAGGAGGGTTGGTAAAGGAATGTGCGTAATAGTATATATGGCCTGTCTGGATCGACGAATAAACAAACTTTTTATAAGGCATGGGATTCAGATCCGATAAATTGCTTTTTTCCCCGATACGGATGAAATGGTTCTGGGAAACGGAAGGTAAGAACTTACTCCCACGAATTCAATCAATGGATGGGAAGTATAACCACATAAATAAATTTTATTGACTTGAAAAATTTTGTATTTTAAATAATGATAACAAGTATCAAAATTAACAGTGCACTCAGTAAAGTAAATGTCAAATCAGAGTAATCAATGCCATGTGCAAATTACTACCATGTACAAAATAAAATAAAAGACGATGAAATGGATGTTTAAAATAGCAATATTCATGCATGGGAATTTCAGTACAAAATGTTAATATCCAGTAAAATGATGATTTAATGGTGCCTGCAACAATCAGGGACCAAAAGTAAATTTTATTCATTCACCATGTATATTTTTTGTTTTTTTTTAATAAACGATTTGAATGAGCATGGCAGAATTAAATATTTTTGGGGGTACTCCTTCCAATGCTTTGGGCAGTCAATTTTCTCATGTGATACCAAAGAATAGCCATCATAACTTAGATCAGAACAACGATCCATAAATGTGTTGTAATACATGTACCTATGCGTTTTTCCTTCAGTTCTTCCAGTACTATGGACATTGCAGATATGTGGTCACAAATGTGTGTTTATTACACGGACTTACCTACCCACATGTCTACTATGAACTTACGGATAGAGAAGATACCTATCTAGACCTGAAGTGATTTATTGTTCAATTACTTTTATACACTATCCCATAATTCATGGAAACAACATGCAGGTGAAAAATAGAGGAAATAAAATTGTGCGCATAAATAAATTGGGTAGAAAGGCTAAGAAAGAGTATTTGAGGAACAGTTTTCTGCCTTCATCCTCTAGTGCTTCGTCATTAGTTAACAAAATGAGTTATTGTTGCCAATCAACTGAAAAAATTCTCTTCTGTCTACTTATATCTGTGCATACAGACTTAAAGCTGTATCTACAAACTCATAGCAAGAAGAAGAGTTAAAATGTTATGATCTGGGCAACAGGTCGTCAAAATTTAAGAGTACTATGCAAAAGGTATTCACATTAATTTCTTTGTGATGACTTGTTTTCAATGTCTTGTGAATGACAATGAGTCTCCTTGAAAATTTATTTAATAAAGAGACCAATATAGTTAATAAACTTTCTCGGAGGTGGGCGGTGAACACAATAGTATCAAGGTCAATTCAGGAGGATGAGAAGTATCTAATTAGGGAGTAAAATGTCTTGAGTAACCGTATGGCTGCACCAGTTGGTTGAAAAAATGGAACATGGGGCATAAATGCAAGGAGTATTTGAGTTCTTCATCGTTAAAATACGATTAAAAATTGAGAAACCTCGATTTCCTCATTTTTTGAACGTACGCAAAAAAATAGTTCCATAAAACAATAGTCGCCTACAAAGTTTTATCATTCAGCCAAAAAATAGCTCCAGTAAATGGTGTGCTTTGGCAATAAATCCAAAATGGCCCATTTAATATTTATGAAGCAGAAACTTGAGTTTTTTGTTTATTTTGTGATGAATATGTCTCAATGATAGGATCTCTGGCATCATTGCTTATACCACTGGCAATGACAATACTTTAATGGATATCATTAGCAGGATATATCTGTGATGGCACCTACCAAGTACACAATCAAGCCTATAGGTGTGTAAAATTAACCCATCGAGACAGTTTTTCTTCTTGTTCAGCTCGTTATTTGAGAGAAGCAAATGGTAACTAGTAAACAACAGGTCTTGTAGAATTTAACTGGATGTGTTTATTGAACTTACAATAGAATTTCAATCCGGTCCTCTGAAAAGTAAGACCCGTATTTGAACGCTCTAAACCCCTAGGCTTCAAAGTATGTCAGTAAACAGGGCATGGTCTTTGAGCGATTTTTATATCCTAGCATTAAACCAAATCGTTTCCTTCTCGGCACGGCTGTTCAAAAAATGCTACCGTAGGTCTATTTCTGGGGAACATTCAGAGAATAGTTTTAACAAATAAGCTCAAGGGCTATCAAACTCTCTGAGTTTATTGTTTTGCCACGCCATTGTCCGTCTATCGTATCTAGTATCCATTTACGAATCAACCGTTCTATTAGAATCTATAATATATAATAGGTTAATTATAGCTAATGCCTCCAATTTTTATGATCATAATATTATCAATCGTGCAATTTAACTAAAAGGAAATAAATATAGGGCTTATGAAAAAATATTTCGTCTGTATGAAATGAAATCGATAGGCTAAAAAATATACTTAATTGACACAGTACATTATTTTAACTTACTTTTGCAAAAGTCTACAAGCATTTTCAGATATACCTTTTTAATGCAAAGATAGATATTTTACTCTTTAAAGATCTGAAATACCAGCCTAAAATATAAAACACTCTCTGTGAGCTTATTTAATTGGAAAGGTTTAAGTATGATAAAGGAGGAAATAAATGGAGCTCTACCTCCTCACCATGTACTATAAGAGAAACGGTGTACTTGATGAGAAAGAGCTTAATTTACAGCCGAAGGAGTCCTGTTTCTCTGTAAGTATCATGTTAAGACTATAGGTAAAACTTTCGAGGTGATCAAGGAACTTAACTACTCACAAATTGCGAAGAAAAAATACATAGAATGTGATAGCGACAAAAACGTGCCGGAGATACCGGTGATTTCAACGATTGTGAACAAATCTAATAAAGACTAAGAGATTTAGGATGAGAAGAGATGACACAAAAGAAAGTCAACAACTTAAAAAGGAGATATCAAGAAACATTTACTTTCCTCCCAACCCTTGACCATTCGCGACTACTCACGGAATGCTGTGGACACAAACTTCTTTTTAAGACCGTAAAACGGATGAAAAGCTGCGAGTCCTTCCCTCCTTTGTGCAACATTCGCGTCTCCCGTTTCAAAGGGCGACCGAGGAAGCCGTAACCGGAATCGGTTGACTCTCCTTCATTTCAGGCGTTATTTTTCTCCTTCCAGAAAATAAAAACCAATACCTATTGAAAGATTAAGAAAAAAATTACGAAGATTTAAAAGTAACTAACCCAGGATAAATTCCAGCGACATATGTGACAATATACGATATTCACGGTTTGGCAAAGATATCGGACGATTCATCTGCGATAATGTGCTGGGAAGCAAAATGAGTATGCATACGTATAATGTTTCTAGAACAACTTGGGCTATGTGTATATGTTGCGTAACTACTTCCCTATGGTGTATTGAAGCAGTAGAGGCGTTCTTCGTAATTACCAATGAGTTCCGCCAAGGCATGAGTCAGAATGCTGTGTTTTGAACACTTACGGCCGTAGAAGTATGATACACACATTATCTTATATGTTTTTACAATGGCTCATTAATTTGTGACTAAAAACGATCACGAGTAACATTAACTTCTAGTTTGACTGTCAAAATATGGAATAATAAATATCCTACTGCAAGAAATAGGGAATATATTTTTATCTCGTGAATTTTTTTATTGAACAGTGCAGTAGAGAAGTATAACATAACGTTCTTTAAAATATGGTGAACACCAGACTTATACTGAAATGGTCAAACCATACACTAGAGGGTTGAAATTCACCATGAAAAAATTACACTGCTTGACTGGAATACGATCACGTATTTTCCAATTGCTGGTCAGGTGCAAACGACGATTACAATCATCAGCCATTTACACCACAAAGCCTTGGCTCAGCAGTGTGACTGACTACCACACCTCACCGGCAATAAGGATGTACGGGTTCATTTTTCAGCTAAGTCGAATAATTTTTTCAAGGTGAATTTCATCTCTCATATTTGCAGCCGCACGCGTATCTCGGTATTGCATCGTTGATTTGATTTAAAGATCAACAAAAAAGGTCAAATAAGGAAGCCAATGTAGTTAAAGAATTGTTTAAGACATCAAATACCAATAATTATAATAATTTATTTTTCATTCCATTGGCCAATAGAGCCTTTGAGCACAGTCATAGGCATAATAAATGTCAGTTTCAAAAATACATAGAAAATTACAAAACTACAAAATATACCTTGGCATTCATCTCATTTAGGAAGTCATTCACTGAATAAAATCAGTGGAGAAATAGGTAACTTTTATAGGTCTCTTTCAAATGTAAAGTGGGAAGAGATGGTTTTAATTTTATCAGGCAGCTTGTTGAAAATTATAGATGCTGCATTACGAAGGACCCCTTTGGCAAACAGACAATCTACACCCCAGTTTATGGATGTAATTTTTTCTTCAGGTGTAATATTGATGATGGCTGGAATTGGTGGAAAATAGGTGGGGGTATTTTTTCACAAAAATGGCACAATGTTATATATAACTATAGGGTAGGGGGAGAATTTGCAAGTTTTGAAAGTAGGGTTTGCCATGAGTTAGTAAAAGCACCTCACACATAACCTTTGTCGCCTTTTTCTGAAGGGAGAACGCTTTGAAAGAGTAACTATCGTTACCGAAGAATATATTAATTCAAAAGCAGTACGAAGCAATGGCGAGAGCTTTGTTGACTCTTCCGTTTATGGACAATATAAAAAGAGATGAATATGCGTAGTTGCTTTGAACAAAAAATTTTAATGGTAAAGAAGTTGTTGGAAGCTTATATAAAATGTGTCAAAGAAACTCCCTCTTGAGATTGTCATCACTGCTTTTTCGCATTCTCTCTCCGTTCGGCAAAGACCTTGCTAATGTGGTCGATTCTCGCCACAGGGAAGGAATACTAACTCGTTGGGAATCTTCCCGTGCAAGGGAAACAGGAAAAATTTTAACCTGCGCCACATTCGTTCCTAGTGACTACTAATGTTTCCTTCGCACGGCAGGTCATCCTATCCAAAAACACAATCTGTTTACGAAAACAAGGTCCGATTGAAAGCTTCTAACGAAGCCCATCGATATTCATGACCAGTCTTCGGTTTATTGAGGGAGAATTTTTCTATTGCTAATATCTCTTAGCCAACAAGGGTATTCGCTGCACTGCACACCATTAACATCTCTGACAGAATCATAACAGGTTTAGTCATCACAGAACCGTATTGTATATTCAGTGAATAGCATCGACACATTTCCCTGGCAGCCATGAACATTTTCAACTATTGAAGAAAGAACGGGTGTTCGTGCTGAAATTGAATTACCGTCCTCCCTATAGTTCAAGGTATGATTAATTATTCAAGAGACTAGCTATTTTATCCTTACTGTCAAACGAATCTTTTCATTATGCGTTTCTATTTGGTCAAAAAGTATCCATCCCTACAATGACGGTATTTTAAAAACTATATTTATTAAATAGTGAAAAAGTGAATTAAGAACTAAAAAGTGTAATGATTCTTCTAGCAGTCTTGCCTTTATGTTAGTGGCTGCCACAAGACAAAAACGAAATGATGGCATGAAAAAAAAAGAAATGATGGCATCAAAAAGTATTTTTAGCTCATGAGCCAGTGTAATATAAAAAAATACTATTTTTTCTCATATTTAGCACCACTTGGATAGCATAACAACAACTGTTAACACTTTTTAACCTAATTTGAAGAGTAGTAATCTAGTTTTTTTTAAATTATCCGTTCTTCGTTAATGGTAAACTATAAGTTGTGATAGCATGTGATTGACTGGGAGTGATGTATTTACCGATAAAGGTTCAATTTCAGATAGTTGTACCTGAAACAACTGCCTAAACAAACAGAAAGAACAAGACTCTACTAATAGATTACTTCTTTGATATGAAAACAGTCGCAAATTTTAAGTGATCGTATATATTCTAAGTATTTAGACATTGCAAACGTTTTTGACGGTTCAGAATTGATCATTAATGCAAGCTATGGAGATTTTATTTAAGTTGTCACGAAGTTTCTCCGTAATGAACGGCTTTTGGTGCAAACAGCACACTGGAAATCAGATGAGTGATTTCAACATCAACTTTGACTTGGACTTGCACTTGCTTAAAATACATTGTGATAAAAAGTATAGGTAATGATACATCTCCTTTTAAATTATCTCTGCCGAGAATCCTGCAATATGAATGGGAGAATATCAGGTAGAAATATTTATACAAATTATGAGAAAATTTTCAAAAGGTTTATAAAAATGGCTGTGCTAGTTGTGATGGAAAAGAGACCCAGAGTTATTCGCTTCTTCTAAATTGATGTAATGAGTGATTACTCGCTACTAGAATATCTAAATGTATATTTATGCTACGCGATACTATAATACTGTACCTTGCTTCCGTTATGGGTATACTTAGTGAGGAATGGACGGAAGGATGGACACGATCAAAGTGTATCTAAAGCAAAGCACTTCGGTCAAAACTTATTTTGTCAGAGAACTTGAGAGAAGAAAATATTCTCACATGAAAAATGTGTGAACGATTTCTTCGACGGGAAAGAAAGGGATGAGCAACGCAGAATTTATGAGTAAGAATCAATGTAGGATACCTAGAGCAGACCAATATGCAGTGATGTTCTAGAATACAGCACTAAGTCCTGTAAAACAGCCTTCAGGAGGCATGAGTAGTAGGGTGGATCGAAAAACAGTTTTTTTCGAAATCGGTCTGCGGCTAGTGCTCAAATTTGTGGCTGGTGGTCCTTATAACCCATAAAAAAGTCTAACTCCATCGGATTATATCTTCAGGCTGCGCTTTTTAGTCAAAATTTCATATTTTTTATGAAAAAAGTCTAAAATTTGCAAATTTTCCTGATAGTTTCTAGGTGTTCCTGGAATGATTTTATGGTAAATAATTATCTACATATATTACTTGTATGTTGCTTAATATTAGTGATTGAGTGTGTTTGAATCAGGCAAGTTTTGGTTTAATAGTTCGTCAAAAATCGTCAAAACACGCCTAATATACAGAAATGTTACGGATGTTAGGAAGGCAATAACCCGCTATAATATAACTCGACCCCACCGACTTAAATTTACCAAGAACGATAAGGTAATAGGATAGGAAGTAAAATGCAGCTTATAGTTTATCGACTAATCGACTATCCAACACTCACCATGAAAGGGTAGATGCAAATTCATTAATGACTCCAGAGCGTGCGTTGCTGCTATCCTGCACTAGTAGGACTCATCTTCCATCACCTTAGTGCTCCCATCGCCCGTGCGCCATCGCCCGCGCCACTTACTTGTCAAGAAGAGCACATTTCTCTCATTGAGAAACCTGGTTCATTCTACCTTACCCTGGTTTTAAAGTACGCTTTGATATCATACTTTGGTAATATTTTCCTGTCCTCCAATCAAGCTCTAATGTAACCATCTAGGGAGTCATAACCACACACAGCAATTGATGTGCATCAATTTATTTGCATCCTATACCTGCACAGCATTTACATCCTATACCTGCCATTTTTCCACTGCCTGGTCATAGTACGGCAGGTCAAATAAGTCTGCAGTTTTCCTAAGGAATCGTCTCTTCCTGATGCGATCTCCTCTAAGTCTTCATTGGTAAGTAAGTGTCCTACTGGAAGTGATCTAATTTCTTCTTTTCCCCAGTACGCTAAATCTGTGTAATCTTTGGCATTAACGTTGATCACTTGGCGTCAAAATTTTGAAATGGTGTTGTTTGGTTGGCTTTGGTTGGCGTTGATTCCAGGATCTTCTTCACCGCGCTTTGACGCTCAATTGGCCGACTGTCTGCCAACATACCAACAAATATGTTTTCTGGATGCCCCCGTAGAGCATTATTTTGAAGACATTCATAGAGAAAAGTCTTTAAATCGTTTGGTAAATACTCCATTTTCTGTAATGTTAACCACAGGTTTTTTGACGCATCCTTGGTAGCTCCATTGCATTTGATGTGAAACCACATGGGAGCGTAAACTTTAACGACAAATTCTGTCAATGTCGTAGGAGCAGGTGATGGATTTGAGGTTGCTATATACAGTCGAAGGATGCGCCCTGTAAGAGTCAGACATCGAGCATGGTGAATGGGCCCAGGAAAACACACCGCAAGATAATTTGGACACACTCCACTGTTTGCAGTCTGGCACATTGTGTAGAGGTAAATCTGGTCTCTGCTGAGAACATCAACGTCAACATTAGGAAGAACAGCTTCAATATTTTCGACCATGGGTCGGTCTTAGCAGGCAGACAAGCTCATTCCTACGTCGCCATGGAATCCCTTCGGGCCGGATGTCTCACCATCAAGTTTCTCAAAAATGTATCTTAGAGGCAATCGACACACAATCCATTAGAGAGGACGCAAATTCTTCTAAACGTCGAATGATGGCGGTGTGCTTCCCCGTGTTCTTCCTCTCTCCATCGGATCGTAAGGACGACAATTCCGTCAAATCTATGCCTTCTTCGCAGAGAAAGTTCCAAATAGCGGCAGTTTAACCTTGAGCGTCGGCTGTTTTGGGCGTAACGTGGGTACGGTAGAATGAACAGTCGATCGATAACAGTTAAATCACAGGAGAGATGCAAGGTTTTATGTCATCTTCTTACTTCTATATATCACAGCATATTTTGATTTAAGTTCGTAATTTTGCGAATTCTTCAAATTCAAGGAAATGTGAAAGTGAGAGTTTCCCTATCATCATCTTCTGGTGTTCTGCCTGCAGGCAGGTCCCGTACACCACTGCTGTCTCCATCCGCTTCTGTCCCGAGCTTCTTTCTTTGCTTCTTCATAACTGATGTTCTTCACCTGATCCACCAATTTAATTCTTCTCCTTCCTCTCTTTTTCTTTCCTTCAATTGAACCCTCAAGTGCCACAGTTATTATTCTTTTCCCTCTCATCACATGGCCCAACCAGTTTATTTTCCTTATTTCCTTTAGGAGCGATCTTCCTTCTTTTACTTTGCTCAAAACCTCTTCATTTCTCATCTTATCTACCCATCTTACTTTTTCCATCCTTCTCCACACCCACATTTCATAAGCTTCTATTCTATTCCTTTCCCTCTTACGTAATGTCCACGCTTCACATCCATACATGAAAACGCTCCATGAATAACATTTAGCTAGTCTCATTCCCACCTCCAGATCCAGGCTTTTATTGATTAGCAGGTTTTTCTTCTGGCCGAAGGCCTCTTTTCCCATTGCTAGTGTGTTTGGATTCCATTAAGGTAGTACGATCGAGATAGTTCCCTAGTCATAATATAGACCATATTCGAATTATACGTTTTAATTTCACCAGCTGTGAGACCCACGAATTGAGTTTTGCATTATAATGGTGCTATCATATAGTTTTACATGACAGAAATTGTAAGCAATCAAATGAAAATATCTAAATAAGTCTTTAACTTTACTCATTTTTTTCACGCGGTATGTTTGAAACTCCATCAAAACGGAAGGTTTATTGTGATCCCGAAGAATTTACTGCGGTGACAATATGATTAATTTTCAAAAATAGTTGAGAAATCACACAAACTACACACCGTTGATTTTTTGACGAGATCTAAGTGTATGGAATGCCTCATTTTTAATATAAGATCTCTCGGGCATACGTACAGGTACCATTTCCCATGTAAAAGGGCTGGTATTTTCTGGCAAATATCTCGGAAAGTAATAAGGTAATGGGTTGAATTTTTGGTGTCAATGGAAGGGTGATATATTTTGTTTAAAATGAGACCAAATTCATTGATTTCTAGGTAAAATTATATTTCACTCAAACTACCTTAAGGTCAGTAATGTTAATTCAAATTTTCGTCATGTTCTTATTATCATCAATATCCAAGTGAAATCTATCAGTGGGAGAGGGCTCAATGCCAACCACGTTCTAGGTTACGTTCAAGTAATGTAACTCAAAAAAGAAGTTCATTTAAGTTAAATTTAGGTTACCTTTTTATTGCATCTCTGTTGCGTGTCTGAGAAATTGGTTCAACATAACCTGAACTGAAACTGAAAATCTGAAAGTCGAAAATCGGTGTTCCATCTCTTAAGTTCAGTCCCAATTCGGCAAGAAACTCGACGACGACCCACGGTAAATTAAGTAGCACAGCGCCGCCAGGACCACGACTCCTGTTTAGGAATGTTACTGCGAACGATGACAAGAAATTGTTAGCTGAATCTTGAGAGTAAAGCTTTAATAGACCACGACTCCTGTTTAGGAATTTTTCCTGCAAACAATATCAAGAAATTGTTTGCTGAATCTGAGAGTAAAGCTTAATAGAAGTAGATCATCCTATCTATGGTGGTAAGTGTTTTCAATGGAAACCCACCCATGTTATTTTCGGAAGAATTAAACTATTTTGTCAGCTCCACTTGAGAGAGTTTATCATCACGGCCCGGGTTTAGACCCTGCGACATCTTCAGATCGCGGTTCCAAGAGTCGAAATCTGGGTCGTGAGAATAATTTCTATTAATTATAGATAATATAGATATAATTAATCTAGAGTCAAAAGCGTAATGGACAACTTCCTAAAAGTAAAGCCTACAACAGTATTTTCCAAACTTTTTCGAGCCACCGCCCCTCAAACCTTTTTTCCACAAACCTTTACCCAGCGCCCCCAACCATGAGCGTCAAAGTTATGGACTGCATGACTACAGCAAGATTTTTATAAAAATAAAGCTAAAAGAATTGTGATTAAACTATTGTTTATTTAAAATCCAATAGAGGGATAGTTTACTCATCCCTGGACATGTATATACGGTAAGGACCTATCCTCCACCGCCCCCCTGCAGCCCCCTCAGATGAAATAACCGCCCTCCCGGGGGCAGTAGCGCCCATTTCGGGAACCACTGGCCTACAACCGTTTTCTTTGAGTATACTATTTATGGCATGCCCCAGAATATAATCGAGTTAACATTGATACTTTATAAGAATAGTATCAACGAATTTTTTATTCTCAGAATGAAGAATGGCTCAGCTTCAAAACTTCAAATTAATTTTTAACCATCATTAATAATTTTCACGGTACGCCACTGCCATTTACGGTTGAAATTGTAGCCAAAGAATGCAATGGTCAATGATCACTCGATAATAATAGCAAATGCAACCCATCTATTGAATGATATTGGTCCACGGGAACAATAAAGCTTTGTTCATTAGATGAAATAAAAAACTACATGACTATCGTTAACATTATTTTTTCAGCATTTTGATTTTCACTCGCTTTGAATTTTGGACACGCTAAGAGTTTTCCACCCGACAAGACACTTTCTGGGATTCCAATGAAATCCTGAGAAATATCAAAATGGTCGATATCAAATCTTGGTCGATAAAAAGTTTCAATAGCTTCTCGTAATCACAGGATATTAAAATGCCAGAATATTCTGTTTATTTCTTTCCCTTCTCTTTCCCCGGATTTTAGTTCTCAATGCATGAAATGACGATTCTTTCAGAACTCGAGATAAATATGAATCTGGGGAAATCAAGGTAAAAGTTGCTGAATAATAGGAAGTCAGATGGTTTTCCATGACATTAAATTGATACTATTTTCAGAATATATTTCACGCACACTCATTTGCTTTATGGCCCTCAAAACTCGGATGAATACTTTCGACTCGTTTTTAAACTTGGGTCCGGAGAAGTGGAAGGGCGCCCCTCGAGTGTGGGAAAAACTGTGACCGCGACCGGCGAGTGGGCCGTTTGGAAAGAGGACACGGGGGAAAGAGAGGACGGGGGATGGACGTGGCTGACGGAGAGGGCGGGAGAGGAGACCCACGCACGGTGAGCAGGGCGGGAAGGAAGGTGATAGGAGGAGGAGGCGAGGAGAGAGTGAGAAAGATGGAGGAAGAGGAAGGAGAAGGGCAGAGGAAGGAACGGACATCGTTGAGCCTGGTGATTTCTACAGTGGTATTTTGTATTTTATTTTAATGCACGTGTTGTCACTTAATTTTACGACTTGTCTTCGAATGCCGCTTCCACAACAGCAGTACCAACGCCGCCTATTCGTCCTCCTCCTCCCCTTCCGCCCCCTCCCATCAGATCTACACCCCTTGTATGCCTCCTCCTCCCTCCTCCCTCGCCTCTATCCGCTCTCCCGCTCTCCCGCTCTCCCTTTTACTCGTCGCTTCATCTCCCTCCTTCACTCCTTATCTTTCCTTCCTCTCGCACGCTCTTCCTCCCGTCTCCCATGTCGGCGTCCCACCCGGTTTCATTCTTGTTTCCTCTAAACTCCATTTCGCTGAAAATAACGTTTCTCATGCGCTCCTCTTTTAATATTGGTGTGATCTAACTGATACGAGCTCGGCTATTCCCATTATCCTCTCTAATCCTTTGATGTACTGCATTTTTGATAGCACAAGGAAAACTGGATATCGTAAGGAGAATAAAATGAATTCCGTATCGCGCTGTAGCCCTGTAAAACCACCGCAAGCGGATTGAATACGAGGCAGGACAATCCTCGTCAGGTTGAACTTGAATTTTTTACATGCTGCTACAAACGGAGCTGATAGGAAAAAATAAATAAGATATTCGAGACGTATTAACGAAATAAATTATTCTCATCAGCTGAATAATGAGCCAGCAGAATACATGGAGCGATTTTCCTTCAAATCTAATTCTACGTTTAAAAACACGAACATCTTTCTCATTGGCGTGACACCGTCAAATCCTACAGGATTTGACGGTGTCACGCCAATGGATTTCTTTACGGCATCACCTTACCTATTACCGTGGAGTAATTAAGCATATTATATTTACTCTATGCTGTTACCTTAGGCTTTGCCCACAATTTTGATTAGCTCAAATTATTTCGTCACGTAGGCAGAAAAAAGTCTTGAAATTCCATCATGGCATTTTGTGCTGGTAATGGCCTCCTGTAATCATTGGCTGGGCGAAATAAATACAAATGAGTGAAGTTGAGAGGAATTTTTTAAGTTTCAAGAGCATCCATCTAACTCATAAAAATGATTAATCACGTAGTTATACGAGATTAAGTACAAGAGACATCGAGGGACTAAAAGACGAAAGCCATGCATGGTCACCATTTCGCTAGTATTAGTGATCGATAGGAGAGAAAGTGTAAAATAAGAAACGATGAATTATTCGTGAGAGCTTGCATACAAAATACGAAGTAGTACACGATCCATGACTAACCGAAGACAGTAGGTGACAACCCTACCTAGCATCCTCGTTACGTAGGCGATCTACGCGCATTGTCAATGCTGAGTTGGATACGCATCTACCAGAATAATGAGTTCAATACAAAATTTATCGATCGAAATAAAGAGTAAACATTTTATGCAGAGCTTGTGCTTCCGAGACGATGTTCTCGTGTATCCGTGTCAGTCAGCAGCCTATAACTTTTAACCGCTTAAAAGACTACCCGTCGCTTTCCGATAGAAAAAGCAGTGTGACATAGGAGGCAGAACCCTCTCCACGTTAACAGTTGTTTATATCTCCCCCTCTCCACTCCCTGTCCGCCTCACCTTCCAGCTTCAGAAGAAATTAAAGTGAGCAGCTCCATTACATTACAAGGCCTTTATTCCTCGTCCACTCTATCGCGCCAGCATTCAACCTCCCCTGTCGTGGTTATCGCTTTGTCTCATTCCTGCACCCCTACCTCCCCCGTCTCCCTCCCCTTGCGCAACTGCCCTGTCGATTTGTAAGCGTCCAACCTCTGTCTCTTTTGTTCCGCTAATAATTTTATCATTGCCACGGAAGACTCCTACTGCACCGCATGTCCCCGTGACCTCTGCCGCTCCATCTCCCCGAGAATTCCTCCTAAAAGCCCGACTTCTTCGCATTTCTCATCCCTTTCACCGTTCCCCATCGCTCCTCATAGAAGCCCTCTTCTCTCGCTACCTCCGACACAGACCCCCCCCTCCCCTCTCTACCCTTGAAAAACATTTCCACCTCCCACCCTCATTATAGCGAGATGCGATGGATCTCGGACTGTCAGGGCTCCTTGTATCATTGGTGCTCCTTCCTCGTCTTATCTCTTACCTCCCCTTGCTTCACTCTTCACCACGGAATTTCGCTAAACATCGCCGCATGCAATCCATAACACCTATCCACTCCACTGACTTCCTCCTCTACATCAACACCCCTTCAAAAATTCAGCTCCAACCTTCTTGCACTACGACAAACAATGCTCAAATATATCAGTAATGAGTCAAATACCCGTCTAAAAATACTAATTATTTCAATTAATACTCCTTCCCTCACAGAGAAGAAGATCATTTCCCTCACTGTAATAAGGTCTACTATTGTAAAACAAGGAAGGCACCGCGACTAATGTAAGAAAAATATAGTACACTAAAACCTTTTTTCAAATATTTACTCAAGGACGAATAATTTCACTGAGCCATAGTTCTTTTCAATCACATGCCAGTACAATACCCCTCTGATTTCTGTTCTTTCCGACCGTGTATTTTTTTCCGAAGCTGTATTTTTTCAATTCCCAACGGCTAAGATACCATCTATGACTCTTGTTCATGAATCATCATCAGGTTAGCATAAAATTCCTCAAATTAAAAAAAAACAATTAGTTAGCACTTGACACAGACTTGCTCTTTCTCCCTAAATCCTCCTCTCTCCATCCATCGTTTCGAAAAGAATGTTAACCCTATCGTTAATTTAAATACTATCATTGTCGTAATCGCAGTAAACTTTCACTTTAGGTGCACATGGGCTTTGTGTTCTAGCAGCTATAGGTTTCATGAGAGATAAATATCGACAGAATTACTCTGATTTCTTCCTTCCTTAACTTAGTATCGATTCAGTGATTGGACTAGTATCGACGCAGAATATAAATGTTTTGATAGATTAAGAAAACCTTAGAAGTTTACCCTTTATGGACGGAATTATGAAACATCAGCATGAAAAAAATAATGCTACTATATTAGTTTTTTTAAAGTGCTATTTAAGCATTTTTTCATTACAATTCTATATATAATAACATTTATTTTGAAATGTGACGTATTTGTATTGTATATATTTAATTTAAAATAATTTTTTACACAATAATATTTACATAAGATATACTTAAACTTTACCTTCATAACGTACCTTTTTTAAACTTTTCCAATTTTTTTCTTCGTGTTACAGCTAAAACAATTTATTTCAGATCTATACTAGGCATGCCATCGTCAGTGAATAGCGTCATACATCCATCTATTCATATCGTGTGACAAACCGCCGAAAGAGACGCAACTTTCCATGTAATTAATCCGAAGCATTACAATTCTGTCTAGCGCTATAATTAAATAGAAAAGCCACTTAGAAAGCAGATATTCAATGATTTGGAAACGAAACAAATTTGACCCGCAAGTCCATAGAGGATTTAGAAGACTAAGACAACTAATCCTAAGCATTACTTCAAAATAATAATTTACTTAAGAACAGGTACTTTCATGGGGGGTGAATGCGCAAGCAAGCAAGCAAGCTCGATTTCAATTAAACCCCAATATATTTTAGGCAAAATGTCTCATCTCATGGATGTATGAGTGATGAAAACAATGTAATTGCCGTTTCGTGTCTGGAAGAGATTTGCTTATTTTTCCGTTGATCCTCACTGGAGAAACTAAATTACACATGCATTATGATACTTTAAACATATTCATGCCAAAAGGAATCATTTTTAGTATGCTGTTAGCTACCATCACAATTTATTAACAATAAAACTAAAACAATAAACAATAATTTAGCACAATTGCAACACAAAAATTGCTCAACTTGTCTTATGGTGAAAGAGGAGATGAAAAAAATACGAAAATTCTTGGTCGACTAAGCTCCTAGTGGGAGAATATTTTAACTATTTCGAAGTTATTTTGGTCGTTTACACAAAGATTTTAGCACCAATATACAACCGATTTCCCCAAGGTTTCAGTTGGTTTCGCATATGCTAAAAATAGACGGAGTACTGGCTTTAACAACCATAGTTATGAGCTTTCAACATATGCAACAAGATGGATGCGATGCTTTCAACATATGCAACAAGATGGACAAAAAAACTCAACAAGATGGATGCAATTTTAATATCGAGATTCAAACGTTTTCTGAAATTAACACATTTAATGTGCAAAGAGCTAATTTTATCGAGCAGTTAAAAAGTAAGCAGCGAGCAGAACACGAGGAACAAACCCAATTTTCCCATAGCACTCATTAACATCGTTAATTCAGTTTTATCTTACCAACTTCAAAAATAGCCCTAAATCAAATGTTTATTGCCATTGTGATGAAGTCCAATTGGTAAAATGAAACTAATGCTTCATATAAATATTTAAGGATTATCTTACCCACACAGATTCCACGTTCAAATCTGATTGATCCCGATATTCACTTTCAGATCCACCAGTCGGCTTGACGAAGACCTTGATGACGAGATCACTATGTACCTACGCCATCCCGCATCTTTTGTCAATATCGCATTCTTCCAAGGCTTTCTTCCATCACATTCCGATTCCCACTGAAAGAAAAAGGTTTATCTAGAGCGTTCCCTCCTGAGGAGCGACTTATTCGACCAGCTACCAGAAACATCGCTTGCGTCGTTTTGAATTTAAAAACGTCAAAATAGCGAAACTATAATTACTATATTGATTTTTAGTGAAGACGAGGTGAAGAGAACTTCATAAAATCGAAATAATATTTATCTTAAACTGAAGGCTTACCTAACATTTCATGAAACCCATCTCCACAGATTCAAAAAGGGTTTCATTTACAGTCAGAAGTTTACATTCAAGCCACTATAGTTTGGCTTTCATTCTCAAACAATTATAAATTTCAGATTGGAAAATATCCTACAACATGGCTTTATATGCTCAAAGAAAATTATTACTAAGATCAAAAAAGTCGCAAGTATAAGTCAGTGAGCTGCTCAGTCAGTGAGAACATTCACTAAGCTGCGGCTTTTTGGCTGACCTCAACGATCTCAAGGTTCGACTCCTTGGATGGATAAATTTTTATTCTACACCTTTCGAATTGCAGCTTAATCCTAGAATATAAACTGCAAGTATCCAATGTAAATTTCCAAACAAAATAAACTATTTTCATGTTCAAATGTGACCGATCGAGCGTTCAGAGGACGAACCTACAAGGCAAGCTAAACCGGGTTTAGTTGCGTTTAGGAGACGTTTAGGTGCGAACGGCCGGTTCTCGGAGGAAAACATGAAAGAACAACTCGACCAAATAATGTCGTTAAAGCAGGTCCGGTTAAAACATCAGGCACTTAACTGTTATTTTAAACAGGTTAAAATAATATAAAAAAGTAGTTGAACAGCCAAAACAGTGATTTTTAAGCATTCAAGTTGTGGCGAACGAACGCTACCGCAATATCCTCTAACGCGTAAGCATGAAAACAAAAATAGGAGACCGTTCTCAATGATTGTTTTCCACAACTTTACACCAACAGATAATCATGCCTATTCAACTTGACCTTGTGAAATTCTTGCCAAAGGAGTGGGAGTCATAATTCTAATGCAATGTCATACAGAAGAAAAGGGCTATCATGTACAAAGCCATTACTAGCATGTGATATGTGATGCATTAGGTAGTCACCGGTTCCATGGCTTTGTGGCTACAGAGCAGAAGAAGCGGTTCCCCACCAGGTACAGTTGATACTCAGATTATTCGGTATTCTTTTCTGGGTATGTACTTTTTTGCGGACAAATTTCATATTCAATACTTTCTGCTCACATTGCATATGTATATTTATATAAATCTGTAAGTGATAAACATTTGCTATGTTTGTGCATAGGTATAAAATTTTCCGTTAAATAATTTTATAATGCATAACAAAATGTATCAACGACTATTCAAGGAAATTTGTTGCGATTGGTGGTATTAATATATACATTCTGTCCTCTTCAATGATTGAAAATATGTATTAAAACTTACAGAGCTTTTTCAGTACGTCAATAAACCTACTAGAGTTAGCGAGATGTCATTTACCTGCATTTATCCCGTATTTACTATATTTTCAATTATTCTACATTAGATATGAACAAGGATATAAGAAAACTATCAATCACTCAATATAACTGATCTCTCTAATCCTTTTCCGCAATGTACAGTCTCATAATAAAGGAAGTTACGACGAACTCATGACAAAAGACGACTCAAATTATTTCTAGTCTAGAGTTTTAGACACAAGCTAGGATATATTACTGAAAGAAGTAGGCGTTTAAAAATCCTTTGATCACTTCTTTCTTCATCTAAATGAATGTCACTCAGATACGAGGTACACAGTTGAGGCTCTTAAGGGAACAAAAAGACAAATAACGGGATGGGAGACATAGGATTCGACTGATTTCCTGAGGAGTATCAGGAGAAAGGTTTATTTGTTGACAGAAGTCCAGGGGACACCTTAAAAATTGCGTATATAAAGTAATATTTCAAATGCCGGAATAACTTAAAAATTCTAATAAGACCAACTGTTTACGGTTATTTTAGATGGGAATGTCAGAATTCCTCAGAGTATTCTGAGACGCAACAGGAAATATCCAGGGAACTAAAGAAAGAAATCGGAAGTAGCCCAACAAAAACGTCTCTCATCTTTGGCAGAAAAACATGCAGTTTTTTTAAATAAAGAAGGGTCCATATACCTTGAATCTATTTTTCAGGTGAAATAGTAAATACATAGAAAATTCTACCTCAGAGAGGAAATGAAATATCGTGGTTGAGACCAGAGCTCCAATGTTTTCAACTATTTAATCTAGGACTTACTTATTGAATCTTTTTTGATTCTTAGAAAAAGTCTGCGATCAAACCTCTTCTCAACAAAGACGACAGTATCAATTTTTAAAAAATATAGGCCTATTTCCCTCTAATCTTTATTCTCAAAAATCACTGAAAAACTTGTTAAAGCTATTGGCAAAATTATAAGAAAAAATCAAATTTATAAGGCTGTTCCGCTTCTTATTTGGTAAAATGACCGAAGAAGCCCTACCAAATTTAATGAGTAGTGTACACATTCCAATCACTCCAAATATACATAATAAGGGACTTTTTGTTGATTTGATGTATACGCGGTATTTCATTCGAGTGGTTTTAAAAGTTACCCGAGCATTAGGTCACATTATGGATTTGTTAAACGTAATTGTGTGACCACCAGCGGTGGACACCGTTTAAGTTACTGTGCTGCCAGTTCTACAGTTTTTTTATTATTAAACGTATTTACAGAAAGAGGACAATAACGAGAAAGCAGAAGTTATGAGATAATGTGGGACAATGAAAGCGAGGCTGGTCATTGAGAACGTAGAGCGTTTATTTACTTGGCTTGCGCTTTAGAAGAAAATGTACATGGTGGCCAGGACATTAGGAGTATAATTGCGCTAGAGAAGGAATTGTTCACCAATAGGAGTGAGTCTATGACGGAGACCTTCGGTTAGGATGTAAAGAATAGACTGATGCAGAGTTTGATATGGAGTGCAGCGCTACCAAAACTTGCATGGGGCAGAAACGTGGATCCTGAGATAAGAAAGCGAGAACAGGTCGCAGGTTTTCGAGATGTGGGTGTGGAGTAGGATGGAGAAAGTACATACAATGGGCGGAAAGGGAGACAAACGCAGAATTGTTTAGTACCTATAAGGAAAGGAAGCTTCTGGAAAAAATTACGAGGAAGCAAAGTAGATGGATAGAAGATATAATCGGGGCGAAAGGTTGCTTAAGACCTAGATATAGGGAAGGGTATTGCGCAATCGGCGCAATATAAAAATGAAAATAGGTTTTATGGATGGAATAAAGAAGGGTAGGCTAGGGTGTACGTTAATATTTATTTATCTCGGATTTTCAATTTCAGCCTCTTAATCCGTGCTAGTGGGTGAAGAACGGATATCCTTAGAAAATTCTGCACGATTAGTCAACTATGAAAGGTCGCTCAAGAGGAATGATTACCATTACGTTCAATTTTCCTGATTGGAAGAGAAAAACATAATTTCATGGGGTAATGCAGAAAGTTACGGACCTATTGAACCAAAATTTACTCAATTTTGACATATGTGAAACCGTTTTTCATAAATATTACATTTTTGTGACTGCTACTGCCGCGTTCCTCATACAACACCGCGCCGGGCTCCCGCAGACCGTTGTCACGGTCAGCTGATTCCTTCTTCGCCCCCAGTAGCCATACGCACCCCTCGCGTCTTCGCAAGTTGGAGTTGGTGGAGAAATTTCTCTTGGGATACGCAAACAGACTACTAGTGACACACGAATAGTTAAAAATCCTCACGGGAGTCCAATATGACCAATAGCGTTTGCCGATTTCGAATAGTATTCGAATTCTGTTACGACACGTAATTCTAGCGCAGTTTGCATAATCAACGTCTCAAGAACTGTAGCTATCTCTTTCCCAACAAAAAAGCTGTTTTTAAGTAGTGAAGTGCTGAAAAAGTTCTATCATCACCACGACTAACACAAAAATGTGCCAGCAAGTTCAAAAGCGACGATGATGTCTGCCGCCCCATTCTAAACTGGATGTCTGTTATTCTAGAAATACAGAGAAAAGCGGATTTGGGAGCGCTCTAGAGTGTAATGATATAGCTTAAGAAAAACATCCGCCGCCTCTTCCAGCTATGATTAAAAAATAAGAGGAATCAAAGGAAAAAGTTGGCCGATTTCTTGATATTGCAACCTTAAATGATCTAGGGGAGTTAAAAATTGAGAACTAGGAGTTATTACAAATTCACAGGCAACTGGTACGCTCAGGCATTAGATTGCTGGCCAAAGCAATATTCCATAAAAATTTTATATTTTTAATTACCTTATTATAACAGAAATAAATTAACAGAAAGCAGCAAGGGACTTCTAGCTGCGCATATTTTCTTTGTTTTATTATGTATGCTTTCATGGTACACGACCGCAGACGCCCTAGGAGCACCAACATTTATTAGGATCAAATCACTCATAGGATGTTGACAGTGCAACCATATCCATTGACCTAAAGACATTGAGCGAAGGCTTGTGGTATCTAAGCAAAACAAAGATCTGAAATTTGTGGTATCTAAGCAAACAAAGATTTGAAATTTGTGGTATCTACGCAAACAAAGATCTGAAATTTGTGGTATCTAAGCAAACAAAGATCTGAAACTTTATTATGACAATGTAAGTCTATTTGAAAAAAAGAAAGTTGTATACCGATTAAAAAACAGTGGCTATACTCCACCCGCCTCAATGACTGCTGATAAGTATGCAATAGGTTGGTGCCGGCAATTTTTAATAAAAAAATTAGTTTCTTTCTTTCAAATACTTAGCATTCAAGAAGATTTTTGGAGAAGTATTCGAGGACATGGGTCAAAATCAGCGACTAATAAACCAGCAAAGATTGGGTGAAGGCTTTGCACGTGGTAAATGATCATGCTGAATGGTGCATTCAGCATGATCATTTACGACGCGCAAGGGCCATTTACACGCGATCATGGTGCATTCAGCATGATCATTAACAATTTAGAGCAAATCAAGTTGACGCAAACTTTAAAGATATCATTACATCTAAATACGGATGTTTTCAGAATTTTCTCCTCAGCGATACGCACCATCAAAAAACTATTTGAAACTCGAATGATTCAACTCTTGAAAGAGCTGTATCGCCTGTATTTGTGACAACATTTTCGTAGCGTGTAGTAATATTTTTATTCTGAATTTTATTACACATAAATCTCAACAAGTTCTGCTGTGAATCGTACAAGTTTAATACACTTATTCACCAGTTTAAAATTTTTTTAAAGATTCATAAATAAAAGTGCATGGCATTCAAACCCTGCCGGCTTCGATTCGACGGCTCGTGCCGTATGGGGTCAAAATTCTATCTTCACGCCGAGTGACAGTACGCCTGAAGCACTGCAGGTAAGAATATTTTTCCAAATAAGTGACTTCTTATGCATGTGTGAATGAGAGCTTAAGGTCGGTCCTATAAGGACTGTGACTATATATGCATCACTGGCAGTCTGTGAGTGTAACCCATAGGGCTAATAAGGGCATGGGAGGTACCAGCTGATGTTTACTGCAGCCCGCGCTCACCCGGCACGGCGTTATATTTGTGGAGCGCGGCTGCAGCCGCCGCAAAAGTATTTAATACATGAAAAACGGTCACACATTAAAATGGAGAGATAAAATGGAGGATTTTTTTCACCTGAAGGACAGTTATTTGGCGCGTTACCACTCGAAATGTTTATCTCTTCAACTTGGGAAAATTGAAAGTCATTGTTATCATGCCTCTTGAGCGACTTCTGCATGTTAACTAATCGCTTTTTGAATTTTTAATGATTTTTTTCTTAACCCCACAGCACAATTTGAAAGATCGATATAAAAAATCTGAGAAAAAAAATAAAAAATAAGATACACCCAAGAATAGGGGGTAATGGATATTTCATAAAAAAACTAAAATGATTGTTCAGAAAACAAACCTCATGTGTTTTGAAGCGTACAATTATTTTCAACACTCATTCGAACTTGTTGTACAATGAGGTAAATTGTGACTGCAAACATTTTAAAGACGGTGTTTCAGTGGCCAGAGATGATAGTTTGTTTTATACTTGGGAGGAATATAAGATTACAACGCAACGTGGCAGCAAGGTCTATGGTCTGTTCGGAAATATTTGTTCCATTGTAAGGCAGATATTTACTATCTCCCCAACCAATGTAGTTTAAACGATCTAAAGATATTTCACAATGCATTAGTAAACTCCGAGATCAGCTGTAGCGTAACTCTCTACGGTGGTGCCAATTTTAATTCAATCTGGACAGCCTATTTCTCTCGGAAGAGCATCGTCGAGATTATATCCAAAAGAATGAGACTTGGTTCTACTTTGTTTTCGTATTGTAGTATAATGCTGCCCTCTAAGCCATTTTAGCATTTACATAGTGTTACGCACTTTCCTCTTAAGAAGTGGCAACAAATTTGCCTAGTTTAATGAACCAAGCATCAAAGGTGACCATAAAAGTATGCTATTTCTTCCGCAAAATGTTCCCATTTCTGTACTTAACCCTCTTAGTGCTGACTCCTGCCAGCGGTTCTAGTGAGAAATGCGGAGGGTAACTTCATGAAATGTATCACTCTAGGAAAATAAATATTATAAAGTAATTGTTTAAAATATCTATACGCGGTTTTTTTATTGTGTATACATTGAATTAGGTAATAATAAAAAAAGACTTGTACATAATACAAAAAATAATTTTAATTGTATTTGTGTGCTAAAGTTAAACAATTTTTTGCCTATGAGCCGATATACCGGCCCGCCGTACAATAAGAGGGCTAAAAGATGTTTGGTACACATTGGATTTAAAATGAGTGACATTCGACTGTTACTCTCAAAGGTTATGAAAATGTGTTTTAATTCTTTAAAAAAAGTTAAGAAATACCTACTTTCTTTTGAGGGAGTAGATTTTTTAAGATAAAACCAAATTTTTAAAATTTATTCCTTATAAGTATCTTGAAATTGGTATGCTAATCTATTTAAAAATGAGTTTATGCATTTCGTATGAAATTTATTAGTGCTATCCAGCACTAATAAAACTTATTAATTAATTAAATTTGTTAAATTAATTAAACTCATTAAATTAATTAAATTTAATAAATTAAATTAACTTATTAATTAATTTAAAAAAAGCTCTAAATAATATTCAAGACATAATGGTCGCTCCCCTCAGGAATTCCTTCAACGCTACCCAAAAATCACGTATTTTAAATTATATTTGTCTATTCTCTAGCGGTTCATCAGCGGTAAACATGCACCCATTTCTCTATATAACGACTAGAGGTTGAATTGGAAAAGCAATAATGGATTGGAATCAATGAGAATGGAATTCAATGCATTATATTTAGAATTGAGGGTGCACAGGTTTTGCGGAAAGGGAAAGGATGATGACGCAAGAGGTAAGCACCAGTAATGAACGGATTACATCGACGAGAAATAAAAACGGACATTTGAGGAGAGTACTGAGAAGCAAAGACAGCGGATTGGTTCCCTTGGCAACTCCCGTGGGTCTGAAATGTAATTCGGCCGTTAAATCTTGAGAGTATGGAGAGAAAGGGGGAATGCCACGTTGGCACGCAGTGCGGAAAGCGTTGATGGCAGAATTCCATCGACCGCCACATTAATAATTTGGCTCTCGTCTCCCTTTGGCTAAGTGTTCAATTTCATGAAACGCCATTCTCCAGCACTTCTAAGAGCGTTTTACGACGAGATTACTTATTTTGTTTTGTCGTCACTCACAACCCTGATATTTTTAGTTGCAAACCTACAAACAATTTTTGCGTTTCATTTCAATTGAAAAACATAGTAAAGCGGCACAAGCTGTTTATGTCTGCATACCTTTAAAATAATTCATTTTAGAATGGGTGCATTGAATTATAATCCCATTCTACGGAGAATAAGGAGGTAGCGTTTTCTGTAAATGTGTCCTGCTGCTGCTCACGATAAGATAGAAGAGTGATAAAACATGGGGCACTAATCAAGTGCCTTTTGGGCAATTCTTCTTATTCATAGCAATAAAGTACAGATGTAAAAATGATATTTAGGAAACTCAAGGATCGTGCTAGTAATACTACGTAACTTTGTGCTTCATAATTTGGGAGAACTGAAGCGAAAGAATTTTCCTATGTAGGAGAATTCTCTATGTTAAGTCAGAAACAGTATCCATATGATGATTTATTTTATTCTGGGCAGAACCTATAATTCAGTTGGACAGACTGGGGCTAGTTGGCCACAGGGATATGTTCGTACATTGAGGATATCTTGGCAGCTAAGACAGTGAGCGCGTTGAAACTTTATCAGTGTCTGGCGCCCCTCACCTCCATTTGAAAACACTGCCAGACGGCCATTTGTCTCCGTTTTAGAAAATCCATGAAATTTATGTTTTTAAATCCATCTAGTAATATTCTTCCATCATATTTCCTTGTTTCTCTGGAGTCAACTAACGTAACAAGGGTATTTAATGTAGCACAAGTCTGAAGAACAATCAATTGGCAACAACTTGATATGTTCAAATTTATTGTGAATTCAATATGGTGGGTGAGGTTAGATGAAATAAATGGTGACGGGGCTAGTACGTACAGTTTGTTAGGTTTACGAACTAGCCTCGTAGTAGTCAAACGCAATGGGCTTATTATTCTTAATATTCATCTTCAAATTCAACGTGCCTGGAGCTGTATAATAATTCAAAAAGAGTAAATAAGATTAGATACATAAAATACAAGAGAATGGGCTAAAAAATTCTGCATTTAAAGAAAAGAAATAACAGTAACAGTTGTGACGATGATCACGTCTGAGTTCATTCAAAGTATGTCAGGCTATTAAGCTACTTTTAGCATGGTAAATGTTTTCTTAAATGATCCTGAGAGCCTTATTATATATGTATGAATATGCCCTAGTCTGTGTACCAACTTCTATTCTCCATTAAACCTCATAGGGAGCATGTTTCTACACATATAGTGTTTTAGGAAACATTTTTTCATTACTTTACTTATAGTAATTTCCTAACAAATCTACCAATTTATTGTAGGTGAATAGTGTTTCAATACGCTAGTTCAGTCGTTACATTGAAAACAGCTACAATAAAAAATAGAAAATAGAAAAAATAGAAAAAAATAAAAAGAAAAAAGTGTATCCAACTAGCCCCGGTCTCCTCTACTTTAAAAATTTAGTACGTCTCAACCCCATCTTCTAATAATTTCTTGACATATTTACCCAAAGCATTTAAATATTTAGTTTTGTTGAAGATCCGACCTTTTATCCAGTCAGACTTGGGATTGAATCTTTAATTGCGGTTCACTTCTCGCTCTTAAAATCCCCTGAGGGGGATGCAGACAACTAGACAAAATTTCATTCACATAATTACAATTTCGGAAAATCAATTTTAGCGTGCCTTACTCCAATCAGGGAAGTAAAAAACATAACTTTTTCAAGATACAATATGTTCAATGCATGATTGGTTTCAACATCATTTGGCCAGACAATCCAAAGAAAGGGAAGCTCAATTTTGATCCTAATATGGGTGTACAGTGAAAGTTTTTGTTATAACCTAATAACGAGAGGATACTTGCAAGTTTCAATGCTTGGCGACACGAAAGATGTCTCACAGATGAGCTCAAGCGAAGATAGGAATGAAATTGAGGCAACGTAGAGGAGTGAAATGACGAAATAGAAGAACGAAGGATATCCTGGGTGAGTTAATGGAGGCGGCGAGGCGCTGGGGAAGATGTAGACGGAGGAGGCTGAGAGAGAGTGAGAGGCCCCGGCTACCTGTCCAGAGAGCGGCGTTCTCTTTCTGGATATCCTTCCTTTCCTCCATTCCCTCTCCCTCTCATTCTCGGATGCCTCACCGGGATAAGATCTCCTGGTGACGGTTGGGGCTACTGCCACCGCGAGAGAGAGAGAGAGACCCTCAAGAAACCTCTTTCCAGTCGGACTCCGCTTTGCCAAATTGGATTGCCCATCCTCTCTTGCCTTCCCTCGGCTCTTCCTCCCTCCTTTCACACCCTCCCTCGCCTCGAATTACCTCGACTCTCATATTCTTGGATATTTCTTTTGCGCTTTCTATCCTCTATCCCCTTTCATTCTCAGTCATTACTTTCTCTAACCTCAGGAACTACCCCTCACGAACTCTCCGCACGCATTACTGTTGAAGTATTTCGCTATTTTAGTGTATAATGCTATTTAATAACTGTTGCTGTTTAAGTTATTTACAAGTTATCAAAAAATGTATTCTTGCATTCTTGTCGTTCTTGTCTTGGGAAAAGGACACTTCTTCTACTTCGAATATTGTAATTTGTCACTTTATTTAAAAGGATTGTGTTATTAAAAATACCGCAGAAGTTACTTTGTTCTTCTTCCTCCTTCCCTCGACAGCAACCTCTACCACGGCATCTTCCTCTCTCCACCTTCATCGTCCCCGCGGTCATCCACTAGCTTCCGACGCGAACAAAATCCGTCCGATCCGCGTTCCTCGGCGCAACACCAGCGGGGGAGGGCAGAGAGGAGGGAGACGCAATGCGTACCTTTTACTACACTCTGTCCAAACACAAAAACTATGGATAGTGGGGCTCCGGGTGGGAGAAGGGGAGGGAGGGAAAGGGAGAAGAAGAACACGACGACACCACCTTGTTCTATTTGCATTGTAGATTTATATCGGTCCATGGAGGGACCTCTTGGCTCTGGGGATCGCAGGGGCGTTGTTGCTTGGAGCAGAGACAAGTTGCGAAGCGCAAACGTCGGTAAGAATGCATTGTTTATCAGTTCAGAGTGCTGGGATCCTTTCTGGTGCAAGTGGGAAGAGGAAAGAGGAAAGGTACGAAGGAAGGGGAATCGAAAACGTTTATAACACCAAGAGGATGAGAAAGGAAGGGCCATTTAGGAGTTACAAGAAAATATGATACAAATGCTGAGTTAAACATCATTCACCACTTATTTGGGGGGTGTGGGTTACTTAAAATAAATGTGTTCTTCCTGATTTATCAGTGTATTTTCATACAAAATGTTTTTTTTCTGAGCAGTAGCAATTATTTAATTAAGAATGAACTTCCGCGCCGAGCTATTTTCTTCAAGTACATAAAATTGAAATAATTTGAGTAAACCAGAAAGGAAAAGAAAATGACCAAAAGACATCCTAATGAAAAAAATTAAAATATAAATCTAAGGATGGCGGTTTGGGTATAACTTTCCGGGGAAATGAACTAATTGTCCTGGAAACGTATTTATTTACACCTGTCATAAGAGCATTCTCCACATGTAAACCTATCATTTGTGTTGATATCCAAAAATTTGAATAGTAAATAGAATGCCAGGCGAGACTCGAATTTGGAACTGTAATTGTATTTAATAACGCAGTATTATCTTACATCTATACACTCAAGAACTGTCACAAGGAAAACCAGAGTAGAGGGAACATTGTTTCAAGGTCCAACGGAGTCATCTCCCATCAATTCGAAAGACATCACTTTTGGTGGAACAAATGAGAAGACTTTATTTCCAGAATCATCCATAAAAGTTTGGATCATAAATATTGAACAACGAATCTCTCTCAATGAACCAACACGTGAAATATCATCCTCTATGTATTGCAATGCCATCAGATATCTTGGTAAAAATGAAATTTATATAATGCACTATATGCCTATACATTCTCATTTTTTGTACCATTATAAACGATATTTATATTGTCGATTATGTACTGAGCGCGTTGAAAGTATGTTTTTTGATTTAGAGGAATAGCCTTGAAAAATATCAAGACAATGATAACCTGCCCGCATCAACCAAGATTTAGTCCCGAGAGTCACGCAATCTCGTAAGAGCCACTGGCATTAACTCGCAAAAAATCCGAGGAATGGTGCTCACCGGCAAAGCCTCCCCATTTGAACGTCGATTCCGATCACTCTCTCACTTACCCACCTTGCATTCTACATCCGTAGCGCTCTCGGCGCCCAAGAGGTTGAAAGGAAAGATTAAATCCCTCCCTTGGACGCTTCTCAACCAATGGTAATTGGGATTCAGGTGACGGGTGCCACTTTCGCACTAATGCGGCGACATTCATAGGGAATCCTTTCTCTGCGTTTGGCTGGCAAGTGGGGGGGAGGTGAAGGGGGAGGGGTTTATGGGACGTAGAACGGGGCGCTGCAAGTAGTGACGTGTGAGCAAGTTCCACCTTTCAGGGGTGGCACAAAGAGATCTCCTCTCTCTCTCTCGAGCAAGGGAAACATCCTCGCGGAGGCGGTTACCAATGCCTACCGAGCACGTGTCTCGAGGATGGGACGCTGGGAGAAAGATCGGACGCTATTCTATGAGAGATAAACACTGGATGGAGGGAATGAAGAGGAGACGATGGGAGTGGGGCCGAGGAATAACAATGAGGGAGTGACAGAAGTGAAGATATTCAATGAGTAAACAATGGTGAGCACATGTTCCTTCCAATGGAGAGGGAAAAAATATTGATAACGGAATGGCAATGGCAGAGAGGAGAGCTTCATGTATTCGGAATATGGCCCTACGTAATGGTTAAAATTTTGCCTTCACTCGGACAAGAGGGAGACGTGTCGGAAAAAAGTTTCAAATGGCAAGCAGAGAGAAGAAAGACGGCTCTTAAAAGTTATTCATCAATTTTATATGGATGACAATTCATCCATTTCTGAGCATAGACTACTTTTAAAAGCCGTTTTTGTTGTTTTTTCAAAGTACATTATCCGTTACATCAGCGGAAAGATGTCATCTCCGAGCTCATTCCTATCAACTTCTTCAAGGAAATCCTAATTGTGCTATGATGGGTGTCTGCTGCACTCTGCACTCTGCATTGTACTGCTTATTGTGGCTTTTATCCCTTTATGGTCTGGGTAACACACGATAGTTGATGACATCAGAAAAACAACTTGCGTAGTATGGACACTTACAACGTCATACAAACGAGAGATTACCTAAACAATTATTAATGTAGAAGCCACAAGGTAGAAAATAAGAGTAAGGCCCAGAATTAGTTGGAGAGAAGGCATAGAAAAAGCAATAAGTGAAAAACAGTTGCCAGAAGGCCTGAGGATGAATAGAGAGAAATGGCAATACATGGTAAACCCTTCAAATATCCATTAGATAATATTATATAATTAACCAGAGCCGATGACAAATAACAAAGTGATAAATGTAACGAGTCAGTCAGTTTAACACGAAACAATGATTAAGTATGTAATCGCATATTTTATAATTAAATAGTAATCAGGATCACCTGAATACTGGCATATTTCGGATTATTTGGTAAAGCTCACTCATTATCCTTTCTCAAGAATTTTGGACAGGGAAACTATTTGTTTTGATTTTACCATTTCGCTGTTTTGAATATAAAATGGATACTTCATTGACATCATTTACCTTCAAGGTACAAAAATATATGATGTGCTTTGACTAGTTTATCTGTTTTCCTACTTGGCAATCCGAGTGTAAGGCGAGCAATAGCTATTCAAAGTACGCAAAATAAAAATCGGCCAAAAAAATCACTCGCTCAAAGAGAAGAATAGTTTTCTATTTAAACCAACTAAGCACCAACAGATTGGGAAAATTGCTTTACCGCGCTTTAGCGCCTTTGAACAAAAATAGTGCTGCATAGATGCATTATTTACTGTTTTTTGCTTCCACATAAATCTAAGACCTCCTGAATTACACTTCTCCTAAAAGTGAGAAGTTCATGTTTTCTACGAGCCGAAATATTTTACTGTGTTACCGAGACGAATCATTGAACAGAGTCCTGTAGATTGCAAACGGCAGCCTAAATTTAACACATTAAAGGCTATATGTACTTCACACAACTTAGCATTCTCTTCGTTACATCATTTTAGTCCATAAATTCAAATTACGAAGTTCATTTGTAGAGCATTTTCTTGATTTTTTTGTGATCAAGCAACTGTTTTCAATAGTTAAAGTTCTACAGAGATTATAATTGATGCGTTTATAGTGGTAACAATAATATCAATTGCTCCTATCAATAGCTTCAACTACGTAAAATATTTCACCGTAGTTCTACAACCCCGAATGTGATTTCTGAAGCACCAGCATTGTCTTGTGACTTTTAAATAAAGCATCATGTAAACAGGAAAACCTAAACTTTTTCATAAAAATAATTGTTTTTTATACAAAGAGGTTATTCTCTTCCCGAAACACAATTCAAAAACACCGAATAGTGCAAAGCCACTGGGTTCAGAGCGATGCATTTGCTTAAGTTCCTCTTTCAATTGTCCATATCGGAGTGTGCGTATTCCTCCACCAGTAGGTTCTCCGTGATCAACAGCCACATATAATGAGGCACGTGAAAGAGCTTTCGGTTAAAAGGGAGAAATGGATGACACTCGCCCACGGCTCGTTCCCTTCATCCTCCGCAAAAGTACGCGTCTTTAACACCAGAGGCAGATTCCGTTCTTACTCATGATCAAGTCACTATGGATCCTTTCCACATTAGGCGTCTCCAACAAACATAAGTAATTTAAGGAATTCATCATAATAATCCCCTTAGGGCGTATGAAGCACCGCTGACGTAGAGGTCCATGAAAAATTCCATTTATCAAAGGAGTTTCACTTAATTTGGAAAAAAAATCGGAGTAGAAAAAAGGAAAACTTTGTAAACTCTCTTCGTCTAGTCTTATATAAATACTGAAATGCGTTCCAAATTTTCACTCTCATCTTTCACTTTCACACACAAATGTACCTGATACAAAGGCAAATCTATTTTTAGCTAGAAGACTAGTGAGAAGCAAAACTTACGCACCTCTTTGAATGGAATCCAGGTTGCCTGAATCATATGAATTCAAAGAAAACTTTTCAAATTCTAGGATTAGTGGTTAATTGTAAAAATGGTCGATAGCCCTTTGGGTAAACCAGATTTCCTGGTTTAAAAAATATTTATATAGTATTCAAGAATCGGATTAAGCAAAATGAGAATTTGTGTTGTAGCTAGACACCTCTCCAATGACTAAGCCAAATTAGAAACATAGCAACTTTGTGTCTGTCCTACATATCTTTGTTTGGCTGCTCATTTGCTCACTTTTTAATTGTCGATTTACTGTTAATGATTCATTTATTATTATTTATTCATCTTTATTTTATTTCATTGAGTTATCTTTGTTTTATTTACTTATTGATCTTTATTTTATGTCTTCATTTACATATTTTTTTATTTTATTTATTTATTTTTACTTTTTTATTATTTATGTATTTTTATTCTCTTTTACTTATTGAGTTATTATTAACTTATCAGTTAGGTATAAATTACCATTTTTATTATTTTGATCATTTCATCTACATTTCATGTATTTTTTTGTAGGTGTTACATTGGCTTAATCTGTCGGTAGGTTTTCGCAGGTTTTTTGCACTCCCCTTCATGTGTGGGTGTTTTTCTGCAGTGAGTTTTTTCGTCAAGGATATCACCCCCTTACTTCCTTACGTTTTTCCCACAAATGTATATCCATCTTCACACCTATTTCATGTATTTATCTGACGAGGGGTTAGATGGCATAAGGGACTGCCTTAGTCTCAATATTTCCCCAAGGAAGACAGATTATTATTATTATCCTCCTGGGGTATTTATTTCCAAGGACTATCTCTGCTCCCTAAACATCCCCGGTGTAAGAAACAGCTCTTTTCCTTGAGTTCGTGGTATTATTTACTGACCCTCCAAGTATAGTGCTTCTCAAACCTTCGCAGAGGCCATAATGTACGCTTAAATGTTGCATTCGTGGTACTTTGTCCTAGGATTTAACTGTTCCTTAATTTCAGGCTGAGACGTATTCTCTTCAAGCACTGTATACTCCGTCAAGCTTCATTGACATTCCCCAATCTTTAAGCATCTTTTGAGTCATCCAAGGAATTCAGAAGGTTTCCACTTCAGTGATGTCGTGTCGAGGAAAATCACTGCTTCATTGGCTTCAAGATTGGCAATTAACCTGGAGACGAGTCGAAGCCTGTGACGCATTTCAAATGACTCCACGAGTCATGCTGAGATTTGCTGAAGTCCAAAGAGATTTCTATTCTCCTTTTCTATTTAACTGGCGGACTCACATGCAAGAAACGTTTGTGCCTATTTCCCCAATATGGTTGGTAACAGTTTTACGTGAAATTTTGATTTCATATTTCTCCTTAATAGAATGACTGTCTAGATAAATGATCTCGCAGGAGACTATTGTCCTTATGATAAAGAAACCACAATGGTCCATCATTATTACCTGATAAGTCGATGGGATTTTTTGGTAAAATAGTTTTTATACAATCCATATATATAGATAAATAATAAGTCATTATTAATTATATATAGAGGGAAAAGTCCCCAGAGGGAGACCCAGGAATAAGTTTATGAGCCAAATAAAGAAGAAAGTAAACAGGATGAGATACCAGGATACAAGGGAACTAGCATTAGATAGGCCAGGGTGAAGGGCCGCAGTCAACCAATCTAAGGATTAAACAACCAATGAATTAATTAATTATATCAGTTACATTCACACATAACCTTGTATGAGTTAATTAAGGCACAAAGGGGTTGAATATACGATTGGCTGTTTGTACCGGGAGAGAAAGAAAACTAAAGAAATTCAAACATCGTTTTAACAACAGTTGATAAGTGAACAGATACGCTGAGCAACGGGAATTGAGAGTAGAAATTCACTCGACAGTCCCTAGATATATATTCACAAAGACGATGTGGGAAAGCTCTCAACGAGTGTAACATTTCTTTTATTTTCTGTCTGTCTAAATATTTTACGGTGTTTTTAACCCTATCCTCACGAAACATCATGCCATGAAGAATCGCCAAAAATTATGCAATATGCGGGAAACCTTCCCAACTGAATTTTTAGCATGTTCTGGTCCCTTTCTCTATATCTCTCGCTAATCCATCCCGAAGTAGAACGGCGCTAAACTTCCTACGCACGACGTAATTTACTATCAGCTCCTCTGATTAAATGAGCGGCTCTTTTTGCAGAGGAAATCATGGCTACTACCGTTACCTAGAGTTGCATCGCTGATGAGATAAGCAGACACACCAACAAATCCAAAGGATTTGCCGTAAAATCCAACTAAAATAACTGACCGTTAGACGAACTAACGACGGAAGGCCATTTTTGTCTTCAGACGAAACTATGGCTCGACCTATCGTTTCCTACCCATCAATCACACCAATTATCATAAGATATGGCTTTCCCTAAAACTTAGATCATCCCATAAAAAGTCGTTACTTACTGTTAATACTAGTGCCAGTTAAACTGTTAGATTCCTAGCCTTGCTTCTGATTCATCGCCTGAATATATAGGCATTTTAGATTTCTTTAAATTCCATAGTGGATGTGGCTAAAGTAGTTTATCCACCGCTAAGAGATTCCATGTGATTCAATGAAATCCAAGGAAGATTTAGGTTGCTCGAACGATGTACGGTCAGCTTAAACGAGGTGCTTCCTATGACTACTAGATGGTATAACTTAAGATCATTTAAGCCTTTTTCACCGCTCAGTGATAAAGGAATGGAAAAATGGAAAACTTACGTCATTCCACTGCGTTACGCATCAAGCAAGAATAATTGATAACATTAGTAATGCTTCAACGAATTCTGCAAAACTTTTTCTGTGGCACAGCTATTTTCTACTTCTCTTCGTCATCACTAGCTGCCCCAGTTATACTTTTGGTGCTTAATGATGATGCAAAAGCGCTGAAAATAGATGAACCAAAAGAATAAAACTTGTGGATATTTACATGATTGATGACATGATTCCACGTAGATCCAGCGATAAACCATCGAATCTGTGTTACATTTTTCAGCTTGTCGAAATATCGCGTATTAATAGAAGTACTTTATTCAGCAGGGAGGATAATACTAAGTCATAGACGAGCTCAAGTCCAAACTCTTGCCCACCTAGGCCAGATGAACTATGATGCATTCTTAATACATTTTTACCACCCTCGAAAAAGAGGCCGTCTCAGCTCCACCAGGATAACTTCGTGCCTTCCAACTACAGTCCTTCAACCTCAAGGAGGGCCCTTGACCCCTCCCCTTGCTCTCGCCTTATCTCAGATTATATTCCCCTTTTTTGAGCCGCTCCGTCTTCCAGCGACTCAAGACAATCCACGAGCTCAGCCTCACACTACTTCTATCCCTAGGCTAGCTAGCTTTCTCCCTTGCCCTCAGTCTACAACTGAGAGGGCCTCCCATTCGCCCACCCCCAAGACGGATACGGAGCGAGTGCGAGGTTGATGGGAGGGAGAGAGGGGTGTGGGAGCATCTCAAATGATCCCTTGAAATTCCTGTCTCCGTGAGTCATGGGCCAAGGGAACTTCACGGGACAGGGGCAAGAGGCACCGCGAGTACGTGCCATCACGTGGTTCACCCTCTGCCCTCCCCGCCCCGCGCCCGAGTACCTACGTGACGTTTTTAACCACACTCCGCTGTCACCTAGCCCGATGTCTCGCGGGCACCAATATCCCGATTTTATCTCCGCCTCTCCACGCCGAGCGGCAGAGAAAGAAAGCAGCCGCTTTTTATCTTTTCTCACGGTTACACCTCATCCACTTGGCATTTCCCGGGCCATGCCGAAATTTGAGGTATTTTACGCAGCAGGAGAATGCCCGACATAAGCTCTCCCCGCATGAGTGATCTTATTATTACTGCATGAGAAGGGGCGCAACTAGCCATCGGTCAGAGAAATCACAGCTAGGTGACCGGAAGGCAGAAGCCCCTTTGGATTAGAGTAATTTAACCTCCTCGATGTGCGGTTTGGGTAGGAGATCCCACACGGGGAGGTCAGGCCGTAAAGTAAGACAATAAACAAGACAATTTAGAGAGCTGCCATTTTCTCATTCTAAGTTAGCGTATTACGTTCAATCTGTACGAAATTCTAGCGGCCCACCGAGACTAATATAGATCAACGAAGTGAATATCATTTCGTTAAATATTTTCAGAGCAAGTAAAAATGCCCCATTCACATGACTTTACTTCATAACGACTTATAATATAATATGTGGCACCAAAAAAGAATTGAATAATTTTTTAACAAAAATTGAAATCACATCATGGGACATAATTCTGCAGTTTGTTCAGGAGACTAATGGATAATAAAGTAATGATTCTGCAAGGAAAAGTAGATTAATGTTATAGTTAACACAAAAAAGAGAAGAAGTGGACACTATTAAAAAAACAAGCTTCTAAAGCAGGCTCGAAGACAACGGAGAGTCACAAACAAACAAATGTACTGGCTAAAAAGACCTATTGAAACTACTAGTCCCAGCGTTGATGGAGATATTATTAATTTGAGAGGGCAAAAAGAAACTCTTCTCGAATACTAAGTTTTCAATTCAATAAGCCTCGTCCCACATATTGCTCACAGAAAAACTTACCACTTTGTCCAAACTTCACGCGAAACATATCCATACCCAATGGGAAAAAAGATCAAGAGGAGGTCACTAAAAGTCCTAGCATAAGTGGCAATCAATGAAGATTAATCCCGCCAAAGTTTTGCGATAGCTATGGCAATGAATCACAACAAATTTAAAGTGGTAAAAGTGGTCAATGGAAGATAATGGAAGGAACTGGAAATCTAATAGTATATAAGTAAAGGCTGATAATCGAAATGGTCATTTGACGTGAATCTTTCTTTTACCAGCTGGAAAGATGAGGAATATTCTTTTCGAATAGTAGAAACTAATTATTACAAAAGAGGGATAAATGTTGGTCAAGGAGAAATGGCCAGAACCAACCTTTAATAAATCAAAACTAATAAATATCTAATAAAAATTATTAAAAGAAGACTAAAATTTTAGGCTTCAAAGTCGAAAGTACAGTTGAATTTCCTCAATTTCTGAAATTGTGGCCAATCCTGGGAAAATTGTTCTCCTGTGTTAAAACGAAGCAAAATTTAAACTTATTCATATGACGTTCTAGGTGACTACATTCGAAGATTTTATTTTGAATGATAAACCTTTTCCTTCATTTTGACTTAACATCACTTAATATCACATTTGACATAATTGATTTGAATGTTAGTCGTTTTTTTTATAATATTCAAAAGGGCAGGAAAATTTTAACAGGTTCCTATTGAGACTTAAATTGCCATTCTGCATTATCACAAGACGAGATTCTCTCACCTCCTCCAGGCGGAGTGCGTTATAGTTTCTACGTATATTAACTCAGGATTTTAATTTTTTCTATGTTCTATAACCTGAGAATAAGTATAAATTAAAATAAATTAAAATATAAAATCATCAATTGCTATTTGATGTCATTAAAAATTTGGTCGTGAAAGAATGAATTACTTGCGTTTCAATGGGAGTAGCAGAGTGTGTCTTGGGGAAAGCAACATTGTGAAATCCATAACTGTTTAAGGAATGAACTCGTAAGAAATCTCAAGAAGCATAGAGAATAGAATCATCAAGAGAGATTTAGGGGACAAAAACTGTATGCGGGACCATAGCATTTGAATAAAACAAATGCTATTTGTAAACTCGACCACAGAAAACATGGAAAAGGAAAGAATGAATATCGCGAGGGAACACAAGAAGAGTGGAATAGAGAAAAAAAGGAAGGGAAATGAGAGGAGGGAGAGGGAGAGAGAAAGAGAGGGAACCGAGGCAAAGTCCGCACGTGATACGCGTCTGAATGTTTTCGAGTTTCGAGATCAAAAACGTGCCGTCTCGAGCAGTCTGAAAAGGAGGCGGGGGAGGGGATGGAGGCAAATTATGAGGGCTGCTGTCTATGTGGCAGCGGAGGAGGGAGGGTGGACGAGGGAGGGAAGGGAGGAGGTTTTGTGGGGTAGTTGAAGGGGGCCAAGTAAACTCACTTCCCTTCTCACACTAGCCGCGTGACAGACGGGGGACTTACTCCTCGGCTGGCTCCCTCGATGCGAATTTTCCGACGAACAAGAGGATATGGCTGAGGGAGGCGGCAGGAGGGAGGGAGGGCGTATTTATCTCCTGTGCGTGGACGAACAGGTCGGGCAAGGAGGCACAATTGCGAAATGTCGTGAATAACCATGGGGAGGACTTAAAATATTTTAATAATTTCATAGAAGAAACAGCTGCATTTCTTATAAATGTGTATTATTAATTTAAAATTATTATTAATTAAAAATATTATTAATTTAAAACTTTGTGAGAAATTAGATACACTTTACTGTCGTTCATATAAAAATATAAACAACTTATAAAGGAATGAGCATCTTTGCTGAATTTGGAAGCTGCCTTTGCGTGAAATTATCGTTAACTGTTTAAGTTTGAACTAAGATTCGTCAGAAAACTTTTCTGGTTGATTCCACTGTTGTTTAGTAATCTTGCGCGTTAAAATAATTTCGCGGAATACATTTTTTTTCTGAAAGTCAATTGATTTTATTCTTTAATTCTCTGTCTACAATGGAATGCTATTTACGATAAGCTGAAACGACACACTAATCTCCCGCCGAACTCAATTAAAATAAAAGGATGGGGAATTGTAAATATTTTAAATGATTACCCTGAGGACCATGGCAGACTACGCCTTCGGAACGTCGGTGCCAATAACCACTATCACCCGGTAGGAAACCCGAGAGCTTTGCATTCTAAATATGATAAACTTTACCGTAGTTCATGTGAAATGAGAAAGATCTTTTAAAGGAATGAGCATCTCTGCGGAATCTGGAAGCTGTCTTTGCGTAAAATCGTCATAAAAATTTGCTACATTGTGTAGAAATGGTTGTATAACTAATTCACCCACCGCTGATCTTCCATAATCGCTAGATACCCGCTAGCAATGATTATTTAAGATGTAAAATGTAAAATTAACTCCATATTGAAGCGCAACAGATTGTATGGTGGCCAAAAACTACGCTATGAAAACGGTAAAAGTCTTGGGAGTAGAAAAAAGATAGATTTAAATATATGGTTTGTAAATATTCCGTGTCATAATTTTATAAGCCTTGTAATGGGGAGATGAGAAATAAAATTCCCAGGAAGAACAATCCATTCACTTAGCATTTTATAGAGCAATTTACATTTTCAAGTATTATGACAAAAATAAAGATAACTTGGAATATCTTTGTAAAAATTGCTCATTTTATTTCTGCAATATGCGAAAATTCCCCACAATTTTGCGAGAATATTCGGATTTTAGAGATAACTGAGGTTATATAATAATTGTTTTTTTTATTCAGCTACAAGACTACTCGATCAAGGTAAAGATGAAGTCATTGCTATATGAAGAACTGATTTTCTCCAATGTAATTTGCGTTCCCGACCTCCCACACATCCGTTAATGAAGAAATAATATCGCATGTGCAAAAATTCGCAATTTCTAAAAGGATGCAAAGTATTTGTAAGTAATTAGCGACCCAGTCATTGAATAAATATAAGAATGGAAATACGTCTGTTTCAACTTTTACTTCAAGTTTAATACAAGACTTATTGCGTATTTCCGAATCAACTATCCATCTCAATTAAGTTCCAAGATTAGAAGTCTGCTCGATAAAAAGGAAGAAAAAATCCTCATAACTTCCATCAACTTCTTCTTCCACAACTGGCAATAAGATTCCACCCAACAATTCCTCCCAAAGATAAAAGCAGCTCATGTTTTTTCTGATAAAATGTGGCATACAAAGAACTAAATTATGGTAAATCTAATACAGAAACGTAAAAGTGAGGAATTCACAGAGGAAAATTAATTCGCCTAAACAATGATTCGGATTCGAATCACCCAGTTACCAGTTTGCCAGGTTCTTCCACCAATTAAAGTTCCCGGGATCTTTCACTGTGAATTTTTGTCGAGGCTTTTAAGGGAACAAGAAATTTGACAGCAGAGACAAGCAGACAAGCAGAGAGCGAATGACGGCAGTATGTCTCCATAATCGGGCGCTTTCCTCCATAGAGATAACGCCCGTTAATGTTTCACCCCTAAAATATTTGTATACAAACAATTACTTTCAAAAATCATGAAGATGAGAAAACTCCTTTTTGTAATGCAAGTTTCATAAAAAATACCAAATCTTCATACCTGCGAGAATGCATAAATGCCAATTTAAGCAGCCATGTTCACTACGGTGGAAGACCCAGGAATAAGTTCAAGGATCAAATAAAGAGAGAAGTACATAGGAAGAGATACCAGGAGGTAAGGGAACTGGTATTAGATAAGGAAGGTGCAGTCAACCAATCTTAGGATTGAACGATCAATGAATGATTTTCACTGCGCGTTAAAACTTTTAAATATTACAAAACTAAACTATATTTCTCCTGAGAGAGGGAAGGGATAAATGATTTAAAAAAAACTGTACCTCGCCTTAGTATGGGGAAAGAGTTACGGAGTAGGAACATTACACCATCAGAAAAATAACACCCTAAACTTACCACAGCCTTTTCAGTAAAAACGCAGTACACAAATCCACTCAGTTTCTCACTCTCTCAGATAATTCATGGAAAACCTCGGCCCTTTATTTAATATTCACCAAGCATTCGGCTGCGGCATAATATTTCATTGCGCTGTTTGGTATCCCCAAGAAGAGGTGGCTGGCGGGGAGGATAGAAATAGAAAAGACGGAGTGAGAGAGAGAGAGAGAAATAATCGGTGGAGAGGAGACAAGAAGAGGGGCAACAAAGGCGATTTTACAAAAACCCCGAAGCTCTCATGTCCAAAGGAAACCGGAGACGGAGCTCCGAGGTTATGTTTTTTGGAGAGGATCGGGAGTATGGGACGGCGGTGGGCGGAGGAGGGAAAGATATCAAAGTCGGGGACGAGGGGGGGTGGGGAGGAGGATCCGTAGGTTATGACTGCGGTTTGGATGTGGCGAAAGTTTTATGTGGGGACGATAGCCGTCAGAAGGATAGGAGACGGGTGGGATTTGGTCGGATCTCTCTCTCTCCAGAGATTCCCAGTTGCCCACCTCTTCTGTCGGCCTAAATATTACCATTGTAGTCCAAAGTTTAACTTGTCATCTCTATTTTCCTTCGCCTTCGTCGCCTTTGGTGGCGATATCATGGGCGATATCGCCAGTGGCGTCATACAGCTCGCCATGCCGAAATACAGTCAGTCTACCATCAAGCAATTCTCTCAGCAATTACTACTACCCTTGTGTATTTCCTATATTCTAAATAAAATGTGCTGATATTTTCCAATGTCAAGCGTAAAAAAGGGATGTAATATCCTAGAGTGAAAATTGCAGTGGCAGGGCCAACATTGTACTGTTTGCAGGAGGGAGAGTTGGCGCGGGCTATCTTCCTTACTTCCTCTTTGTTGATGCCACCAAGCTCAGTTTTTGGCCCCAAAATTGATCCTTAATTCACTCTTCCAGTAATAAAAATGTGACAATCACAGTATGGGCTTTAAATAGGAACTTCTTTGGCTATTGAAAATGAAGCTAAACGATCAGGAAAAGACTAACAGTGAGATTTGAGATGGTTTTTTTCATCTCCACCCCCCAAATTTACTGTCACTGATAAAGACTATCAGATGGTTAATACCTTCAGCACGTTACATTGAAAGGATACTATTAATGCTATAAAAGGATTTTCAATTTTTCATTTTTCTATTGAATTTCAACGTGCACCCACTCCAACATTTGAATTGATTGCTTTATAAAGATAAATGACTGAAGTAGCTTACTTTTACTAGTTTAAGCAATATTGTTCATTTAAACTGGAAAAAAATCTAATTCATAGACAATGTTGCCGACGTAGTCGAATAGGCTGCACTTTGTGACAGCTAATTTGAAAGTAACATACTTGAAGAGATTATAGAAGGAGAAAGACTTTGCCATGAATTTCAGTTGGATAATAATCTTTTTATCTCGAATCTTAGTCAGACCAGATGAAACGGGACATGAAACAGAATAATTATGCTGATAATAATGAATTAGCCCGGGAAACGGTAGAATGGAATGCTGCAGTCGACCATTCTTAGGATTGAACAAGAAATGAAGATGGTACACAGGCATTTACAATTTCTTTTACGGAACAATAATTCTCGTTAGTGATTAATAACCACTGAATAATCGAAGAATTATTTGATTTGGATGACCATCTCCTTATATTTCATCAATATGATGCAACTGTTACCACCAGCTTTAAGCCACGACATTTTTGGTAACATTTTGTAGGTAAATTTGAATAGGATAAAAATGATTTTAAGTATTTTTTTATCGGATTAAAAAAATATTATTTATGCTCCTGGAAACGTAGATTTCTCACTTAAAATTGTATCCTTTTCAGACAATCCTTGACTCAAAGTGCGTTTCAAATAGCTACACCTTTAAGTGCCAACCGAATGCTGTGGTCCTAGGAGAAAAGGGGAACGTCCTGTGCCCACGAATGGCTCAGTTACTCATCTCAGTATCTCATCCATCGAGTGTGAGGTGCCACCCGGACGCAGCCAAGTGATAGACTGGAAATATTCTCCCTTTCTATATTTATATACTTCCAATGCCAAGCGTAAAAAAGGGAAGTTACGTTAGTTGGATCTAAAATTCGCCCGTATAATTTACCAATTTAAACCATATGAAGCTTTCCACAGATAGGTATTTGGACATCATGTGTCACTTTGATTCTGACAATCTTTGAGGTTGGATTAAGGATCATTCTTTTACAATATATTCCAAATAATGGGAACTTTTGAAAGGATAGCTTTTCAAAGATACTTTTGAAATCCAACTCATACTTATAATTCTCAGCCAAAATTCTTAGAATTATGATAATATGTTTCGACCTCCGTGAGCAGGTTTATGATTACATATTAAATAATTTAATAATTACGGAATCGATAAATTATGGTTGCTACTCTGCCAAATTGATAAGTACAAAAGTTCGTTCTTTCCAAGTCCCATTAGTGATTGAAACAAAATCCTCATGGCACTAACATAAGGCACATTCGCAATCATTAATTTCCCTCACCTCCTTCATCTAATTTCTCCTCTTTCATGGCTGATGTCCTAGTACTCCCCGGCTAACACCACCCTGCGGCCGCTGGCAGGGTAGTATATAGAGGCTGAAGTAGAAATGACAAAGACTCAAAGAGTCTGTTATAACATCGTCTTTGAAATGAATAAACACTTGAAACTTGAATGAAAAAACATGGCTAAAGCTGTGATAGCATTTCATTATCAATTTAAAAGCCAGGGGAAAGGTTTGAAGTAAATATTCACATATAAATTTTTAAAGTTTGATTTGAAAACTATTTATTACTTTCAGCTTCCACACGAATCATCCGTCGATAACTAAAAATAAATATTTATAGGGGGCAGTTAAAATGCATGACCTCTAAAACATGAAAAGTATCTGTAGCAGAGAGTAAAAAATACTTTATTCAAAAGATGTATTCCAATGCTATTCTTAGATTTTTATCAAATGAGTATCGGAATATATTTGCATGAAAATTATTGGTGATATCGTTGACCGAACTCTTCCAACAATCAATTTAATCAATGAAAGGCATGAATTTGAAGCATAATATTTCATAATATAATACAATTCTATCACTCAGGAAGCAACTGAAGTATTTCTGGTAATCTTTGGGTTCTGCGAGTATTTTTTTGTATTATTTTTGCAACAATTTTTTTTGCAATTAGAGGAAGGTCACGCCATTAACATTGAGACTTCAAAAATGCTACACAAAGAAAGCAGTTACTGTCCGCGGCTTATAAGGGAGGCAATAGAAATGGAAAAGAGACCCCAAAGAGAGGATGGCTATAAACTCCCTTATAAATGGAAATCTCTTCTTTGGAATTAATTTCTATTTTTATTAATTCTAAATTCATCAACTGCCGAATTTGTTTATTTATAAAAAAGAAGACATTGTTGTTTAAAAAGCCCGACGAAACCGGTAGCAGAGCATGGCGAAACTGTTGCCAAAATAATACACAAAAAATACTCGCAGAACCCAAATATTACCAGATATACATCATGAGCTGCGAAAATCTACAAAATAAGTTCAACTGAAGTATTTGTAAAAATGGTATTAGAGTAATGGATGTTTAGAGTCATGGAAATTCACGCTTCTTGAAAATGAGGCAAACAGGCCTAAGACAGAAGCTACAAAGCCATGGTCAAGTACAATAACCCCACTGCTTGGGATTTAAATAGGGGCTCTATTACCCAAATGCGAGCCCGAGATCCTGCTCTTCCCTCTTGACGGCCAAATTTGGTTGCATAGTTGTTGGTTGGTAGTATCTTACATAATACATTAGTAGCACTCTTGTGTAATCTGCATCGACGGTTAAGGTCATCGCACTCTCTGTTTGCTACTAGCCGACAGGGAAACAAGCACTTGAGCGAATCGAAGAATCGCCCCTTCAAATTTGAGCCGAGCCCAACGATTCTTCTGTGTCCGTTGAAAAGGGGCGTTTCCATCATATAAGGCTGTTTCCATGAAATTTTGAATTTGGGTTGAAAAAAATTGTTTAACTTTCATTCACTTTTAATAAGCTAAGCATTTGTTCAGCCCTGAAAGTCCATCGTGGTTTTCCATTTCGATACGCTGTGGAGTAAAGTATGCCGTCATTGTATCAGCACCTGAAGTGTATTTTCCACCAAGCGTCCATCAGCATCGACGCTATGTTACAGATCTCGCAAATGCTCCCGCTCGGAACATGAAAGAGGAGAGAGAGAGAGATGTTACACCCTCGCGATAGATTATCTCCGGATAACGAAATGAGATAGAAGTTTGGCATGGGAACGACCTCCACCGCGAGGATTATCTTCAAAACGGAGATCTGGGGTGGGAGAAGAATAAGGAGGGCCCAGTTTTTAAAGACCTGACCGTCAAGTTTCTAGTGGGCAGAGGAGGAGAAGGAGGAGGGGGTGGGGAGTTGGGGAAGTGGGGAGGGTCGAGAAGGATATTTCGGGGGAGAGTGTGAGGGCATGAGGGTCGAATCGGAAGAGCGAGGGAGGAGGGGGGGGGGACAAAACTGGAGGATGAGAAGGAAAGGGGGTGGGGAGAATGGGGTGGAATGGTGAAAATTCCTCCGCGATGACAGCCTCCATTCGTATTGTCCTCTGCCACACCTCCGTCCCTCGCCTCCTGACTCCTTCCTCCAGAACTCTCAGCTAAGCACGACCTGGACACCAAACCCTTCTCGCGCCACATCTTCTTCCCCTTCCTGTCCCCATCTCTGCCCCCCCCCAACCTACCCCTCCGCCTCCACCCTCCTCCCCGATCCCACCCATTTTTATCCCCCACTTGGCCCGAGTATTTTTCACCCTGCCTCAATGTTCACCATTGGATTCGAATTCCTTGTCATAAAAAAGCTTCACTTTTGACAATTTCCCATAATCTTCGCGCAAAGCTTTCACTGTCGTCGCAGTTGAGATTTTTATATCGTGGATAAACTTTTATAACTGACTCTAGACATAAGGACGACACTGAAAATGAGCGTGAGACGAACAAGGAATGCCTAGGAAAATACCCTATTACGGATGTGCAGATTCAAAACTTTTCGTAAACACCCTTGATAATCAATCTGGTATATTCAAGCCACTGATTTCATCGATACCACGCCAGTAATTTATTTTTGTTACAAATTAGCTATACATTCAAGGAAGTAAGTATAAAGGCTATATTTCTAAGAAAAGCTCGAGCCCCGAATCTCTCATGGTGTTGCTGTTTTGGCTCTATTTTGCCCTCACTAAAACGGTTTTTCCCAGGCCAAAAAGGTAAGGTAAACTTCGGTAGAATAGCATAACTCACACCTTAAGCAGGAGTATAATAAAAATCATTTTATTGGAGCAATTATGGGTGGGATTAGTTCAGAATACATATCGAATCTCGATGCATAAATCGTATTAAATGCGAATTGTTAGATTTTCCAGTCGCGATGTAGTTCATTTATTATCCTGTAATCATGATAACTTAACGCGAATAAATATTTACAATACATCTGCATCTACGAAATACCGTGCAAGCCAACACTAGGGTGTGTGGCACGGGGTGATTCCACACCGGGCATGCAGCACTCAGCCCAGTTCAAATCAGAACCGCGCATGTTCCCCCGGATGCCAGGCGCAGGCCAAATGCAGTCAGGTAGACAATACGCGGTCAGAACTGAAACTAGGAGAGTGATACGTAGAAGAAAATGCTGCCATGCAGTACACTACTCAAGATACAGGCACTGGTTAGTATGACTAACGCGACAGATAAATAGCACTACAAGGTACTAAAAAAAGCAAAAGCAATATTATGCCAGAGATTGCATGCGGGTTTTGTAGCTAATAATAATGTTCAGATATTTAGTACTACTGAAAAAACCTATTCAACCTAGTCAGTATCCTAGAACTGATCTATCGCAACTATTATGGTCCCGTATTGCACGTGGAAAAAATGACGTTTTACATCTATCGGTTCTGCAGTTTATTTCCTTAATTTTATGCCTGTGATCGTTGTTACCATAATAGTTTGGCTCTAGCAAAATATTTTCAACGTCCGGCAAAAAATAGTCTACATCAAACTTTCGTAAAAGATTTCACCGATATATTTCCCTTCGATCGGATAGAGGTTACCACCCTAATTCCCTCAACAATTTAATACGAGGCGAGGTGGAATCCTTTAAAGAGAGGACGTGGGACCCAACTTAGCCACCATATCTGGTGCGCAGGGACATACCGTACAGGAATGAAGAAGGGGGTTGGCGGGCGGCGTGGCGGAAGGGTGTGCCACTGGGGTCCGTTTCCTCGCGATGCAGAGAGAGCACACACGCTCCTTGATGGAGTGGCGCGCGGAGTGAGGGGGGAGAAATCGTGATGGTGCACGAATTCCAAGAAACAGTTTCTACAAGCAATACAGGATGATTGATGTTGCTGTCGGATTTTGATCGCCGTCTGATTGCAAAACTCGATCTGATTCTGACGTGAGCGGCGGCAAAGTAAGGGAGTCAGACGGCGCTCATTTCAAACGGCCTAGTAGAGGAGGAGCAACATCCATTGAGCTGGGAAAACTGTCATTTCCTCCCATGCCCGCCTTTAATTTCTCTCTGCGTCATTAACCTTGAAGTGCGCCGCCTCGGAGACTGGTTTATCCCGTCATCACATCTCGGTATAAATATCGCGCATCGACGTTTAATTCGCCCATCGTGAAGCGGACGCATTTTTCTCGAATGGCACTTATGACTGAATAAATTAGACCAATTATTATTGGCAAGAATCACTCCTCAACATCTATCTGCAGCGTTATTGATATATTTCTGGTGTTTCGTATTTCCACCTATCAATTTATCACGGATATGCGTTATCAGTAATCAGGCATTCATTTTGATAACTAGATTATGTAATTAAGGTATTATTCAGTAACTATCAGTAAAATCGATACAACTCAGTACCATGTCGTTAAAATTGGTTCCATGTTAAAATTTGTGTTTGATCATGGTAGTAAGATGTAGAAGTATGTTTTATTCACGACACTGAAGGAAACCAACTTATTAATCAAGAGAGGTAGTAGTCGCTTTGAAAAATACTTCTGAGAAGTTTTATTTCCAATTAATGCTCGGATGTGTTCCGATACGATGAACAAAAAACGTTTTATATAACTCCAAAACTTCTAATGAAATCCATGTATTTTTCATGTTCATTTATGGGCGCAAGAATCGAGAAGCAACGCAAAGCCTGTATTAACAGGCATCACCAATTTCTTCTACATGCCTTTCACATGTATGTATTACCCAATATATTTACCATTGCACCGGTCCATCGGGTTGAGGTTGTTTGAGCGAAATATCATTTCACCTTGAATTCAATGAATTTAGTCTCAGTTTAAAGAAAAAAACCTCACCAATACAAAGGTATAAAAACTCAGCTACTTTCCACATTACTTTCCAAAATATTATATGATATTTGATATTTGCCAAAAAAACACCAGGCCTTTGACATGGGAAATGGGACGTGTATGCACTCCAGAGAAAGCTCATTTGAAAAAATAAGGAATTTCTAACACCTAGATATCGTCAAAAAATTAACAATGTGTAGTTTGTATATTTTCTCAACTAGTTTAAAAAATATATATTGTCACCGCAATGAAGTCTTCGTGACCAGAATAAAACTTCTGTTTTGAAGGCGTTTCAAACGTACCGCGCGAAAAAAAACGAGTCCAGTGAAAGACTCGTTTAGATATTTCTATTAAATTACTTACAATTTCCATCATATAAAACTATATTATTGCACCAATAATAATGCAATATTTTATTCATGTATCCTTCAGCCAGTGAAATTAAAACGTATAATTAGAATATAGTCCCTATTATTAGTAGGGAACCATTCCACTCAAACTACCTTAAGAATCAAATTCCACAAGAGGAATAGTATATTCAATAATAAAACTGGCACTTATGAAAATAGTACAGATATTGACAGAATGAGGAGGAATCCGCTGAGGAGGAATGAATGACTGAAAATCGGCGAATTAACATTTTATGGGATTGAAATGTATATTATTTTTTGTAATTATTACTTCATTTCTTCTTTTTTTCTTTATTTTTTATAATAATTTTCTTACTTTTGTATTAACTATGTAAAATATCTCATGGGCCACAATGGCCCACGATAATAAATGAATTGAATTGAATCCGCCGCATGAAAAAAACCCTAAGAAAATGACGTATCTTGATTACGGAAATCGAACAAAGTATAAATATTACTGGTCTCGATCGGCAAACCAAGAGTAAAAATTCAGGACAACGAGAGCAACTTCACACGCGAAACAATTACTCTGCTGCAATTTTCCGTCGGCCCTCTGACTGCGGCTCCCCTCCGACTCTTCCCGATGAGTTCCACGCAGCCTCTCTCTCTCTCTCTCTCCACTTCCCACCCCGCCGCAACAGAGCCGTGGACCCGGCCGCTAAATCTCGACGCATCCCACACGTCGCCCTCGCCCCCCTTCCCACCCACTCCCCCGCTTCATCTCACCCCTCCCTTTTTGTCTCACCTGTGGATGCCACCACTCTTCCCCCTTTCTCTCTCCCTCTCTTTCTCTCCTCCCTCGCATTCCCTTCCTCCCCCGCCCATACTCTTAAGCTCCGCTTGTCCCTCCTCCTTGAATACCATTCTCTCTCTCTCTCTCTCCCACAATCTCCGCCTCTCACTATTTCTACATCCTCTCCCCTTTGCCCTCTCTCTCTCTCTCTCTCTCTCTTGCCATGGGAACGCACCTGTTCGAGCGGCGGCAGCTTCTCGGACGATGGCACGGCCGCATACGGCAATATCCTCCGAGTGAGAGAGCCGCCTCCTTGTCTCCCCACGTCCTCTCAACTATGTAGCTGTAGCCTGGCGAAGGAAATAAAATGTCCCATTCCGGAGTGAAGGTTTTTCCCTTTCCATTCCACACGCCTGTTTTTCTTCCCACAGTTGCGCGGGACCTGCCTCACAAAACTCTAGTGGCGCTAAAATAGAATATCCCTCAAATGACCCGTACAAAAAGAACGCCAAGAGGTTTTTAGATGAAAATATATTATATAAAATTTAACTGTTTCATTTGCTTACACGGCTAAACTTATCCTTTGGGCCAGTTTGGGTGAAGGTTCCTCACTCTTGTTCTACAATCTGGTGATCAATGGCCAACTATTTTGGCGCAGAAACATGGCTCTCATCACTGCACGACTCAATCTGCCGGAAAATTACAATGAAGTACGCTTAGAAAGAATATCGACCGCTTTTTAAAAGCTATGGTTCTTGAATCAAAATGTTAGTGCCAACATTTAGCTCAACCGCAACCGAGTGTGAAAGCACCAATTTTTTACGGCGATTGAGTCTATGTAAGATATCTATAGCTTGGGTTACCTCAAAAGTTAAAAAGATACTACTAATCTCAATTTTTACGTTTAACTCGCATTGGAAAATACAGAGCACAGTCATGAAATAGGAAACTAAATAAAATACCAATAAAGTAAAAGCTTGAGAGTAGAGTCACGCAGCTGTGCGTGGACGCAATCATACCTTTCGAATTAAGCAGTATTAGGCGCAAAAATTGCTCAACGTTTCTCTTGCGTTGCTGCGAACGTCTTTAAGAGCGAAATTCATTCTTATCTCAAAAAGACGCTGCAATATGAGAGAAACGTCAAGTCAAGCACGCTCCGAGCGAAGCATTACTTGAAATGCGGCCGCAATTAATAAGACCTCGCTAAAAGAACTCACTAGAATATTTTAGATACTTTGTAATGCCTCATAAATAGATCTGGGGAAAATGTTATATTTTATGATAAAACAACGTAAGTGATAACGTATCATAATGCCTCTATTGCTTAGCAACTTCAATCATGCAAAAAATAATTTTGGGAATAGAACTATGGCACAAAGCCACCAATTTGGCATATAGAAGAAAGCAGAATATCAGTTATTATATACTCTTAGCGTTTTCCTAATCTTTTCACTTGAACTTCATCACTATCAGTCAATACTCGGAAGTACTAATCTCTTCTCTCTTTTTTACGATGAGCTTTCTGATTCTGAGACTTCATTGGACGCTCACTTCTTCAAAAGAGCTTAACTAAATTACAAATGACTGAGAGATTTAACGGAGTTAAATTTATTTCAGTCTCTTTCAGGGTGGTTTCATCCAAAGACCAGACAAAATTTCCATATATCACGTCCCTAAGTCCATATCGCAAGAGTACAGAATGGCAGGCAGATGGACAATCTAACAACAGAAAGATAAATTTCCTGGACACTTAGTAGAACTATAAAAGCACGAAACGACCTCACCCATGACTATTCTTTATGTAAGGGCCATTTTAATCAGTATCCATAATTAATCCATAATACGCCTTACTTGAAGGAGACAAGTAGAAATGCCCACTTGAGCCCATCATAGTTAAAATAATAACACTCTTTGGATGCCCGAATTTTGCTTCGCTTTGTGTAAAGCAGTCGGGTTAAGAGAGCATTGGAGATCGGGTCGGTGTTTTGGCTTGAGCAATGGTTTCCTATTCCGAGGGCTCGGGGTTCAAATCTCGGCGGTGGCGGATGTTTCTCATTGGAATTCCAATACTTGTTTAGGCACCATGTGATGAACATTTTAAGTTCAAAGCTCCATCCGTCGGGTGGGACTTGAACAGTAGATTCCTTGTTCTCTTTCTTGACATCAGCCTAATGCTAATACCGAGTTTTTCTCCGCCCCGTTCTCTCCATCCTAAATGATCATTCCCTAATCAACCAGCACGCCTATTCTCTGCAGCGGAAATTGCCTCAGTTGTCGGTCTCCCCTCCCTACTAACCAGCCAACCTATAATAAACAATATATTGTGTCATTTGAAAGATAAAATTTCCAAGAAATAAAACATAAAAATTCTGCTTAATGGATTAAAAAACTACTTTAAATATAATATTTTATGCCAAAACAAGTAATCATTAGAAAACTTGATTTTTAAGCATTATAAAACAAATACCCCAGCCAATAAGGGTGTTAGGGAAGCCGCGACCTATTATGAAAAAGAAGCATTTAAGGAACATCGTAACATTCGTGCATATTTAAATTGGATGCAAATATTGTCTCCAAAAACATCGGCAATAATTTAGCCATATTTCAATCAAGCTATTCATGCAACAGTCATAAGTCTCATTTTTTTATTTAACTCATTTTAGTGACTCTTTCTTAAACCATCAGTTATTCAAATGACCATATTTCAACTATCACCACGTATTTTAGGGCAAAAGCATTTTCAAAAGAAAAACACTTTTTTCAACCTTGAGAAATAAGGTATAAGAATTAGTGTCAAAATATAAACTATGATAGGTTATTTCCCATTGTAACATGTGCTACAGGAAGAGAGAAAGGAGGCATGTGATGAATATAGAGAGAAAAGGAAATGTCAAATCACTGAATACAGAGAGTAAAGGCAATCGCTGTGGCAGAGAGCAAGGAAAGTGTGCGCACAGATGAGGCCAGCAATGCACAATGATTTCGAAGGCAATAATTAGTTTTTTTTAATGAGTAAAGAGGGCAAAGCAAGGTGAGGGACGGGGAAGCGATGCATTAAAGAACAAAAATAGTGAGACCGAATGGGATGACAGCAATGTCAGGCACTGCTGGAGGGAATATTCTGAAGAATTCATAAAAATTCTGTAAGTGATTAGGATGAACTTTCGAATTATTTAGCAAAAGTTCCAGTATGAAAAGGAAAATAAGAGAGAATGAGTTGGTAACGGCAGTGAGAACACTGAAAAATGGAAAGGGTGCAAATGAAGATGCGCTACTCAATGAAGTGCTGAGTGTAGGTTATTCCATCGTAAGTTTCCGCGGCGTTCAGATGAATGCTTCTCCATTTCTCGGGTTTCCACCGCGTTGGTTGTTTTTGAGACAATAGTTTCTCCCGTGTTTCACCGGGCGTCCTCAGGTCGAAGTGCCGGGGCAAAATTTTGGCCGCGTTGATATTAGCCATCTGTTTCCCTCCGTGCTCTATGATTGGCTCTTGTCTTCCCGCCAATTCCTCTTCCATACACTGGATAGGCGGTAGCCGTCTCCTCCGTTAAAGTCATCCTTCGCTTTAGTTATTTCAATGGAATCCCTAATCAGCCAAGGATAATATCTTTCCTCCTTGAATATCAATTTGGCCACGTAAAAATTAATTTTGTGGCCAGGCTTGCTCCACGCATGCTCATCAATCGCCAGTAAACTGAACTGATTATTTGAATATCTGAACGACGGTGTACCAAGTGTTTGGAGATATAAATGCGCGAGTTCTATTGTGCGCAAATAATGCAGTGTTGCTGTATGCAAGCCAACTGGAATTATAAGGGCTCATAGTTACTTTATATTAAATGTTAGAGGGCAAAATTGTCAAAGAGCAAAGTAAAAATTTTGTAGTGGAAAGTGAGAACAATGATTATATAATTAGGATAAATAGTGAATTAGTTGAACAATATGAGGATTTTTTTTATCTTGGCCAAATGATTGTAAGAAATGGAAGGATATATGGAGATATTTTAAGACGTGCGAATGCTGGTAGGGAATTCGTAGGTTAAATTACAGAGAAACATCAAGTCAAGCACGCTCCGAACGTTCATTACTTGAACTGCTGCCACAATTAAGACTTCACTAAAAGAATTAACTAGAATATTGTTGATATTTTGCAATGTGTCAAAAATAGATCAAGGGAAAATGTTGTATTTTATGATAAAACAGCGAAAGTGATTAAGTGTAAAGTATATGAGCAAAAACAAAACATGTTCTGATTTTTCTCGAATGATTATGCGCATGATTATTCATTCGCCAAATTTTCCGTACCACAAGGAGCATCAGCGTCATTTGAATGATCATTCATCGAGTAAACCGGCCTTTATAATAACTTGTCTTAATTTCGAGCGAATTTAGGACTGTATAGTCCTCTCTTACAATTAACTCATTTTAACACACAAACATCCATGTCCTGGGTAGTGGATTATCTACCCAGGGGGATTCGAACCCGCGACCCTCGGGTTAACAGGCAAGGACTTTACCCCGCCACCTCTGGGGCCGACCTTTACGGATAGGAGAGCGTGAATGCAGCGATGCATATGTGTAAGAGAAGCATGACTGGTTTGGAAGGAAGGAGCACCATTACCATTGTAGTATACGGAGAGGGCGCTTTCTATTGTGGCCAATGTTAGAAGTGGTAACGTGGGCGTTGCCTGTCCGCCATTTCTGTTAGCCCCTCTTACTTAATTAGTGCATTCGGGCTGTAGCACTAATTGTACAATTTTACGATATTTTCCATCGATAAGCTACTAAAAATCAGCATGCATTTATTTCTTAAATATGCATTCCCCTCATATATTTATTTATCAATTTAAATAAACAATAATCCGCATTCTTGATGAAAATTATGGTAAAATTGAGTAAAATGTGTTTCAAGAGTTGCTTGCCTTTCAGACAGATGGTTGATATTCTTGCTTTACACCCGCTAATTCTTTCATTCTGTCTTGCTATCCTCAGGAAAGTAAGGATTTTTGCAGGAATAACTAATATGGCTGTTATTTCAGAAGTCAGACAATAGTGTTATGACGTAGTGCCCTCTCCATCCAACTAAATGGGTATTACTGAGGAGATTATTTTAGGGAATCTACTTTTCTAGAGCTAACGTCAACAATAAAATTTGTTGACTTTGTCGACCCCGAGAGGGATTGGAATGATGGGTACGTATTCCAACAGCTGCGGAACTGGCCACGTAGGTAGTAATATGGACGGAGTCACCCGCTGGACAAACAACTGCGTGAAATTCACAGTGGAAAAATCATTCACCGAGATTCGGATCCCCTGATTTTTCTAATGTGAATGGGACATGATTTTTCCACGGTCGAATTAACACAAATGGGTATGCATGAATGTGTGTTGGGCTAATCCTCAAACTTCTTGTTGGCCTCCTGTGCTACAGAGTCGCCCGAAGTGGAGAACACCTTGTTCTCATGATTCAATGGTTCAAATAAAAATGATCGAAATGGAGATCACATAATTGAGTGATGCGTTGGTAACATGAACGGAAAATGAGTGTGGGGTTCGACTCTTATTTCAAGTCAAGAATATTTTCTTGATGAAATGCCACATCTGAGTGTTAGAATACAAAACAATTGTAATCAAGGAAAAGGTAGACTGTCGATTCAACTGCAAGAAGGCACTTTAACGTCAGTCCAATTATAATAATTTTAATTTCAAATGACAAGAATATAAATCTCAAGGATAGTAAACAAAAGGCTCAGAAAAGGAAGCGTGGCTGGGTAAACTTATTGTGTTTAAGCAAAGAAAATAAGGGTAAGGGTAAGAGGATGAAAACATAGTCCTTTATTTATACATTAATACTCCTGTCAATCAGAGAAGACCTGAAAGAAGCAGGCATAGCACCTCAGGCAGTCCAAGATGGAAACATTTTTGGAAAAAAATTAGCGGTTGTATGGTGGCCGAACCAGAAAAATGTTAAGAGAACCAGGACCATCTGGACGGATGAAATAAGCAAGGCCCATTCGGAAATAATTAATGAAATATGTTCGCACGAAAGACAAAGCTAACAAAGCGCCGCTAAATTTGTTATTCGAGTCGTTCGACAGGGCCAAAACGTGCATAATAATAGCAATCAATACTCCTGTTTTTTTCCTACCGCCTATCCTCTATCTTCCTATTCGAATCCATATTGAAAATAAGCCTTATACTTTTCCTCAGTTATTGATTGTAATGGTACACCGCGTTTCGTAGCTGGCTGCATTTTCAGTTACAATTAGTGTGCAATTACAATAAATAACTGTGTAAAAGTACAACGGCTATTTTCAATGCGATTCAAATATAAAATACTTCCATGAAATGACGCCTGAAGGGGTAAAGTTTACTTTATCTTTCTCATCAGCGCTTGCCAGGAATTCCGCCCTTAAACGCCCAGCTCATTTAATTTGCACACCAATTGTGCCCATTTCTTTCAACGCACCATCAATCCATTTTACATACCTTTACCCGTAATGAACGCTGAAGTGACTACATCGAATTTTCACCACTGATTTCAATCCCTCCCCGATATACGTAGTTCTTTTTCGTATTCATTTTCACGCAAGAAACTTTTGCCGCTCCCACTTGGCAAAAGCCTCCTGCCAGCACCTATCTTATTTCCAATGGAATATTTGGGACTCATGCGTTGTCACTCTTCATTTGAGACTGAGCAATGTAGGATATGAAAAGAAAGAATAAATAAATTGCTGATATCAGAGAATCCACAGATTTTGTGCTGACAGCAAAATAAAATTCAAAACATTGATCCATAAATTATCAAATATAAAGAGGTTTGTGATATATACTTTATACCTTAGCCAAGAGTCCCTTTCAGTAATGCCCTCAATATTGTAAATGCGTCGTCTCCCAATGAAGGCCTACACCATATCCTTAGTTCCCTTCTTACAAGCACTTATGTTTTAAGATTTAAATATGTTTCATTAAAATGATTGGGATGACCCTTTGGAGGGGAATGAAAATATTTCTCCAAAAACTCTTTGTTATTGGTGTGAAAGGTTAAACGATAACGATTTACACGCGACAAAACATGTATAGTTAATGTTTTAAGTGCATACTTTACTCATGCTTACATACTCAGAGGATGTCATGTTACACAAGTTCTGTTGCGCTGACTCACCATTCATAACAGCCATGGGTCCGCTATTTCTCAAAATAATTTTTCAAAATGATATTCTTAGTCAGGACAAGGCATGTCGTTGATATCCAGCCATTTTAACTTATTTGTAAGCGGTAAACACTAACGATAGATTACAATGTAAGAAGATGAATGAGTAATTCAGCAAATGGAATGTATCAAGAAAACCAGATCTTAAATATATGGAATTATGAAAATAGTCACTTTTTAACAATCAGTATTTAAAAAATATGAATGAAGAGATGCAGCTGATTTGATGAAGAGAGAATGAAGAGAGCAGCAGCAGAAGAGATCAGTTTTTGGATTGATAACTACGATGCGATGCTACCATGCGACAGGATGTCAATCTTCATTCAAGACAGAGCTATGTAGGGTATTAAAAAAAGGATAAATAAATTGCTGATATCAGAGAATCCACAGAATATTTGATCAGTCACCCAAATTTACCTACTAAAAATGTATACCCAGTGAGCGATGTTTCAGTGATGTTATTTCTTTAATCGAGGTAGCGTTAAAGAAAAGAATTTGCTAATTCTTTATTCGTATAATTATAAGATTTAAAAAAGAAAATATTCTAAATAAGACAGATGAAATATTAAATACCTACCAAAACTTTGGTATTGAGTGAGCAAATTAAACAGGATGTTTCGGTATATCATAAGCATCAAGAGTAGGTATGATTTGTTCTGAAGTGCTGCCAGAAACAATATGTCAGTAACATCCTTAAGCTAGACCATATAGGCTCGCGTGACTGCTACTTGCCACAGCAAGTACGTTTATCAAAACTATTTTAAAACTCGGGATTTCTATTAGTCGAGTATTGTAAAGCAGTATTACAAGACCCTAGCCAGCAACAAATTTCTTTGAAGGTATTTACGATTTCTTTATTCATAACATTAAACGATTAAAAATTGATTATATTCTAATTAAGACATATGAAACAATAAATACTAACCAAACCTCAATGAGCACTAATAGACTACACCATAGATAGAATAGAACACTATTAGACAGAGTTTACAAAACTCAATGAAACCCTGTTAACCCATTTCATTGGGAATGAAATACGTTTTTCCATTCGGATATTTTTTGTCGTGTTGAACTATAACAAATCTGGCGGCGAGTTTTTTCGCATCGGAAGAGGATGTGTGAATTATTGAATACTTATTGCATGAGTAACATGTTATGGTCAACGATGAACACTTTTATGCATGATTTTAAATTGTATGATTAAAATATCCGTCGTGAATTAAATTTACTAACAGAATTTTCAATTTTATGAGAAGTGATACTTCACACCTTTATCTTCATAATTCATGTATTGATTGTAATTGATTTTTCATCTACAAAAATGAGATATGGGTTAACTTCATGATGAGTGCGAACTCATTATTATTATATAATCCCAAATGTTAAGGCTTTACATCATCTGGGAGAAAAAGTAAATTTATGGTTTAAAATAAGGTATTATTTGAAAAAAAAACTCTTACGTGAAGTCAAAGTTTGGTTTTGGGAGTTTATTGATACATGAATTGTGGAAATCATGAGAAGTAATGACTCTAATACGAAGTATGTAAGTAAATACTCTAGTACGAAATATGAGAAGTAATGACAAAAATTTTTATTTTCGCGTTACAGAAAATTGTAAGGTCAGTCGACACTAAGTGAAACTTTACCACAAAGAGACTACAAAGTATTATTCCAAGGTTAATTATGACTTCTGCCAACCATACATTCTCTAAAAATTAATTGCTGAAAGGTAATACTCTGCAATAATTTCTCATTAATAAAAATGCCCAATTTTCTATGCATGATCCTCGTTAATGTGGAAAATTATAAGTTTTCAACTTATTCCTACCAGTACTCATATATATATATATATATATATATATATATATATATATATATATATATAAATACGTTGATGGATTGGAGTCAGCCATGCGGCGATGAACACACGATGTGGATAGGATGGAGGAGATAGACACACAAAAAAAGAGACGATCACACTTACATAGCTATGTAAGTGTGATCGTCTCTTTTTTTGTGTGTCTATCTCCTCCATCCTATCCACATCGTGTATATATATATATATATATATATATATATATATATATATATATATATATATATATATATATATATATATATATATATATATACATACAAGTATTATTACATATAAGTCATAGCTTCCCACTAGGCACAGTTTCCTACAAGCCATAGCTTCTCGCAAGATATAGGTTCCCGCGAGAACTTCTTCATCCTCTTCATTGGTCGTTCAATCCTAAGATTGGTTAACTGCAGCCCTCCACCCTTCCCTATCTAATGCTAGTTCACTTACCTCCTGGTATCTCTTCCTATGTACTTTCCTCTTTATTTGACCAATGAACTTATTCCTGGGTCTTCCTCTAGGGACTTTTCCCTCTATTTTACCTTCAATAATTCTTCTTCAACAATAGTTCTTTACAAACCCATTGTATCTCAGGGCGCATCCAATCCATCTTGTTCTTCTTTTCTCTATGGATTTTCCATATGGTCCTTTTCTCTTCTACTCTTCTGTACACTTCATCGTTTCTTATTTTTTCCGTCCATTTTATCTTCAATATCCTCCTCCAGCACCAGGTTTCGATTCTAGTCTGTTCTGGTCTGCTTTTTCAATGGCCAGTGCTTCCGATCGATAGAATGCTACTCTCCACGCGAATGTTTTCACATACTGTTTCCTGGTTTGAAGTCCTATCTTCTTTGAGCACAGCAGTTGTCTTTTTCCCATGGACGCCTTCTTAGCTTGGTCTATTATCAACTTGATGTCCGTTGTACTTCTTCCGTCCCACGTAATGGTGCTTTCAAGATAGGTGAAGGAATCCACTTGCTCTAGTTTCTCTCCTCCCAGGGTGACTTCTGCATTCGTCTTCTCTCTTCCGCATACAAGGATTTTAGTCCTGGTCTTACTTTTTTCTTCTTCTTTTTTTCTGTTCTTAGTAAATTGCCCCGCATGATGTAGCTTGAATAATAATTTTTGAATTATTTCCTTCCAACTTTGTCACACATTTAACGTGTTGTGTCGCTCTTTTCATTCCGTACTAGCACATGAAATATTAGTTCATATGCTGAGGTGTCGTATAGATATAAGTAGAACTGAAGACCAACTATGAAAATAGCTGATTCAAACGATTAAATGCGCATTCGCTTCATCACACAGACGGAACAGTATCCAGCAAGGCCACAAGGGATTACGTTTCGGATTAAGATAAAAGTATGAATGTGAATACGAATACTGGGTGAAAACCTTACAGCTGATTTTCAAGAATACATTTACCTTGTTGTCCAAAGATCCACTTACTGTGTCCTCACAGATGCAGCGATTTTGATCTGAGGCGGACCGCATGAGTAATAAAAATGAATCCGTAACGACCCAGACGGCGAGAAAGGCAAGATTTAAGGAACCTAACGGCCCACCACTGAGATGATTACAAACTCCCTATTAAATGTACCTATGAAGTAGTAGGGATAAGAAAGAAACATATCACCTTTTACCACAACTGATTTAACATTTTTAAAGGTTCGAAGTTACATAGGTACCTACTAAAAAATAGGATACATAGACAGCGTTGTTTCAGTGATGTTTTTTCACGCATCAGAGGTAATGAAAATAATTATTCCCATTAGTAATTTCAAATATTTGCTAATAGATACAAAAAGTCGCAGATCTCTCTCTTATGTCATGAATATTGTTCCATAAACTTATTTTAAAACGGGCACTGCCACTAGCACGCCCGAAATGCTTGGCAAATTCGGAGCAAAGGCTATGGTTTACCAAAAACAGGCGTCACTTCAGTGCTTCAAGACGTCATTTTCTTCTATTATCTACTTCATAAATATGAATGGCATATCAAAGAATGAGTGGACTATTAAAGAAATCTTCACAAATATTCCATCATATATATAAGCTATTTGACATCGCTAGGCTTGTTCATCACGCATAAGCCACCCATCACTCAAACCTTTCGAATAAAGACGGTCATTTTGCAACTAATCCATGTATAAACTGGCGCTTGAACATAAAAATCGAATCGAAGCCCACGCACAAGGAAGGACTCGAACCCATAACCTTCAAAACACATTACGAGCTCTCGAGTCACCGTGCATCCTCATACGGAAAGCTCGCCCATCCTGTCGGCCATTCTTGCCCACACATTATCTCCCAATGCATTACCAACGCAAACGATGGAAATCCAAAAGAAAAAAAAACACAAGAGAATGAAAGAATCCCTCAGGAGGGCGATTGGTAATATCGACGGGATGACAACATGCTCCCCGCCGAGGGTCAGGGGCATTCTCAAAAAAAAATTTAAAAACTCCACGGAACCCCGCGGAGACGTCGAATGAGATGGAGTGAAATTGAAGAGGGGGGTTGGGTGGGTTGGTGGGCGACCGGAGGAGGGAAGGGTAACGCCCCCCTCCGCCTCCCGGGAGTGTTGGGCGACCGGGACCGAGAGCGGAGAGCGCGAGATGGGCCGAAGGAGCGGACCCTGCCCGGGCTCTCTCCCGGGGCCCTGCGCCCCCCTCCCCCTCGAAAAACCAACCAATCCCCCCACCGCCAACCGCTCGCCCGCCACATCTCCGAGCACGACGACGCTATGATTAATAGCGATGATTTTCGAAAATGGACTAATGATTGCCAGCCCCCAGCGGCATGCGCGCCCGCGCGGCCGACACAATCCTCACCTCGGCCGTGTCTCGCCTCTTCCCGACTCCCGCCGTCCACTCACACACACGCACACACCCTGGACCCCCGCGACCCTGCCACCACAACTCACACACACCCTTCTTTCTTCTTCTCTCTCTCTCTCTCTCGCCCACATCCCGAATTATCGGTATTTGAGAGTCGAAGGGCGTTCAAGCGCGATATCTCTACACAAAATCCAATGAATTTTGCATAGTTGCCAAAAAATCTCGCATTTCAACCCGCTAGGGACGAGTGAGTCAAAATTTGTTACGTTTCCAAATAATTGAAATATCTGTATCTACTTTCTAAGAGGCTTGTCCATTTAGTTGCTGCACTAGACACAGTTGTAACGCTATGGGTTAAGTGTGTGGAAAGTTGCGTCTCTTTCGGCGGTTTATCAAATAATTTGACTTGATGATTGTGTGACACTTTTCACTGACGATAGCGTGCCTGGTGGAGCTCTGAAATAAATAGTTTCAGCAGTGAGATGAAAAACAAAATTGGGGAAAGTTTAAGAAAGGTGCGTTATAAAGGGAATGTTGAAGTATACCTTGTGTAAATATTATTATGTAAAGCATTAATTTAAATTAAACATATACAATACAAATTGGTACGTCACATTTAAAATAGTGTAATTTTTTGATAAAAGTTTAAATAGCACTTTTCAAAAACTAATATAGTAGCAGTATTTTTTTTCATGCTGATGTTTCATAATTCCGTCCATAGAGTGTTAAATCACACATCTATATCACACAATCATTTCAGTATTTCTTTGAATCACTTGTCTTTTTTACAGAAACCGTTTTCCAATTGTTTTTATTCGGCCGCACGCTTCTGAGCACTGTTATTAATTATAAAGTTTACCGGCACAGATTGCGTCAGATCCGTTACAGAAATTCATAAATTGTTCTTATCTCCTTGCTCACCTCATCTATTTGCAAAGTATTTTTTTTAAATTAACACATATATGACCGTCATAATACATAGTAAATTTCAAGCATTTATCAGTTACAAAGGCTTTTTGAGTGTGTGACCTTGGCATGAAATAAAAATGTCAATTGAATTACCCAAATTTCAGGAATTTACCCGGGATTTCTATCATAAAAACAAAATTTTTGCCCCAATTATATCATTAAATTTATTTAACGAATATTCCAGAAGCTAACATTTAAAAATCCAAATTTTTATATGGTATCTCACATGACTAGAGCATAATCTCAGTCAAACTATAAAATACCACAGTGCTGTGCCCCAGTGGTCGTCGCAGAAGTCCTCTACTGAAAGCTGAGATAAATCATTGAACGAGGGGAATGAATAATTAACACTCTTCTCACCTTTTACTCTGCTCGTAAATGGAGTGAGGCAATATTATTAAACAATGACTTTGCTAATTGGTAAATTTGATTTCCATTCCACACCATGAATACCTTTCATAAATGGCTTTTCTATCGACACTCCGTTGGTATGCTGCTCGCTTCTCCATCCGGCCAGACTTCTATAACCATTCTACTAAAGCCCACCTTAAGCCCCCGCACTATTCCCAGCATGCGGGAGTGATCATGAGACAGGACCCCTGCTGTTTCCCGGAAAAAGAAACTTCAGAGGTGGTCTGGCGTGCGTGCATGCAGTGAAGACGAAGAGACAGGCTTGGTTCAGTACCGAGCGCTGAGAACGGTCAACAGGATGATCGACAGTTCCAAGAGACAATTACGCGTGTTTGATGATTCTGATACGTGTACAACATGGCGTTCAGATAGTTTTCGGCACATCTCCAAACCTGATCTTCTTTTGCAACCATCTATTTCTAGAGATGCGCGGACATGTTCACAGCGGGCCTATTTGACGATGAAAACATTTATATTACTCCCACTCCAAAGCAATACATCGATTTTCAAATGCTTTTAAAGCTAACGCATGCATAAATTCAGACAACGAAGCGATTGATTTAGAAATGTAACGGCTATATAATGGAATATCATGCTAGGTTATTACAAATTTACCTATTCAAAAGTAAACTCTTTGAAGCAACGTCTAAGTAGCGACACAATTGGGTTGGCCAATCAAATTTCATTAGTTATTTCTCTGAGTAAACTTTATTTGAAATCAGAAGTGTGGCACATATCAATCAAGCCATCCAATGAGGCAGAGTACACATAAGTTAAACCATGTGTTTTCATTCTTGGAGGAGTTTAACACAGCGTGAAAAGCTTCGTGAAGTATCCGCTCAAGACCTACCCGATAAAAGTATCGAAAAGTTCTGTTGTTGAGGCAGTCATTAAGTTGTTATCCTAAAGCTTAGTTGTTAAAAGTCTTAGTCGTTCACATTAGACTGTTGTCCGCAGTCATAAGGTTAAATTGTTTTACATTTATAAGTAAGTTGCAACACACACAGCAATGGTATTAATTATAAGAACAACTCCTAAAGCCTTATTAGATCATAACTTTAGTAACTAATTGTATTGAGGGTAAAGAAAATGTTTAAAATAGCTTACAGGGATCAAGCCCACCAGTAGTAAACCCAAGGTGAAAATAAAATAAGCGACACAAAATAAAAAGTTAAATATATTCACGCTGCCTGCGTGAATTTCTCGTACGAGTTTTCGCCCACTGGTCATATACCGGAACTCGACATAGTTAAAGTCAATAAAAAATAAAAAGCTTCCAATAACTTTGGTGTAATTTGAATGATACAGAACACGCATACTTGGGCCGTTTACATTGAAATGCTTCTTTTTTCTTTTCTCAAAAAATGTTTTGCTATTTCAATTTCTATGACAAATTTTCTTCACTGACCTATGACACGCTGACTGGCAGGATGATGGAACGTTACTACTGGCTGATATTCATCCAAGGGCCATAATCAGGAAGAATTACTCATGACAGAGCCTCGAAAATGACGAATTTAGACGGCTCGGCCAGGGAAAATCCCAAATGAGGTGTGTGTCGCAGTACTGAAGAGGATCGAGAACACCGATTCCTTCCTGAATAAGGCCCCCGGGCCCTATCCATCCCCTTCCCCTGTCACCCTACCTTCACTCATCCCGGCAGTGCCCAAGCACCCACTCTCGTGAGCAAACAGTGCGCGAAAACCAACCTGGAAATTCACGCTTCCCTCCCCCTCTCTCACCAGACTCGAGCTCCTCATGAATCCATTTCCATACCCCGAACCAAGAGGAAAATTTTCCCCTCCTCCGATTCACCGCTGCTCCCAAAAAGGTCCATCCCACCAAAGAAGACCCTCCTCATAAATAACGCTTTGATTGAAAATGCTTTCGAGTCTTCATTAATCTTCAGCATTTGAGACGTTTCACGCAGAGAGAGAGAGAGAGAACGAGGGAGAAGGGGGAGACTCGGTGCTGAGCAGTCCAGGAGGCGAAGAACGGCGCAGAGTAAATGGGGAGATTAGGCTGAGCAGATGGGGAGGAGTCGAGTCGAGGTGAATCCATGGTGAGGGCTGATGGGCCAGCGTAGGCCGTTTGGGCGGTAGGAATAGCGGATTGTAGATGGGACACCCGTTTGACAGTGGGCGTCCTAGTGTAAAATGCGCACGCGTTGCGAGGAATCGAAGAGGACCGGAAGATGGCAGTTTTCTCGAGGGGTTTGTGTTTGAAAACGACTCCTCAAAGAAAGATCTAAGGCTTTCCCGGCTTATGATGTTGTTCAAGGTTACTCGGGCTTTCCACCGAGTCAAACTCTCCATCCTGGCCGACGTTTCGACGCTCTCGTCCATCGTCATCAGGGCATGTTTTGCATCGTCAACTGGTCCGGAATACATATCGTTCGGCATACGGTCAGGTGTCGCGAGATTGGTCCGCTAGCTCCCGCCTTTTTTTCTCTTTTCTCTCGGATGCATCTCAGAACTGGTTTCCATGACTGGCCGAGGGAGTATCCAGCGTCGGGATTCATGGTGTTATTTCTACATAAACATAAAATAAAACGTCTACATAAAATGACACCATGAATCGCGACGCTGGATGCTCCCTACTACATTCGATGGGCTTCTAATTAATGGAATTCTATTCAGAGTTCTCTTAGTTATTTGAACTACAATGAGATTGCATATCTTTCACCAACCAGTCCAGTTGGAAATTTTCTTGATGGGATTTTCGCGTTTCATACCGCCGTAATTCGGCAGGACCTACTTGAAAATCATCGTATACGCAGCTTACCAAGTATTAAACGCTAGGGTATAGGATTCAACCTCATGGATTGTGACTTCTTTGAAGTCCTCTTCTCTCTGCATTGCCATCCTTGATGGACTTCCAGAGTCTCGCTAATAATTCCTTGTGTCCTGCAAAAATTGCCGCGAAAATTGGGGACCCTGAATATCGTCCTGGTCTAAGCCTTGACCCAAAAAGTCAAAGGTCCGTGGCAATGATCCTGATTCAGGTGGATTTCTGTTACTTTTCTTGTATTTGATCCTCATAATAGGGCAGGATGGAAATCATTTCTCACCTCTTATCTGAGTCTAAAATAAAATTCTGGCCATTAACGGTGATTAGACCTAAAAATGAAAAAATGAGAGAATGCTCATGAAAATATAATATTCTTCGCTTAAGAAGCAAAAGATATCCTAGGTGCGCATGGAAATCCATTACTGACTAAGAAAACCATAACTCATTGTAAAACTGAAACGATGATCGCTGCATGAAGAGTAAATTCCTTTCTATGAAATGTTTACGCAATGCGGCAGTCCTAAGAATTTAATCAGAACAAAGCCGTAGATTAAAGTAGTCACAAAAGTGAGTTTAAATCCCACCTCGCAGCGGATTACTACTTTGCGTAGAAGGAGAGATATATTTTTCAGAGCAGTTAACAGAATAGTAAACTAGAGGAATCATATTTAAAGCCGTCACAATTTAGAGAGGGGAGGAGAAAAAGAAAACAAGATGATATTTGGATGGTCAAAGAAGAATGAAAGGGAAAAAGTCACAAAATATATAAGAAGATACCCTGAATCAAATGAAAAAGCAAGGTTAAATAGTCCCAATGTTACTGCTGTCGTCAAATAGGCACACGACTTAAGAAAAAGGTGGATAACAAAATAAATTGTCCATATAAACTTATTTCTATGATAGGCACCAAGAGATATCTACAAACTCACCTCCGTAAACAAAAAGCCAACGTTGTCAGTTTTTCATGGCTTCAAATAAATCTTCAGTCCAAACCATCATAGATTCAAAGATGCAAGTTAAAATTAATGAATAACTTATTCAACAAGTAACGTAGGCTGTATGCTCAGCACGCATTAAATGCTTGTGTATAGGGTTCAATCTCATGGATTGTGACTTTTTTAAAGTCCTCCTCTCTCTGCATTGCCATCATTGAAGGACTGCCTACATAGCGCCCAAGTTTTTCGAAGTAAAAATTAATAATATTTGCCTTGGCTTGCATACCAAAGATGGCCTTGGCTCCCATTTCCAATGACCGCTGTTTCTGTAAATCTTTCTGCTGCGATTTCGCAAGTAAATTTCACTCTACGAGAGAAAGACGGCCATGGAAGGTTTTGAGAAAATCGCTCGACTAATTTTGAGAGGCGTCCTTTCATCTATGTCACCCATTCTGTACGGTAAACATTCATTTTCAAAATATCAAACGGCATTAACAAGTGATTAAACTATCTTTCCATGAATGGTTTCAAATGTAACCGATTATAAAGATAAAATGTTGCATATTGCTATATTTATAAGGATTTTGACCGGAAGAAAATAAAAATCTGCATGTAATTTAGCAGAGGTGATAACTAAATGTAAATGGGGAGAGTAAAATAAAGGGAATGAAAGCATATTGGGCTGAAAGTAAGAGGAGTCCGACAGAGTTGCAGGGTAGAGAAGCCAGGGGGAAAAACATGTATATAACACAACGCTCCGGACTGATGGATACATGCTTACTGCTGAGGAAGTTGGGAAACAGTGGGCACAAAAGACAGATTGAGGGCTAGACTTCAGCTTAAGGGCAAGTATGAAGTGGAGTGGAACCTTTTATAAAATGAAAAAAATAATTCTGTATATTATTTACAAGAGCCTCCTAATTACAGAAGTATGGAATTGATTTTACAGAAATTGTCAAAACCCAGTGAAAAGGTAGATTATGAAATTGTATCGCGCACCTGAGAAGAGCATAGGAGCCGAAAATATGAAAATGCCTTTTCATTTTCAAGGAGAAAAATCTTATAAAAAGGACAAATCTTTTGCCACATTATCTGAAAAGTTTAACCACAGTGAACTTCAAACTTAATTGCTCCAGTATATCGCATATCTTTAAAAGAATTGTCTCGTCTAAAATTGGTCCCATTTTTGAGATCACATGTAGGGAATGAGAATATTCATGCACTTCTCTATTTGTGTGAATTATGATATACACGAGGACATGTCTCGATTCTGTGAGGAAACGTAGCACAAAGAATTGTCCAGTCGTAGTTAAATAATGGAACAGACTAACTATATACTAGAGCGACCGGAATGCCAGAACAATAACTATGACAGAAGATTGACATTTATTTCGCACATATTGACTAAAGAATTGATAACTTTTGTATTCACGGAACATGAAAGGTATTCTATTAGACAAAGGTTCAGTGGTTCAAAGATTAGATATTACTCCTAAAATTGAAATTGGTGGAACGCAACATTTCATATACCTCTTCGAACTTTTCACAGTCCATTGCTTGAACTAAGGCGACATCATTCTATAGAGGCATTCTATTTACCCTCGTCTCAATCATCTCCTCTATGTCAAAATGCAACGTGTCGAGTGAGTGATAAGTATAACTGAGAGTCTTTTATTTCTTTCATCACCTACGAAAAGTTGGGTATATATCCATCTTCTTGACAACAAGATTGAGGAGAAGAGATTGAGACCTCCTTTCGAGATCGCATTATTCGAAGGATGAGCTGATAAAAGGTGCCAGAGAAGAGAGGAACTGGTGAGGGGAGAGAGGGAGGACTCAAGAATGGAATGTAATGAGCTGGGTGTGGAATTGATCGAGCACAGACAAAGGATTCTTTATCTTTTCGCTCCTCAAGAAGATGTTCGAGGCAGCCACCTGCATTCAGCGTGAGAATAATAAAGAGAGGGGTGCTCGAGTAACAGCTTATGTTACGGTCTACCCTTAATTATCCCAACCAATAAAAATCACTGGCTAGAGATATACATGCAATAAAACTACGCTCTCGGATGGCACATGACTTACATCCAAATTCCATAATCAGAGCCTTACATTTATTTAACATAAGCAATGCATTTCAGCCACAATAGCTCTTTCTTAAACTCCTCATATCTTTAAGTAAAATTATCAATCTGGAATCAAGTATACCTTGTACTGTAAAGTGCCATTACTGATCAAAATACCGACACACTTCCTTAAATATTCAAAAAAGTTTCATATTAGGATAAAGAATATTAAAGTTCCTTTCCATCATGATGAATTGTTGCGTACTTACATTGAAACACACTGTTGAAATATGTTTGAAAAGACATAATGAAAGTACTAGCGTAGCACGGAGTCACTTCTTAATTATCATAATACTTGTCAGATAGCAAACAAAATATTGAAAGATTTGTTGCAAGGTGCTCTCAGGTGGTTTGGAATCGATAGACTGGGACCTTTCAGTAAATCGGTGCATTAGAGTTTTATCGGCAAAATGACATGGGCTCTGAATTTTCCCGGTATCACGATCAAATAAAAGTTGAGTTAATGTAGAGTGTCCAGTTTTAAAGATAATTCATTGCCCTGTTGCTTCGACAATATTTTTCCGGTATCGGAAATATTTGAGACGGAAGCAGATTGAAAAGGCATAAAAGTGTTTTGAAATAGTTAATTAGAATTATCAGCAGAGGAATTTGCCTTAATCTCATTTCTTCCAGGTACTTATGGGCTTTCAAAAATTACATTTACAAAGGGCATTGTGAAGAAGACTATGAAACTTGATGCTATTTTTTTAGGAAATGAAAGGGTACATTCCTCGAGTTCTCTTGATCCGCTGGTCTGATTCACTGAAGGAAATCGGTCATACGAGGAGCGTTATCCTCTTAATCCTCTCGTATCCGGTGCGTGCGCCCTGGAAGACCTAGAAGAAGCCGATCCGTTTGCAGGAGCGCGGCGACCGACCGCGGCGGGCCGCGAAGCGTCGACCAAGAGAAAGTCGATCCTGAGGAAAAGATTAAATTAAATGCTTATCGTGGACGCTGCCGCGCGTGGCCCACAACGATTTCCTTGCATATGCACCCCTATTCTCTCCGACCCCCTTCCTTCCGAATAACCCTGCCACTTCGGCGCGCCGTCGCCGAAAACCAATTTCCCCCACGCGAAAGCTGCCTATCCCACGAGCACACTCACACAAACACACGCATGCACACATTCACGGGTGCCGGAAACACCACGTGACAATCGGAAAGGAGCCCGAAAGGCGAAAAATGGAACGGACCGCGTCGAGTCTTCCAACGGTGGACGGGGGTCCCTCTCGACCGCTCAGGCACAGGCATTCTCACGAAACGCCTTTGCGTGATTTTTTCCTGTTAACGCATGGCGGGACGGCGAGCAGGCGGCGCAGTGCACGAAAGTCACGTCACGGGTTCCTTCCCTCGCAGTTTTCGGGGATACACACGGAAGGAACGTTGGCAAACGCTGGGGCTGCCGCCGCCGAGGTTCGTTTGTTTCCTCAGCCATCCCTTGCGCGCCCGACGGCCATAACTCTCTCTTTCACATTTCGAGGGGAGAAAAGCCCTTTTTTTTACTCGGTGGTACATTTTCTCTTCCTTTCGGGACGGGGCCAACTGCACGCACCCATCATCTTTTCTCGAGAAAATAAATAAATTATATTTATACATATAAATTGGGAGCTCGTGTGCATCTGAGGGAGGAGATCGCGCACGCAATTAACGGGTCACGGCATAATCGCATTGCTCTTTCAGATTCGTGGGTTCCTTTTCTTTTGTTTAATTTGTTCTTCGACTTGGAAATGATAAAAATGTTTCCGATGGAGTGAGCAAAGAAATTGCGGCCTTTTGACTAGCAGTTTGCTTGTTCGATTATTTTGGTGATTTATGGTATTGCAGCCTAAAATGGAATATTGACATTGATAAGATGGCATAAGCCAGGTGGTAAATAGTTAATTTATTTTTAAAGTTAATTAAGAAACCATATGATCTTAAAATTACAACGAAGACAATAGTATTTTATTCAACTGGACTAAAATGGGTGAATAGGAAAGACATTAGCCAAATTTAGATACTTTTCAACGATATCATTTGATTTTTAGCAGTAAAATTCATTAGTTTGCATTTTCCAAATTCAGATTAACCCCATTATTTGTATCCATGTTCAGCTGAATTAACCCCAGCAATGATTCTTCATTAAACAGAGAAAATGTTCATCTAATGCATCGTTGCGTCCCTAAGAGCAGAAAAGAAATATTTTTGTTCCCGTCGCAGATTGTAAAAGCATTGTGAAAAAAATAAACCACTTATATCTTTACGTGTTTATAGCGTAAGGGAATATTCCGTTAGAAATTAAGCGGACACACCATAAAGTATTTACTCAATGGAAATGTCCCAATTATGTTGCTCGATATAAATTCAGTTCCGCAATCAAATATGTTTCCAGTTATCTTAGTCCATATATCTTCGGGTAATAAGTTCTGAATAAATTTTTCCAAGGCGAAACCGCGGATATAAACTACATATAAACTAAAGTATCACGACGAACCGAGGTATCTACAGATATTTTTTGGTAAAACATAAAATATTAATTTTTGAGGATTATGGAAGAATCATACTTTGTTGAAGAGGCCATTCCGGTGAAACTCATTTTATACTCTTTATCAGAGGTGGAGATCCTCCGACACACCGATCTTTTCGAAACACGTATTATAAATGAAAATGAAATAAACATGGTTCGAAATATAAATTTTTCGGACTATGTTTATTACATTAAATGAGGTTATTATGAACATTATTTTATGTTAGCATTAAAAAAACATTTCTCCATATTTATGAATCATTTGGGCTTGTGTCCCTGGTCAATCCACACATTGCTGTGCTTCACTAAAAATATCTACTTATATGATGATACTATCCCAAAATATGTGCAATGAATCTGATAACTCGAGAGTACTACTACATACACTAGTCCCCTGGTTGGTAGATTCCATTACAAAATGAATAATGCTGAGATTAAAAGCGATTGAAATTTAGAATGAAGTTACACATTTTTAAAAGATATTCTTATATAACAAGGCTTCCTGAGCACTCTCCTATCTATCACGCACAATGAAGGAGGAAGTTACAATGTAAACAACTGCATTTCTTGCGCGAGACATAACCAAATTAATGTCAGAGAAACACTCTGAGGGTATTCAAGAATCCCCTATGAGTATTTTCCGTTGTATTGTGTATTATATGGATTATTCCTTTGAAAAATCATATTATAAAATTAAATACATGAAACGAGTAACTATCAAAGTTAAAGGGGAGATAATGCCACACTTACGGGTTTCGCGATTGCATCAAGATTATTACCAATTCTGGAGTGTCTTCCCCTGAATCTAGAAGAGATGACGAACAATAAGCCAAGCAGAGTTAATCTTAAAAACTACAGTCAGAGATTGGGCGCATTCATCGTCTGAGATAAACCTATGAACATTTTCTCCAACTAATTGAATCACTGTTCAGGAAGGAATATTTTCTGGAAAGTATCACACTTTTTGGGAAATTTTATAATATACAAGTTAAAAGCACGAAGAGTATTTTTACTTTGCTGGAAGCTAAATAATATCCTCTTCTTCTCCATAAATTATACCTTAGATCATCAAATGAAATATAGACGATATTCGTATTTATGCAATCAAACACCTTCAGATCTATACATTTATTAGCATGACTCGAGCACAGAGTAAAAGACACAGCAGGCCGCTTCCTGTTTACAGCAACCTCAAATGGTTTCAGAAAAATCCTACAGATTGCAATCAGAGTAGGTGAGTACTGTACGTTACCACGGCGAATGTCAACGAGCGATTAAGTATTAATAATTCTCTGGTGAGGACTACAATTTCATTTCTATGAAGATGTGAATTTAAAAAATATAAATGCGCTTTAAACAATATATGTCATTTTTAATAGCACATTTTTATTAAAACTTTAAATTTAAATAATTCATCCAATTTTAATCTCCATTAGTATGACTACACCATATAAATATTGATATATTTCTCTGGAATGTCGCACCTTCAAAGTAAAATGAAAAAATCACTATCATGTGATAGAAAGAAATAATATACCAATGTATTTATTTTGTTTAGATGCTATTCCGGTGAATACAGACGCCATATTACTTGCAAGGAAAGACACCATATAATGTAACACGCTAATTATGGTAACTTTAAGGGTAAGGAATGGAATATTAAGGTTGAAAATAAACGACTTAGTACTTTTCCGGCGAATATTATGAGTGAAATTCTCTCAGGATTCGCACCGGGTTAAATTTCTCCCGAGAGAATTTCACTCTAAAGTTGAAAGTTTACAAAATATTTTACTCAACATATGACATACTTTTCAGAAAATACCCAAGATCCAGAAATGCATCGAAGGTAAGCAACATTGTTGCATTAAAATTTGCAAAGATTCAATGATTTTCTCGGATTGGGAATTTTTTTATAACTGTCGTTAAGTATGGAGCGTTAGCTGTAAAAAAATATGCCCTGAAGACAGAGTAATTACAAAACATCAGCTTATCAAGATGAAATGTCGGTCAATATAAATGACTTTTGGGGTCGGAAGAGTTGAAACGAAAATGCCTGAAGTTGTTAATTGCTAGGTGCTGAGTTGAATGAAAAAGCTCAGAGGCCTTTCAAAGAGGCTTTTTTATGTAGCAGAAGACCTCTTATCATTTAACTTCAAACAATTATTGGTGTTATGAGTTTTGATGAGGTCAAATAATACGTTGAAATTGCTTCGAAGAAAATATCTACCGCGACCGGGTATTTTGCCCCGGACCATTGGCTTGCCGGACAAATTCACAAACCGCTACGCCATCCAGGATTGCGGAGGCAATTTCCTGAGCCAACTCCAACTGAGGCAATATTTGGAATAATTGAAGGAAACTGCATGTTTACACTGTTTCCCAATACAAAGTATTTTAATCGCTGCTTTTGGAAACATTGAAAATATCATCAAAGGATTAGAGAAGCCAAGGTAGTATACACACTTATGTACGACAACCTAGTCGGAAGTTTCACAAATGGCGTCAGATTTTTGATAGGGAATGACGGGAGCTCTAGGTTGTAAGAAAAAAGAATTGGGCAATATAATTTATACTATGAATTTTATTTTTTATTGCATTCTTCATCAAAATTTCTCTTTATTCCCAGGAGGTTGTATGCGAAATGTTATGAACGCAGTTGCAAAATGCATTGACGAAATTAAACCTATTTCCTTTCTTAGCCATCGCAAATTTAGGCTAGACGTATGATATGATTCAGATCTGACGTATCATTGAACAGTGCAGACGGTAAAAGAGAGCAATATTAATTAGATTCCATAAGCTAAAACAAGAAGGGAAAATAATTATGCTTCTTAAAGGAAAATCTGATCCGGAGATAAACAATATAAAAAGGATATCTGATTTGGGATTATTCATAGATCATGAGAACGAAATAAACAACGAATTAGTAACGGAACAATATGGAGTAGAGCATACATTTTTAAATTAAGAAATACTGCAGGAAACTCATGAAACTAAAAATGATTTCTTCGACTTCACAATGTTTGGAAGATCATTTAAGTAAAGTAAGTAAGCAAAAGATCACAATGTTTGGAAGATCAGTAAAAAATACATCGGTATAAAGATATTGTCGAATTTGACGATAAAAATACATTTCTTTCACATTAACACATTTCTGTATATCTTTTATTTCTTGATTGGAAATGAACGGAAAAACGGCTTTGAAGATAAAATTTATAAATCTCAATGCAAATTTTATAACAATCTGAATCTAAAATAATGTTTACCATTGATTGAAAATGCTAGGATAAATGTCACATTATTTGGAAGCACAACTGAATACGAGCAATTATTTCAGGAGTAGCTTACGTAATATCCAAGGATAGGTCCCAAATTTCAGATAGAAATTTATCAACTCTCTTTGCGCCGTTACGATAAGCATAAACCCCGATATCGATTCATTGGTAAAGATTAAGCAATGTTTGATCTGTCAAAAAATATTACTAAAGTTGAACAAATCAAACTTGTTTGCTGGAAAGAATATTTATATTTTACATATATTTCCACTTCCCTTGAATGTGTATTTCCTGTAAGCAAAATTAGTGACTCGCACGGAAACTTAAACTTTCAATAAACTACAGCAAAGTCTTTACAGGTATTACTAATATTGCACAGTTTCTATTCAGCAAAAATACTCTTAAAAACTGCGAGCGCTAAAAAAATGGGTACTTAACAGAATTCAATTTGGTCTGCCTCTTGAAAATGTTACCCACCACTGTTCTATATGGTGATTTTTAAGGTTTATTTTTTCTTGACGTCTTGAAATTTACGATTAGCTATTAGGCTCTCCCATATTTTCAAGTAAAGGAAGAATGGCCCAATTTCGAGACACTTACCTCTCTTAGCCTTCAAAAAAGTCCAAAGTTAAGATCATACTTTTCAAACCGTAACCTCTCTGATATAATATAAGGCAATGCCGACATCTGTTGCAGATCGATTAGCTGAGGCTATAAGTGCTAAAGTGTTGCTCCTCACAGGTAGTTTGTAGGTATGCATCTGAGGGTAGCATTGAAGCCATAATGTCTCTAGCTCATTTTACTGTTTTTCTCTCACGGCATTATGACTACGTGAGGGTAGTAACAACGACAGAACTCCGCGACAAATCACTGCCACTGACGACAAGATCGGTTAAATTAATGGCATGCTCAAGAAATTTTCCCAACTCACTTCCTACCAGTGCGAATAACGACTTCCACGGCGATGTAACAAGCGTGGTCACAACCGTGCCATAAATGTATTAATTTGAATCACCGTGAGCGCGCATTTTCATGGGTGACTCTCGGAATAAAAGGCACTTATTATGTTTTCCTTTTTTTATAATTGTTATCCCTAAAATTCTTTTAGAGGCATAGTTCATGGAGAGGAAAATACTTCACCACCGTAAAGTTTTACTGCCTCCGTAGGCGGTGAGGCATTTTCATGCCCTAAGAATAATTTATTTCGTATATTTAATCTCCAACTGCTGCGCAATGAAAGGTAATAAAACGCCGTGATTTACCCCCGGACGCAGCGCTCGAACATGCTGGGAGCACGAAACTAGTTGCGAATAGGATCTAAAGCGACCAATGATCGTTCTTCGAGCGAATGTAACTTCTGGATAAATTCTTTCCCGTGACGTGTTCAAAGAAAATAATTCAATTATTCGAGTTTATCATTTTTCCTCATTTATTCGAATTGAGAGGAATATGTATCAATAAAGTAATAAGGGTAGATAATTTAACCCAACATAACTTACAACGATGTTGGTACGACGTTTTCTCGAGTAGTAGACTAATACAGAGATGGAGAGTGTTTGATTGAACAGACCAATTTCAGGGACGTAGTTGGACGAAGTAGGAGTGAGACAAAAACGGGGACAATGAAAGGGAAATGATTAATGAGGTAGACAGAAGGGCATCCCTATGGAAAATAAATATTTTCTCTACCGCCAACTCTTAAAAAGTAATAGATGGAGGGATCATAGGATCCATTAGCCACTTATCTACTATATAAAAATAAACGTTCGTTTGTTCGTCTTCTATGCGTTCCAATAAAATTCATAGGATTACGATGAAACTTTGGTGAGTTATTGCACGCACGCCCGCAAAGTTTTCTGAATTACAATCGGTGGAGCGCGAGTCATTCCAACCAATGAGTGTTGGTATACGAGCTTCTCAAACAAGCGATAAACGACAAACTAGCAACGAAGCAGATCGTGTATGCTCAATCACGTGCATCAGATAGTTGTACGTAGAATAATATTTGATGCAGTAGTCTCTTTGTTTGAATTTTTTAAATTCTTGCATTCGATTTTTGTATACGCTTCGCTTTTTCATAAAATTGGATTTTTAGGCTGGAATTTTTGCTCTACTTCAACAATAGAATATTTTATTTACTCGGAAAGCGAAGCATAGGCGTGGAATGGAAACTCATGCCATCATTTGTGCGTTATGAATTCCTGTGTAGGTGCGAGGAATTATTTGGAATAGGTCTCAAATTCGTTTTTGTATGCTTTGTATACCTATGTTTGCCTACTTAGAAAGAAAAAGAGGCACTGCAACGCATGCTGGGCACAGCTAGTCCTAGATAAAGCCGGATCGACGTCCTACGTATATTTTCATGCTCTTCTTTCTTTCGCAGCATGATTAAATGTCAGCGTTTGTGGCCAAAAGAAGAGGGGAGAAGGAAATGGCAAAAACTGTAGCACAGGGTGGGAGAACTAAACATCAGTCCCCAAGCAACAGAATCGACAAAGCCTCGTTTATCGTCCCCCACGCCCCACGAAATGAAGGGGCTGTGCATGATCGAAGACGGGGGAAGGAGTATCCCAGATTACATTGGACGTCGGAACACGGAGTTATTGGTCGCTTCTGGAGTAGAGAAAGGGAATATTATTACGGAGATAAGCCCCGCGAACGATTAAAACGTCAACCTCAACGGTGAGAAGGGAAGAGGGGAAGAGGGAAGGACACTTGTCAGAAATGTTGTATTTGTTGCTCTCTTTCCCGCAGGAATCGATATCATTTCTCGTTGTTTCCGTGTCACTGATTACAAGATCATGCAAGATCGCCCAAAGACCAACAAAAAACGGGGAATAATAAGCGGACGTGGATGAGGAAACATTTGAAGTAATCAATGAAATCACTAGGTTGGATGTGGAAAAGTAAAGCGTCTAGTTATTCGTTTTCCAATTCCTTCTTCTGGGGAGAATATATCGTGCGGAGTAAGTGAAAGAGAGGAAAAGGAGGATGAAGGTCTATCATGCACACATATTTAATCCAACAGGGGTCACGCGATCCAACCTACTAACCATAAGAGTTATATGCAAATTATTCCCGAGGGTCAAGCGGAGTACAGAGGTACCTAATAAAATATAAACTAGTGGAAGAAATAAATTACTCCACCAAAAATGCTTCCATGAATGATAAGCAGGCATATTTTAACGAAATACCGTACAGATTTCTGTTCAACAATTTAATTTTTATCATTTGAATCCTTCATACCATTGCTAAAATGAAAAAAAAACTTTCTGCGCCATATATATTTGTTGATAAGCCATGGATACATAAAATATGGACATATAGGTATGAAGATTTATAAATTACTTGGACGCAATCAACTACCCAGCTGTAACCAATCGGAAAAATCAGCCAATTTATCAAGAAGTATTTTTTAATGTTTAACAGATCATCAGGTGATATTAAATCAGAGTAATTAGGTCGATTCGGCGGATGGTTTTGGGTAAGGTCGGTAGTCGCCCAGCTCCAAACTCAAGGACGTATGAAATTCAAACAAATGGAGGTAGGGACACAGTATTTTTTTCTCAAATTTCCACGGAAGTCTGAATGGAATCAATGACTTTTAAGACATTCTAGTTAAAAACACTGAATGCCAGCATGAATCAGGAGGATAGCGAAATATACATGTGATGTTGTAATTCAAATTAAGCTTTGTTTAATGAATTAGTGTGCCAGGCAGCATTTTAATTGGCTTATCTTTTTAGAACTACAGTTACCTAGGTTGGCAGTACATAAAAATTAAAAAATAAATTCTGAGCAACCTGTTCTTTGGTCTATACCCACTCCATTATGTTACTGGTTATGAAATTTCAAATCATTCAGAAAGTAATTAACATAAATAAGGAATGTGCATTACAAGAATGATTTTCGGTTTTTTCCAACTTTTCTCTCGTAAAAACCTTTTGTTAATGTTTACATTGTTCCGTGTGCTTATTAATTATGCCTCTAATATTAAGAATATGATAGGAAGGTAAGGAAAAAATTAATTAACTCAACGAATCCGTACAGTTCGTGTAGTGGAGGCATGGAAATAGAAGATACTTAGAAGCCGAAACTTCGGTAGAATGGCGGCCGCTCATATCGTATTGTCCTCATCAGTCGTTCAATCCTCAATCCGTTGACTGCAGCCCTCCATCCTCCCCTATCGAATACTTGTTTCCTCACTCCCACGTATTTCTATGCCCATACTTTTGATTAGCATTTATTAATCTCTTTTCCTTCCTTTTTCCCCTATTTCTCCTACAAATATATTTTGCACAAAAACATTGTGCATCATGGTGATCCTAATCCATCTGGTCATTCTTTTCTATGTGGTGTTCCATAAGGTCCAAAATACTCTTCCATAAACTTGTTCATTTCTTATTTTGCCCGTCCATTGGATCTTCATAATCCTCCAACACTAGGTTTCCAAAGCCTTTAGTTTTTGCTGGTCTGTTTTTTTTTCAATGGACCATACCTTCAATCCATAGAGTGCCAAGCTTCACACGAATATTTTCAACTACCATTTCCTCATTTGTGGTCCTATCTTCTTTGAACTCGGAACTTGCCTTTTCATCATGAACGCTTTCTTAACCGGAGCTATTGTACGCTTTATGTCTGCTATACTTCTTCCTTACCTCACTGTTGTGCTTTCGAGGCAGGTGAAGGAATCCACTTGCTTTAATTTCTCTCCTTTAGGTACGACCTCTGCATTCATCTTCTCTCTTCCGTACAAAAGGTTTTTGGCCTTCGTCTAATTTAGTTTCATGCTATATTCTTGGAGAACTTTATCCATTGCGTTCGTGATCGTTGAAGATAATCACGGTTTTTTGCTGTGACTGTAAAATCGTTTGTAAGGCGGAGTACGCTTATTTCTTCTCCGTTAATTGTATAACCCCTCAATTCTATTTTATCTGTTTCTCTTTTGGCCTCCTCCAGTTAAATTGCATATATCGAGAAGTCCAGGTAAAAGGTTGCATTCTATTCTTCCTTCTTCTCTAATTTTAGTTTTCATTTGTCTTCCGTCTCTCATTCGTGTTGTGACAACTTGATTGTTGTCATAATGTTTGGTTTGATGTAATCGGTAGTGAATTCTTCTACAGTTATAATCCATCCGGAGTTTTCCCAGAAGCCATAAACTCTTGTTCTTTTCAAAGTTATTGGAGGCTTTCTTCATGGAGACTTCCCGGAAAAATGGTCTTTTCTGGGAATTTTCATCTAAACCCCAAATATTTTCCCTAAAATTACCACCTAACCTGATTCTAAATTCATATTATTGGCAAGAGAACAATAAAACGACCGTCATGAATACATTTGTTCAATGGGGCGTTGTCATAATCAGCGTTTCTCAAACTATACACCACGAAGCCCCGGTCGTGCATAAGTAAAAGTTAGGTACTCCTAAAATATTTATGTATGTACACATACGACGACTGAAAAGTATATTAAAGGCACAGAAGCAAATAATAATTTCCTCACGGTGCTCCACTCTCTACGAAAAGGCGCTAGAATATTGTACCATTTAATTTGAACTCGGGAATTTTGTACAAAAGCTGAGCGCTCTACACTCTTGGCTAAAACATTCTCGATGGTATCTGCAACAATTACGTCCATCCTTGATGATGTACAACCCGACAAGGTCCTCGCGAACTACGCAGATGCTCTATTCCAGGGAAAACATTACACGGCACGGCAAGCAGTATATCCTTGTAATTTAGGAGAGCAAATCAATGATAAAACAGCACTGATATAAATGAGCCAATTGCGTTTTTTATTTCTTTTCTATCCGTACAAGCCACATGCATTCCGTATCATTCACTGGGTCAAAGCGTCATAAGGCCGTCGTTTACACGTTTGAGATTCTCGGAGGAAGCTCAAGATATACGGAGGAGAAAATGCTTGAGATAGAAGGATTGGCTTCGTTATAATCCAAAATGTTTGCCCATGCGTCGCTAGCACCTGTACACATTACAGTATTCACAGCAGAGCATGTGGTAAAATCATAAGTATCAACAAAACGTTTGAAGTTCTCGTGTGTTAGCTGATGACTGCTCATCGCATCAATCCCACGGGAAGTGGAAAGATATGGGGGGCAAGGGAGTGGGTGTGCATGTATGCGATGTTTCCAAAACTTGGAACTTGGGGAATGGTGAAAGATATGAAGCGACCTGAGGATGACGAGATTAGGACATGGTGAAGGTTGGAGAGGGTCCCGTGAAGGCGAGCATAAATTAAGATAAATGAGGGAAGAAAGTGAGTGGGATATTCGAAAGAAGAAAAAAACCTGGAGGAATTATTCAGAGGGAATAAGATCATAAAAAATTATCTAGGTCATAAGTTGTCTAGGTAAGTTTAGTGGGTTAAGATGGTGAAAATAATCTGGAAATTTTTGGCAGCTCTGGAGAAGTGAATACGTCAGCTGAGTTGGTACGTCGCAGGCCTGAAAACGCGGATCAAAAATTTAACCCGGCCTGACGTATGGATGACGCTTTTGTCCTAGATTTAGGCTATACATATACATGACATCAAACTCACCAGTGGAAAGACCGAAAAATCCAGGTATATCACTATTAAATATCAATTAAGATTTTAAAGCTTACGCGGAGTATTCTTTATACTTGATGGCTTTCGGGGTAGCTAACGCGTTGCATCATAATTGAGGACGATAGTTTCGCGAGCATTCCAGCTCTCTTCTTCAGGTCCGAAGTGGGTGTTGTAAGCATCAGTGTTTCTCAAATGATTCTCCATGGAGCCCTAGTGGTGCATAAATAAAAGTTAGGTACTCCCAAGATATTTATGTATGTGTGCATGCGACGGCAGAAGAAAAAACGCATGGAATATACCGAAGTAAATAATAATAATGCATTTTGGCCGTATATATAGCCCGTATATAGGTGGTCGGTCGGGTGGAATTGCCTCCCGCCTTATACTGCAGTCCTTTGGAAAACCCGCTCACAAGTGTTGGAAAGCGTGTAACCACCTTCTCTGTTAGCATCGTTCGGAGTTTTGGCTATTTATATGGCCTCCCTTTTTAATCTGGGGAAGTAGCGAGTCTCCTTGGAAATAATTTTTGCTTCCTCCAGATGTATGTTATGGGGTGGACCACTCCAAGTGTGCTTCAATATGGCTGACCAGTTTGGTTGCCTATTCTTGATGGCCATTTGGTGCTCGTAAATGCGACACTTCAGCACTCGAGTAGTATGGCCAACGTACGACTTCCCGCATTTGCAATTCACTTTGTATACTCCTCCTTCTGAGCCCTTGGGTAAATGGTCCTTGTGTCGGCAACTAGAATCGAGTCACCTCTTCACATTTTCTGAGGACCCCGGTTATCTTCTCTGTAGTTCTCGCAACATACGGTTAGACGGCGTAAGTTGCAGGTTTACGTCTTTCTATCTCCTGCTAGGTCCTTCGTAGGCCCATGACTTGCTAGCTTCTTCAAGGGGGTCCTAAGAATCAACTTCCGGTGGAAGCTATCGTATTCCGGCTATCGTAAGTTTTCAGTAGATGCTCCTTTTCACGGGCGATTGAGTCGGAGACCTGTAGAGCTTCCTGATGGTGTCGACAGTTTCTTGGATAGGAATGTTTGTAAAGAGCGACATCACGTCAAAGCTTACTGATAGATCATCCTTGGTGACTCTTGTGTCCTGCATTATTTTCACCACCACCCGCAGCAGAAATTAGGAGTCATCAGGACCCTATTCCACAGAGCAAAGTTGTGCTTATGGAGAGAGAGTGAGACTATGGATCAACTGTCGGACCCGAAGCAGAAGTGGTAATATTAAGACCTTTAAAATGGTCGATTAATAGCTTTTGAAGTCAATTGTAGAAAAAACAGTTCTTATGTCATTCAAATTAGACTATGATGGATTCTAGGAGAAACTGAAATAATTAACGTGAAAATTTTTTATTTTAAACCGTTATATGTCGATAACTTTCTTAATGATTTCAACTCTTTCTCACGTATAAAAATGTTTACAAGGTTTACAATCGTCTGCATTCACAAGCAAGTATTGGAGAGTCATTATATGTCCTCAAACTAGAAAGATAATTTTCCAGGTTGGTATTTGGGTAACTATTTGCATTCCAAAGGTTGACGCACATATATCACACCTTTTGAAACGAAGTTCAGGAAATTCTTTTACAAAACCCAATGTCTATAGAAGGATTCACCATCACTTTGATCTTTACAATGAACGCGGAGGCACTAAATAATAAGTATTTAAAAATTTAACGGTTAAAAGGAGGAAAAAATTACGTTTTTGTATTTTTACCCACGTATTTACAAATGTAAGTGCAACGAATGCCTACATAAACTAAAGATAAGGGTAAGGAGATAATGTCTTTTAGGAGGAAAGGGTAGTAATTCCGCAAATGAATATAAAATAAACCCATAGTTTATTCAAGTGATCTGAGATCTATTGTATTGAGTCTAGAGTACTTTAAAGGACATAACGTCGGAATTCTTAACATGAAGAAATTGTCGCAACATAATATTTTGAAATTTTAAAATGAATAGCACGGAAACACCGCTGGTATGTGACTTTAAGATCAAGCCTGACACAAGGGACACAAAATGAAAGCTATAATTACATGGTCTTCCACAATCCAAAATCACACAGAAACTTGCCACAGGCTGTCTCGTATTTTAACACCATATGTGAGAAAAGATCTGGTTTGTCCTCCATAGGGGTGGGATAGCATAGGGAGCGATGGATGAGAAGTCGGCTTGACGTGGAGCCGGAAAGGAGCGGTGCAGACTCCGCATACGTTAGGAGGAGATGGAGGCGGAGTGGTGGGACCGCTGTGTGGGGGGAAGGCAACCAACCATCCCCACCTCGGATCAACCCTCATCCTCCCCGACCGCCGCCCCTTTTACAAATCGTCTCGTGTCCGGCGCAGACCGGATGCCATCCGCTGAGGAACGAGCGGGACGACGACGATATGGGGAACAAAAAAATCACACGTCAGGGATGGTGACGTCAAATGAGAACCACGAGTTCCCTCAGAGCGGACTGCTTTAAGGGGCCAGTGAAGAGAGATAGAGTAGGGTCTTGATGAACAGGAGGGAGGTGAAATGGAGTGGAGAAAGGTTGCGGCTACATGAAGGCCAATGCAGCAAATGGTTGGAGCAGAGCAATCGCAGCCAAGTAGTGGCAACGGAACGAGAGGCAAAACGAGAGAGCATTCGGACAAAAAAATCCGCCACCGTTCTGAAGTATATGTTCTGTTGCTTTTAAAATTGAAGCACAAAAATAATATTTGAAAATCATGCTCTCAAAATGTTTGCCACGGTAGAAGCACTACTTAAGTGATGAGGTGGGAGAGAGTAAAATTTCCAGGAACATTCAGAAAGTAGACAATATCACCTAAGAGTAAACTGGGGAGTTAAACTGCTATTATGTTATAACTAGTGTAGAATGCCATTAATGTTACTCACAGCGTATTGAATATAAACAGAATATAGTGCAACATAAGTCAGTTAATAGAAATTATATGACTAAACAGGATATTTCTTCGAGGTATTTGTTTGGAAGTTTGGAATCCACGTATATTTTTTTAATAACGGCTCTTAAAATCTGAGTATTTTCTAAAATATAAATCATGTTTTTTCCAGAAATATTTTCCAGGTTTGCCAAATATATGAGGAAACCTCCGATATTAAATTGTAAATTAAGTTTTCAGTTTTATTAGAGTGCTTTCAAAGGTTTAGTACAGTTGGTAATCGGCTTTGAGATTGTTCTTTCGCATATCATAAGTGATTGATGATAGAATATCGTTATTCTCTGGCAAATTCACATAAACGCCACTGTAATTCACTGGTAAAAATAGTAATTAACGTTAAATATGACTGCCTGACTTCAAATGGTAAAAATTCATTCATAATTACCTTTTTGCTTACAACCATCATTAAGATTTCGAAAATGGGTATTTTTAAAGAGTGCATCAAGGCCTTAACGCCATAAATATATTGTTTGAGGTTCATAACGTTTCAAGGTATACAGAAACAAACTGTCGATAAATCCATGCATATGCGCAGGTATTCGGTAGCTTCTTAAGCTGTAATTTGTCAGTTCCATTAAATGCCATATCATTGATATTGCATTAGGAATGAAACAGCCATTTCAAAGAAAAACATATGGCAAACCCAATAATGTGTATCACCACAAATATTATGCAAATTCTTCTCTAATATCTTCCTTCTATATTGGACTCACCACGGATCATCTCAGCATCGAATTCAACGGTCGTAGATCCTCCTGTGGCTCTTCCTCCTCCAATGCCTAGCACCCTGTCCCCACTCGACACACAGACTGAAGTTCAACAATTGTTTCCACGTGAGAATCTTTGGATCTCTGTCATCTATTTGAAGTTTTCTCATTTTCTGGAATCAATCGAGTCCACTAATTACTTTATCCACCTCTTCCTACCCGACGTATTTTCCTCGTTCATCTTTATATTCTCCATTTCCTTCCTCCTTCTTCCCCTCCTCCTCTACAACCTGTCCCTCTCCCAAAGTTTGCTAATCCCCAAGTACTTTCTCGATGAGTTGATTGATTAACAAAAGCCTTAACATATTTCTCTGATGCATTACTTGAATAATTATTTCAACTTCGAAACCAAAGAGGCGCGCTAGGATAAAGCCAAGATATTCATATGAAGTAATAAAAACACGGAAGCAAATTTGTGAATAAAAAGAAAAACCTAAAGAAAGACGTAATAGGTGGCACAGCAGGTTAAGGAGGACGACAAATCTCCTCATTACTACAGGGAGGAGTATTTTGCCGGGTGCCTAGAGAAATTAGTAAATTTTTATGAGAAGCATGAAGGTATCAAATAAAAAAATTACTTCAGTCAGAAAATACGAAATACTTTAAATAAAATTGGTACAGGAAATGATAGAAAAGCGTAAGTGGAAAATACGGATGGCTTCCTAAACTCAATACGAAGGGATAACAAATGGCTCAGCAGCTGAAGTGCTAAATATATGAGGAAGCTGAGCGTCCATTAGCTACCATCATAAAAAAGCCTCCACATTCGTAAGGGTTATCTGCCGCGCTCGTTGACTGGACTGGTCGACTGGTTTCAGTTTTGCTAAGCTAATGAGTTTACCGAGGTTTGTTCCAGCACGGTGAAAAAATACGAATCAACATGCTGTTAATAAATTTAAATTACTAAGGTCAACGACGCCAAAGTTGAATGAGAAAAAATATTTATTACATTAGGTAGGTACTAAATATGTTTAGGCGAGGACTTTTCTTGGAGGACATCACATGTTAAATTATTGGAGCGTTAAAAGACTTTGACCTCCATACACATGTGCTACATTTTTACGATGGCATTCTGTTTCGTTGGTTTGGTATATTGCGAATTTTTCTTGTTTACTTCAGTCCCCTTAAATTAGGATCTCCTCAAATATGGGAGAAGAAGTACTAGAGCTCGTAAAAATTTTGACAAGGTACCCACATTTACCAAGAAATCAAAAAATCCTGGAGAAATGAGCTAAGAAAAGATATTTCCCGACTAAGATACCTACAGACCCAAGAAAGTCTCAAGCCTCAGGTCAACAAATATTCTCTTCTTTCATGACAAGACAAAGCAGAGTGAATCAAAATGTCCAACGAAAAAGATATCCAAGACTTTATTATCGATGTGAACATCCAAATAAAGTAATCATCAATGGCACCAATCAACTAGATTACCAAATTTACAAATTTACGACCATGAGCGACGAGAGAGAATAGATTATTGCTCTAAATTGAAGAAGTTCAGCCTTCAAGCTTGACAAGAGCTTATTGGTGACAATTTTCGCCTATATTGCAGGTGTATCCACCTTAAGTGCTCTAAAATTGGTTTGCTAGACGTTATTCCGCGTCTTAGAAGTTCATAAATGCCCGGTCGAAATTATATTTTTTTAATGATTATAGTATTTTCAGGACAAGGATATTAAATTAACTACTAATTTGTCCATCCAACTATCCATTTGTTCACATTAAAACAAGAGCTTGCTTTCCTCACAAGATAAAAGTAGCTGAAGGTGACATATAGTTCGTGCAATAAAATTTAGATTGAGTTTCACTCTATAAGCTTAATACGCACTCACATAATTGGAAGAGATTGACTAATAATTAAGTCAAAGGTTTTTAAAGAGAGAAGAATATATCTCACAGTGAGAACGATTTCCATACGCTTAACTGAAATAAAAGTTCATATAACGACCTAGACGGATGCCCAAGCGGATGGTTACAGAATGCAATTCAAATGACAATAAAATCCATTACGGAGATGAGAGAGATACGACAAAGAATGGAATGAGTGAGGAAATCGGGGCACAAATACGGAGGAGTAAAAAAAATAGGAAAGAACCCTTAGACGAAGCCATAAAAAGGTCGGGGATCGTATTAGGGCTAAGTGGGCGAGCAAAGGGCCCGTCCATTGAGGGATTACTGCTCAGCGGATCAAGGTAGCGAGTGTAAAAAAAAGTATGTGAATGCCATTAAAGCATTACTCTCGCTAGAAATGGAGACGGAGGTAGAAATCATTATTCTCTTCTCACAATGGAAAGTGAGAAGAAGATTGGGTTACAGAGAGAAAATAAAAAAACATAACCGTGCAGCACGTCTCGCGTGAGGAAGCGAAAGCGGAAAAATTGAAGTGAAAAATTGAGGGGTGATCGTGGGGCGGAGGGGGGAGCGACTAGGGGGGGCGAGCGGCGGGGGAGGAGAGGAAAGGATGAGGAGGAGAGGAGAGAGGGGAGGTAAGGGGAAAAGAAGAGAGAGAATGAGGAGAGGGAGAGAGATTGCTCGCGGTGATTGACCATCGGGTACACACCCACTGCTCCTGGAAACAATGGGGGCCGTCGCAAGGGCAAAGGGAAAAAACTTGGTCCGGGTGTCTCCGTCCGGTTTGTGCGCCGATGGAGGCGCAGCGGAGGGCGGGTGAGAAGAGAGACGGCGAAGGTGTTTTAGGCATGGGTGTCTGGGAACCTTTATAGAGGAGACCCAGCGGGCGTCCGTCGTCCACACCCTCCTCCGGTCCGCTCCTCTGTTCCCAACGCGCGCCCATCATCGCTTATCCATCTCGGCCCTCCGACTCCCCTCGCTCCCATCTCCGAACGCAGCGATTCTATTCCCGTCAAGAGGCGCCCAATTTCGCCTCCTTACCCCCCCACCCCCTGCTCAAATTCACCCCGCACTTTCCGCCGCACCAATGGCAAAACCCCAATTTTCTCCTGGGTACCCCTCGCACGATTTGCGCACTAGCCTAAGTCACACTGGTAAGCTTCCTCCTCTCATTCGTACTTCTGCCCCTATTCTACCCTTCCTCGATCCCTTGGAAATTCCTCTTCCTCCTCTCCTCCCCTACTTGCCTTTCCACCCCTCCCCACAATCCCATCCCCTTCTCATTCGATCGAAGATAATGGATTGTGTTTTTTGGCAGCCCAATCCTTCCCGCTCTCGCCTTGCCTGATTTATACACCATTTATTTACCTTCAGCCATTGATGAGGAAGCGCGTTTCTTTTGTCCGAGGCAATCGGGCCCATATGCGCAGGGGAAACGACTCGAGTTTTTCGAGAAAAAAGAATGAAACGATAAGACGACTTCAAAGGCTATTCATTTCTCTTGTATATATTTATAATGCGGAGTTTACCGTAGGCAAAGAAAGATTGGTCAGGCCTTATCTCCTCTGCCGAGCAAAATAAATCGATCTTTGAAGAGAGACAAAAGCCATCGTTATTTTTCCAGCGGTTCTCGGAAACGATCACAATCTTAAGGAAACGTTTGCATTTTGTGCAAAAGAACTGGAAGCTATTACTCTGAGGCATAATGAACTTTGGCTTCAATCACTGTTGGATGGATTTTGGATAAACTTCCTTTGATTACTTCTGATTTAAGGTCAAAGGAAAATTATGTAATAACTTCAATTATCGTTCGCCGATTCTCGTGATGAAAAATTTTGAAATTAAATTTCAGCGGACAGCAACGAAGATTTTCTGCATTCATCTGCGTCTTGGAATAAGATCATGCCACTGGCCAGTGAAGGAAGTAATGAGTTGAACCCGATTTTCAATACAATCAAAGTTTCTTGAAACGCAATGCTGGCGGCGAAAATGGGAGGAGTCATGAATGCCGACATCTAAGGTTTGAAAAACTGAAAAATTATCCCAGGGAATACGCTGTACTTAGGTTGAGTATACTTTGCAGTGAAAACAATAATATTATGGAGGTCTTTTATAATGCTCTAATAGCCATATCAAGCGTCACGCAATGTTAATATACCTCACAGTACGTGAAAAAGTTAATAAGATTTTTTTAAAGGAAGAAAATAAACATAGGTTGCTTCGGGTCCCACCTTGCAATAGCAGCATTTTTTAAAATAAATTGATTGGACCAATAACAAACGTACGTGGAATTAAGAGGTAATCAAAAACTTAGCACTAATTTGATGAGTATGGTCGAATGTCAACGGTTTTTGAACGAGAATAATCTATATTCCTGACTAACAAAATTAGGGCTCACATCTGCACTGCTTTATGCCTCGCAGCCCCACACCTTGGCTGCACTAACCGATATTTATTAAAGACAAAGTTAATTTCCTGAATGTTATTGCACCGAGCTTCAAGAAAAATTTTAAACGTTTCAATTCGACGGAAAAAAATCTGCAGGCTTCTTCACTCTAGCCTAAAGCAATAGCACTTGGTTACACCGCAGTCAAAAGACAAATGAGGAGGCAGCATGTAAATATCCCTTCTTTATTCCCTCGAAAGTTTCATGTTACGAGCTACAAAAAAATTCCTTATCTCGCAGCCGGCTCCTTACGTTCTAAATGGTTCCCTCCAAAGCCTCGGCTACCGAATGCGTTTGTCAAACACACTGGGAAAAGAAAATATCAAAAAAGAAAGGAAATCAAGGTTTCTTGACGGATTTCGACTCCCAACAGGAGCGTCTCAAATTCCTCCTCTTTGCCATCCATCTTGGGACGAGGAGGACAGCAGCATCTCTTGCGAAGGAGTCCGAGAGGACGGCGCCTTCGCTTTGCGGTGGCGGCAGCGGCAAGGGGTGAAGGATCGCTGGAGACGCCGAGGACGAATGAATGCTTTTGGCGGGGCTATTGCAAGGGGTGTCGCGGGGAGAGAGTGACAAGAGAAAGGACAGGCCGGGATGTGAGCGCGGGGGGATAGGGGGGCGGGAGACGGCACATGAGGTGGCACAAGAGAGGCGAGAGAGGAGGAACGGGGGGGGAAGGAGAAAGGGGGGGTCAGACGATGAATAAAGGAATGAAAGAGCGTGTATCTCATCCTTCTCCCTCCTGTCCTCCTCCTCCTTCTCCCGGACCCGAAACCTTCTCCCCATCCTAAAGCGCTAGCAGGTGAGGGATAACAAGGTCCTCCGAATGGGACAATTGATATATTAAGAATTGTATTCCTCTAGCCCTTTACAGGTTGCTCATCTTGACAATGGGATCCGTGTCTTTTTTGAAGGGCTGCCCACGACGGTTTTGAAACTCAAAATGATTCCTGGGAGTGTTTCGAGCTTTTAACATTTTTCATCTCAAGAGACTCTTTAATATTGCTCTCTCTCTCTTTCTCCCCCTCCCCTTGTGTCTCCTTTGCTACACGACAACCCAAACACTTGGTTTCATTGGTTGAATCCTTCAAGGTCTCAATTCAAGATGTGATACACATTTTACTCATTGTTCAGAGTAATCACTAAGAGAACTTAAAAAAACTTTCAGATTCTGATTGATCCCTTTTGATGAATAAAATAGTTTCCCATTCCACTAATTCACCTTCAATTTCCTCGCATTTTGTGCAATATACGTAGAAGAAAATAGTGATATAATGGTCCATCACAATGGCATCTCAAGTAATTAATAGCCTTCAGACCCGGAAAATGTTCTCGAGACGAACGAAATGCCAAACGAAGACTGAGGAATTGAAGCTGGACCACCCTGATTTAGCCTCATTATAAACAGACCTATGTAACACTCTATGAACAGAAGCATGGACCATTGGAAAAGCTGACCAGAACAGACTAGAACCCTTCGAAATCTGGTTCTGGAGGAGGATGCTGAAGATAAAATGGGGAGACAAAATAAGAAATGATAAAGTGTACAGAAGAATAGACGAGGTAAGGATTATGTGGAACACCAATGAAAAAAGAAGAACAAGATAGATTGGACACACACTGAGATACAATGGATTTGTGAAGAACATAACTGAAGGAAAAATAGAGGGAAAAGTCCCAAGAGAAAGACCAAAGAATAAGTTCATGGACCAAAATAAAGAGGAAAGTGCATAGGGAGGTAGGTGAACTAGCATTAGAGAGGGAAGGGCGGAGGGCTGCAGTCAACCAATCTTAAGATTGAACAGCCACTGATGATAAACAGAGCAACTCCTGTACTCCTGGCCGTGACTGGAGCACACGCCTTCCAACTCAATAGGCAGGGGTTCGTATCCCGCCAAGAGCTCTGCAAAACGGTCTCCGTACTCGGCAAAAATCGTTCGGCTGGTTATGAGTCACTGCCTTAGCAAGTTTTTCGACGGAGAAACGGATAGAGATCTTACACTCTCGAGGAGTTATTGGTAAGCAGAGGCCGAGTAATGGTATACTCGATGACGTATCGCCAAGTGCACTGATACTTGGCTGGTCTCACTCATGCGTGCACCGACTTGGTTCCACCATTCCTATCGTGATCTTCCCCGGTGTCGTCTTCCTTATGGCTTTCTTTTCACCATTTCCTTCAGTAAACATCACTCCTCTAAATATTTTTCCAGCCCATCTAATTCTTCTGCACTTAATCTCACTTATGATATCGGTAGTCTTATATAGATCTCTGATTTCCTTATTATACTTTCAAACCCATCCGCCTTGTTCGTATGTAGGCCCATAGATATTGCGTAACATCTTTTTTTCAAACATTATCAATTTTTTCCTCCCTCTTGCTTAGTTTCCATGTCTAGGATCCATAGAGCAGCAGTAATGGATAGATTATTTTTTCGTACAATCTAACTTTTGTTTTACAAGACAGGAATTTCGAAGATAGGAGTCTGTGCCATGCATGTAAGAATCTATTTGCTACATTCAATCAGTTTTGTATTTCAGGTTCTTCTCTTTTGTCATTTGGCATAATAGTTCCTAAATATTTAAAATTGTCTACTATGTCAAATTCATGCTCATCAATTTGTAGAGGATCTATATTGACGTTACAACGAAGCTAAATGGAAGAATGGTGCAGTGTCGCGTATGCAAAGCTCTTTTCAAAAAACGCTTAAAGCAAAAGTAAACTTTTCGTTTATATCAGATACTTTTGGAAAAAAATGTCGGACTTTCTCTCTATGTGTCATATTCTGTACAATCAGGAAGAGCAGATAAATTTATACTTCAATGCGGACTAGTGAACGTTTATTAAGCATTATGGCCGGGCAAGGATTTCGCGATATGTGTGATTAAAGAGGTCAAAACATAATCTCAGTTAGTATTACGCTCAAGCCGGGTTCCAATTGAGGTGTACAATTCCTTATACTCAATACTTCCTTCCTACTCAATGAAATACGTAATCCATGTAATCCATATTCCATGTATTTCATTAAGTAAGAGCCAAGACCATACTTGCGAGTAGGAACAGGGAAATAGCGTGTGTACAAACTCGTGGTCGAAAAATACATCAAACAAATAAGTGACGGCAGCCATCATCTAGGCATGTCCCGTGAAAACACTAAGAAATGACATTTTTCCCGCATAAGAAAGTTAAATAGAGGACGCAGAAACATTATAAGAGCTCTGAAACAAAACACGGGCAGATTAGTTAATATGCATTCCAATTAACCCTCACGAAGTTGGCAAACCAATGCATGCAAACAAAGCATGGCGGAAGCCAAGATAAATTAATACTACTGGTACGGCCAGCTAGTTAGACTTTTCTTTCACTATCACGTACAAGTCCTTTCGTGGTTAAGAGGATGGTCCAAAGGTTGAAACTGTAATGTCACTTTCTGCATTTGGGGAGACTTAAGTACGACTAGTACGCTTTAACGTGGATTGAAATACGGCCTCAGTTTATCATTCATTGCAGTGAAATTTTCCCATAAATCAAGCTACATAATTACATGACGAATATGTGTACACACATTCAAGGCATAAGTATGTACATACATGTATCAATATTCATTTTTCGATTTCCTATATTCAATAGTTTTCTGTTAGGGTGAATCCATGGAACGCATTCAAAAATGTTGTACCTATAATGCAGTCAGGATTTCATGCTGGACGATGGCTCACACCAAATCGGAGAGGTATGGCATGCTGAACAACAAAAATGATAGTCATCGATAAATACGAGGAGCCATTTAATCGCAAAAAGACATACTTACTTGATGGACTGCGTCATATTTTTATGACGGAAAAATTCGTATCATGACACAAGAACTCATGCGATGCCTAGTCACTTTGCTCCGGCTAGCCTGGGCGGACTTTCTAGCAGCCGCCGAGTATTCGTATACTAGACTGGAGACTCGAGGTGAGTGCGCGACGGAGCTCATACAGCGACTCGGTGGACTCGAGAGTGAGTTCCAATTGAGTCGAGAGAAAGTGGGCGAGTGTGGAGGCCGTTTGGTGGGGCACAAGTCCAGCCTTGAGTCAGGGTGTTCGGGAAATTACCGCGTTTAGGTTCTTGAAAAACTCAATTCGAAGCCAAAGGGTGGCTCACCGGATCTGAGAGATATTTGAGAGACACGTGAGGTATCTGTAGAGGCAGTTTCTAAAGCAATTCGCGAATCAGTTGAGAGTGAAAAGAATGTATCATGAAATTGTGTGTGTTTATCTGTGAAATAACTGATGCAATGACATCCATGGTTAATACCCAAAAACTTTGAACTTGGTTTGCGCCAGGAAGAAAGCGTAAATTCTAAAAAATGTAACCTCTTATCAGTTCTCTTGGTTTCCATCGATTACTCTTCACATCATTTACTAAGAAGGCTGGTGCAATAAAACTGCGTATATGATTAAGGACCATACATTCGTTCTGGTAATTTCTCACCTTAGAATCGGTAGCAGTCATTAACACCATGATGGCTAATTATCATTTATAATAACCCAGTCTGCAGGTAATACAAACAGTCTAAGCGGCACTCATTAGAGCAATGCGGGCTCATGCCTCCAGCTCGACTTCCACCTCCGGCACCCCCTGCCCCCACTCATTTCGCCTCATCATTCCACCCCGCCCCAGCCGCCTCATCTCCCCTTCCCCTCCTGCACCGCACATCCGAACTCCTCTTCATCCGCCACCCATCGGCCATTTATCCACGTCAACCAACCGACCCGGCTGTCCTCCATCTTCCCACACCCCGTGACACCCTTCCCCTCTTATTCCGCCGCTCCTGATCATCTTTCCGATACGTTCGCTTTAAACTCCAGTTCCTTCGGCTCCCTCTCGCACTTCTCTCCAACCCACTCCCTCCCCCTCACTCTGTGCATTCTCCCCCCCCCGAAAAAATCCCTCCCCCACTCCTTCCTTGCTCCACCCCCTCCCAATATCATTCTCCATATTCCTAACCCCATTACTTTTCCACCCTACACCTATTCACGTCTTCCTCACAGCCTCCTAGCCAACCCTTTTGTTTCATCTCACCCCAACCGTTATCTTGACCATCGCATAGCCTAAAGAAGCACGATTAAGCCAGTACCCGTGATAAGAGTTCCACTCTTATTATTGAAATGTTTAGCACTCTTAAAGTTCAACCACCTGAACAACAAAGAATGAGAACTATATATTATAAGATTCGGTTAGATTCACTTTCTTTCAACCTGAACGAAAGCACTTAGTCTTAAATGCATAAGTTGGAAGAACACGAAAAAATAATGTTTAGAATAAGTAGCATTCTCATTGTCCACATAAGAAATACTGTTTGCTACGGATTGTCGATCAGGAAAAACGACAAGAGATGCGATCGGTTTCATCTTCAAGCTTATCACCATTTTGTTCTTCGGTCTAGAAGAAAATTTACAATGTGGAAAGGATGCTACTCCAATAATATTGTAATAAATTGAAAAACCATAGTATTTCGAGCGGAGACCCCAGTGGTAAATGGCTAAAATAGTACCTATCGTAAAACAGAACCGCCAGTTATCCAGCAAAATTGGAACGATAGCTATTTCCCTAACGATGTAGCCAAAGGACAAATTCCCTCATAAGAGAAGCACGATAAGGTTACACAGCAAATTGATCAATGGCAGAAAAATATTTAAGCCGTAAGAAAGGTATGACTAGTAAGCAGAATAACCCAACTGAAGGAGGATTTTACCATTATGAGTGCTTACTGAGTAAGCAGTTCATTAAAACATTAATTTGGAGCATGCTCTAAATATGGCCGGGAAGCCAGGATGATAAAACTTGTAGCAGGACAAAGAAGATTGAGAGCAATGGATAAGTGGTGATAACGCAGGATAACGACGATTTAGTGGGTTGAGAGAATCACTAATTAATTCATAGAGAGCGCATAGTAGAAAAGATGTTTTAAGAACTCTTGAAATGACATTGAATTGATATGACAACTTTCAAAAGCAATTGAGGCAAACATTGTAGGAAAAAAGTTTGGCACATATCAGACTCTTAAAACACTCCATGAAGGAGATAAGAATGAGAGGAGTTATTGAAGGCAACCAAGGATGGAATACACAAAGTCTATCATGAGGGACGTTAAATGTAAATTTATAAAAGAAAAAGGCCAAATGTATGGAGCGTGAAGTGAAGAGCTGCAGCGAACCAATCCTCGGATTGATGACTGCTGATGATGATCATAATTAAAGAGCAAAGTAAAAAATTGGTAATGATAGCAAGGATTAGTAGTATTAAATTTTACGTCTTGGCGAATGAAGAAAATCAAACAGGGTTTGTGTTCCTTCCACGGTATCTATAAATTTTGGTGAATATAAGGCATCCAAAGAAGTAACATCTTGGGTTTGACTTTGGATTATAAAAATATTTATTCAAATAAGAATCTGATACCAATAAGTCAGCCATTGATCGCAAATACCGCTCCGATGACGAGAGTTTAAGAACTTTTTCGAATTATTTATGCTCTAACGGTTCAGAGTAGCCTCCCCGCAGGTAAAACAATGTATGATTCACTTTAAGGGGGCAGGAGTGTGTGGTTAAAAGTGTAAAAAGGTGGATAAATTTCTTGGATATTGGCGCATTTTACATAGAATATTATTTTGATATGAAAATGTGAAAACCATCACAGGAAATCACGAAAAGGACGAATATATGGTGGAGGAACGAATGTAGAATCAATTATTAATTATTTCTGCGATCCTCTAGAATTTAGTCAATGTTGGATTCTGATTATATTATTTCAGTGAAAGATGGATGATTTTTTTTCTCTTTGAATATCTAGCCGTTATGTTCTCCACAAAGAGTAACTCGAGTTTGAGGTATTGAGGAAAGTACTCGACTGATAACTCTATGATTTGATTACTCTATAATTCTAGAGTGATCAAGATATTTATCCCAAGAAGGACAGCTAGATATTGACATTTAACATACTACCTCAATAATCATCAAGGCAAGAAATGAGAAAGCTTAATCCACCACTAATCCCAAAATAATCTCTTAAGTCTAAAGATAGGATAATTTACAATGTAATCCCAGCCCTAACTAAAAATTGTACCTCTCACATGTAATCGCACACATTCATGAGCACACGGAAACAATGGAAGCGCACTTTATTAGAAAAAAATGTTGGCATGACATGTAATATCAGGAGAAGAAAACACATTTGAGCAAACTAAGACCAATTCTGTGCAATTAATCGAGAGAGTTGTAACACATCCGACTGCTCAAACATTTCATTCTTCCTGGGTGATTATGTCAAACAGTGCAGATTCGTCATCCATTGGTCGACATTCTGGTCCAGTTTCGATAGCAAGAAATATTCAAACCAGAATGAGCCAGGGATTGAAATAATGAGAACAGTATTTGTGGGATCCTATGATTCTACATTTTCTGAAATTAAGCATCATCCCATTTAAAATATATAAGGATTTATTTTGGATCGGTAGCAAAATGCCTAGCTGGGTGGTTAGTGTCATGATTTTGAATAAGAAAAGACACGAGAGACCGTGGCTCAAGCTAGTGTTTAGTGCAAAACATCTTAGTGTTTGTCCTTATACTTTAAAACTAAAAATAGAAATTTTTGATTCGCCTTCCACAAGTATTGCTTAAATATTCTGTGTAAATTAATTTGCTCAGCACATGAGACAGATACTGCTCATGCTTGTAACAAGATCCAATGTCATGTACGTTGAAGTCGTTATGAGGGCATTTATAAATCCTATAGCTAATGATAAGATATTTAATTACCCGTCAATGTTCCAAATAAATATGGGTCAAAGAAGAAGAACATAACAATTATTTCCGTAAATATGGAGAGAATACTGATATTCATTGGTCGTTCGATCCAAAGGTTGGTTGACTGCAGCCCTCCACCCTTCCCTTATTTATAGCTAGTTCCCTTACCTCTTGGTACTTCTTCCTATGTACTTTCCTCTTTATTTGTTCCATGAACTTATTCCCGAGTCTTCCTTTGGGGGCTTTTCCTCTAGTCTGTTCTGGTCAGCTTTTCCAATTATCCATGCTTCCGATCCATAGAGTGATGTTTTCCTATCTTCTTTGAGCACAGAAGTTGTCTTTTTCCCATGAACGCCTTCTTAGCTTGGAATATTCTCCGCTTGATGTCCTTTGTATTTCTTCCATCCCACGTGATGGTACTTCCGAGATGATGGAAGGAATCCATTAGCTATAATTCCTCTTCTCTCAGGGTGACTTCTGCATTCATCTTCTCTCTTCCGTATACTAGGATATTAGCCTTCGTCTAACTTATTTCTATGTTGTATTCATACCCTTAATGATACTCAAAATCCGAAAATTCATCGTGAAGAAAATCAGTTATGCGTGCTAGCACCCCTATTTTACTCAATGAGATTTTTGTCCCTGTGATTCCAAGAAAAAAAAATAATTTCCGTAATTTGACGCATTTTTAAAGAGCTCGTGGGCAAATACCTAGCATATAAGAGCGATATTTTATCTTCTTAAACTGGACTGGGAAAGGTTTTAGAACACTTTAATGTTCACATAGTGCATAGCACCTTCAGTACATTAATAATGGATTTTGAGGATTCCTTTATGGAGTATAGTAGGCCCTTAAGTTGTGTTAAGCCCAAATTAAAAGGTATACATCAGTGGATAGATACTGGGAGTTTATTTTATTAACTGTCGAAAAAGTTCATTATCCAAGTATTTTATTAAATTATACATATCGTAGAGATGTACATATTTTAATAATGATAACTTCTGCATACTGGACGTGGTGGAAGTTGATATTCATGAATGAAGCGTTTCACCCATGAATATAGATTTTTTTCACTCAATTTCTGCATTTAGCACGTGCATTCTCTACATTTAGCTTCCTTGAAGTTTTACAAAAATTTGAAATTTAAAGGTTCCAATCTTATACATTATGAACTATAATCGGTATATTAATTATTCATCTAGTGATGAAAAGTCGTAGTGCAATAGCAATTCCCTCAAATTAAATTCACAAAATTTTATTTTCTTACTCGAAGTCGGAAAATGCTTTGATTCCATTAGTAAAGACTCAACTATTGAATTTAGGTACACCTGATTAAGATATTTTTTAAAGCACTTTCTGGGCAAAAGAATTTTATCGGTAAATCAATCTTAGCGAGGTAAAAACGCGGTAATCTACCGATGGGCACACGAAAAGTAGACAGCTGAGTGGAACTGAATGATTGCATTCATTTAATTTTGAAGAGTAACTTAAATGAACAACTCAGATCCTCTGCGATATGAAAGTTGAAAGAAAATCTCTCAAATGTGAGGCAGCTTAACGTCAATCATTCATATCTATCTTATGTATCTTAGGTCTGTTGTAATTCTTTCGACGAGATACTAGTAAGATTTGAACTACATTAATAGTGGTACACCTGTTGGGGGTCATTTCATTATGTCTCCAAGAATTATGATGACTTCTAGTTGAGGATAATTCTCTATCATACACAAAAAGCCTTATATTGGTTCGAACGAACGCCATATTTATTCATGTCAAAAGCGTTTCAATATGACTCATGGCACATGGGAGAGTCAATAGTTTATGCCTAAACAACTTAAACATAAGTGGCTCTAATTATCAAGATGAGCACAAAAGGCAGTATTTTAATTGATTTTTGTACCAAGAATTGGAGTGTACATTTGGTTGACCCCTAGTTTAAGTAAAAAAAACTCCAATTCCTCCGTTTCAAGAGAATGTAAGTAGGAATGGATGCCAATGCTTACTACATCATGAAAAACATCAGAGGCTACTCACAAACAGTTACACTCGAGGGGCTTTATAAAAGCCATCGGCCCGGTCATAAGTAATCCTCTCCCATTCAACAATTTACTACAGATTTAATAAGTTTCTAATTCTATACCCCTTAAGTAAAGAAGGAATATGTCTAACCCGAGTCTTCCATGATTTACCTAAAACTGAAACCCCCGCATTTTTTTCATTATTCCTAACTCTTCCTCAACTCAATCCCTCCGAAGGAAAAGTCATTCTTGCCCCTCCGCCCAGTCCCTCTACTCACAGCCGCTCCCATTCCCGCATACCCGTTCTCGGCTCCCTATCACCTTCATTCACCACACCCCCCCCTGCCGAGCGGACACACGGGAAAACACAAGGGCAACATGAAGACACCCCACATCGAAAGAAGAAGTGGGATGGAAAAACAAGGAGATAACGCGAAAGAGAATGGAGGGTGCGTGAAATGGAGGGGGGAAAATGAGGGTGGTGGAGGGGGAAGAGCCGAATCACATTATAATGTGTGTGCCTCCCCACTCCCCACCATTCCGTGAGGCAAATTATCGCCGTGATGGGTGAGGCATTGATTCCTCCCCAGCGGGTGTATTGGGAGATGGAAGTATGGGGCGCGAGATGGAAGGGCAAGGATTGAAGACGGCGACTGGGAGGAGGAGGAGGGCTGGGAAGTGACGGACGTCGGGTGGTGGTATAGTCCCACTGATTTGGGGCGAGCCCATTTACCGCCAAGGTGACGAAGCACATCGTGACGACGACAGGGAAATGGCTGCTGCCCATTTCTCCTCACGTGCTCCCTCGAAACCTCGCCCCATCGACTCCGAAACTTCAGCGGTGAATCTTATACCCACTCTGGACTTGGAAGGGATGAGTTCTATGATAATCCGAGTTCAAGTCGTAGCCTGAGATGGCTAAAAATGCATTAAATAAAATGTGTATTCCCTTTGCTGCATTCACGCGGAATAACTCAATTTAAAACTTTCCTTGTAATTCGATTCTCTCAATAAATTACCCATTTTTATCTAACAATAAGTAAATTCTAAATGATTCGATTAATGGCTAAGAATGTGACGCTTCGTGACTCTTCCTCATAAGGTAGTTATATAGACTTTTAATCGAACGCGTTCTCAAAAATCAATGCGCTAAATCAAACACTATGACAATCGAAAGTAGCAAAAGCAGTTATTGATATCTTATACAAATAAAATGGAATCACTAAATCTCGTCGAGTTTTTCATTGGAATTTGATAAACTTAACAATTGTAATTTGAAGTATCCTTAATAGATTGTGTTCAATGACCGCATTTCCTTAAATTATACAAATTACTTTTTTTGGAATACTAATAAAACAAGGAAATGAAATGTAATTTATTACATGATGAAAACAGCGTCCGCGATTGCTGACACCATAGGATATGACTAGAATTTCGGGCAACGTTGCTTGAGAAAGACTATGCAGACCACGTTTTCCTATTTTTATTCTCATCCTCCAAATTCCCCTCGTCATTAGTCACTCCCCATCCGCTGGTAAATTTGCGAAATACTATTCATAGATTTTAAAAGAGTATCAATTTCCCAATTCAGGGCTATTAACATAAATTTGAAATTACAATTGATCACAATTTTAAATATCCAGGAGTATATCCGATAGTCATTTTATTTTATTTTCAACGACCGATATCGAAATTTAACAAGAACATTTTTCGGCATAAAATGGTTTCCTTAATATACTTCACACAGGATACCGAAAAAATTTCATGTTTATATGCTCTTCATATTTATCGATCCAAAAGTTAACATTATTTTTCTATGAATGGTCAGTAAATCAATAAAAAGCTTTAAATATTAGTATTAAATTCCAAAGTAGCGGAATCTTTAGCCAAATCGTCTCGTCTATGGATTTCGCGGCTATTAAGACCTTATTGCATTTGCTACACTTCAAATGCTAGTATCACGAATAATTCACTTACCGTATTACAAAGACTTACGCCTTTGAATGACTGAGAGTCCAAACTGCGAACACTGCGATGCCTTGCGATTAAGGATACCCATTCAAATCAAATTCATACCATGCAATGAGTGGAAGTCAAATCAGTAACTTCCAAATAAACATCCGGAGGAGTTACGCCAAAAGAAACCAAATACCAATGGCATATGCAACCGAAGTAATAAAATTGATTGAACATAGGTAATGCTCGAAATAAGTTTACTCCTTGCGCTGTTTGGTGGTATTTTGACGAATGAGTAGTGTTTTTAAGTGATAGTCGATAAATGTCCGCCGTATGCGGCTCATTACCACGGTATAGCATTTCTTCGCCTAATTACTTTCTTTCCTTCCGCAACCCCTAGTCCCACACCCTCTCCCACACGGCCTTTTCCCCCTTTCCCCCGCACCGTCACACCCTCCCACCCCCCCGCCCCCAACCCTCCCCATCACTTTCAGCTTTCCTCGGCCCCTTGCCACACGCCACCCGCGGAGCAGGGCTAATTCCCCTCCATGACTCGCCTCTTCGAGAGCGAGGATATTTATATACGCTTTTTAAGAATTGGGCGCCACGGGGATGAAGAACTCCACGTCACAGCCGGCCTGCGCCGACCATATCGTGCTCCAGTCTCCACAAAGACCCTCGTTTGCTCTCATCAAAGCCGATGCATCATCCGTCAAAACAGCCTTTGTTCGATTATACGCTTCTAAATTGACGAGGAGAAAAAAACGCAAGCAAGCCGGAGCTCGGATTCGGTACTAGAATTACAAAATGTAAACCATGACTGAGCACAATGGCAGCGGACACAGAAACTACAACCCATATTAAGGTCCTTTTAGGCATTAGGAACGTTAAGCTTTAGATACTTGCTGTGTGTATGCCGATGTTAAGAAAACATTGACTGAAGATTATAAACATGATTTCTCTAGGTATGTCTATAATATATATAACTCACAACGATTCTCGTGAGTGCTTAAAAACATGTTCTTCATTCGCACCTAATGGATATCAGTCGGCATTAAAGGTCACTCTTATTTTAATTCTTGATCTGTGATTTCTTTACCAACCTCCTCATCTATTGATAGTAGACGTGATATAGATCGTAAAATGCTTCAACTTGATGGGAAATATAATGTAGGAAATATATTTACAAAATTTAAGTTTAGCTATTATGAGAGAACATGCCTATGGAGAATAAGAAATCGTGATCTCAAATGAGAAATATTTCAGTTATCCTTTACATAACAGGGGGACTGTGATATCTTCACAGTTTAGTGTCAGTTTTATTGTATGCCCTGCAATATTGTATCGCCAATTCTACGGTAAACTAGATAGCAATAAAGAAAAAATAAACAACGTTATCATTTATCAGTGAGTTCGATGAAAATAAGCTATAAATTCATATATATGAAGGTAAGTACGAATTATTTTAAATACTATACAGATGAAAAACACAACATAGGCTTTCGTTTATAAGTGTCGTCTCCAAATGCTATGTTGTGTTCTATTTTTGAACCCCGGGTGGTGTTTCTTATCTCTAATTTGGATTAATGCTTTTTAAAGTATGACACGCATTTATAAATTAATTCCACGAACTAAAGAAGCAGTGTTCTTTCCCATAAACTAAGGACAGGATGGGTAGCTTCATTTTAGGAAATTCATAAAGCCCAAAGACGAATTTTAAAATAACCTATTCCATTAGTTCTAAAACGCCCGATTTATCGTCAAAAGTAAAGAGGCGAATGACGCAGCTTATTACTCAGCTCATTTTGCCAAAGAGGATGTATCTTGGAAAGGTTACATCAATTGGTTTATTAACAGTTGAATGATTGAATACATCTAGGCAAGTTCGTTTCTCGTAACCAATGATGAGTTCTTCCAACTAAAATCAAGTTTGAACATTTTATAAGCTACTTCAACCGTCTTTAAAAAGACTATTTAAATAAAAGTCGTATTTAAATATTGATTCAATTATTAGGATTAAAGCACTTTTTGAAAACCATCATGGAAGGCTAAAAGAAAATAATTTCTCAAATACGAAAGAGGGAGAATTCTGAGCACCAGCAAGATATGCGGACACATTTCAAATGCGATTTAACCTCCGCAAAATGGTTTTCGACCTCATAAACATTAGTTAAAGCCGAAGAGATAAATTCAGTATTTGGAATGCATATCTTATAATAAATAAGTTGGTAATATTCTTTGTAAATTACTCCAATCTATGTGTTAAAAGGTTTTAAAGCCTTTATAACAACATGAGATAAACGGCACCACACAACGCATAATTTCATCTCCCAGCTCTGTTTCTCGATCACTCAATTCTTTAATCGTAAGCAGGAGTAAAAACTAAGGACAGATCTCTAAACAGAGGTCGTTGGGCTAAAGGAAATCCCATCCTCAAAAAAAAAACGCTGGCATGATAAGCATGTCAAACGACAAAATATTCAACGAAATAAGCGAAGGAAAAATCATCTGAATTGGAAAGAAATGCAAAAATGAGGGATGAATGCGATGGCGAGTCGATGGCAGCATGGAGATGACCGCGAAAGAAATATGATTGACGACCTGCGGGAAGAGGGGATTGATGTCAGGGTCGAGCGAAAGAGAGGGGAAGATGAAAAGGGAATAGGGAAGAATGGAGGGAATGGAGAGAGGGAGGAGAGAGAGAGAGAGACGAGGAAAAAAGGTAGGAGAGGGACGCAACATAGAACGCGGATGAGGCAGGAGTGGTGACGAGGGGACCACACAGGAGTGCGCATGCGTAATGCGACAATCGAGAGTCATGATGCGTCTTGGGATGCCACCCTGAACTGCGAGAGTGGGAAGGAGGATGAGCGAAGGGGGGGGATGGATGGAATGGGGGGAGGGGTTAGCCGTGGAATGGGGATGGAAGGGGATATCCCTTCTTCGTGGGACGGGATGAGTTGACGAGAATTCCACGCGATCCTCCGCTCCCGCAAAGAATTGAATGGCCCGTATTTGTGCATTAGGTTTATACAGTTCGCCACTCAGGTCATTTTGCTTCTCAAGCACTTCTTTCAAAGATCGTGTCCGCTAATTTTACAACGGCTTACCGAGCCATTCGACTTTGATAGGGCGACAGTTTATTCCACCTACCATCAATTCCCTTGGTCACTGTCCACCCTTTTAAAAAGAGTTTTTTCTTCTCAGTGTAAGGTGGTTTCCTGACTCATTTGTCTGATTAAAATCTTTGAGGATAAAGCTTTATGTTTATTAAAAGAATCCATCTGACAGCAATACGAAAAATGTATCGCTGAGGGTAACCAGCATTGCGCTTTCATTAAAAATTATGTTCTCGCTATCAGGGAAAGATTGGTGATTAAGAATGATGGTAACATGTAAGATTATCCTATGAATAGTACAAAAGCATCGAAACTCTTGCCTTTGTGTCACTGGTGATGGGAAGCAGCACAAATTGAAAAAATATCATAAAATTGATCATATAAATGATATATACGATTGATATTTAATGGAACTATGAAAGTACTGATTCAGTCTGCACTGAGATAAGAAATTATAAATTTGTAAGAAACTCATTTCTCCAATGCTACCCTTAAGACATGATATAAGAGGTCTGAAAATTCAACTCACAGCATGAAGAGATGGACTTAGTTTCTATTGATTGTGGTAAGTTGACAAACAGATATTTATTTTCTTCTTTATTTTTGAGTGGATAAGATTGTTATCAGGTTATCTACAAGGTAACAGATATCTACTCTGTTTTAGTTCAATTATTTATCTCTCGTAGATTATTTTACTGCATTATTTCTTGAATAGAAGAAGTTTAGGTTTAGGTTTAGATCGGCTGAGTCAATCCTTACAAAAGAAGTATTTAGGAAAAAGATAAAACGTCATTAAGATCACTAACATATCGTTTAAAAATAGTTTCATAGTGAAACATAAATTGCATAAATGAAAAAATTTCCATAGATAACATAGTTATGATTTTATTAAATACCCTACTTCCTGAAATCGACAATTACAGTGCCTCATTAGGCAGAACACATACTGATTTAGCAGAAAAAACTTGGGGTTCATTATTTTATGAAAAGCATGCATGTTCTGTGGATTTATTTCAATGGAATAATTCTTGGTACATACACACAGCATAACAATTGTGTCTGAATAGTCTAATAATCCATTATTGTGCTTTTTATATGGGATGAATATTCGACAATCAATTCTAATTTAATAACGAATTCTTGGCACATAAATAAAGCATAAAAAGGTGTCTAGAAAAAGTAATAATCAATTATTGTCTTATATATTAAGGATGAATACTTAACAAAATCAGCGTAACATCCGTAACAAAGCCAAATCAAATTATTAGTATAAATTCTTTTTACACTCAATCACCTTATGAATAAAAATAAAGAAAATATAGTTTTTACTTTTTTGATAGGTATTTTTAAAGAACGGATTATTTGTAATTGCTCTGAAACCACAAAAATATTCAGAATTGTTTAATTTCCGTTACACAACAAAATTATTCAGTGGTCGAGTATAAATTGAAGTATGGTCCCTTAATTTTCCATGTACACAAAAACAATCCCTTTTATAACATTTATCGTCTTAAAATGGATGTAAAAATGATTGGAAGAAAATACATATTTTATAAAGTATAAAATAAAGAACATTCGGTACATATGCATTGGCTGATCTCAAAATTCAAGAATGATGACTCATAAAATAGTGACCTTTTTCCCACTGTTCTTATGTTTACGTATCTTACTGTTCATTGTTCCATAAAAATGAAGCTAATTCTCAAAAGAAGAAACTTTTGGTCCCTGAATCACTAAAATTATTTCATGCTAGCGTGACTTCCACGCCCCAAAAACCCGACAGGAATTCTTCTCGTGAGAATACCTAATATAGGGTTCACACAAAATCCTTCCTTTCCCTTGAAACTCAATCCGAAAGAAAGATTCATTCCAGGAGCGGATATCAATCGGAATTTTTTTATCGGTGACAGTTTTTGAGTCATCTAATGTCCCTTCATCCTTGGGGATCGCATCTCTCCGCTCCTCGGTCCCCCTCTCCCCAAAAAAAATAAATTGTTTCTCATTTGCATACTTCTCTTTCCTCCCCACACTCCCCCACATCCCTCCCTCCGGCACGAAGCACCCTTCCCCCGCACCCTGACTCCTCTCCCTCCAACACCCTCACAACCACCGCGGCAAGCACAGGCTCTTTAATCATTCCGCTCCTCCGATTTGTCCACGACCCAACGGCAAGTCCACTCCCTCACTTACGCCGCCGTCCCTCACCTCTCCATTCCCACTCCCTCCCCCACCCCAACCCCCTCGGTATCCCCCCGCACTCCACGGTGTACGCATTCCGACCGACGCACGGCGCCTTCCCCCCGGCAGCGGCGGCGGTGGCGATTCCGACACCACTCCCAACGCCTCTTCGCCGCACACCGGATTTTCGCCCTCCCGACATTCCACCGTTTCGAATGGGCAGTTCTGGGCCCCACCGCGCCCTCTCTCCCCCGCGGCACTTTGCCCGCTGATGAGTGCACTCAGGAGAACGCTCGATCCCTCCAAGGAGGAATGCGCTCACATATTCCTCCTCGTGAAAGTGGCAGCCGTGATTTTTCCGAAGACCCCGACTCGCGTCGCGTTTAACGACTGCACTTGCTACTCTAGTGCTGCTCTACTGCTTGCTGCTATCTGCTACTCCAGCAATGCGAGAAAGAATCTCGCAAGCCATTGACTTTCATGTCCGATTATGAACGTATTCGCAGCGCTCACAGATTAAATTCATTCCGAGGTCTAGGGGGGACACCATTGCGTTCAAGACACCAGTTAAACGTAAGGATATCCTCAGTAGCTTTCAATATAAGCCGATAGTAAAAAAAGAATTCATGAGCATAAAGTGACCAGCTAGGCACATCCACATTAATTCTAGGTGGTCTAATCACTTTAAAAGGAGGTTCGCATGTGAATGTCTATATTATTACGCTTGGAAAGAAAAAAACATCTAATTTTAAAATATGAGCGGCGAGTTTGGTAGACTTTTCAAGTACTTTCGAATCAGTTCCCGGGTTTTTTCAATTAAGTATCATAGAATTCCCTCAGGATGAAATTGAGGAATAAAGACTCTCCGCTGCAGAACCATCCCCGATTATACAGTCATTAGGACTATCTTAAGGATATTGTCCAGATGAAAGAGTTTCAGGCGTAACTTTGTGGAAATATTCAATATCCATACTGGTAATAATGAAAACACGATAGTGAATTTCCACACTATTTTCATAAACACCGACCATGGTTTCGACACTTTGTCATTATCAAGGTTATATCATTTTCATCTTATATCATTATCAAGGTTACATAATTTATATAATTATAATATGTCAGATGACTTGGTAATGACATATAGTGTCGAAACCATGGTCGGTGTTTATTAAAACTGTGGAAATTTACTATCGAGTTTTCATTTTTACCAGCCTGGATACTGTCCAGGCCGTCAAACCATCTCCAGACGCGCATACAAAATAGCAAAATTTGACAATAACCCGTTCGTTCATTTTATTAGCAATGATTAAATTAGATATACAACATATGATGCTGTGCTTAGCGAAAAATAATAAAAAATTGCCAAAAAGGATTTAAAGTCTCCTCCATAGATAAATTGATACTCAGACAAGGCCTCAGCAGGTTACACCACTCCTTGGCATAGCATCGTAGGAATCGCGATAAGAAAATATTTCAGGACATGAGAACATCTTGCCTCATCAAGTCTGGAACACTCTCCTCTTCGCCACCCACCCCTCCCCCCATTCCATTACACCGAGGAGATAACCTCCGTGGCTCCCGCGTTTCCAGCCAACCACGGTAGCTGCTAACCACTCTGCCCGTCCACCCGGGGGAGACAACCTCCTTACGGGGGATCCTGTTGACAAATTTGCCTCGTCTCCTTTTCCTATTCCGGTCCTCTCTCTCCCTTTACCTGCGTTTCCAGCATCTCTCCATCCGACTCATCTCTCCCTGCCCGCCTCCTCCAACCCCCCCCCTTCCCTCCTCACTCGTCCGCTGACTTTTATTTCCCTTTCACGACGCCGAACATCTGTCCGTTCATTCGTCCCAATGTCGGCCAACGCGTCGCCACCACTTTCATCTCTCCCTGCATTATTTTATTCCCTCGCCCTTCTCTCCTCCGCCGCGCTCATAAGCATTCACTCTCCTCCTTCCCTCCCTCCCTCGACCCCCGCAAGCCAGAATGGGTAATCCCGCCACCGAGCCACCCGCCCCCACCCTCCCTCATCTCTTTTTATTTTCAATTTCAACCACGCTTTCTTATCGCTGTTCATCCACCCGACACACTCCCACCGTCCGCCACGACTTTTAGCCCACCCTTTCCACTCCTCTCCATCGGCATACGTCCCCAGAGAAATGGGATTTTTGCATAATCCATTCCATTGAAGGACTCTCCTCTCCCCTTTTCCGCCCTCTTCCTCATATGGTGTGCACCGCTTTTTTCCATCCTTTGACTGTGGTCTCTGTGCCGCGTTCAGAAGTTGACCATATCCCGGTCGGTCTTGCCGCAGGAAAATTTTTGTCTCCATCCCACCCCCTCTGCTTCACCCCCCCTCCACGCCTCCCCATCACCACTCAGCTCCCTTCTCGGGTCCTTCACCAAACCTATCGTCCTGCCAGCCACCATCTCGAATATCCCTCTACAATTAATTCCCATTTCGCCATGTAAACGAGCGATCGTTAAGTTTCTCGAAGATTTGAAGCGCTGGAGATTCGGAACCTGTAAACAGGACATTTCCTTCTCCTTCCGCCAGTTTTCTGTCTGAATTCTTTCCATCGGTCGTCCAAAGAGGAATTAAGGGAGAGAGTAGCGCAGAAATGAAGGGAGCAAGAGGGGTGGGATAATATTTATCTGTTTGAAGGTATTTACATTCCACCTAGATAGCCAACCCCCTCTCCCACCTCTGCGATAAAATGCAGGTTATATATGGAAGTGATTTTTGTCTTTAATGGGTAATAATACGCTGGCAAATATTCCAGATAGTTGGAGAATCTGTTCATGATCTTTTCCCTAAAATGAATTCTTAAACCGAAGACTTTTAGCTAGATATTGATAAGGATAACATAGGCATACCTTAAGGAATAAATGCCGTAAGACAATTATCGCATGTTATAAATCGATAATCACCATAAAAAATAAGTAATTTGATTTGATATATTTTCTGGAATTGAAGTTATGAACAAACAATTTTTTTCTGTATGCAAGAATTTCAATAGTCATTAAAATAAAATACGCATGAATCAAACATGAAATAAGACTAAAATTACTTCTACGTTAACAAGATCATTTTATTAAAAAGATTAAAGCTATCTTTGGAAAAAAACATCAACAAAAAAAGGGTTCTGTCTTTTTGCATCGAATCAGATAAATGTCTGTAGAACTTGGCTCCTTTGACCAAGATGTACGAACCAACCGGATACCTTGGATATAAAATATACAATAGGTTTCATAAATTGAAAAGAACTTCCTCTTTTCGAACGTTATATTGACCTTTCTAACTAGTTAGCCATATCAGTCAAAATCAGCAAGACTAGTTAGTTCTTACTGAAGTACTAGAGATAAAAGGTTGAATGAGAACGTTAAAATTTTTAGTGGAGACGAATGACCGCTGAGATCGTTATGTAAGCAATAGGTTCATTGGGAACCATTAACTTTAACGAGTGATTACAAGGGTAGGGATGGAGTAAATGGGAATCTGTAATCAAAATCTCACAATCGCAGCCAAAAGCAATTTGCAAACTATATCCTAGAAGGAAAATCAAAATTAGAGGCGTGGGCACTAAGATTTGTCAAAGATAAAACGTAAAAAAAGTCTTGAAATTATAAATAATTTGCTGTCAATGGGATTTGACAAAATGTTTTGTAGGGGGAGGCAGACTATGAAGAAACTTTCACAGTTATTTTCAGATACATCTATTTAGCTCTAAACTTGAAAAAACCGTCCGGGGGATGCAATAAAAAAATAGTGTTACGTGGCAAAATCATTTCTATTCAGTCTAGCTTGTGAAATGATATTATCTACATAGTTGGAGAACCTCAAAAATTAACTTGAATGAAAATTTGAAAATACTGAAGATACCTCTTCTTGTCTTGGTTTACTTCGAGTTCGACTAAAAAATATAGTTTTACAATCCACAAAGGATTCTCCGTCAATGCTAGCCTTAGAAGCAGCCGAGGAAATTTTTTAATTACATTGCGCGCGGTAGCAAAGTAACATGCACTCACTCACCGTGTTTTGGCACGGCAATTTTAAGGACGACAGAATAACCATAGGCTATCGTAGGTTGGAACGAATTACGATTCAGATGATGCAAATACAACAGCATGAAAATATTTCCCCTCAGTCTTTAACATAAATAATTCAAAGCCGAGACATGCGTTTACGCGATCGCAAAGGTGTTTGAATAGCGTCGTGCTTCCTTCTCACTCCCGCTAAGGCCATCAACGGCTGGAGGGTTCGGCTTAAATCATCATATTAGGATGTCGAGGAGAGCATTAATTAAGGCGAGTGTACCTCTACGAAGAGGAGAGAATTTTTACGAGGGACATCGGAATGTGAAAAAGGTGAGCCCAAAAAAGACGGAGAAACAGGGCGGACATCGGAATGGGCCGGTCAAGATGAAGGCACTCCAGAAAGAACGCTGGTGGATCGAGGAATTCGTTTCATGAATCGAATCGAACAAAAGGTGGTGCTGAGGAGAAGAGCCACACAAAGCAAGTGGTAGATATTTTGCACAAAATTGCCGTGCCACGGCAGAATCTAAGATATTATTAGCATTGGAAAAATTTTTAAACTTGAACCTAGTTTGGATAATTCATCTACCAATAAACATGGGATAATACAAAAAAAAAATCAGAAAAGGGTAAATTGAACGTGCGCAATTGAAAATTTACACCCGTATTTAAATTTTTTGGGGATACTTGTAAATCCTCTGAGTGAATGGACCGCTCATTTCGAGACGATGGTTAAAACCTATTTTAAAATTGTCTTCCTTTTTCCGGAACAATTTATGAAAATTATCTCTCGTAAAAAAAGGAAATTTCACCATTAAAAAACTTTGTGAAAGAATGCAAGAAATTAAAGTTATTACGCACTGGAGAGTTTGGGTGCCAACGCAAATAAATCTCACGTTCAATGTTTTTAAAAACAGTTCTTCCATCCGCCCGAGCCAATCGCGCCATTCTCATGCGGGATATGCTGAGTAAATGGGTTAGTTATTGTCCTGAGTTCTAAACAAACTGGCTAACTTATATGAATTTCTTCCATATCCCTTTTCCTGCAAACCACCTTCACTTTTCTCTTTTACCATGTTACACGGTGTATGTACCCGCGTGGGTAGATAAATAAACACATTCACCACTAAAATTGCACCGCGTTAGCACCACAAATTACTCAAATGTGTGAGTACGTGGCTACAAAGAAGCCTCTGTTCTAATTTAGAACATTCGTTCATGCATCTATCCAGCAACGTGCTTCTGCGGGTACATGCATCATGTAAAAACGCCTTTACCCTCATTCATTGGTTCATACACGCTCAACTATTCCTTAGACTACTCCTCCAAACAGGACAGCATGCAAAAGTTAAGGGTAGGATAAAATCCAAAAGTTGATGATCAAAATTCACTTACGCATGTTAAAAACCAGGCTGGACTACCCACCAAAATGTTACCCAGCCAACTTCTAGGGCTGATTGTCACAATAATTCAAGGTTTTTGAGTATTTGTGGCTATATTTGAGACTGCGCTCCTGTGGCCGAAAACCCTACTTAGCAAGGACTGAGTTGGGAGTTGCCAGAGGCCCAGAGGCAACACTCCATGTTAATATTACTTGAAAAGTTAAGATCATGGGAGTTTCAGGGTGAGAAGGATATTATTGTAACAGCTTGGTCATATATTGAGATAATAGAAGTGACAACATGAGAGAGATACATTGCCGAACTGGAAGGTAAAAAATTTCTCTTTTCCACGTACGAGTGATTAATATTTATGATTCGATTCCACTTATCTTAGGCTTTGGTTCAGTATATAGGTTCCGGGCTATTGGTTTCCGCTCGGCTCTTGTAATTACACTTATAGCACCACTAATCCCTACTAATATATAAAAATGTAATGGTGTTTGTCTGTCTGTTGCTCCATCACGCAAAAACTACTGGGCCGATTGAGCTGAAATTTGGCAAGTAGATAGAAAATATGTCTGGTCATAAAATAGAGCATTTTAAAAAGCCCTTAGGGCCCCCAAAGGCCTTCCTGGTGGTCCAAGATAAGCATTGGGTTCAGTGGAGTGGTTTAATTTTTTGCTTTTTAAAAGTACTTTCATTCAAGATAGAGGGCTCAGATTTTTTATCGGATGGCAGAATAAATGAAGTTTCTATTTCTTCCACTCGATTTTCTTTGACGCATCAGATGTATCTGAAAACCATGTTTTTAGCTGAAAAATTTCACATTTTTCTCTGAAATCAACAAAAGTATATTTCCTTGACAACCAGAGATTTGATTTTCAAAGGATATTCACGCCTCTAGCATTTAAATATCACGTTTTTCTTCAGGCCCAAGATAGCACGTACAGAGGAAATCTGTATAAGAAGGTCCCAGAGTCCCCAGTGCCCCAACATAGCTTGCTTTGTGGGGTAATCAATAAATACAATGCATATTTACAACAAGTATACTCTTAAAAGTCTATTCTCAAAGTTGTTCTCATAGGAGCACTGCATGTATTTGAGAGAACACTTATGTAGTAAACGATACACATCAAAGAATTAAATAGACTACACACGCATTAAAATGTGCAAGAATACTTTCGTGCAGCGAATAGTAATGGTAATAATGTCTCTGTTGCTACAACAAACACACCGTTGTTTATTATCGTTTAATACTCAGATTGACTACATGTAGTGGAACCGTCTGCCTCTCATTACGATTGCGAACTTTTTTTTAGACCGATTCCTACATCAAAAACGTTACGAGTTATTTATATAAGTTTTAAAGAGTTAAAGTGCAGCTAACATACATTCGATTAATCATCGAGGTGCCTATTCAATACTCTCACTCGCCGCTGCGTTTCCCCTCCTTGGGCTTAAAAATATATCTATCAACATGGCTAATTTTTCTTATGAAATTAGTTCAATGTTTTTCACACACGTTGAATTTTAACGGGTACCTTCCACAAGTATAGCATTTTTACAATGGTTTCAAATATGCTTCAAATGTTAACTGATAATTTGACTTGTCAATATTATATTTAATGACTAACATTGTGTCACACTACTAATGTGATTTTAAACAATTTTAGGGATACAGCAGTAATTCGTCTTCCAAAACGTGCAATGAGCATAGAAAAGAATGTGGCAATACATCAATGATTATCAGCATATTTTTCCCCTTTATTATCGAAAGTAGGACCTTGATATTGTAGAAAACCGGTCAGATTTTCTCTGAATTTCAACAAAACCTACCTTTCACCGGAAGAATGAATAAAAAAGGCATTAATTGAAAAATGAGAGCCTTAGGCAAATTGACATTGCGCTATTTTTTACGTGATCAGCTGTTACTATTCAATTAATGCTCTCGGGTTTGCGCTCTGTCCGTGTTTGCAAACACAAGTATACAATCTAAGATACAATCTTGGAGCAATCACGGTCACGGAAGTGAGGGAAAAGTTACAGTTCAGACCAAACTAGATCTTGAAAAATGAACTCCTGAAGAGTCGATTCCTATCGACTCAAGCGACAAAGATATTTCGATTAAAGTTAAAAGAAAGAAACTTTGAAATGCACACTCAGTAATTTATTCGTACAACGCGTTTCAACGTTTAAAGCGTCATCATCATCGCCTGATGTAACTGACTGTACCTGATGATGACGCATTATGCGTTGAGACGCCTTGTACGAATTAATAACTGAGGGGGCATTTCAAAGTCTCTTTCTTTTAAAAGTATTAGAAGCATACTTATCAAACCAAGGTATTTCACTTCGGCTTGATGGAAATCATTGATATTGATAATTATGAATCTTAATTGAGAGATAATATTAAATTCTACATCTTAATCACTGCACCACTTTATTATATTATAACTGATAATCAAGAATTAGTACCAGATCTGCCTTTGTAAAATTATTCATTATGGTAACCCCGAAACAGGTTTTCCCCTGGGGTACTTATATTCCATCATATTGTTTAAAATGTCCAAGCTATTGTTGTAAATTTATTTTGTTTAAAATAAAAAGATATTATTATAATTGAAGAATGATCGAAGGTTTTCCCGGCGAACTATGTTGTTGAAGATTATTTGAGCTTTCCACCGGATCAGGTTCTCCATTTCTGCCGACGTTTCGATGGACGAGTCGTCCATCATCCTCAGGGCAATTGCCAGGCCTCAGGGCAACGATATTATTATAGTTATTAATTGCGACCGATTAAAGCTGCACTTTCAGTAGATTTACAAAATGCTGTCGATTAACAGACCTTAGAGTAAAGCTATCATGAAAAACGTAAACAATTAAAAGATATGAGAGAGCTGCAGGGTAAAAAGGGGAATGAAAAAGAAAACCGCTTCTAGGAACACGTAATCATTATTTTTTTCGTATTCCTACTGGAATCTATGACCTGGCATTAATATTTGATAACATGATTATTGTGCTCTGGTAATATCATGAGTAGCTTTTTGCCAATGTGGTTGACTTAGGCTAAGCGGGCGCTTTAATTAAAACAAAATTGCTTTTTTTATCCTTACATGCTACCTATCTCTCAATGAATCTAGACATTTTTGGTGCTGATTGAATCTGGCACTTTATTGTGAAACTTGTAATCCTTTGGGAGCATTCTACGGACATACTAACATAAATACACATTATGCTATCATTTGATGCCCTTTCGTTTTAAGTTCTATTGTTTAAATTTAAAAATGCCGGCACAGAATGTGGGGTTGCATGATACTGGATTTAAAGCTACACGTCATCAAGATTTCTGTGAATGGAAGCAAATTACCATCGCAGTGATTGTTTATTTCTAGGGACAGGAGTTCCCCAAGATACTTTTCTACTGCCCATTTTATTTTTTGTTAATGTCAGTTATTTATTTGAGCATGAATCACGAGGTAAGTTAACAGCTTTAGCACACGATGTGGCCTTATGTTACAGTGCACCAAAATGGGATTAAGCTGAAGCTCTTGTAAATCATGATAAACGCTCCTCAAGACTATGATCCGATTTTAATCGACTAAAACCGAGTGAAAAGATTCAACTAATGTGCTTTGATATTTGCAATTATATATGTATGAAAATTGTATCGCATTGCATCCATTGTAAATTACTTTATCATAAACTGACCTGCCTTGGCTATGAATATAACTGTCCTGTAACAGAGAGTTTTTGAAATAAAGTATTTGGGAGTGATCTTCAGAACACCTTTCTTTGCGCAAACTTATCAGCAGCGTAAACAAATATCTGAGGACTGCCTGGACCAAATTTTATTGTATTCTTTATAACTATCCACTACAGTTCAAAAGACTCATGTAAAAGAATATCATGCTCTCGTTCAATCCAAGCATAGTTATGAAATTAGTTCCTCGGGCGGTTGTTCTATTAACTCCTTAAAACATGCGCTAAGATGTAAGAAAGAATAATAAATGTTACAATATAAAAGGACTATTTTGCTCACTCATAGCCATTATTTGAGGGCCTCAGAATGTTGCAAACTTAGGCATTTGTATATTTTCTAAGGTTTTATGAGGATTAAATGTCAGAGATTGCATAAAGTAATAAAGAAAAGATGCGTATGTGGCGGAAAAATTGAAAATGGTCTGGGTATGGCTTGTTTATGAAAAATCGAATTTTTTTCTGTATCAGTGTTTACTGAATTAAAAAAGAGTACTATTTTACTTCAAACCAAGTGTACGTTATAATTACTGAAAATGCCCAAAGCATGCCTTCTGTCTAGTGATAATGTTGATGTTTCCTGAATGTTTTTTTTCTGATTTTGCGTCCACTGAATTAAAACGATAAATATTACCCCGCAAGCAAAATGTAAATAGCACACGTTAAATATTGTCGGAAGCTCAATTCAGATAATAACCTTAGGGCCTACCTGAAGCTTCCAATGATGACATCTTAATTATATTGCATGTAATGTTCTACACGTGGAGGTAAAAAAATCATTCATGTACAAACGATGGATATTATGACAACACGTGGCAGCATGCATAAAATCAACAGAAGTTGATACTTCTGTTAATAAAATGTTTCCAATGCAATTTGTTTGGCAGAAGATGGTTATTTTGCTGTCATACAATGACATCGGTATGCCGGGGTAAGCGTATGAATAGGCAAATTCCAGTAGGAATGAAATACCTGAACAGTTCCCACTATAGGTAACTACATTTTTATTCTAAAGGAGGCCCGACAAGTTCGTGGAATTACGGCCAAAATAGCTCCATTAATGAGCTCTATAAAAATAATGTTCATCCATATTTTTTTAATGGATTGAACTAGATTGTAATCTCTAAGATTGAAGTTAATCCATAAAGTTACGCCGAAAACCATCACCTTTACCCGGCAAATGCTTGCGGCAGAATTAGAAAGGGTTGCGTTATAGGAATGAATGGGTTTGGAAACTATTTGGGTCGAGTGCTCCAGTAAAGGGAATACATGGAAGAATAGTGCATCGTTGGTTTGACCTGGGTGAGGAAGTAAATGAAAACGATGAGATAGACGAACATAATAGCGTAGGGTGAGGTGAGAGAGGACGGGATAGATAGAAAAAGTCATGGATGGCTATGGGGGAAGAGGTTCATAAGAGGAAGATTCTTAGGAGACTTAAAAATGGATGGGCAGGAATGAAACCATGTATGAAGGTAGTTGAAGCAAAATAGATAAGCAAGAAAAGGACAGAGTGAGCTTTACATGCCTATCACCAATGTGCGTGCTTCATTTCCTATTAAGAATATATATTTTCACAAAATCAATTTATTTTATTAATTTATTTTTTAATATACTTTTTATGTTGATTAAACTTTTTTGTTAAATATTACTTTTTCTTATTTTATTTCGTTTGTGATGACTCACTTTTTTATTGTCAATTTACTGTTAAAATTAATTTATTATTTTTATTCATATTTATTTTATTTTCTTGAGTTATCTTTGTTTAATTTATTTATTGATCTTTATTTCATTTTTCATTCATATATATTTGTTTTATTTTTACTTTCATATTATTTATTTTTTTAATTATCTTATTACTAATTTAGTTATCTTTAACTTTGCAGTCATGCATAAATAACCCTTTTTATTATTATTATCATTCATGTGTATTTCATCCATTGTTCATTTTTGTTTGTGTTACATTAGCTTAATCTGTCTGTAGGTTGTCGCAGGTTTTTCGACTCCCCTTCATGTGTGGGTGTTTTCCTGCAGAGGGTTTTTTCCTCAAGGACATCTCTTCCTGATTTCCTTTCGTTTTTCCCACCAATGTATATATCTTTCTTTACACTTATTTCATGTATTATCTGACGAGGAGATGGATGGAAGAAGGGACTGCCTCAGTCTCAATTTTACTCCAATAAAGACGCCTAATTATTATTATTAACACCGAGTATTTGACTTTTTTGAATGAGCCTACCCCAAAATGAAACGGCATGGTGGGTGTCTGTATGCGTGCATATTATTAATTTGAAAAAAGATCACATACAGCATGAAGCCATTCTAAAGTGAACTTGTAACGAACATGTAAGGAAGGGCACATACTCAAAAATAATAACAAGACAACGGTTAACAAATAATACCCCGACGTGGGGGAACACTAATAATTATTTTGATCGAGAATGGCATGAGGCTTGGTTAGTGAAGACAGGAGAAGATATCGTGAAAGGGTCGATGACTTCAGGCTGGGAATATAGATGAGAAGAGAGGCGAAGAGCAAGGGAGCGCCTGGTGAGTGATAATCTTGGGGAAGGGAAATGGAGCAAAGAGTGAGTCCTGATGGGTCGGGTGGATATTCTGAAATTTAGGAAGAAAACAAGGTCAAGGCAGTCAAAAATTGAGTTCAGAGTCGTATGGATGAGTTTAAGATCTGTTTTAAGGAAAATATTATCAAGATTAGTCACGGTGAGTGAGGACAGTGAGAGTGAGGAGTGTACGGAGATAACTGCTTTAATTATTCAGCTAACGATATTTTACGGAGGCATGAAGAATGATTATATGATGATCGGTTCTTCTTGGACTCGGAATTTTTTTTTCATTTGTCTAGACCTATGTCAAAATTTAACGGCTTTAGAATATAAACAATATAAATGGAGTCGAAGGAACTATTTTTTTCATCCGATACCGGCTGTTTCGCCTCTTTTGAGAACTTGTGGAACCGAGGAACTTATATATCAGCTGTATAACAGGGTTTAACAGGTGAATTGCCTCAAGTACACAGCCATACTTAACCTACGAAGATGAAATAACGAATTAGTTGCCGTCAATAAAATTAAACATTAATTCACAATAATGAAAAAAACACAAGCCAAAATAAAAATAATCACTTTGGAAATAGATAACAATGTATCGTCCGTACCATTCATGCACACGGGACTTACGTTATCCTTCCCCAGTTACTTTTCCTCATAGCTTTCTTGCTTCATGTTTTTTTTTTGTTCCGCACCCTGTTTATGATTAAGCTAACTTCTAAATCGTTTCCCCCGTCCACTTTCTGTTCCGAAATAGTTTTACTCCTCACGCTAGATATAACTTCAATGTTTATTTACTAAACTAATTGTAATACTTTTATCCCTGTGAATAAAATACACAAACATTTTTGTTTAAATTATATTTCATTTTCCAGTTTGCTTACTGCAGCAACTACCCATTTGATTTTTATACACAACCTTCCACAGACCCCAACGGCGGCTTCCAAGGGAAAAACGAATGTCCCTGAATGACGGGCAACTGAAAAAACTTAACTACAGGGTTAAGGAAAGTAGAGTAAAATCCCAAAGCATAAGGGAAATTCCGAAAATGAGGACTTTCCGTTAATATTTTAGGGCCATTCACTAAATTTTAAACTTTATACCGCCTTCAGGTGCTAATATTTATTAGACGCATATAGTTGGATACGAGATTAGATTGCTGCATGTAAAATGAATTCCTTTCAAACGTGTAAACAATGATTTGACCCATAAGTAACAAAATCAAGCCCAAAATAAATTGCCCAACCTGACAAGCTTGTTCCCCACATCCATGGAAATGTGAGATCATTGTCGGACGACTGATTGCATGGTTTGAATTGACCTATAATGAAAATGCTGAAGGATACAACTTATTTGGCTGAGTGATGAAGTAGTTAGTATTCTTCACTTAAAACTTCATTTGAATGGTTCATACCACCCATGTACACTTGTAAAGATTAAATGGACGGCATTTTAAATAAAACACTTTTCTTCGTTACTTGAGAGCATTTCATTATAAAAATTATTTTACTGAAAAGAGAAGGTAATAACTGAAAAAATGAATAACCCTTATGTGTCGGTTGTTAGTGAATATTTGTATCTTGTTTCCTCCTCCATCCTCGTACTCGTCTCCAGCTTAGCCCTCCTTCTACACCGAACATCCCTCACCCTAACTTCTCCCCCTGACCTTCATCCCTTCCACTATCGTAAGCACCCATTATTACCTTTCCGCCACCCTTTATCTCTCACTCTTTAACTTCAGGCAAGTGCATATATATTTTAAGGGATTGAAAACGCCCTGTAACAAAAATGGTGGTGACAAAAAATTTACCTTATGACCCGATGATGTAAAAGTTACCTTATTAAATAGGTAATGTAGTTTAAACTCTTAACTCTAAAATTACGTGATGGTAGAAGTGATTTTCTGAAATTGAGACGATTTATAGAATGAATCACTTTGCAATTTACCTCACTGTTTTTAATGCAACAGACCAGTTTCGACGTTACAGCGCCATCATCAGAGATTTAATGCATAGTTTGAAACCAGTCAGTTGTATTGTAAACAGTGTGGAAGTCTTTATACCTTTTGTGAATAATAATCTTTGATACCTTAACTTTTGCACAAATTCTATTTCTGCATGTAAATTTGGAGGAAGATTTCAGAAACTCAATCATGAGCCATAGGAGAAAAAAGTCTCTTCTATAAAAGATTCGATTAAGTCCTCACGAGGTAAATAATTCTGAAAGAATATTTAATTTTGGAAAGGAACATTTGAAAAAAAGACTTCGGCAAGGAAAATGTTCTTTTGGTTAGGAATAGCTGATATCTCAGACGGAGTAAGCAGTAGTGAACGATTTAGGGTTACGGGAGCATTTTCAGCAAGCGGTGCGCAAATATACCTGTAGTCTACCTATTGGAAGTATAAGTAATTTGTAATCTTAAATTCAAATAACGCTTATCGACTGATTCTTTAGCTATTTTTTTATTTCTCCCAAAATTTCAGGAAATATTGCTCATGAGACTTTTACTAGAACTCACGCATTTCAAGACCAAGAAATTATTCTTAGTAGTTGCATTATTTACCCTGTAAATTGCTTTCCCTAGAGGATAATATATCAATCAATAAATAACTCATCCACTTTATCAGAATCTCCATTTCTCCATTACTTTATATATGTATGCATATATATACTTATATTTGTATAAATATATACAATATAATTTTAACTACAAGAATACATTTGTAAGTTGCCTAAATAAGTGAGCATTACTCGATAAAAAATAGAGCAACCCGTCCTTTTTTCCATGTGCCACTTCTTCTAATATTACCAATGGATATATAATAATACGCATATACATAAAACGCCACGGGAGTGAATTATCACGCATTTGAAATTAAACTTTATTTCCTAAACGAAGCCTTTTTTAATTCATGCACAGAATTTCTATAATATTCTGCCAGGTTCTTGGGATATAAGAGCTTGCATTTCAACCAGCGCACATCACCAAAATGTAATTATGCATGTATAAGTCTGTGGTAAACAGTTTCCTGAAATCCATAAATACATTGTAAAACAGAGCTCGGAATGAATTGACTCAAGGGCGGAGCAAAGCAACGAAACAAACAGTAAAACGTTAAAATAGACATCAGGTGCATAAAAGGAGAAGGTATGCCAATGGCAAAAAAGAATGATCTAGCGCATCAAAAATTCTAAAATCATATAGCGACGAATGCATTGGGGATATTTCAGAGAAAGAGAGGGAAAGTTTAAAATAAGAGACTAAGGTAAAACACTAAGAAGAATATTAAGTATAATTCGAGTTGATTGGGAACAATATTAATAAGAATCAATATGAAACATAAAAAAGATAATTATAACAGAAAATAGGTTCGGGGGAGAAGACACTCGAAGAAATAATGTGTTCCTACGAAGAACATAGAAGAAATAACAAATATTAAAGTAGAAGGCCTTGAGTTGAGATCATTTACATTATTAGAAATAAACTCATTAGAGCATACAAATGAGTATGGTGGAGAATAATGATAGAAAGGAACTTCAACAACGATATCGTTAATAGCCTTCTCTAAACATTTGGGAGAATGATATGAAAGCTTCCTCTTCGGAAATCTTTGCCTGGTCAAAGTAACGTCCGAAAACGTCGTCGTTCAAAATGCCTAGTCTTCCAGGGGAAGACTTACAGAGATTCTGTAAAAAAAAAACACTATCCAATAATGTTGGGTTAACGATATCGTCATGGGAATCGAAATGAAATAAATTGCCTTTTTAATCAGGTCACTGATCCTCCACTAAAATGTGTATAACCCACTAAAATGTGTATAAATTCTTTGGACTCCAGTACCCTTTCACCTCAGTCTTTCCTCTTACCCAGTTAAGTTAGATTTCCATTCACCAGTTAAGTTAGATTTCCATTCACCCTTTCACCCGTTAGCAGAATCGAAATTTGTTTCGAGAATAATAAACCAATCAGAGACGGAATTTGCCCGATCCTCCCGAGAAACTTGTATTTCCACAGTGCTTGGGGTAGATTTCCGGACGATAAATTCGTATCAATGGTTACGAATAAGCTGGAGGGGCGTGTGTTTCCGCTCCACCGTGAATAACTGAATCCACAAGATCTTGTCGGCTCCATATCCTTCCCAAGCGTCTCACCTTCAAAATTACAGAGCGATTTCATCAAGATTGATACTTGGGCATGAATGAAGCTCTTGGAAGGTATCTATTAATTTCATCTTCCCACTACGATACCGAGAAAGACGGGGAATTGTTTTGGAAAGATGGGGAATATTCATAAAAAGATAACGTAATGTGCAGTTTTGTCTTGTATGCCCATCTCTTTATGGATAATCGCAACAAAACATCACAATTAGAAGCTGAAATATGTATTTACAAAATATCCTCATTGGTATTTTCTTCGGTGGTCCAATGATGTGAACCCAAGATTTTATGTGAACTCGAAATGTAATTTCACTTTCTTTCCTATTTGAAATTGAATTCACCTCTGATTCGATATTTATTATCGGATAACAATTTTAGGTGTTCCCCACCAATTCTTTGTGGGTCACTTTAGGATTTTCCAGGCGCGATAAATTTATTTTTAGGGTGAAATTCAATTATGAAACTAAGATCTTACATTTCAAACTAAAGCCAAATACCTCTGCATATCTTTTAGGCTACACGAAAATCATTTGGAGACGTGTTCAATTTAAATTCTCCGGAAGATTGAAAGATTGCCCCAGGTTTCTCATAATTGAGTATTTGCGGATGCCACATTGCAGGAAATACGTTTGCGTAAAAGGTTAATGAAAATCCATTTCCTATACAAATAACAAAAATAAAATTTAAGGATAGCTATACTCCTAATCTGTATCTAAACATCCCCGATCAATTGCACAGTGGAATTACAAGGCAATATAAATATACGAAAACTGGCATTAAAAATTTGCTCATCAAGAATTTTATTGCTTCCAAGTTCGTCCATTGGGTTGCGAATGGTGAATTCTGGGTAGATGGTTTTAACTGCAAAGTAAGCGAGTTTATTCGACGGATAAGTTGTCACGGACGAAAAATCGATATTTTGGGGGAGTGCGGGCCATCCAAGGGCAAGACAATTCAAAAATGCTAAAATATCCTGGAAAATACTGTGACCTCGTAAATGGCTTCCATCAATCAATACTTAGGCCAAAACCTGAAGAATAGGAGCAGAAACCCCACATCCGATGAGATATAAGCCGCATGCGTGGCTGCAGAAACACTTCATACAATGTTATATAAAGTTATCCAACCGGTTGAAGTACGCGATGCAGGAAAATTACCGTGTCGATGTACTGACGATAATCAGCTCCATATATCTTTAATATGGTTCTGATTTTTAAAAACTCTAATGTGTAAAATATAAATTTCAAATGTCAAAATATACCAGCATTAGTCTACGTTAAATATTTCGGAGGTAAACTATTTTCAGATCTCCGGGAGGGGTAACTCGAGAGAGTACATCAGCTGAGTGTGATAAACAACAATATTAGGCAAAATGAAGTTTACCGTTAATGAACTAATGATATAACTATTTTGTATTGGTGCCTGGAACGTCAAATCACTTCGAGACAGTAGAGGGCAGAGAAACGTTTAATTGAAGATGCGAAGAATGGGTCTGAATGTTTTAGGCGCCATCGAAGAGGAATAAGAATGCTTCTACCACATTTTCTACCTTAGATAAGCAATTGGAAATGCATTCTTTAAAATGCAACCCATACACAACAATGAGATGCAACTGAAGAACTCTCAATCCTGTGAAACCGATATCACGGCGTGGGTAGTGACAAAACGGAGGGATATACAATGTCTGTATATGAAATATATTATACATACCTGTGGACGCGATGACAAGGTGTTAATTCCCACATTGAATTATGACTACGACGAAGACATTTGCGATGAAATGGAAGAAGTATAAAGGAAAAAGTATGAAAAATTGATCATTCTTGGAATGTAGTGCATGAGCATGAGAAGCCAAAAGCTAGAAGACCGTTAGGAAATGTGATTTGGGAGAGTGAATGGAAAAGGGGTTAAGTTCTGAGTTAAAAATGACTTGAAGGTTACAAACACATTTTTTACACCAAATTGCCGAGAAGATACACACGGAAAATACTGAGAGATACAAAAGATACAAATCAATAATATTTTGTCGACATGTGATTGAGAAATCTAATACGAAACTGCAAGAGCGAAATGGTGCAAGTATTTGCACTTATCACTGTTTTGTCAGGTAGGAGGGTCAACTTGAGTTAAACCAACAAAAAAAATGAATGAAGTAACTCTAACAATTGAACAGAGTAAGAAGTAGAATCAATGTATGGGTATTACATAGCTTTAGACAAAGCAGGAGAGGAAGAATTCGTAGAGAAATCAGTCACAGGAAAATGGCAAAGCATCCAAAAAAGATAATTGAAAGAAGCCGCACAAAAAAGAGAAAGAAGGAAACCGCGATTATCAAAGCAGTGATAGAGCTAATAGAAGAAAGAAGTCAATGCAAATAATTAAGTGCAGAAGGAGTACTGCTACTCTAATGCTTATTAGAAATAGCAATGGCTGAAAATTATGAAGAGACATGAGATAATAGACAAAACACTGCTGAAAAGAGGAACAAGACGACTTCTAGCATGGTGAGGTTGAAGTAAGCTGCCTGCAAAACTGAAAGGCACTACTTCACAGAACGTACCATCAAGTATTATGTCATTTGGAGTGAGGAAAGTGAAATTCTGACATAAATTCTGGCGATTCTCTGGCTGAAAACCGACGACAGCAATTCTGGCTGAGGATATAGAATATCTTATGAAAATGCTGAACTGCACAAAAAAACTATATTATGAAATGCAACCTGAAGATTAATTAAAATTAAACAAAAAATAGGTTTTCAGCAGCATTCAAGAAAGGAAAGACGCCTAACAACATGGACAGTAAAAACAGCAACTGAATAGTTTTTACTACCTGAGAAATTGGATCGCCAATGAAGGAAGAATCGAGAAATATGTAATAAGCGGGATAACCTGGCCCAGAGTGTTATCTTTAAGAAGATGAGGCCCACAAATGACAAGAATATGAACTTGAAAGTAATGAGAAACTACATCAAAACATGTGAAAAAATACTTTTATATGGCAGCAAAGCGATGATGATGAAAACACTGGAAAAAAGGCTGAGAACAACTGCAAAATGGAGTTTATAGAGAATGATGAAAAAAGGGTTCGTGAGGTATATAACTGTAGCAATTAAAGAGGAAATATGCCGAAGAGGAAGGCCGAGGGATTTATTCATTGAACAAATAAGGAAGAGGAAATACGAAGAACTAACATAAGGTAAGGGAGTTTGCATTTGAGAGGAAAGGATGAAAGGCTACAGCCAATCCTTCATAGTATTGTACGACAGAAGAATGAATATCATAAATCAAATAAGGAAACCGACGAAAAGTTAATGAAAATATTAGTTTAATGAAAAGTGTAGGAAGTCAAAGAGAAAAGCTAATTAGACACATATTGAGACTCAACAGCCTCTTAAAAGCATCATTTAAAAGGAGAGATGAATGAAAATTATAGCCAAAGAATACCTCGGACGGAATACATCTGGAAGAGTGACACGAATAATATCAATCATAGACCAAAGTTAGGCAACACCTCGAATACGCAGCGAGCATTTAGGACCTTGGTCATAAAGATATAACCAAACAAAATAATAAAATACCAATAAATGCTGCACGTTTCGATAAAATCTGCTACGAGCGAACATATAGTGTCTCACAACTTTTAGAGGGATTAAGGTGGGAGCCCCTAAAGACTCGGAGGCTACACGCTAGGCTTAGGTTGCTAGAGAAATTCAGAACTGGTGTATTTCAGAGCGACAAAGAGAATATTATCATGACGCCTCACTACATCTTTAGATCCGACAGAAGCGATAAAATATGAAAGATACATTGCCGAACAGATGGCTACAAAAACTCGTTCATTCCGTGCACGATAACCAACCACAATAAAAACTGAGCTCTACTAAATACACTCCCACAATAAACATCTCCATTTCACGCCCCAAAACCTTAAATCTCTACACTGCTGGTGACCTAACACTCCCGGCCACACGCCCATGCGGAGGCTCGCGGGGTAGTACATAGATGATTCAATAAAACGGTTGGCTGATAGGAAGGCGGAGAGAAGATCTGCAGCAAACCAACCCTCGGAATGATGGCTTATGATAATGAGATTCAAGTTCCGAACTTTAAATATGTTAACTTATAGAATCTCAAACTCATGGCCTCAGGATTAGGAAATTTCAGGTCGTGTGATATGGGTTTAGAAAGAGTTTACCAAAACAAGAGTCCAGAATTTGAACGAGAAGACGTATTCCAAAAGATGACATTGGGACAGGATGGTTGTTCAAGAAAAGGGAGATCGTAATGGGATCCAGATATTTTCTTGAAGGGAAGTATTCTAAAAGGAATGAGGGGGGGTTTCGAGGAGGCGGTTGGTGGAAATGGTTTGGAGGAGTATCGCAGATTGGAGGGTCAGTGTTCTCCTTCGGTCGGCTTGTGGGCCACTGAGGCATCCGACCAAAGAGACAGTTCTATCATCCTCGGCGAGACCCACACCGGTGGTCCCCTCACTCAAAACTTCGACGTCTTTTGTCTCCCACTTCTTCACACGAAATACTTTGAATTTCTTCCTCCAATACCGTTGATTCAGCCGCTCCTTTTACTGCTCTGAATCGCATCTATTTTAAACTGAATATATTATCTTTCTATTGTATTCGAAAGCCCTAAAACTCACATTTGTCAGTTTATTTCCTCATACACTCAAGTCATTTCCATATAAATATGCCACTTTAGGAAAAATTACCAAAAATAAATTTTGGTACGGAAAAAATGACAATCTGCATTACAACCTTGACGTGAGAGTAGGGCTTGCGCTTTTAAATATCACTAGAGCTGGACTGGTAGCAATAGCTCCTACCAGTCCAGCTCTAGTGACCTATATATAGATATATGACATATATATGATAATATATAGAGCCATTAATCTTAATATAAAGAATAAGAGAATATATATATAGGGATAACCATGAAACGGATTTAACTGACAGCAAAATAGAAAGGCTAAGCTACAGATAAGGCAAGAAACGCTGTAGGAGCTGAAAACATACCTTTGGAGTTACGAAAGACTTAGTTAGTTAATAGGGAAGTTAGGGTAATAGGGAAGAGAATATTTTTTTACTTTATCATTGGATCTGCAAAGTATAAATATGGCCACAGTTCTTGGTTAATCGGTCCTAATATCAATCCGGAAGAAGAAGGCGTCAGAATGCGAGAAATATAGAAAAATTAGTTTCATTTTGTACGCGGTGAAAAAACTGTCCATGTTAACTAATAAAAGATTGAATAATATGGAATATTAGCACTCCGACGATGACGATTTTGCATTCAGGAAAAGGTTGGGCATTCGGGATGCGATTGCGGTGATGAGAACACTTACCTATAAAAATAAACAAATTAAAATCATAATATTTTTGCCAGTTATGCATATTGCTAAAAGGCGTTTTGTAGAGTAATTTGAGAAAAACTAGGTATATACTGATACAGAGAACGATAGAATGACGGGATCCTAAAACTGGCTTGGCTCCGAGTGCCCTTTGTTTCCTTTGAATACATTTTTAATTACTTCGGTAGTGCGATAGAAGAAAATGGACATAGTCGCGATGACATAAGGAGGAGCATAGTGAAGAGCTAGATATGGAGTCTAGTGTTGCATGGGGCGGAGACGTGGACTCCATCAGAGAAAGACGAGAATAGACTACCGGCGTTCGAGACATAGGTGTGGAGAATGATGGACTAGGTGAGGTGGACGGAAATGAAGTGAAAATAGGGTTCTAATTGTGATGGGTGAGGAAATGAAACTTCAGGATAATATCAAGAGGGGGCTATAGTAATATATTTCTTCATACTTTTTTTCTTCATACTTTTATTTATCCTGGGTTAGATGGGACAGAACCGTCCCCTCTTCCCCCAACCCAGTTTACATACACAGACACCCATGTCCTAGGCATATTCTACCCAGGCGGGACTCGAACCCGCAACCCTCGGGTTGGCAGGCGAGGACTTTACCCCGCCGCCACCGGGGCCGACGCCATAATATACGGTATGAAGAGTGTCAGGGCGCAAGCGGAGATGGAGATAGAAATACTAGGGGTATTAGAGAGGTAAGGAGAGGTTTCACCGGGCCCAGCAAGGGTAAAAATCAGTAGGATTTTCTCTGGCTTTCAATATAGCTCCAATTAGAGTGATAGATTAATTTAATGTAATAATACATTTATTAGATGGGACAATTGTTGATCATTTGTTCTATCTGTGATGTATCCATTTCAAAGGGAAGAATAATTATAGAGACTGTAGAGAATAGCGGGTTCTAGAAGTTTTTCAAGTACACGAAATTTAAAAAAAAATTTGTTTAACCGCTTTATACTGCAGTTATATCGAAGAAACAGGTGAATAGCAAGACAAAATAACACCTTTTTGACCACGAACAAATAAAAAATGTTTTCATGTGAGATGAGTGGTCCTTTTTTCCTTTTAGTTTTTTTTCTTCTAGTTTTCCTTCTATTTTATTTTTTTTCCTTTTAGTTTATAATTCCTTCCTTCTAGTTTATAATAATTTTAAATTTATATAACCACAAATACCTCCGTAAATTTCCATTCCACATAACAAGTGAGCCTTCTTCGTTTGTAAAGTTTTATTCTGGGTATATGTATTTTGCTGACAAAATAATAACAGAGAGGACCTCTCCTTACTGCACTCTCCGTGTTAGAGTAAGCATTATTACATTGGGACCACCACTAAAGTAGGGAGATAGTGCCAGGACAGGACATTAGGAACTCCAGCGACCTCTGATTGGGACAAGTTTCAAGAAAGTCCATTCCTTCGCGTTACAACTGATCACCCGTTGATAAAATATGTCGACTGAACCCTAATTAGCTGTGAAAATGAACAGATCTACTTACCCATCAGATTACAAAGCCATTAAGTTTGCTCCTTTGGATGTCATTCTCGTCAGTGAACAATCCGTGACTCAAATTTCGTTATGACTGCTGATTAAGTGAGTTTTACTGCTCTCCTTGAATCTGCATCTCTCAGCAAAATACAATTTAGCCTTATTTTAACATTTAAAAATCAGACTTCAATGTAAACTAGAAGATAAATCTTTATTATGATGCCGAATTTCCTTAAGATATATATTTTAAGTTTTGTGGAACCAGGAAGTACACCGCATATCTGTGGCTCGTTGAGGATAAATTGCTGAACACAGGCGCGCCGCCTAGAAAATTAACAATTGGTATGACTGGTCCCTGCCCCTCGGATTCCAAATGTTTAATCATGTTCTTTCACGTTGTTCTATTAAAAAAAGAAAAGCTCTTCCCTAACGATCTTTTAAGAAGGTGTAGAATATTGTGGAGTGACATTAAATCGCGTCTATAATTGGCCAAAGGATTGCCCGAATTTCTACTTAATCTTTTGGTACCATTAAGGTAAATTAAATCCATCATCATTTCCCCCAGGCATATGAAAAATGATAATAATTCATTATATGGAATTTTAAAAGAAACATTTGGTTGAAGAAAGCACTTGCATTAATTTGCTAGCTGTGTCATGTATATTAATATTTATCTGTGAGCATTCAATGCTTGTTAAACAAGAAGATACAGAGAAACTGGATTTTCAAACGATTTCAGAAATGTCTAAAGACTTCATTTTCCCGATTAACTGCGTGTATCTCACATTTCGGATGTTTTCCGTTTGTTTCGTCTTCAGGGAAATGTGGAGGGAGCTGGAAATGAAAGAATGAAATCAGGCGAAGTGAAAAAGAACAGATAACGAGGGAGGGAGTGGATGGGTCAGGGAATACTCGAGAGAGAGAGGTGGGGGGGGAGGGGGGACGCAGATGGAGAAAAGACCTCCCAGGATGGATTCAGCCCCTTAGTCAAGAGTATAAGTGCGGATATGGAGGGTGGGGTGGGTCGTGGAGTGGGGAAGTCGACGTGCGTGCCACGACGAGGGTCGTCGGCGGGTGCCCCGAGATGGCCGGCGACGAGGCGGCCGTGGAATGACGATGGATGGATGGGAAGGGGGCGAGGCTAAGGGCCGGCTCGCCCGTTGCACCTGTGGGTGGCGGGTACGGGAAGACGGGCAGGGCCGGGGGGAGGGGAAAAAGAGGATGTGGTGGGTCAAGGGGAGGGGGGGAGGGGTAGACTGCAGACGATGGACGGATGGGGACAGCGAGGACGCGAGTAGAATGTTCCCTCCGAAGGGTGCTCCTTGGTTGGCTCAGATGGGTGCTTTCGCCTCATGACTTGGGTACAAAAAATTAATGCGATGTGGTTCCAACTTATAGGTCCATTTGAGGATAAACGGTGGAGGGCCATTACCATAGATTTTTCTCTCTTCAATTGATTACCATACACCAAAGATTTTCTCTTCATTATCATAGGCGAATAAAATCGGAACTACGATTAGAAGGACTGTGGCATACTCGACGAAATGAAGCAATATATAGCCGAGAGATATGGATAGGGAGGTGTTCTACGTTAACATATGAATCTAAGGCGAGGCATTGCCTGATTAACCTCCATGAGCGAGAAATACGAAGGGATCAAAATAAGGAGGTGAAAATCCCATGTCTTATTTGCTGGAGAACATGTTGGCCAAACGATAGGAAGCTGATTAATTAATTGGGATATAATTTTCTCGACGAATAATAGTATCGATCGTTTTTTAAACATTCTTCGTTGTTTTACTCGTAGCTGACATTCACTAGCTCCGGAATGAAAGAAAGGTATTTTTAAAAAGTTCCATAGACATGTATCAATTCACGTGGAACGACATATTTCTGCATCACAAAAATTGATTTTTCTGCAAGATGTAATTCGATATAGAACAATCTATGGACTGATAAAATAATGGACAGGAAAAGACCTAGAAAGACTAAGGGGAATGAATTCATCGGGAAAATTATGGACGTGAAGGAAAACACTAACATGGGACTGAAACGCTTATCTGATAGGAGAGTGAAGCGTATATCTGACGCAAGCCTATCTCCGCATTTTTATGACTATGAAAAATGAGGGTGATGATGAGTGAAAGTCACTTTAAGTATCAATCATAATTGACCGCGGCTAAAACGTATGCTTCAGATTTACTAAGTCCCCGTTATGAAGGAAATTTCATGATTAGTTATGATTCCCCAACCACGAAATCTACGAATAGTTGGAAAGAAAATATGCCAGCCGACAAAAAATAATGAAAACTCTGATAATAATAAAATAGTGACTAATTTGACAATTCTTGCACCACATCAGCCTTTTAATAATTATAATGTAATAAGAAATTAAGTGAATCAGTAACAGGGGAAGACAAGAAAGAAGTGATCGACGAAATATATCCAGGAAAATTTAGCGGAAATCAAAATGAAGATTTTCGGGGCTCAGCGGATAGCTAATTGAGTGTAGTAAACAGCTCCACTGAACCAGACCTTTGGTGGTGATCACTGATGAAGAGGAAAAGAGGGGCAAATTGGAAGTAAAATGAAGTCCTGATGAGAAGAAAAAATCGATACAACCCTCGTATTAAAATTTATTTTCACTTACACAAGCTATGAGATGTCTTTCCAACTTTTACAATTGGATATCGAACTTTAATTCTTAAAATTCATAGAATTAGTAAAACGATTCTGATCAGCAAAATACAAATATGTATACTCCCTCAAGAGTACTAAAACATGGCAAAGTGCAAATCATTAACCCAGATCAAAGATCAAGATTTAGAGCACTTCTCTATAAGAAGGACAAGCTGGAGACTTTTGCCGGCAGATCGACTATACACAATTTTAACACGAGGTGCAGAGATAATTGGAATATTGATTATTGTAGATTGTTATATTACTAATATATAAAAATCTAGTGATGTCTGTCTGTCTGTAACTCAATCACCCATTAACCACGGAATCGATTGAAACAAAATTTGGCAGGAAGATACTTGATATATCTGGTTCACGCACAGGCTATAGAACAAGGGCCTTGGGGCCCTAAAAGGCCCTCAAGTGGGCCCATTTATCGCCAAAAATTGGCCCTGGAAGACAATGCTTTCTTAAAAGCCTCATAAGTATTGAACGAATGAACCGATTTTAGTGAAAGTTTCACAAATGGGATCAGTAAAGCTTTTTTAAGGAAATTGGGACTATAAGGAAGGCCCCTGGGTCCCAAGGGCGGCGTATTGGGCTGTCTGGTGCCTTATGTGTTTGAAAAACTCAAGTCTAAACATTTTGGTTCAGGTGCAGAGGTTTCTCTTTTTGCATATTTTAATTAGTTCTACTAAAGATAGAAGGCTATAGTTTTCGCCATTAGGTAGATAAAAGATTGCAGTTTCTTATTTTTTCATTCAGTTTTCTTATACGAATAAAATTTCGCCAGAAATCACGTTTTTAACGTCAAAACTTTGAATTTTACTTCTGTCAACATTAGGATATTTCCTTGGTAACCGTGAAATTAGCATTAGCTTTAGAAGGGAAATGGGACCTTTAATATGGCAGCTGGGTTTATGTCTAGAGATAGGTATTACATTGGAAATCTAAGTCGTATACTGAAATGTTGCTTATTACGATATTTTCAGGGATATCTTTGCCTAAAATTGGCAAAATTTATTTCAAGTGGACTAATTTAAGTTGGATCCATGTAAAACAGGAGAATGCCACGATGTTATATTAATGCGGAAATCCTGTGGAATGCAAATGGCCTATAGTTTAGTATCCATACGTTACTGCAAAAGAATGTCGAAACTCGGTAAACATAATGTAATGTGGTTTTCTCCTGCTGAATTAAAAAATAAAACTAAAAATATAGCTGAGTAAACAGGAGAATGCCACGATGATATATTAATGCGACTAGCCTCTGGAATGCATATGGACTGTAGTTTAATTTTTATATGTTACTGCAAAAGAATGTCGAAACTTGATTACCATAATGTAATGCGGTTTTCTTCTGCTGAATTAAAAAAATAAAACAAAAATTATAGCTGATTTGACTAGAAAAAAATACACCTCATGAGCGACTCAAACCTACAACCTATATACCCTGTCTTTTTTTCATCCCCCGTTGTATTTCAACGGTTACCTTTGCTAGTTAAATTATAAATCCTTTCATAATGTAAATGTAAGAACGTATAACATGTTACCAACCCACATTAGAGCAGAGAATACTATACAATGTAGGAAGAGGTTAAGAGATTGGCTGTCAAGGTATCCTCTTTATTCTATTGAAGAGCACTATACATCTAATCTCAGTGAAATTTAAGAGTGGAGTACTTATGTATGTATGAATGTTATCGCTAGGCCTCTGGAAAACCTGATGACAGGTTTAGCAGCCTATCGGGATTCCAGGGACTTACGGACCAACAGAATCGTCCGGCAAACAGAGAAAACAAAGAAAAAATATAGGTTAGTATGTATGAGTATATTATGTGACGACACCTAATATGGTGTGTACCATTTTTTAAGGTGAATAAATAATTATAATGATTGCATCTACTTTAAGCGTTCGGATAAAACTTTTGTTCCAAACCTAAAGTAACACTGCTATTCGTAAGGAAAAGAATATTCCTGCAATCATCGGACTAACTGTGAGGCCGTCATGTCTCCTCTTCCCCTCAGCTCCTCGCCTCTTCCGTCCTCTCGCTCACCTCCTTCCCCATTCCACGCGCTCTTCGTCACCGGACTCCCCCACCCCCTCCCAACTCACCCCCAACCCCTGGCGACCAACTCGACCCATTCCCACAACACACCTTGTCAAGGGCTCTCATTAAATTTCGGGCGGCCGATACTTATTTTTCCCGACCTTCCCTCTGTGTCGCTCGCTTCTTCCATGTCGTCCGTTACCCCCTCCTCCTCCTCCCTGTCACCCCACCCGCAACGACCCTCCCCGTCCGAAATGCAGACCGAGGTGAGAGAGAGAGAGGAGGAGGCTAACTGGTAGCCTAGCCATTACCGGCGCTCGGAGGAACCGCGCCGAAATCTTTGTTGGGGAAGGAGGAGTACCCCTTTCGCTCGAATCTCCCTCCCCATCCCACCCCGCAGTGGGTCCGAAAGTATTTACCTCTCCTCGATCGCGATCAGCGTTCATGAGCGCCTTTCCAACCTCTCGTTATGGTGTGCACGCGAAACTCAATTCCAATAAGTGACAGCGTGCTTGGGACGAGAGAGGTGGGCCGGGGTGACATTTTGTGTGCGGAGCAGGGGCGTGGAGAGACGTTTCGGGCACCAGAAGCGACGGGGCTTGTTCCACGGTCCCCGTCCTCGAAGGGCAGCTGGGAGGGAGGAGGTGGTGGGCCCAACGACAGAAGTAGAAACAAAGAGACACGGGGAAAACGTTTTTCATTTGTCTCCGTTGGGCTTTAACGGAGGTGGAAGTCGTTTTTTTTCCAACCTCCTCGATCAACCTTTGCGGGAGGAAGGTCGCCTCCTAACAGGCGGACGGGGGAGGAGATCGGGTGGAAAGGGGAAAGGAGGTGGAGAGGAGGGAAAGAGAGAGAGAAGAGACAAGAAGCCAGAGAGGGAGTGAGAGAGATGGAAATAGATTGACTTGAGAGTGGTATCGACTGCTTTTTTTCTCTCCCTGAAGGCCAACACTTTGGGTCGTAGTGTGGCATGCGAAAGTAAGTGGCACCCCTTGGTACCACCGTTGTCCCGAGGCATGTTAAGTTGGATTGGAGGGGCGTTGTAAAGGGGCGATTCACCAGAAATTCTGTGTCGCAGCTAAGCTCTTAACGCAGCGAAGCTCATTGTCGCGGCTTATCTAGAGCGCCCTTGTCCTCTTCCTCATAACGATTAGGTACAACGTCAATGCTTTTCGGGTGAACAATTGGACATTTCTAACTTCTATGAAGCGTCATTAAGCTGCATAACTAATTACTCATATTCGTCACAAAGTTTAAGTTTCACTGATAAAATATATGAATATACGCAACCATGCAACATTCATGGTTAAATTAAAATTTTACTGATAGAGCAGGTACATTTATAAGTTATGGTGTATATTTTTTTAACAAAGCTTCTAAATTATATTTTTTAAGGGCTTCATGCCATTAGTTCTCTTTTTTTCATGGTCATGAAAAATATGTACTTTTCTCATCAGCGGCAAATCATGCGCATAAATCGTAGAATCGGGAAATATTGGGCTTCTTCCGTTACATAAACTCCAAAACATAATCATCCTTACCGTTATACAAACAATAATTGTGCGTAAGTACGCAAAATTTATCTCAAATAAGTCTCCAACGACTGGCATAAGACGACATACTCCGAGGGTTTTAGGCGCGAGAATGCCATTGGACTTTCACTGATCTTCAGAAAAAAAACTTAAAGGGACCGAGTTTGAACTCAGATAATATTTTCGTGCCAAATCATTATAAGCACGAGAATCAGTGGGGACTTCATTTCACGACCTACAAATATGATTATATACGCTAGAGAGAATGAGACTTGGACTAATTTACTAAATTGAACTTGAAGACAATGAAGCAAGCGAATGGTGGACTTCTAATCACGTGAATACTTGGAAAATTTCCAAGCAGCCATATCTCTGCATGAGTTCAATCGGTGAAATACTTCAAAATGATCGGACACACTATATTATCATTTCTATTCTAGAAGTTGTTCAACTAGGAATGAAAAATTGTTGTCTTTCTTCATATTTTGGATTACTACTGATATCAGCATAATGGTTAACCCAAGAATTACATATGTTGGTTGAAATACTTTGTAAAAATGTAAAGCTCGATTTTTGGATTCACTCGGCTGATAATTAAAATAATGACGTATTTGTTTACTGTACCACATTCGTGTGCAGTACACTTAAACTCCGTTGCCTGCGGAGTGACTTAGGGGAATTTACTTAACTTAAAAACTGAGTACAAAGACCTAGTGACTATGTACCTAACATCTTTTATCACTCCTGACGTCCTGCACCTTGGACTCCAAAATGAGGACGCTGAAGCCATCAGAACGCAATTAAGAACTAAGGTAACTACGTTTCTAAAAAGCCTGGCTCCAATTACGGATAATGTATACAACGCCAAATTTCTCAATGAAATATGTGAAAATTTAGAGAAATATTCGACTGATGAACTGACCAAGGAAATAAGCATGTATTTGCAATCTATCTTCCCAGCGGATAAGCAAAACCAGAAACCAAAGCATCTCGACCCATCCGGTAAAATGAATATAAGACAGTTGAGAAGAAACAATTACGCCTTAACCCAACGGTTATGGAAAAAAGATCGAGGGTACTTATTGCTGGAAAGACATTGTGAATGACCAGTTTGAGAACCCTAGCTCTAGGCTACCAGTAGATACGATGGTCCCTTTCTGGAAAGGGATATTTACCAGAGACATTGACGGAAAACCGTATTTGGAGGATCCACAGGAATGTAAATATGAGATTTATGATCCCATCACCGTCAATGAAATTAAACTGGCCCTTCCCGAAGTTAATACCGCTTCAGAAATCGATGGAATCACTGCAAGGAATTTGAGAAATATACCCCTCGAGATCTCACAAAGAATATATAATATATTCCTATTGAACAAGAGGGTTCCCGCCGGATTACTTACTTCAAAAACTATACTAATTTCCAAGATATCAGATGCAAAAGAGCCAGGGGACTTCCGGCCAATTTCTATCACTTCTGTGATTTTAAGATGTTTCCACAAAATTTTGACTAACAGATTGAAGATTATTCCCCTCGACGAGAGGCAAAGAGCCTTTCGCAACGTAGATGACTGTAACGAAAATGTATGTCTACTTGACTTAATTCTGAGACACCACAGAGAAAAATTCAAACCATTGTTTCTGGCATCGATTGATCTATCTAAGGCCTTTGACTCGGTTTCCTTTACTGCCTTGGAAGCAGTGATGGCAGCAAAAGGCCTCCCCCCGGATCTCATCGAATACATCATGTTTACTTACAAAAACAGTTCAGTAAGGATCCATCACTCGGACTGGATATCAGAGGAGTTCCATCCAACGTGTGGAGTCAAACAAGGTGACCCATTATCACCGACCCTGTTCAATTTTATAAACGACGGGATGCTCAAAACAATTCCTCCCGGAATTGAAGTAACTATGGAAGGCATGGAAATTAACATATTAGCGTTTGTAGATGACCTGATTCTTGTAGCAAAAAGGCCTCCAGACGTTACTTGACTCCAGCCTAAAATTCCTGCGATCCTGCAGACTACAGGCAAATGCCAGAAAATGTCACACCGTAGCCATCAAAAATATACCAAAGATGAAAAAAGTTGCAATTGACGCTCAAACGACGTTTACAGCCCAGAACCAACCAATTAAAGCCCTAAAACGTACAGAAGAAAAACTAGGAATAATAGGACCTACTTAGGAGTTCCATTTACCCCGGAGAGGAGGACAGTAGCAAATGTAAGAGATGTACTGAAAAGTCTATTGACGAAGGCCAGGAAGGCACCGTTAAAACCACAGCAAAGACTATGGATTCTCGTTAAGCATATAATACCCGCTCTCACTTACTATCTAACCACAGGAGCAACTTTCATTGGGACACTCAAAACTATGGATAAGGATATCAGACAGGAGGTCAGGAGATGGACGACGCTCCCTCATGTTACACCAATCACCTTCTTCCACACTAGCGTGAAAAACGGGGGTTTAGGAATTCCATCTTTTAGATGGTCTATACCATAGATACGTAGAAATAGTCTAATAGCCTTCTGAACTCTAGCTACATCAAGGGCCCAACAGCTGAAGAATTCTTACGTAAGGAAATCAACTCCACTGAGCGCAGACTTCAGGATGCAGGTGAAAACTGGTTCACAGGAGCTAAAATTAGGAAAACGTGGGCTGACAGACTGCATAAGTCAATACCAGGTGCCCCTCTGATAAATGCAAACACAATAGAGAACCAAAACAAGTGGATCCTAGGCGGCATGAGGTTCCTCTCTGGAAGTGACTACATAAACGCATTCAAAATTAGGATCCTGCGGATCTGTACTTAACTACCTTTGAGCACAGATCCGCAGTGGTTTAAATGCTCAAACCGTCGGGGAGCAAGTTCAGCTTGAGAAGGGCAACCAGGAGAAGATTGCGAAGTACCAGGAGGACCTGCTAATGAGCATTAAGAAGATAGAGCACACCAGGTTGCCTATGGGCGACCAAATCCAGAACATCAAGAGGCTCCAATGAGGATAGAGGATGCAGAGCAGGATGCAGGAAACCAGGAAGTACGGGGCTTGAGAAGGCAAAAATGAATCACATCCTGCGGCAGTGCCACCGGACCCACAGCTTACGTGTAAAAAGACAATGCAGTAGTCAATTATGTTGAACGGAGTCTTAAGAGCCGAAACTACACTGTGAAGATCGAGGAAAGGATCAAGACTGATGAAGGTACACGGATTCCGGATATCATCGCATCGAGAGAAGACAAAACCTACGTACTGGTTGCTCAAATCGTCGGGGAGCAAGTTCAGCTTGAGAAGGCCAACCAGGAGAAGATTGCGAAGTACCGGAAGGAGGACCTGCTAAAGAGCATAAAGAAGATGGAGCACACCAACGAAATCGAGGTACAGGCAATCACCCTAAACTGTAGAGGCCTATGGGCGAAGACTTCAGCAAGTGAACTAACCAAGAAGAAGCTCCTGGGAAAAGAAGACTTGAAGATCCTGGGTACAAGGGTCCTGATCGGAGGAGTTCTCGAATGGAAATTTTTCAATAAAACAACCACCGGAGTCTACAGGAAGAAGAAATTGAGAAAGGAAGGGATCGGCTAACTCAGAAAGTAGAAATGAGTAAGGAAGAGGAACGAGCTGCCTACGTTGTATAGGCATAAGTAGTAAAAAGAGGTGGTGGTTTTTTTAGTGGGTATTGGCATACGTGCCCGAGTCCCACACTACCCGGGCTAACACCTCCCGAGCACTTCAAGAAACCCGGGAATTCCATCTAGCCTGGGTGTGCGTAAACGCATTTTTCCCCATCTCTTTAAACTTATAAAAAATTTAATATGATAACATTGAGTGGGATATGATAATTTATGAGGAATAACTAAGTCAATCTTATCATGTACATACACACATACACTCAGTGCACATAAACATGAAGTTAAAAGTTTTATTTTTAAGTTCCGTAATTGATTGACATGCTTTGCATATTTTGAGAACAGTCAAACAGCAATCGTGATTTATAATGAAATAGTTAATATTGTACGCTAATATATTCTGTTTTATATCAAAGATGGCATCTATTTTAAACTGCTCAGGTCCGATTTGAGTTCCCTAAGGGTGCAACTCAGATACGCTCCTCCCACATATCCTAACCTATAAGCCGATCGAAGCGCAAATTTCAAGGATGAATAACGAGGAGGCGATCGATGACAGCATAGTTCTGTACCTACCTCAAGAAAGAATGCAATGCAAAAATGAGAAAAAAAGTAATCGCATGAAACAAGGTGTTAACAATCAATCCTCTGGGGGAGCTCCTTTGCAAATTCATTTAATTTTCCCCATCCCTGTCTAATTTGAAGACACGCCACGCATTGTCGATTGTTATCTCGGTCACATTTCCAGTTTTCCACTCCTTTTATTGTGGTCGCTGAGACTTGGCTCCACCCGGTCTGAGCGAAAGGCTTCCGCTAACCACACTGATTTCCGAGATAGATACGATTTTTTTCTCCCTTTGAACTCCGTTTTATTATCCTCACGCATCCACTTAATATAAAAGTCAAAATTTGATCCCGGGTGTTTTATTTCTTCCTCTTATGTTCCTTCCAAGTCTCTGCTTTTCGGAATTCTTTCTGCCTTTTTTAATGGAACCTCAGGGATGGGTCCCTTTTATAGCTCTCAGTCTCAGGTAGCTGGGGTGGAATGATGGGACGGCACCTAGGGGCACTTGCTGACATGCCGTCATCCCTTATTTCACCCCTTGATTCTGTCGTTCGGTATCAGTTCATTCGTGGGTCATTCAGAGGCAATTAAAGTAAGCTCACTGGATATGTAGTTTTCAAAGCCGTGTCTGTTATTATCGAATGATACTGTTTGTAGTCGAGTGGAAGTTGCACGTCCAACAAACACCATGATGGAGAGAGATTAGATTAGGTCGCAACCCTCAAGGGCAGCCACTTTGTGACTGATGAGCCGGGCGATTATGGGACATTAGACCAGTAAATACCTTTTTAGTATTAAAGCGGAAATTTTTTAATGCAATATTTCATCTCATTTCTGTACGTCTAAAAATATGGTTATATTATATTTTTGATACAAAAATTACATAAGGTATGAAATGTAGATACTATTAGGAAAAAAGCAATACAATTTAGGTCCAGATAAGCCAAAAGGGCTTTTCCTCAGGTGCCTCTTAGATAAAAATTTTTATTAATCTGTGTAGGCTTTGGAATTTTTAACTAAGCATCCACCATTTAAGATGTTTCTTAAGAATATATAACTTTGGTATCATAAGTTGTCGAAGGCAAATTATTTAACAACCAAGGGGTTATATGCCACAAAGACCTCCTGCTTAATTATTAACCTGGAGATTAAAATACTTGGGTACCAACAATTTGTCCATTTCTAGCAGATGCGTGTCAGTATCAATCACACTGAGTTTTTAATTTTGTTATCAAAGAAGTTGTCACAAATTTGGACATATTTATGCAGTTCGGTTAATGGCAACAAGCATAGATGTTTATACATTTCTCTCACATTTTTCTCCTCAGCCGTCAAATATGCAATAATTTTAATTTGTAAGGTAATAACCTTCTTCAATAGGTGGAGTTTGTACTACCCCAAACCGTCAAACGATGGCGTATGGTCGCCTCAGCTAAACATTGATACATTAATTTTTTGCAGCTCACGAGGCAAGAAGAATCCTAGATTTGACATTTGAAATAAAATACGTCTTTTTTGTCAGATATATATAGTTGATATTATTAATAAGGCAAAATTTGAAACGATTACTTCCAAGTATTTTAAAGGCTTAACCTGAGCCATTTTTACAAGAGAAAACAACCTGCAGTTTTTTCTCAGTTGGCCAGCCTGGTTGGAGTATAAACAAAGGTGGGTAGTTAGGGTCTTGTGTATGGCTTTTCTTTTTTCTTTTACATTTAAAGCTGTATCGAGTAAGTCTTGTTTTTGTCAATAATTATTTCATAATCATAACACTATAGTTGCAAGGAATACAACTCGTCATTTAATTTCCGTTGGGTGTCCTCAAATCATCTACGTGAGGATAATAAAGCGATGTTGTATGCATACATCTGGAGAAAATCTTGCTGTTCTTAACGTATTAAGAAATTTCATTTACATATGTAAGGATGAAGTCCTCGGAGTAGTGAATGGGAAAGTGAACCTTGTCATAATGGAAGACTGGAGCGCAATGATAAGAGAGGGAAAAAGAGGGTAATGGTGTAGGATATTATGGACTGGGCAAAAGAAATGCCTGAAAGAGGCAACCAGGGAGTAACACGGCCAAGACGAAGAAGCCTTGTATAATGACAGAAATTAGGAAACTAATAGAAGAAAAAAGAAAATAAAGAACCCCATAAACGAAGGTGAAGAAGCACTGTATAAGAAGCTAAGGAACCAAGTCAATCGTGAATGAAAAAATGCAAGGGAAGAGTGGATCGATGGCTGCTGCGAGGAAGTCAATGAAAGCATGAAGAAGGGTAACACCGAAACAGCATATAATCTTGTGAAGAAACACATCAAAGAGAGGAACACGAGAAGCAACAATATCAAGGATGCAAACGGGAATACAGGGTGTCCCATAAATGTCACGCCACAGTGACACTGGAGCTAGGGCAGCCTAAGAGGAACCGAACCAGCCTAATATGACCTCAGTAAAAGTTGCACGGTTTTCGAGATATTGCCAAATTAAAGCTTTTTCAAAAATTTCACTTTTTTTACATTTCTAGTCCCAGAATTCACTTGAATAGCTCTCAATTTGGCTCTCTGATGGGGCTACTGCCACAAATTAACAAACAATGTACTCTATCCATCCCATATTTTGAAAGCCGATAAAGTTAGACAGTTATAGCGGCTTTCGCGTTTCTTTTGTTTGTTCGGACCCCATGACCCCCCTCCCTCTCGGGCCTCTGTTCCAGGCGGAAGTCGGCACATGAGTCACAGTTGGAAGATTAAAAGAGCGGCCCTAATGAGAACGTTAAATTATCCGATTGAATTCTGGGACTAGAAATGTAAAAAAAGTGAAATTTTTGAAAAAGCTTTAATTTGGCAATATCTCGAAAACCGTGCAACTTTTACTGAGGTCATATTAGGCTGGTTCGGTTCCTCTTAGGCTGCCCTAGCTCCAGTGTCACTGTGGCGTGACATTTATGGGACACTCTGTATATAGATGGAGGATGAAGACATTGGGAATAGATGGAAGCAATACATCGAAGAATTCTACCTAGGGCCAATGCCGCAGGAATAAAACCTAATGAATGACGAGGGGAGGTTGAAAAGGAAGACCGGGGCCCACACATACTGAGGAGTTAATGCGACAAAGCAACAACAGACATCAAGGAAAACAAAGCACCTGGAGCAGACAACATCAGCGAAGAAATTATCAAAGCACTCGGAAGTAAAGCCAAGGATAACCTGTACGAGACAATCAAAAATAGCTACCTAAGCGGATGACACTCAGACGACTTTCAAAGGAACGTAATGATTGCGATACCGAAAAAGACAATGGCTGAGAGAAGTTAGGAGAACCGAACGTTGAGTCTAAGGCCATATTAATCTCACCTGAATACTCCTCAATACTCAACCGAATAATAAGCCGAAGGATGGACAGGAAAATTGAATACAACTTCTCCAAAACCAATTTGGACTCAGGAGGAACAGATTTACTAGAATGGCTTTACTTTGCCTGAGAGTAATGGTAGAGAAGACAATATATGTAAACAAGCCATTGTATGTCCGATTCGTGAACCTGGAGATCACCTTCGAAAATCTGGAAAGGACCAAATTGTTCAGACTGCGGGAAAACCTCAGAATGGTTTACAACGACAGAAGAATAATCTACCGAAGGTATATTATACAGGAAGAAGCGTTACAGTGGGAATGAGAGACAGAAGACAATAGAAGCTAACGCTAGCAAAGGAGTAAGACAAGGATGCAACCTCTCTCCAAAACTATCCAACAAGTACTTGGACCGAGCGCAATAAAGATAAACGGAGAAGAAATAAACATGCTCCGCTTGGCAGAGATATCGCAGGCATAGCTGGAATCGCGATGATCTTCAAAGGTCAATACACGTAATGGACCAATTCCTTCAAGAATACAACATGAAAATAAATGAGACGAAGATTAAAATCCTAGTATGCGGAAGAGAAAAGCTGAATGTAGAAGTCACACTGAGAGGAGAGAAAATAGAGCGAGTGGATTCATTCACCAATCTCGGAAATACCATTACGTGGGACGAAAGAAGTACAACGAACAACAACTGAAGAATTGCCAAGGCTAAAGAGGCGTTCATGGTAAAAAGGCAACTGCTATGCTTAAAGAAGATGGGGGTACTAGGAAACAATACGTGAAAACATTCGTGAGGAGGGTGGCACTCTATGGATCGGAAGCAGGGGTCATTGGAAAAGTTGGCCAGAACAGACTACAAGCATTCGAAACCTGGTGCTGGAGGAGTATGCTAAAGATAAAATGGACGGAAAAATAAGAAATGAAAAATTTATTGAAGAGTAGAAGAGGAAAGGAACCTATGGAACATGATACAGAGAAGAAAAACCAGATGGACTGGACACACTTTGAACACAATGAGTTTGTGAAGAACAAAATTGAAGGTAAATTAGAGGGAATAACAACTGAAGAATCACCAAGGCTTCAAAGGCGTTCATGGTAAAAAGGCAAATGCTATGCTTTAAGGAGATAGGAGTACTAGGAAACAATACGTGAAAACATTCGTGGGGAGGGTGGCATAGGAAGACCCAGGAATAAGGTCACGGACAAAATAAGTAGGGATGAATGGATATTGGACGATTGCAGTTAGTGTCGATCTTTTTCCCTTTCTGGTATATGGGTCTGACAATAGCTACTTTAAGGTTTGATTGAAGCGTGCCTCGTTCAACATTAAAGCTAATCCAGGGTACAATTACAGTAGAAATAACATGGTAGGATTGATCTTTAATTCGAATATTATTGACTAGGACTTTTGTTTTTCATCTTTTTTACATATTTCCTGCGCCACCAGGAGTTGCTGAACATACGGAAAAGGTATTGACATTCATGTACGACCCACTATTGGGAAGATGATCAGAACAGTTAGATAATGTTTTCTGTGATTTGTGCAATAAGTGTAATATCAGCGATGTTTTCCCATATTCAGGGAAACATTTGAGCACGGGAAATATATAAATATTAAAAAAAAACAGAATTTATAAGAGATTCTCCATCAAATTATTTTCCTTCTAATTCGTCTTTTACTATGCTTGTCTCGACCAAAAAAGAACCAACTTACCAATCTCTCTAATTTTTTAACAGTAATTAATTTGAGCATACCGAAGCAATTAACCGCAAACTCCAACATACTCATCTGAAAACCCTCTCTGCGAGAGTATTTGTTAGATAAGCAGCACATTCGATAACTGTTTGCGCTGGTGTAATGAAATTCCAGAAGCGGGTATTTTATGGATTCCGAAATCAGAAATGCCGAATACGGAATCTCAAACTGACAAAATATAAGACTTCCGTTTAGTGTCTAAATATTTAAGATACTAGGGCGAAATTATAACGCCCGTCGTTCATACAGAGGCAAAGACTATTTAAGGTGGTGCGAGCGAGATAGTTCCCTAATCATAATAGAGACCATATTCGATATATACGTTTTAATTTCACCAACTGTGAGACACACGAATTAAATATTGCATTATTAAAGGTGCAATAAAATAGTTCTACATGACAGAAATTGTATGTAATCAAATGAAAATATCGACTTAAGTCTTTAACTTGACTTATTTTTTTTACGCGGTACGTTTGAAACTCCATCAAAACGGAAGGTTTATTGTGATCCCGAAGAATTTACTGCGCTGACAACATGATTGATTTTCAAAAATAGTTGAGAAAACACACAAACTACACACAGTAGATTTTTTGACGAGGTCTAGGTGTAGGAAATGCCTAATTTTTAATATAAGGTCTTATATGTTTAATGTAAGGTGGAGTGCATACACGTACCATTTCCCTTATAAAAGGGTTGGTATTTTTTGGCAAATATCTCCGAAAGTAGTGAGGTAAGGAGTTGAATTGTCGATGTCAATGGAAGGGTGACATATTTTTCTTTAAAATGAGACTAAATTTGTTGATTTCTAGGTAAAATGACATTTCACTCAAACTACGTTAAGGGGACTCTCAAGCCCTACTCGAGTGCAACGCGGAGGTCTCTTCAAGTGTATCACTCCGTCCATTGGGTGGAGGGTCAAACTGTTGTCCTCATGACCCCTATATGAATTAGGCTGACCCTGTCAGTACCGGATCTCTCTACCGCCTTTCTATTTTTCAAATAATCTTTACGTCACCAATCTCATTACGGCAGGCATGACTTCAGCTATCGGACGCCGTCCATATAGCCAACCAACCGATCGATGTTCTTCAGTCCTGGGACAAATACAACTACGGCTATGGACATTCACTTTTGTCAATGGCCAACTCTTCTTTCATTCTCTTTGCCAACCTATTTACTTATTCCACGTATTACATGTAGATGCTTCCCAGCGGTATAGGAAAATTGAAAGTTCATTACTCCATATCCGATGGGTACTGACGCCAGTCAAAAATATGACTGGATAATTCAGCGATAACCAAGAATCACTTTTATGTATTTAGTTATTTATTCATTTGTCTAATGATGAATTTAATTTTGTTTTTATTGTTTTTTGTTAACATGTATTCATCATTTTGGATTGATCGTCATAGTGATATAAACAAACAAAACAAGGGGGATTGTTAGCAGAGAGGAAATCTCGCAAGAAGGTTGAAGTGCACGAATTGAATTGATTTGAACTACATATTGAATCAGATACTAAACGCAGAAAAATAAAAAGTGCAAAGGGGTACAAGGAATTCCATTTTAATTGCTTGGACACAATAGTACTGCCATAGAGTAAGTATACTTACTCTATGATACTGCTCACTGATATTGCCTCTCAGAAAATATTCCTCTCCATATGATTATACCTAGCCAAAGAGAAAGTCTTTATTTCATTTTCATGCTACGGTTCAGTCATTTATCACTCTATTTAAGTTATCTATCCCCCAGGCTTTTATTTATTCATATGTTATATTACCTATAGACATCTACCAGGTGGAAATGAAAGAAAAAAGAGAAGAGCATAATAGCAATAAGTTCTTAAACGAATCGACTCATCATTTCACTTTAAGGATAAATTTTGTTTACCATGTGTTAAACATCTACTTTCGAAAAATCTCGGAGATTTAGTAAAGTACTGCTCTTCAGGTAGACTGTTCTTATATCTCATACCCCAATAAAGAAATTATAGTAATTGATAGCATTAGTCTTTTGAGTTCTTGATTGTATAAGGGTGATCATATCTGGCAGTATAATTTGAATTCGCGATTGCCTCTTACAATTCCTTCCACTCTTTCTCTCCGGAGACAATTTTAATTACTGCACCGAGTCTGTTTAGTTTTCTTCTCATTTCAAGTGAGTCCTACCCAAGTACTTTTCATTTTAGTCATTTCTAAAATGTACTTCAAGCTCTTGCCGGTCAAACACTTATCGGGCTTTTTGCACTACTTGTACTACTCTTTGTACATTTTCTATTTTCTCCATTTGCCCACTCCCATTAAAGTCCTATACCATAGGGCCATAGTCAATGATAGTTGCCCCACAGTTGCATTGTATATACGTCAATCACTACGTTTGCCATTTGAACTCAGATCTATATGAACTCGGACCGCTCTGAAAATTGTAAGCCAGCCAACTCGGACCGCCTGGTTTACCAATGCGAAATTGATTGAAATATCGATTTGAATCGGTTCATATCGATTTGAAATCACAGACTGGCAGAGAAAGCGGGCAGAGTTAGCCCGCTTCTCATATCGAACCCACTAGCCCGTTGCGTTTACCATACCAAGCTGAACCGGCCAAATCGGTCTGAGGTCGATTGGTAAACTTAGTGAATTTTTTCTTTGCCCTGTTGCTGCCTTTATGAATACGCATGACCCAGTGGAGCGTCCAAAAAGACACTTCCGAAGATATAGTCAAGTGCCACCTCGCTAAAAGTCTTTATCCATGATTGCACCCCTTTGTCCAAGTTGAGTTTCCCAGCCTTTTCTATTAGCTTTTTATGGGGTACCTTGTTGAAATCTTTAAAGAGGTCCAGTATCACCACATCTACCTTGGTATACGCCTGAGTATTTACAATTATAACTTTGTTTTATCCATTTCGAGATCTTGCTCCTTTGCTTTTAAACTTCCTTTTTGCATTCGTGCTCCAATTGAAAAAAGATGCATTTGCTTTCTGCAATATTTATTGCCATTTGGTTCTATACTACTCAGTTTTATAAGATATAGGTGTCATTCTGCTGAACGTGGCAGTCATTATCGCCATTGATTTCCTACAAAGAATGCAGCTACCGGCGAATAAGTGGGTATCTGAGTCGACAGATTCGGGAAGGTCATTCCCATTTCATATACATAAAAGGGGATCGAGAATATGCCCCTTGGCACACTTGAGGTGACACATGTATTAGCTGTGAGTTTGTTTCCCGCACGAAGTCGCTGAGATCTATCCCTCGAGAAGGTCTACATCAATGATTGCACTCTCCTACCCAAGTTGAGTTGTTCAATCTTTTTTATAAGCCTGTTGTGCAGTAAATAGTCAAAGGCTTTTGAGAAATCTAGTACCACCGTATCTACTTCTCTATCTTTATCCAAACAGTCGTGAATTTCCTGATACAGTCCTAGTAGCTGGATTTCGCAGGAGTACCCCTAGCGAAATCAATGCTGGTTCTTAAATAGCCAATCATTATCGCCGAAATAATCACAAATATAATTTCAAATCATTTTTTCCATCATTCAACTGGATACCGAGGTAATGCTGATGGGTCGATAGTTCTCCGCCTCATTTATTGCCGCAGATTAACTCTGGGAATGATATTCGTTTTCTTCGATGCATTTGGAATTTCATTGTTATTCAGGTTTATGCTAAATATGGTGCACAAGTATGGTTTAATAGCGTGGATTGCAGAGGAAGTGGCTCAACTAAGACTGTAAAGAAAACAATATCACTGCACCATAATACTACCAATTGTTTCTTGGGTAAGTGAAATAAAATATGCTAATGTCAACTGACATAGATCATTTTAATTTGCTGAAAGGCAATTTTTTGACTTGAGGAATGGTAATAATGGAAAAAATGCATGTCCTCATTACACTTGGTACTTAATTTATCGAGTGAGGGTCTTGTATTTAGCATTAGTAATTTCAAGTGTGTAGCTCGAAATAGGTAGTTCAGCGGAATCTAATATGAACGCTGAATAAGTAGGCTATTTTATAATGCTATTAAATCAGGATTTTGCGAAGATATTCCCAGAAAAATAGCCGCCGATCACCCTTTCAGATACTCAAAGAAGTATTTTTCAAAATGTAACGTGGGTTTAATTTCGGACTTCGAATCCAATATATCCAATTCAAATTCGCCACGAATAAAGGTCATAAAATTCCTTGGAAAAGACCGTACAAGCGGGCGTAAAGTAAGTGCGTATGGAGGAGGGGGTTTTTTAGACTATCAGCTATAATAAATAAGGATACAGGAAAATGTACAGTATTAGTGTGCCAACAAGACGGTCCAACCCTCTCACTACCCTTGCTACGCTCGCACCGTCGCCACGCACACTTTACAGTTTTCTCTCATTTTTGCGTTAATTCTGTTTACAACAGCATAATTAAGAATGTTTATACCAATCTATGATCTAAATCTTGAAAAAACTACACGCTACTGTCCAAGACTAAGCAAATGTCTATCGACTTCTTGACACTAAAAAAATATTGTGAACTCCAAAAGACGTCGGGGCGTCTAAATCACTGGATTATGAAAAATATATTGCTTACCTGACAAGAAATACTTACAAAGGTTCTTTAAAAAAATAAGGCAAGCATTAAAGGCCAATAAATATAAAACGATTCAACTCCCTCCTCAACAGATCTGAACGGGCAGCTTGTCTTCAATAATGTTGCAAAAGTTATCACCATTATTTTTCCACAAATCTTGGGATGAAAATTTCATAGAATGCCAAAATGTAAGGCCGCAATTTAAAATAAATATATTGGATGTCATCCTGAAAATTGAAATTTGAAATGAAAAGTCCGGTTGAGCTGAGGGTGTTACATTCAAATTGCTGAAACTTGATGGGTTTCAGGTTCCTATATATTTGTAATTTTGATTCCTTTCAATCAAGTTCTTGTATTTCATTTAAAATTTTCAGTTTACTGCAGTCTTCCTGCGTAGAAAAAAGGCACAAAACAAACAAACGAAATGGGAAGTGCATTAGACCTATGCTATTTCTCAGAGCTTCAAGTCTACAAGTTTTTAAGTCACGTGACCACTTTCACAAGGCGGATGGGTTACTCAGATATACCGATGACTTCAACTAGTCCAAAAAAAAATGGCGGGCCTTATCAAGGCCATACATAACTCGTATTTTGATGATTGCGATACATTTGGGGCGTGCACCTTTGCAATATTTCCAATTCAAAAATTAGTGCAATGTTTTTGGGTAAATACAAATGATTGAATATGGGCTGGAAAGTAATTTAATATCACAACTTACCTTCAAAGATCCCAAGCGAATGCGAGTTTTCGGGTTCACCTAACATCATTAGATATAATCGTTTTTTTTCGACGTATTTCTTATAGGATCAGCTCTAAATGGTAGTTATTAATAAACTTTACATTTCAAGATATCATGGTTAGTTGATTTTATCTTTATTGCACCACTATTAATGGCGTTACAACGTAATATCATAAAGAAACTTCATGGTAACATACCGTATGATGGCGACAATAACATTTATTGTAACTTACAGTTCGTATTTCCTGTTATTAATTATTATATTACTCAACAGAAACGAATTGGTAGTAAGTAGTTGTTTATTACTAATAAGTTAAAGAGTGTGAAACATTAGGTTATTTAATTATTTTCTCGCGACTGCTGTGTCGTCGTGAATTTCGCCCGAAAACAAATCAAAAAACAAATGAAAGTCAAGTAGCGCGTAATTAGAGCTTAAATAAATAAATTCGATTTTAGTCCTGTAGAATGTATGGACGGAATAAGTCAACCACGCAAACGGTGACGTAGGTCCTGTAGACTGAAGAAAAAAAATCCGGCAGCAACAAATTCCTATAACACCTATTATCGCCAAGGATTGATTTTCGATCACTTGTACTGAAATTTATTGCTTAAGAAACTTAATGCACTCATTTTTCCATTAAACTTAATAATTCAGTGGCATCAAAAACTCTAAAGTATGCAATTAATTCAATCTTTGTATTAAACTCGAGGCATAATATTAGTCTTTTAAATGATTTTCATGAAAGGCTTTCCATTGATGAAGGAAATACACTACAGAAAAGTGTCTGCTGTCGCTAAGGTCCTCATGATGATGAGCGTAACAATGTTTACAGACTGCATACTGCATACATTTAGAATAAGTTTTCAAAATTCTACCGGCCGCGTCCAGACATTTGGTTAGTTAGTCCCTGCGCTCCTTCCTTAGTATCTTTTAGTGGGCCAATGAATTTGATATACGAATCAGTAGCTTTTGAACTTTAGTTCGGAACACAAAGTCTTTCATACAACCCTACCGGGAAATAAACCCATGATCATAAGCCCAAAAAAACCTCAAAATAACCAGCCATACCACCTCATGGTGTACTACAGGTTGATCGTGAATCTAACTAACAAGCATATCACAGGCATCACTTGATGCCCACTGATTCATGAATCACCTTGTGGCTTTAATCTCTTATAAGAAGCCGACCCGACGATTCAAAACTGAAAATTAATTTCCTGTTCTGTTACCGGTTGCATCTGGAGTCCCACAAGGAAGTATAGCAGGACGACCATATTCCATATTTATAGAGATAACCTCCCGGACGAAATGGATTGCACTATAAGACTTTCTCTGATAATGCGATGTTGTTACAGCTAGTCCCGGTATCCTGAGAAGTTAGCGCTTTTAGTTCCATTGATTTGAATAAATTAGATAGTTGATAAATATACAGCAAAATGTCCCTAAACTTACACAAATTCATTTATATCAATTCTACAGAGCCTCGTAATCGGCTTTTTTACTACTATAGCTAATGATAATACTAGTTTTATTTGCAAAAAAAATACAAGCGAGTTGTATAGGCTCACCTGGGTATTTAATTTTCCTCATATATGTCATCAACAGCACAAAGGAACAGCTAAGGCGTTTGAAAATTCTTCATTTTATTTTGATTAATCGGAAGCATGCTTTCCCAAACGTCAAAGAAATTACAACGGTAAGCCCTATACTGGATTGTGGTTGTGCAGTATGGGATCCTTATCAATGTTAGTGAATAATTCAAATTGAGGCTGTTCAGCATAATTCAGCCGGTTATGTTATAAGCGAATATAGTATGAGTGAAATAGTGTGATTCTGAGTGGCCTGAAATTGGAGGATCCAGTACCCACAGAAGGGGGGCAAAGCTAACAGCACTTAAATGAATAACACCCAACTGTTTTGTGGTAATAAAGCAAATTCGACTCTAGTTCTTACCAATAGAAACCAAAGCATTATGGCCATCACCATAGCATTATGGTGGTGAAGCAAATTCAACTCTAGTTCTTACCAATAGAAACCAAAGCATTATGGCCAACACGGCATCAATGCAAAGAGATAGCATTTTTTTCAGCCTCGAAATAACCAAATTAAAAAAAAAATTGCTCTCATATGGCGAGGGCTATTGATGACTGAAGCCATTTTCCTCGTGAGGCAATCAACGGATTGAATTCTCTACTAATGCCAGAGTGTTTTAAGAGAGGATCTGTGCCAAATGAAAATGAAAACTTTTATAATCAGTTTATCACCACTTAATAACAAAGCAAATTGATTACCATTATTCTTCATGATGAAAAATGTAACTTAATCCAATCTGAGACTTCATTTCTCTAACCGACCCAGGTTTCCGCATATAATGCCATTTTTAGGGTTCATTTGATTTCACCTTGAAAATGGCAGAATATTCCGAAATCTGAACCGGTTAGAAAAATAAAGTCTCGAATCAGATTAAGTTATTCTGTTTTTAATCAGCTATTCATTTCATTATGAAGGTGAATAACAATGCCCACTAAGTAACGATGGAGTTAAAATCTGATTTCCATAATCCAATCTGCTGATGATTTTTATGCCTTATTGTCAACTTCCTTCGGCATCGGAAACGTAAAAATCCAGTAGCATATTTAAATGTAATCTAATTCAATGCATGCACATACAAACGTGAATAGCCTTCCGACGATAAAAATAATATCTCGATTGATTCATTTTGAGCGTTTCCACATACATACTCGAATATCGGTACGGGCTGCTTAGGGAACGCTTTTCAAAAATTCGAATCTTCCGAAGTTTTGGAGTGGGTTCTTTGGCATATATACCTGTTGATCACCCACATTACCAAGTTTTTACCCAGGGAGATGTTTTTTTCCAAACCAAAGATGCTTTTATAAACCAAAAAAGAGATTTACCAAGAGAGAGTTTTTACCTCTGCCAAAATCAAGGATGTCTCCAATGGACGAATGCTAAATATCCTTTGGTTATGGAAATGGCTCATCAAAGTAATGATTACAGACCAAAGCATACTCTGGGAATTTCTCTGGGTAGTGGTCCTCTCATCCCACCATCTACAACTTACTGTAATTTTTCATTGCGTGAAGGTGCTACTTCTCTCAGAAGTATCCAGTTAACAGTTCTACTGACCATTATTATAAGTTTATTTCAATCCAATTCTAGGAGGTTTTTCGCACCATTGAAGTATGACCAATCAATGAGTTGCCAGCTTACCGGTACTAGCTAACCGGCTGTAACTAACCAACCCCTTGACATAAGCTTAATTTATACATTGTGCTAACCTTGGCATTATATTTCCAGTAATAGCTTTATGCCTAGCTATCTATCAGAGATCAAATTTGTAATAATAATAATAATAATGTATTTCTTCCAAAAAACAAATGGATTCATTCACCTCATTTAAATATAAGTAAGTTAGGTGCCCTACTAGACATCAGGCCTGTTTTTAGGGTACCGTCAGAATTTTTTCACATGCATTGCACAGATAAATATAAAAATATGAGATACACATTATAAGTCATGACATAAGCATATATAATAAAAATATTTATTAACATAAAAACAAACTTTCTTTAACAAACAACTAGACTCTGGTAGCAAAAATAACAGCAATCTTAAAGAAGCACACTTTCAAAGTTATTACAAGACATTAACCATTGTTTTACTAATCTAAGAAATATGTTACCATTTGTTATCTCTATTATTTTATTTGACAGTTCATTGTATAATTTCGTCCCCAGGTATAAAAAAATCTTTTAAATAGCGTTAAATATATTTTAGGCATAGAGACCCAGTAGCCTCTACGCATATTACACATTTTGTGACAGTCCATAACTTAAGGCACACTGCCGCTTCTTACATAAAATATTTTCAGTACCTTGTAATGGTACATATTTCTTAAAGGAAGCATTCATATTCTAGAGAAAAGGGGTAAAGCATGCTCCCACGGATTTTTCAAGAGCATCAATCTGATTATCTTCTTTTGTAATAGTATAGCAATCCTTATCGCATTGTAATAAGCTCCTTTCCAACAAATCAATCCGTAATCTAACTTCAACTGAACAAGGGAAAAATAAACAAGTTTACGGATATGGTGTGGACACTTATTTCGAAGAAAATATCATTGGAGAGTTAACCACATTCCAAGATGCTAAACTGCCCCTTTATAGGGACTGACGCCCCTACATCTTCAATGGCAAGTAGAAAGACACAATGTACACTTCAGCATGGCATATTGTTACATATTTTTGCTGTTAAGGATAATGCTGAAAATTAACCGTATTCGGAAATTTACGGAGTACCTGAAGAAAAGGTTAAGAAAATAAAAATAGAGAAAAAAGAATGAGAAGCGGAACAGGTGAAGAACGGAGAAAGTGGTAGAAGTACAAGAGTATATCGATAAGAAGGGAAGGAAAGTCTTACGATTTTGTGTAATTCACAGTGGAAAAATCATTCGCCTAGACTGGGAAAAAATCCAGATCCCTCGATTTCGCGCCGAGTGTTCTAACCAATTCATCCACCCAGGCGTCCTCTGACACTGTGAATCTCATGGGGGCTTTAAGGAGCAAGTTGTTTTCACATGTACCGTGCATGTAATGCCAGAGGTACCCGTATGCAAGCCCTAAGCTCTATGGTCCACGGAGTAAAGCCCAAATTTAAACACAAAAGTGTTTACTTTTGACATTTTTAAAGAACTACGGAACTAGCCGCGCAGTAACTTTAACGGAGTCACCCGCTAGTGATCACACAATTGTGTAAAATTCACAGCAGAAAAATCATTCGCCTGGACTGGAAAAATATCTAAATGCGACATCGAGGGATCTGAGTTCGATTCCCAGTCCAGAAGAATGATTTTTTCCACAGTGAATTTCAGACAATTGTATGCTCACTAGCGGGTGACTCCGTGTAAGTTACTGGGCGACTAGTTCCGTAGTTCTTTGAAAAGGAAAGTCTTAGAAATAACCAAAATAGAAAGTAGAAAAGAAGAATAGACGATGAGATACATACTGCGGAAGAAGAAACCATAGAGAAGCTAGGAAAGGGGGGGGAAGAATCAGGCTAGTTGCTGGTGCAGAGGATGGAACGATGAGAGCCAATGGATAGCAGACCGAGAGTACAACATATATGCAGAAACGGGGGCTGGAGGAGAGATGGGAACGGGGGTTGGTTGAAGAAGAAGCGTCTCGGGAGTGGAATGGAGGGATCTGGACAGGGAGGAAGGGGGGAAAAAAGTGGACGGCTAGGACGAGGCGATGGTTTCCCGTATATACCCCCCCGACTATCTACCCTTGTATCGCCTCCTGTCCGCGTACCTGCGAGACTCTTAACTCTTTCGCACTCCCCCGTCGACCCTCTTCCATCCCACTCCCTCTGCCCTGTCGATGGCCGTCCAAAGCCTCCCTTCTTCTTCAACATCCTACCCCTTCCCCTCCACTCTCCTCCCCCTTTCCCCCATACATCTCCCCCCCCCCCACGATATCCATTGGACTCAACCATTTCTTAACGCCACAATATACACCCGTTGCTCTTAACACTTAACCCCTCTAGTTTTATTTACATTACTCCCTATTCAAGAATACTCGTCGTCTTTTTTTGCGGGAAAAAACTAAATTGGGCGGTCGGAGTCTCTGAATTCGAGAGTTGAATTCTGCCGTAAGGGATGAAGTTTTTCCAGTACCCAACGTCAAAAGAGTGGAGAATTCCAAGAAAATGCGGCAGCAAGAAATCCAAACCTCTTTCGGCCCCTCTTTAGAAGATCTCTCTCGTATTTCGTGATTGTGTTATAAATTTTCCGCAGAAATAAGATAGATTTATAGTGAAATTACCCTCCGTCTCATTCCTTTCTTAGAAACTGCTCTCCCCCATCCCACTCGACAATCAAACGAATATATTTTCCTTTTTCGGATGTGAGCATCACTATCGTCGTTGACGGTTGACAAAAATTTAACTTCTTCACTTTATTTTGAGGTTACTTCTTATAATGTAAACCCCATAGCGCCTCAAAATATTATTGAATATTAAAAATATATGACTCCAGATGATTGATGAAGGTACATTAATTAGGAGCAGATCTCAAAATGTCCCACATTTAGAGTTGTAAAATGTTCAATAATATGAAAGTTGTTTTTTCGTGCAATATACTTGGGTTTCATGATGCACTTTCACTTCCATCTACATACGGGGACTACCCTCAGATGTGCGCTTGAAGAAGGCTATGACAGTTTTGTAGAATGATAGATCCGGCTACTCAGAACAAAATTCCCTTGTTTACCCAGAGATCACACTCTCATAGCTGTATGTCATTAAACAAGATACACTGGACGAAGAAAATACCGAGAGGGAGAGGGTAGGAATGAGAATAAAGTGGGAGGAGCTGTGTGAGGGTAAAGGAAAGAAGAGGGTGCGATTGGCATTTGATAAAAGACGGGGACCGTGGGGTGGAGTTTGTGGAGGAGTCGGGGGAAGAGGCGGGAGAAGAGACGCGGGGGAGGGGGGGGGAAGGCCGAGGACGGAAGAGAGGCGAGTCGACTTTCTGAGAATTGCCGAGCCGGAGAGACGGCGGTGTGGGGGGGAAGGGGGAGGATTCGTAGGACGTGGAGAGAGGAGAGGGAGTGGGACCGTGCACTGTATGGATGCATAACATGTGCGAGGAAGAGGGGATATTGAGAGAGGAGTTGGCGCGGAACACTACCCATCCCTCCTCGAATTCGCCGCTTCCTCGGCCCTTCGACTCCGCAGTGGCGGGGGGGAGATGGGACGGGGGGGGGAAGATGGGGAGCCAGTCGGGTGCTCACGCGCGCGAGCGCTCCCAATAAAGCGGTGGTGTCTTAAAGCGGGATGGAGGATGAAGAGAGGAGGGACATCTCGGGGAGGACTGTGCGTGAGTAGACGCATTAGGAGAGAGTGGAGGGAGGAAGTGCCATAGAGCGTCGGAGTAATGGAGAGCGAAAGTTCATGAGAGACCAGCATGGATCAGGGTTGACGGCAGCCATTGCAGCTCACAGTTTCGATGGAGACGATAATTGTAAAAAATTTTCTCCAGCTGCTCGATCCTGAAAACAATTACTTTTTATCTTCAGAATGTACATGATCAACTTCTGGTCTCTGAACGGTAACATCTAATTCAAACCGTTCATAATAATTAAATCAAGAACATAATTGTGGTAACTGTTAACTCTGTGATTCCAGATTTCTTTTTTTAAAACGACCCAGATTTCAACATTCAACGTCATCTTGACGTAATCACACTGAGCGTCGAAACCCGAGTCGTTTCAAAAAATATACGTGGAATCACAAAGTTAAAAGTTATAATTATTATGTTAAAATTAAATAAAGTTACGCCTAAAACCACCAATTCAAAATCAAGGACACCCAACGAAAAGCACCATTAAATTTGAGATAAGACTCAAGAAAATTTATTATAGCACAGTTCAATAAAATTATGGCCATGGCTTTAAAATCATTTGCGACGGTAAAGTTGGGCACAGAGAATATTGCTACAAAATATTCCTAGAAATATTCTAAAACAGATTTTTCAGGAAAAATAATTAATTATGAATAATCATTCGAGAGTTTTTTATTGTGTCCAAAACTCCAAGCTATCAACAAATCCATCGATTTTTTTTCTATCGGGAGCACTAAAAATATATTTTCATAAAGAAGACGAAGTCTCCCAGTTTCAAACCCTAACCTCTTATCCGTTCAATACTTTTAGCCAGCCAGCACAGCCTTCATCACACCGGATGGGCCAACAAATGCTCAAAAAAATCTAAGCGTCAAATCCGATGCAGAGCAGCACGTAGTTCGCCAATGGTGCTCACGGAATCCTGAACCCAAGCCATCTTAGCTCATCGCAGAACCTAGCTCTTCCTTAGATTTACGTAAGTCGGGTCACAAGCTCTGGGGGTAAAATTCCTCTAATGACTCCCGAAGCAGCTCATTAATAAGGGCGGTGACAGTTATCTCCCCCATCAAACGACGCTAGGTACCCTTTCCCTCCCACACTGAATTATTTCTATCTTGGGAGAAGGACGCCTTCGAACGAGTCCTATTACACGACATGCATATTCAACCAAGTGGTGCTCCAACTGTGGGAAATTAACATGAGTTCCAGGAATCCCCGACCTCTCGTCACTATCTCTTAGTTCAACAAGGAGGTGGAACTCTGAGAGAACATTCATCTTCAGCAAAAGCAGATGGAGCTAAAACTGAGATGTACCCACCGATTAAAGACTTTAGACTACTCTACTATATTTTGGTCAACTAATTTAGTCCTTCTTTTCAAAACACTAAGAATGATCGAATCTTTAACGCAATATCTTATACAAATCTAAGAAAACATTCATAGGCAATGCATCAGGCTTTTTATGATACATTCAAAGGTTGATTTGAATTGACCAAGGCAAATAAATTCATTCTTATTATAAAGCTTAGATGGTATTCATCATTCGACAGCTAAGCTTACCTATATGGTTCGATTAAAAAAATCTGTAGTAGCAGTTTTAAAAATAAGGCTAAATGAGACTACCCGGAGACCCAATTTATGCATGTGGCCAGCGAAACTTTTGCGGAATTCCCTGATGCAATATTAAATAATTGTATTTCGCCATTAAAAATCACAAGAATAAACGTAAATTAACATGAAATTATAATTCCAATTATTTTGAATAAGGGAATTTCAAAAAGTGCAAATGGAGCGCGGAAGTTGGTCAACGGCGGATTCTTAGAGTAAATGACCAGTCCATTTCCAGAATGTTAGGATTAAAATAACGCAATTCTACAACCAACGCTCTAATTCTGCTAAATGTCTCTCGATGGTATTATTTTTAAAGAGAGCAAGAGTAGAAAGCTTGTAAATGTTTTTCCTCACCGATGAACGGTAGTCGATTATCAAATTTCTAGCCATTGCCTTGAATGATGTAATAAACATTTTAATTTCCGCTGATGTGGTTTATTCTCTTATTCATTGAATAAAAATTAGAAGGACATGACGAGAAATAAGACACATTAAGTCGGCACATGATATCATGACTTATGCTGGAATGAGGGTGCAAAATATCTTCGGCTGTTTATATTAATTGAAAGGATATTAAAAGTTATAGATAAATAAAAGAAAATGTGAGAATCTTCATTCTAAATTAACCATGGGTTGAGATTTTGAGTAACTTCCTAACGACTCGTAATTCGGGAAAGATGGTGAAGTATATCTTTATAAAATAAAATGTCAATATTGATCCAAGATCCTTGAAAATTTACATAGATGCAAAAAATAGCTCGGAGATTCATAATTTATGGTCCTTTCTTATAATGGACTCCATTATACGTTAAATTCATAGCAAAAGCACAAACTTGGATTACCTCTAATTGGCAAAAGTTTTCAGGTCATTGATAGAACTGATAGAAAATGTACATCTGACGAAGACTATCTCGAGAGCCCGGACTCGAATCCATGTTGTGGTGGAGATTTTTCAGCGGAATACTCGCGCGTCTTAAGGATGGCACTTGAATCGTAGTGCACCATCCGTCAGATATTGCTTAGAACGATGGTGTGCGTTGCGCTTATCGTTCAAAGTTGGCAAATACCGACGCCGGGTTTCCCTTCACTCTTCTTCCACTTCCAATTAATTGCTCCTTCACCAACCTAACTACTTATCCTCAATCAAAATGATCGAATATCCTTCAGCAGTCGGTGCCTCCCTGGGTAAACAAAAAATTAAACTCACATATTTTACTTATTTAAGGAAAAGCATTTTTTATTGTATTGGGCTATGACCATTGAGGCATAAAGAGAGGCTCGCTATGCAGGCCAATGCTTGAAGCTCAAGCCAGTCCGCCATCTTCGTTAACCCCAATCTTCCAATAGCACTTGCGGGTTAATGCACTAATTTTTCACTTTTACTGTTTACCATCAACAACTTACCAGAAATTAGCATGCACTTACTTATTTAATATGAATTCTCCTCGCACATATTGTGTATTTATTGAAATTAATAATTATCCACATTATCAAGGATAAATACAGTAAAACTGAGCAGAAAACATAGTACTAAGCAGCCAACATATCTACCAATTTTAGTTACTTGCCTTAAATTCCAAACAGATGGTTGACATTCTCTCTTTACACCCGCTAATTCGTCCATTCCGTCGTGCTATTCATAGTAAAGTAAGGAAAGAGCAGAGTTAAACAATATGATTGTTATTTTGGTTGTCAGGCCTCTGTTTTATGACGTAGTGCCCTCTCCGTCTACCTCAATGGCTATCCGAGGGTCGCAAGTGTAAAGCCCAGTAAAGGAAAATACTTTCCTGAATTTTGTGTCAATACCCCTACCCGGCCCCACTACTAAGAAGCCGCAGTCTGAGAAAATGCATTGATGGCATAGATCAATTGTTCGGTTCGGTATCAACAGCCCCAGATTCGCGCGTGAGTGAATCGGCCAGTGTACTGCGGCGGGGAAGGCAACGGGAAACCACCGCATTATTCTCCCTACAATATGCAACCTTGCATTCTGACATGGTGGCACTCCTCCCTGGAAAATATTCCGGCGGTAAAATAGTCCACCAGTCGGATCCCCGGGTGATGATTACTGAGAGGGATGCATCAGTCAGGAAGGACAATGTGACCTAGGACCTCGGGGCTAAGCTGATAATGGGAAATTGCAGAGTTCGCAGGAGTTCACTTTTAACAGAGGTGTTGCCAAAATTTCAAACCAAAGTTCCATATAATTACAACATGTCACCCAAAAAGTGAATCCACGCCTTTGATGATCTGCGAATGATAGCTCTAGTAATGAGAAAGCGCATATCGCGAAATGAAAAGGGCATATCCTACGTAATTCATTGGTTACATGAAAAATTATTGGATACGTTTTGAAAAGCTAAATTTTTAGTAAAAGAGCGATGGAAGCCTTCAAAGGTTCAAATACAACAACATAAATGGGTTTGTGGTGATTTAATATAGATTAAAATCCATGATTTACATTGTTTACATAACGCGATGTTAACATGTAACGATGAGATCTTAAAGAAGGGCAGCATAGTTTAATATAAGTTACTAACTGATTTACCCGTTGTTGCTCGAGATCATACTTCCCTCATAACTCATCATATAAGAGGAGAGGGGTTAGTTATTAGTAGTGAAAAGAGAAAAAAGTGCTATTTATTATTTAATTTATTTAAATAATTTGTTTCTGCGGAGATTCTACACAATTGTGAGACAATTGCAAGTAAACAGCATGATTTAAAAAGCAAAAAAATAAACCACTGCACAAAACCCAATGCTTAGCATTCCAAATCAGCTTAACTAAGCAAAATGAATTTTAAATGCATTAAATACCGAAATCTGGCTGTCGAGCGAATATGGTATTGTTGATTTCAGAGAAAAATGTGAGTTTTTGAAGCTAGAAACGCGATTTTCAGTCAATTACGAAGTGGAAAATATAATTGAGTGAGAGAGTTAAAAACTTCATTCTTTCAGCCATTTGATTAAAAAAATTCCAACAATCTATCTTTGAGCGCAAGTAAGTAAGCAAAAAATGATACGTAGCGTAAATCACCAAAGGGCCCTATATTGGGACCATTAGGAGCCTTGAGATCTTTTTAAAATAGCCTGCAAATTTCCTTCTGCCTTGAACAATTAATATGCAACATTTCAGCACGATGGGAATAAAACTATAGATTTTTGTACAAGACAGACACACAGACAAATAGAAAAACCTTCTTTTTATATACAGGGTGTTTCAGGAGGAAAGTTCGAAACTTCTGGAGGATGTAGGGGAGGTGATTCGAAGCATTTTTTGTCATATCAATATGGGGTCGCAACTCCTTAGTTACAGAGCAATGGCAACGCAAACATTTTTCAGGAGTATTCTGCAACCACAATAAAAACATCGAATATCAATTACTAGTATAAATTGAGGAGGTTTGACTTTTCACAGTGGTGGATAAGATATGTATTGTTCGTGTTCTGCCATCATCAATGCTAACAGTATCTTATTTTCAAGATTGCTCTTGAATATTGGTCGAAATTTAATTCCTCAAATCCAAATAATGTACGGTATCACTCTTAATATCAAAGATATAAAAAAATGTGTACGAACAAAACTTTTAACAAATTTATTTGTCAATTCATTGCAGCAAAAATCATATCTTTATCTTTTAAAATAAGGAAGATATGGTAACTTAAGTGATGTTATTACAAAGAAGCAACACATGTCCTTGTGGGTAAGTGCTTTAATTTGCTTTAAAAACCTCTGCGATTAGTGAAACTAATTATCACTTGTTTTGGAAAAAAGACCCAAGGAGAATATGCAACCAAGGTAATGGTCTGGTTGCTAAGAGTTAACAGCAAAGTTAACAGTCACAAAGACAACAAAGATTTAGAGGTGGGGTTAACAAGATGGACCAACAGTTTCTCCCAATTCCAGAATCATTGTTAGACACGCTCACTACTTTGGCATAATGCTTTAATTCTATCATTATCGCATTGACCCCTCATTGCCCTAACCCCTATTTTTGTTTTTTTCTATTGCTTCTTCTATGAATAGGTTGAAATGATAAGGTGACAGAGGGAAACCCTGCCTCACCCCTCCATTTATTTTGGCTTCTTGTCTCTCCCCATTGGTGTTAATTTCTGTGTTTTTTTGTTTATAATAATTGAGGATTAACCTTTTATATCACTTTCAAATCACTTTGAGAGTATTAAGTCAAAATTAATAAGTTGTATAGTCTTTGAATTCGATCCGGGTGGGATGGGAGTGACTTGCCACGGTACACGTCTCCACTCATAGCAACAGCGCCCTTACCATTTACAACATGTCTCCATGGATGTCGCGGAGTGTTCCAAAGAGGGAGTCGGGACGACGGGAAGGCATCGCGTGCCAACGGCGAAGGAGGCGGGGACTTCGCAGACGAGGGAGACAAGTGGACGCGGCTGCGTTGACGCAGAGTTGACAACCACGGGAAAAGAATGGAGGATTGTGGTCGGCGAACCTTCCCTGCATACACGTGTATGGTCAGATTCCCCGAGAGACCTCCCACGTTGGCCGCGGACGGAAGCGGCAGTCGATGGAGAGGAAGTGGTCATGCCGAATGCGGCGGCCAACTCGCGTCGGCAGGGGATGCAGCAGCGATTTCGACGGGCGATGGAAGCGCACGGCGACATCAGGGGTCTGCCTACCCCCCAAACGGGATAAGCGAGGGAGGCGATGCTATGATGGTGAGCACACCAATCTGTAAATCCGCTCACGGCACAGCCTCCCTCCTCTTTCTCCTCCTCCTCGCTCCTTCCGGCATGTGGAAGGATGCGACCCCGCGCTCATTGCCAGCCCCGCATTTGTGAGCAATTTGAGGACGAGAGTGTTGACGCGAGCGGGGATTGATGGAAGAAGGGTTGCAGTACGCCAAGAGGAGAGATGACGGGGCGTGCTAGCTCGTCCCATCCCTTATACAATCAAGAGCCATTTAGGACGCGGCCGTAGAACCTGAAGAGACGAGCCGAGTCCGGAGATCGAAGGGCTAAAAGGTAACTTTCGCTGTCGGCAGTCTGCATGATGAAAATTTGCCGAGAGCTCAAAGACAATTGAATAGAGGGAGAGTGATATTCTACCCTTCACGACTTAGCCATGCCTTCCCTGAACCTTATAGTGGAAACTCATAAGGAGTTGTACTCAAGTTCTGTCTAAGGTTTCCGCAGTGAGAAGGTATTCGTTCCATTTCTTCTGCCGGGATTCGGCCGCGTCGTTGTTTTTCTGACGTTTCTTATCCTGGAGGTGTCTTCAGGTAAAAGATGCAAGCGCTTCTTTACCCGGATTTATATAATGGAGTCGGTTTCTTCAGATTTGTTGTCACTTTTGGCGCCAAAAGTGGTAGCCAATCGATAGCGAACGACTCCCCTACATGATCCGGCCAAAGAAGCGCTCGCATCTTCGACTTAAAGACGCTTTAAGGACACGAGGAGAAACGTCAGAAAAACATGGACGCGGCCGAATCCCGGAAGAATTGTACTCAACTATGTAAGGAGTTGCCCGAGGTTTCTCCACTAATTATAAGTGAAAATTTTTAGTCGATGGCCAATCATAGTTAAGAGGACAGTTATTTTAGCAGAGAGCGGTCAGATAGCAAAAGAAAATTAAAAATGAAAGCAGAAAATGATCCCAAGTAAATGAGTCAGATAAAACTGGAGAGACAGAATAGCCATTCTAGAAAGTTATAGCAGAATAAAATTCATGAATATGAATTATTCTTCTAATACCTCCTTCAATCTTTCATAATGAACACAGTTACCAAAGTAACAGGCAAACATAACATAGTGTGCAGATGTGCGAATTTCCACAGAGAAAAAATCATCCGCCTTGACCGGGATTGACGGGGATTGATCGGGATTGACCGGGATTGACGGGGATTGATCGGGATTGACCGGGATTGACCGGGATCCCGGTCAAGGCGGATGATTTTTTCTCTGTGGAAATTCGCACATTTGTGCTTTGCGGGTGACTCCGTAAAAGTGGAACTCCGTGGATAGTCCCTGATAGCTTAAAATTTGTAGTGTGCAGATATTCATCAGAAATAAACATGAGAACATATTGATGTTTTCTACCCATATTCCAGCAACAAGAAGGCGTTTTGTACTATTACAAAAAGGATGATACAATGACCAGCAGAAGTCTTTTAAGAACAAACAATTCCTGACCAGTGAGAAAAAATATGTCTCCGAAAGAGTTTTAAGCTGTTGTTGGAGTCTGCCACTGACAACTGCCTGAATATCAGAAACATAAAAAAACCAGTTACGATAAGTCCAAGCCATTTTGGTAGTATTTCCGATATCGCTGCTGCTGACGCCTTAAAGATCATCTAAAGCCCTAAGGAAGAGATTTTCCAACAAGAGAACGAGATAAGGTGAATGCGGTAACATGAAAACATAGGGCTTTTAAACTTAATGAAAAAATAGAATAGCAAAGAATGATGGGTATTAAGGAAACGGGGTTATATCTCTGAGATATTGGTACAACCGTTAAAGATAGAAAAATGGAAGACAGATCGAAGCATCAATCAATCTTACCGAATTTTAACTGTATTAACACAAACGAGGAGCAACCTTGTGTAAATGTTCGAAGAAAAAACGCCAAAGTATATGTTAGAGTCGGGGACTATCGATTTTCGTGCTTTTGTCCAAATCTGCAACCGGCAGACAATGAGAGCAAAATGACTTTTGCTGCAAAAAGCGTTCAATAGAAAGAATAATACTAACAGCTACAAACAATTTTAAGGATTAGATCAAATGATCATGGCGTTTAAAATCGGAGAGACTTCGTATTACTGTAGCTAATATTTATAAAAGAATTTTAGTACGGTAGGAAAAGTCATCGCAAGGTATATTCTGTAGTAAAATACAGGGTTGATCCAAATTCAGAGTCATATCGCACGATCAAACTTAATAAATTAATCTTAACGCAAGCGCAATGTTTAGGCTCCATTTGACATTCGATTTGCGCAGCAATGCTAGTGCGTTACCGCTTTCATTGTGATATAATCATAATTTATGTCAAATTATAAGTGCATCCTTACCACAATTACTCCAAACACGGAAGTGTATACCATAAATAAAATTATAGTTAATGCTTATTTCAAAGTATTATTTTGCACTTTTATAGCTCTAAAACCACAACCACAACTTTATCGGCCTACCTTTACCTCTTGCACCATTCATTTCAACAGATAATAAGAGTGAAATGAATGGTGCGAGAAATGAATGGTGGTAGGCCAAGAAAGTTGTGGTTGAATGTGGTTGAGGAAATTTTTAGGAAGAGGAATATTAGGAGTCTTAAAAACAGGAAGGCGTGTATGAAGCAGTGTATGGGGATAAATGAGAGGTTTGCAAGGATAGGTCAGTGTGGAGGAAAAGATTGAAGCTGGGTTAGGATAAACTTTGTGACTGTGCCTACCCCGGAAGGGAACGGCGTGATTGGTATGTATGTATAGCGCTAAAACCGATGTGAAAATTGTCCATTCAACCGACTCTAAATTAAATTAACTGCGTGTATCAGACACCCGTGTTCACGTAACGGCTTAACTTCACTGGACCTATACCGAGTCTCATGAGCCAATGTGCAGTCATAATTCGACAAAATCTCCGCAAAACGTGCGACAAAACTTTCGCAACGGCTAAAGAATTAAATTTATTTTCTATTTACGACAGATTGTTCGGTTTGGTAAGTTCAAACAGCCATGCAAAATATTCATATTTCATAGAAGATTTATGAAGCTAAAAGCCACCGGATAATGGGGTATATTGAGACGACATTTAATTCTCGAGCCTAGGCTTGACTTGGGTCCAGTAGAATGATTTGATTGAAATTTGATCTCTTAAGTCATAAAAATAGTAATTGATCTTCAGATGGGATTTCAGTCAGAGGCAAAGTATGAGACACTTTCATCTGTTTCTTTCACCTCAAACACGAACATGAATTTTTTTTCTATGTCACACCTTTGCACTCATTTACTTCCACTAATTTCTGTTATAACTGCAAATCACTACAGTTTCCTTACAGGATAAAAACCTAGAAACCTATACAGGTACTTTTAAATACATGACCCATTAGGACACCCGAGTCTGGAGAGTCACGCGAGTAAGTGCATCGAGCCTTTGCGGGATTTTATCTCGAAATTATCATGCAATCGGAGACTTTACCGTAATGCTTGTATTGTACACAACATTCTGACGTGCTCGGTGTCTTTAATTCATATCAATAATAGCATAGCTCAATTTTCAGGTGTTTTTCATGATGTCCTATTTTCTCTCTGAATAATTTTAAGAACCACATTCGGTCCTGGAATTTCACGGGGGAATAGTGCCACCTTTGGACCTTGAGTCAAAGGTTCGAGTATTTCCAAATTCGCTTACGTCGAATATCGAGCATTACATCGAAAGTTTTTTTTTTGAATTATCAAAATGACCGTTGGAATTTCCCTTCCAGATAATGCGAATCGGGGATAAAATACTATTAACTAGCTGTGCATAATTGGTAAAACTCACTTTATGGGTGATATCAGGCATATGGCGGCATCTGGTCCTAACAGAATGTCAAATATTCACTCATGTGAGTTCTGATTCAGATCAGATCAACATTCGGTCGATTGACGAGCAAGGGATAAGAAAATTTTGCCTGACCACACTAACACTGGAGAGGATTTCACAGGCGATAGGCTTCATGCCCCTAACTGATCATTGCACCGGCCTTAATAACCTTTGAAATATTTTTGAGAAACGACGTACATTTTTATACGTAGCACTTGTAATTATTCGAGGTAGGAGGCCAATTTAAAAGCACCGTTAAAAGGGATATGACTATTATGTAGTGCCGCAGCAGAGGAAATTTCATAGTAAGCACAATGGTTTTCCTTGGGAAGAAAAGAATTATTATGGATTACTGTCGCCATAGCATCCACTTGGGTGGAATGATCAAGCTTATTCTTTATTGTAAGATATAAAAAAACGGCAAAACGACAAAAACAGTAATTTTTCGGTAATAATCACGGGCATATCACGGGTTTTAGCCGCTCAAGCAAATGATCTTCACTATGAGTCGAACTAAAACCGATCACAACGACAATATTGGAATCCGCAACGCTTAGGGTTCAAAGGTCGGCGTATTACCTGACTACCGCGGTCGGCCCCTTTAATTATGTCGGTTAGACTTATACTACACAAGAAAGAGATCGGAAGAGGACATCAAACATTCAAATTCGGCGTACGATCCAACCTTCACAAGCAGGGGTAATGGTACTACCATCCCAGGGCATAAGGCAAACGAAAATTCAATGCGCCTCTGGAACTTCTACAAAAATTCACGGTATCTTGAATATATTCATGAGCCCTAGATAGATGATATTACCTTCCTCCAAATTATATGGGTCGGTCGATTCGAATATCTACTAAGGAGAGTTAATGATATCCAGATATCATCGGTAAGGTTTTTTTGTAGCAAAAAAGAAAGCTGTTTGTTGATTTTAGGAATGAACGCATACACTTTTAGACAAGAATTAACCACTTAATTCGGCAATTTGGGAATCCAAACATGAATTTCGGGAAAGCAACACGACATTTCAATCATATCTCCTGAGTCCGATTCTTATAGATAAGTAATGCAGTAGTGTAAAATATGAATAAATAAATCAGTTAATGTATCACGATGCGAAACCTGAATGGTAAGAAAACCTCTGGTTTCTCATAGCAATGCTGGTGTTATGAATTGTCTGGATTTTCTAGGGTAAAGGAAGACATTCCAAGGGTGCAGTAATTTCATTATGCTAGTTTAAGTAACACATAAGACTATTTACACACAAACTTCGGCCACACCATTATAACAACAACATAACATTACAGTCGCAATTAGAATTAATCTTCACGAATAAGGGCCAAAAAGGACATAATAGTGAAAACAAAAGCATTGAAGTATTTTAAATTTGTTCCGAGCAAAATGACAATGTCATGCTCATATCTTGTCTAACATTGGCCTCATAAAACTGCCATGTTTGTAGCATGGATATTAATGTTATCATCCACAAATATGGCACATGTGGCTTTACGGCAAATCCGGACACCCTAAACTGACATAACGTCTAACTTAAATGGGCAACAAATACTTTAAATAAATAGGTGCCAAAGCTAAACAGAATGCTAGTTAACATGAACGACACTTCACAGTTGACTCATCCGCACGACTCCACGCCTATTCTGAGAGAGAATCGTTAACAAGTTCAAAACGACCACACAAAGAGCAGTTATGTATGATTCAACGAAGTAAGGAAGGACGTTCCTGGATTGGTTGGCAGATCCTTGGGAGAACGATTCCAACGCGTATGTGACGTTACAGTCACTTCCATAGAGTTTAGAAAGGATGGAAAGTCAAGGTAATAAAAGGGGGCAAGGGAAGGAGAAGTGGGGGTATATAGGCACACGGCTGTCGAGTAGATGTGTTTAGAGGGGGGGTAAGAATAGCCGCGGGCCATCCACTCCTCCCTCAAACCAACCTTTCCCGTCCAATACCCCTCCTCCAAAACCACCACCCGTTTCTCTCCTGCTTCATCCCCCCCCCCACCACAACCTTGGTCTTCCTCCTCCTCTCCCCCCTATCCCACCCACCCTCCCCCTCTCCCTCCCACCGCCTTCCCGGTGTCTCTCCTCGGTGGAAGAAGAATAACCACCTGACCACGTGCACCGGGCTCCTCTCCATCCCGCGGGCAAATGCCCAATCAGAACGCATCTAGCATTCCGCGGATTCCTTCGCCTCCCGTCCAAACTCCCCTTTCGCCTTATCCACGGCAACATCCTCCGCCCCGTCCAGGCTCGGACTGTCTCACCTACCCCCTCCCCTCCCCTTCCTCTCTCTCACCTATCCCACCCCAAATCGCCACAGTACCCTCTCGACTGCCTCCAGGGCCGGAACTACTCGCCACCCTTGTACTCTACACGACTGCCTGATGTGAGCCCTCATGTGGTCTCGGCTTGAGTAGTTCCGACGATTCCTCTCTTCCCCCTTCCGTTCAAATAGAGTAGAATAACGCAGGCGTACGAATGCCCTGTGCCTGCTTTCCTTCGTGGACGGTGTAGAATACCCACCCGAGGTCGGCGAAATTTCAATTGGTCCGTAAAATCGTGATGATCATTCGAAAGGTCGAGGAAGTTTTTGCGCAAAAATCGACCATCCAGTTGACTAGAGACAACTTTCTGAGCAATGAGTACACTAAAGTATCCATAAACTAAAATTGTGTATGGTCGAGCCGAAATTTAAGCGAAGCAAAATGACGTCGGAGTACGTCGGCATCGCGCCATGCAAAGAACAGTTGGTACTGCGCAAAATCTTGGTATCACAAAAACTAGCTAATTCCAAGTAAACAAAACCAAAGCTATAATTAAACTACGGCTTCGTAGGCAAGACTGCGCGATCGCATCACATTTCATCATGGTAAATTACTTACTTACTCGAAAAAATACGCATCTAAGACTACTGATACATAAGCAGTCTTTTCACTCTGTATTAAGACACCAAATCAATAGAGCAGCATCACGGCTTTGTTAAAAAAACAAAGAAGATTAAAATTGGAGCATACAATTAATTTATCAGGGTATATTACCCCAAACTAGGCGGTATGTGGGGACACAAAATCCCCATGAACAGGGCAGCAGACGTTATACCAGTGGCATTCGAGAGCCAATTTTTGGTATACTGTAGATGCAACATCTTAGCTGGAGGTAAAATGAACTTATCGAAAACATTCAAAATCCTTGAGCCTTTTCAGCATTGAAAAAAAAATAAGAAAAATATGTAAAAATTTCAGTGAGAAAAGAATATTAGATCACGTTATACATACTATGTTATACATACTATGTTATACATATATGACGTAATACTAGTTATGACAGCAGGGAAGATACTCAACTTGAAATTAGTATTACAAATTCTCTGAGCTCTCGTACTTGGCGATCCATTAAATGAATGCATTTTCCATTTCGAGTTCGCACTTCCGCCGATCAATCACCAGCCAAACCAAATCCAATGATGATCCAAAATCAATTATGATATAGGAGTTCAAATTTTTTCTGCCCGTTCATGGAGAATATTAATTACAGGAAATTTAGTAAACTTGAACGAAAACTAAACCTTAAAATTCAGACAGAATACATTAATTACAATCGCCAATAAAATTTCAAATGTCTTGACTGCTTCAGTATAAACAAATAAATGATCTCCGGTAATCGCAGGGAAACTCAGTGATCAAACTGAATGATATTTTATTTAGATAATGATGTAGCCCTCCTCAACCCTCGCTAACATTTGTGATAAGCAAACTCACGAGGATTTATCGGTGTTTCCATTCTTCATCCACTGGTTTCCTTAAAACTTTGGTGTACAGACAATCTCGCAAAATAAAAATAAAAAGCAACTAGCTAATTATAACTGGGTGAAAATCATTACTGCAAGAGAGAGCTCTCCTATGTCTTCGCTCGGTACCATGCATATCAGCCGCTGCACCGATTTATTTATTATAATTCACAAGTCAGCAACAGGCAACGAAGAATAAAGTAATCCTAAAAGCAAGCGTGATCGTTTAAAATGGAAAACAATTTGGATGACGCAACGAAGACTGCTCCAAGATAGAAAGTCATGGTGTAACCCTTTATAGCTAAAACAACCTGCTTAAGTTTATATTTTTGAGACTAGAGCTATCAATATGATATTGGAGGATAACTTAAGGACAGGTTGCAGACAGTAAACACTTTTTTCAATTAGAAGGTTGAAGTATAGAGAAAAGATGAAACACTCAAAAGCGTCCATATTAGCAATTTAAAAAATGCTTGGTACTTTTCTACAATCTTCACTTAAGAATGAATAAGAACGTTCAGACCTCATGCGAAGTTAAGCCCACAATAGTTAACCTAGAAGTGTTTGGGCAAAAATACAAGATTCTGAGTACCTCCACTATGATAGAAGATGGATACTCTGATAAACCTAATGGTTGAAGGCTTAACTTTGTGGAATGTATCTACTGACATGACTAAAAAGAGAGGACTCTTAGTATATTCCACACTTGAAACTTTAATTCCCGACCCAGGTTTCGACTGCCTTGCAATCATTTTCAAGGTACATATACATGGCATGCGACTTAATATATTAATATATTAATAAGTCGCATGCCATGTATATGTATGTACCTTGAAAATGATTGCAAGGCAGTCGAAACCTGGGTCGGGAATTAAAGTTTCAAGTGTGGAAAATACTAAGAGTTCTCTCTTTTTAGTCATGTCAATGGTTACTCTGCATAGAAAATAGGAAGATAATGGTTGAAATGTTGAGAAAATTAAAATAGGTCTACGTCATGAATAATAACTTTTGTCATTGACAATTAGTAAAAGGATTTTCCTGGACACACTTTACACGTTAAGAAAAAAATTCAACGTGAATCTTAAAATCACAAAAAAGGACGAGTTCCCAACTCTTTGCTTAGCTTCTAAAACAAGAAAGCGCGCGTGCAAAGCAAGCGTGACCCTGTGGGTGCTGCACGAGGTTTCCAACAACTAACCTAATGCTAGCTTAAGCTGAAGTTGAGGAAGGTATGATAAAAGAATTAGAGCGCGTGCAAAGGAGATCTGCTAGGTTTGTTAAATGTCGTTATGATAATTGTATTAGTGTTACGAGTTTAATAGAAGAACTAGGATGGGAATTACTATCAGAACGCAGGTTAAAATTTAGGTTAAACCTTTTAAGTAAATTCGAAACCGATTTGTTCACAGATGACGTTAGATATATATTAAGAACCCCTGCGTATTATGCTAGGTTTGACCATATTAACAAAATTAGAGAGATAGATTGTCGTACCGATAGATTTAAAATGTCATTTTTCCCGCGTACCATAAGAGAGAACAATAGGCAACGTAGCAAAAGGGATAGGTAGGTGAAATATAGTTAGAATAGTCTGTAGTGCATGATGCATGTAATAACTACCAATAATCCCTTCCTTATTATGTAGATTTTAACCTGTACTATACCGTAGTAACTAATATTCTATTGTAATAACTACTGCAATTACTTGCAATAACTAATAATCTACTGTAGTAACTAATAAACTAGGACCCTATTTTCTAGCATGTCTACCTTATATATCCTACTTGCATGGCAATAGTGCATGTTTGGTGATCTTCACCCCCTGCCACACACCCTCGTGGTGGCTCGCAGGGTATTACGTAGATGTAAGCTTCCAATTAAGTCCGCGTTTGTATTTTATTCCCAAATAAAGGTTCGCTTTCTTTTCCCTTTTCATTACTTCTTCGCTTTTGAATAACCTGATTGCAAGCTGCCTAATTAAAACAGCCCAATTTACATCTTCCGTCATCATAATTAAGCTAGCATTTAAGAGCTGTACCACAAACATTCTTTTCCTAATAGCTTTTATGCCACATCTTCATTGAAACACCTCAACACAAATTCAGTCGTTCGGTCTCCACTATTCCAAACTTCTTACCCCGTGTAACAACAGTAACAGGTTGTTAAATGGTATTTATATAACAAATTACACAACACAACGATAGGGCCACTTTCAGTTTAAACAACAACAACTTAGAATGGGTGTAAAAAATAACTGTTTATATACGCGGTTTGAATAATGAGTGCCCCTCAAGCACACAATAGTATTGAGGCGATCTCCACTAGTTTACAGGTATCTTGTTCGACTTCTAATTCTGTATGCATAAACCAGGTGTTGCTAGATCTCGGTCACCTGCAACTTTGCATGTGAGATTCCAAACATCGTCCACCCTACGGCTAGAAACTAACACATATATCAACAAATGACTATAAACATTGACTCATTCGCTACATCTCAAGCCTGCGCACAACCACCGCCCAAATACTATTATGTGGATTTAATCAGCCATAAAAAGGAGGATGGATGAAAATGAACCATGTGTGAGATTATTTGATATTTCACTCACTATTATCGTCAAAATTCTATTTGGAATATACTTTTCCATGTACTTAGATCTCTAATAGCTCTATTCTTTTTGGTTATTGGGCTGGTAGATGTATGATTACATTCTTCGTGTGCTCTTCGAACAAGTTCGATGTGAGTATATGCCTAAGCGTATTTCTGGAGAGTGATCTTCTACTCTCTATCTTTCCCAAAAACCCAATGAATAAGACCCTAATGAACCATGCAAGGGATGGTATTTCCCTTTCTTTCATGGCATAATACTAAGGAGTAGATGTTCTGCACAAGTTATTTATTTCTTTTTATTTTATCTTCACAACCCCAAATACAGCGGACTTGACCATTGCATATCGGACGAATAACAACAACAATAACATACAAACACAAACACCCATGTCCTGAGTGGTGATAATGCCACCCAGGTGGAATTCGAACCCGCAACCCTCGGTTTAGCAGGCGAGGACATAACCCCGTCGCCACCGGTTCCGACATGATACAATGCTAAGAGAAATGATATTACATAGAAACTGGATTCAAAATTGTTAGCTAAATTAAACACTTAGTTAATAAAACCGGAATTAATAGTTATTGAAACTGTAGAAAAGTACCAACTATGAATACTATACTCCACAGCAATTTACGCCAGTTCATACAAAAAAGCTAAGAACGAACACAGAGATAACAAAATCTGCAAAATTAATTGAGAGCTCCTTGAGTGACGGCCTCTCAGTGTTAGATTGCTAATTGTATGAGTGTCAATGGTGCATTTCTGTCATGGAGTAACGACACAAATGAGTAAATAAATATGAGGACATTCTTTACGCTCAATAAGTCAGGAGAATTCATTGGCTCGTCACATATTGAGTAGATTTATTAGGTGCATCTAATGAAAAATAATTTAGAGTGACATTTAAAAAGAAGTTTCTAAGGAGCTTATTTCCTCGAATAGTTGCTCCGATGAACGTATTTTCCTCCAGCTGACTTCGTATTCATGTTGAATGGTAGTACCTCTCCGGCGAATTATATGACAAATAATGCTATGGTAAAATTAATTTAGAGGAGGAAAACTCTTCGTGCGTGTCAAGGATAGTAACGTATGGCATAAAGCTCTCAAAATAACATAACATTCCAGATATTTTCACATTTTTTTATGTTTCCTAAATTCTACGATTATATCCCTTTCTATATCTACTCCCTCAATAATTAAATTCTCGGAATCCAATTATACCCAATTTATTTATGAATTATGAAGCACGCAGATTTCTTCAAGTGAATGTTTATATATAAGTTTTTCCTTGATTCTCCATTTTATATTACAGCAAAAAAAATGATTAACATATTTTTTTCATCGTTCCTAAAGAATTGAAACCAATTCAACTCTTATATTCAATCAATTCCATCCACCATTCAATCCATTTTGACTACATAATACCCTTGAAAAATCCATCTTAGCTATATTCAAACCAAAACCGAGTTATCCGACTAGTCGGGGTATTTATTATTCTCGTACTGCCTAGCGCTCAATGCTACGTTCAATATGTTATTTTTGCAAAGGATACATGGCATTATGAAAAACAAGTGAACCTATCCAGCACCTCTAGCGAACCAATATAAAAAACAATGGCTGATGCAGATAATATATAGACTCGTGGCAAGGGACAAGAATAGGGCGATAGAACGGGTGAAGGTAGCGCCGTTGCGTGAGGAGATAGCGCATGACCTAAACGGTCAAGTGAATTACGATTCCATGCCACGCCTCTCGAGTCTCCCACAATAAGCCGCGCCTGATGACCTTTCAGAGTCCCCTTAGGTGAGCATCATTAAAACATGCTTCAAATCTTGCATCCCTGTAACACCGTACACAGTTTGAGGTTTTTTTATTGCATTCTCATGAACATGTGGATGGTATTTCAGTGCATTACACTCATCCGAAGACCATGGAAATAGATGTAAAGGTGGCTATGTTTGTAGCTAAAATCTACTCTGGCAACTCTTAAATTTCCGATCTCTCTGTAATGAAAATACATGGAAATATCTTCATGGAGACTATCATTTATGGAAAATAAATATATCATCGGAAATCTTTTTTGCTCAAAATCTGAATAGGTATTCGCACAAAACCTAAATCTAAAATCCTATGACGCGAAAAAAAAATGACTCCCGAATTTTAGGTTTCCCGTTGACGTTACAATGTGGGAAATCTTCTTTGTTTTTGGAGAAAAAAATAAGTATTTCCAACGATATAATTCCGATAACAACATGAATGTTATTTGAAAACGTAAATCTGCGTTCTTGTGTCATTCGATTCGCATCAGTAAACTCAATTAGATGTAAAGATTAATTCAACAAAACTTGACAAATACTTTTCTCGCAAAAAATAAATTCCGTGGTATGTACTTCTGGGTAAGTAAGCGACCAGACGTAAAGGAGATGGTCGGGAGAGAATATTCCAGTTCTCAAGTGCCTGACAACAATTGAGGGAGCTTCCGCGCATCGTTGCCTCTCATTTTCGTAATTATCATTATCCATAACACGAAGTTATCATGAAACACTCGGATTACAAATACGAATCTGGCTTCTTAGCACCCAATGAGAGCACGGATGAAATCACTGATGAAATCAGAAGAACGGTAACCGGGTACTAGCGATTTTGGCATTGCACAAAAAAAACTAAGGTGAAGCTATAAACTACATGCCACCAAGCACTTATCACGTTCTTTAGATTTTGACACCCTGAAAATTATTCGCGTGTGATCAATTTCTCCACCCAAATTTCCTTTTCAGTCACCCCATTTCTTTGGGGCGGCAACTACTAAAAAAATCACCTTTTCATTATATTACCATCATGATAACAACAAACACCTTAATTATTACTTGTCGCTTAACGAAATATTATATCTGTTTCAGTAAAAACAATATCTACCAGCGCTAAAGCCAAATTCTGCGAGTGATTTAAAAAAATTACAGACATAACGGACTGTACAATCGTTTCCAACAGGACATTTTACGTTAAACTCCTCTGTATTATGAGGGATCAAAAAATAATAATATTGATGGGTACTACAGTATATTCAATCACATCACTCTTATAAATCAAACCTCGAAGACAAAAGAAAACATAAAACAATAAAAAAGTAAAGCTTCAAATGCAATCGTTTAGAAGCGTTATAAAGGAAACCTTAAAACTATAGCGTACTTCAAGCGGTTTAGTCCGACTCTCCTCTTGTCGTCGAGGAATGTAAAATCCCATTAATTTGCACTCCGGCCACCTGTGGAACTAATTGAGCGTGAGGTGAGAACGAGAGAGATAGCAAGAGGGTGGAGAGAGATAATGGGGTAAGAAAACCGTTCCAGAGGGATGATCGCAGAGAAGGAACCGGAGTTCCACTTCGATCCTGCCCACAATGCACCACCAGTCGGTTTGTTCTCTTAAACACACACACAATTGACTGCGCTCGTACTCAGGAGGGAAGAAGGAATCTGACTGGAGATCTTTGCGGAGCTGATTTTTATCGTTGAGACCAAAACGCGGAATTGGCTGATCATCATAAAAATGATGATCAGCCAATATTTCACCATCATATTTGTCTTAAATGTTGTGATTGGACCATAAGGCGTTATCACACTGAGAGTCTTTATCACAATGTATTCGGCCATGAACAGGCAGTGCAAAGTTACTTCCTGAGCCTGCATGGGAAAAAACTAACTATATTTTCTCAGACCTTCTTCTTAAACTTATTCTTGGACATATTATGTTAAATTGAAAACGAGCCTACCGCCTCAACCAGATGAATGGGACGCAGGCCAGGCGATCCCAACGATGGCAGTTTCAAAATTCAACATCGCGTATTAGTTGAGAATCGACGTTAAATCGATGACCTCAGCAGTTGGGAAAACCTAAATCCACTTCTACTATAGTTAAAAGATATCCAAGTTTGTATTCTCTCGGAAAGGGTGCGCAATTACTTTGCTAATTTTCACTTGCTTTTTTCATTCCGAATCCATTGATTTCAAGCATCCTTTTCCAATATATTTTGTACTCTAAAGTAAGCTCAGAAGGAGCGCATCACTTTGGCCAGAGGAAGTGAGTCTTATTTGCTATTCTTTAGTGCTTCTTATTGCTCTTATTTGTTATTTGAAAATTTTTCTTATAAAACTCAACTGATTTTATTCCGCAACAAGCTTCCTCTACCTATGGATGTGTACTTAAAGATTTTAACTTCCCTCCTGGATAAAATGGTGTTTACTTAAAAGCAGTCCTCAGATTATATTATTATAGTCAAAATAACGGAAAATTATAATAAACTATGAAGTTAGTCAAACGTTTTAAAGAAATCTCGTGTTTTCAATCCAAGTCGTAATCGAAGTGTAAATGGATGAATATGTTCCACATTTGCGTTATGCTCGTATATTTGAAACTATCAGCTGGAGTAGTCTAATTCTACTTTTTATTTCGATGGCTAGTTTTAGTTCCATCAAAAAGATCAAATAAAATGATGCCAATATACTTATCGTCAAAAAAAGCTTCTTTCTACGGGGAATATTATTTTTTTCGATTGATTGATAAATGCTAATTTAAAACACAATCGCTCTGGGTTTAATGCGAAGTGATGTACCCTAACAGACTATGTATCTTAGCTAAAAATGAAAAGCTGCACCAAACGGGAAGTGGCACGAATTAATAATCCCTACGTCCATTTAGTAATCCAATGTAATATTAGCTACAATTCTTTCATTGCTATATTTAGAAGTCAATTTTTCTAACATGATATTCCTGCAGCTTCCTAGATGTATAAAGTAAGAAGTCGGATCTTGATGGATTTTAAGGTAGGGATCTTTGAAGCATAATCGCCGTAATTTTACCGAGGACCAGTGAAAGAAAATGGATGATGTAAGGAGAGGGTAAGACGGTCCAGGTAAAATACAATGACCATAAAAACAAAAAGAGGGAGAAAAGAGATTAGTGGTAGGGTGACGTGCGATGAGTGAGAAGAAAAAGAAGGGAGGTATTTGAAGTAACATAGTTTCACGAAGTTGTCCGACAAACCCGTCGAAAGGTCATTACCTCGTTAAATCTTTAACACGTACGCCAAGGTGCAAAGCAAAGTCACGCTCCGGACGCTGGCGGGCACGTATTCACACCCTTCCACCTGAAGGCAGAGGGGGAGGAGCCGTCCGATCCCTCCTTCCCTCCCTCCCAAGCCCCTTTGCACAGACGATCCCGAGCCCTCATCTCTCCCTTCCACCCACCCACTATCCACCCCTCTCCACACCCACCCACTCCCACTCTCCTGTTTCTCACCATCCCTTCATAATCCCATCCCTCGCTCATCCTTTATTCTCCCATTCGTACCGTCCCTTGCCCCCCCTCGCCGTTTCCACTTTTTCCTGCTTGTTCCCGCCCATTCTCCTCATCCAAGCTATCACAATTCCCGGCCAAATCTATATTTTACCGCTCACCCTATAGACGATGGAACGCTACGTTTTACAATCCAAGTGAAACATAGTTTCATACGAAAATTTCCCCTCATCATTCCCTAAAATATCACTTCAGCCTTAATCAATAGTAATAATAATCCGTCCAATATTTTTTCACTGGTTAAATCCACAATTAGCTATTATTTTCCCCTGAGTTTTTAATACGCCCTTTCCTCAATATATGAATTGTATCTTGACTTCTGCCCATATATACTCTCCAGTTCACTTTGCAGGTACAGTTATCATCATAGCCTCATCTGATCCCAGTATTATGAATTCATCAACGAGAACTCATTATCCTATGTGTATTTTTATGCCTCCAAAAATGATTTCAACAGATTCAGGCGAGATATCGTGGATGTTCTTCATATTATAATAGGAACAATTGCGCTTTTCCACAGGATATTTTAATGATTGCGACGCGTTTCAGCTCACAGAGCCATTATCAGGTACAAGACCAAGACATCAGGTATAGTCTTGCACCTGATGATGGCTCTTTGAACTGAAGCGCGTCGTACTCATTAAATATCCTGTGGAAAAGTACAATTATTGTTTCTGCTATAATGCCTCCAAAAATAATTTAATACTACAACGTAGAGGGAAAATATCTCGGAAAGTGATTGGCAACGTAACTTTGTGCTGAACAATTTTTACATTCTAATGTAGAATCTAAAATAGCTATGAATAGGCGGGCGGAAGCTTGGTAGCAAGGAAGAAATCCTTTACTACATGTATGAAATAGAAGTGACGGTTCCACAGTAGCAGAACCAGAATGCATAATGTGAAATCGATTGAAATGAGTTTCTAAGAACGATGAACATTGCGCACTAAAGTGCGGAGAGAGTCACCATTGAAGAAATGTTAGAAAGAGTTAGTTAATATGAGCTCAATGAAAATCAAGTAAAAGAGAAAACATAACAGATGAAAAAAGGAAAAATTAAAAATAATTATCGATGAAAATCTAGGGTAAAAGCTCTCCAGAAATCTATTAGGGAATGTATAGCTACTTGTTATGAAGGAACAAAGCAGTTGGCTAAGACGAGATTGGAGCGGAGATCTGCAGCAAACCAATTTCCGCATTCTTCCACATCTCTACATCTATATGCTACTCTTCGAGCCGCGGCAGGGACGTGTGGCAGGAGTTTCTCGGACACCATTCATCAGAAAGGGAGAGAATGAGGAAAATCCATTGAAAGAGGGAAATAACAGAAGTATTGTAAAAGTACGTCAACGAAGAGTCTTATCGTCTTAGTACAATGGTGCTGTAGTTATTGATGGCGTGTGGGAAGAAGGAATTTTTTAATGTACCAGTTCAACAGTGTGTATCTCTAAATTTGCTGTTTCCATCAGTTTACTGATATCAACCTTGCAATCTCGTTACAAATGAATTTTTCAAGTAAAATTTTCCAAAAGGTAAGCTTACGAGTCTCCTGCGAGTTCCTTTCCACGTCGGATCCCATATACTTGCTGTATACTCGAAATGTGACCTAACTAGCGCGAAGTATTGTGTCTTCTTTTTCATCGAAGGAAATACATATCTTTGCCCTGATAAATTCTAGTCTCTTTGATACAGCAGCATTAATGCTTTGATAATGTTTTACTATTGGTTATGGCCTTGGGTTGTGGTGATTCCTGTTTATTGAAGTAACAGTTTCCTTTAGTTTCACACCCCACACTTAATAGATATGGATTCCATGTGATTTATTTGGTCTGAAGTGCACTTAGAGCATTAACTTGGATTAAATTCGATCACCCACTCAGTGCACCACAAATTAATGTCTAAGATCCGATGACAAAACCTCCTCTTTCTTGAACATTTCTCGGTAGTTAACTGAACCACCAGCAATAAATTGTAATATTGCTGCCAGCTTTATGAGTAATATCATATATATAAATAAGAGATGACAGGGGGCTGATCATTCTTCCTTACTGAAACCCCTAGCCACCCTAACCATGAGGAAATTAATACCGTCAACAATTACTTTTCGTTATTGATCAGTCAGAAAGTTACATAGCCGATTCGCTTTAATGTCCTATTGTCCCAAATATCCTCTTCGGCCCTCTTATCCTCATAAGTGAATATCCGGTTGAAGGGGTCCTGAGAGTGTAGCCTTCTGAAGTCGAATATTATCCTAGTGTGCTCATCTTTGGACATATTTTCTTTTCAATTTCCCACAGAGACAGTGCCATTCTACCAATCTTGTTTTTTTAATAAAATCAACATGGTGGCAAAAAAAAGTGATGGAAGTTGATCAATCGATATTTCGGGTAATTTTCACATAATTACGGTGAAATTATTTTCGTGAACTACGAAGATTGTCTATTTTATTTAATATTTACCATATTTATCTTGTAATTCATAATGTAATTGTTATCTTCCATTGAACCAGTGTACTCATATGAGGACATCAGGTATACCTTGCTGCAGTGATACGTCTCTATGCTGAAGCTATTTCAGAATTGCCAGAGGAGAGTGATGCGGATATTCCGGGCGAATAATCGAGTAGCGAGAAATAAGAGGCAAACACTGACGAAGATAACAGTGAATATTCAAGTGAGGATGATGTATCAATAGCTGAACTAATTCCTTAAAATTCAAAATATTTCCCCTTCAAAGAATAAAACATGAATCCAAACTTTCATAATCAGGAGCAGAATTATAATTGAATGGGAATATTGTATTTGATAATACTAATTAATAAAATATTTAAAAATGTATTTGATAATCTGCTTTCTTCTTTAGAATTTGGGGGAATATAATCTAATTCATTTCAAAGAACACTTTTCCTTTAATTCAAAGATAGATGTATAGCTGAAAAAAGATGCATTTCACGCTAACAAATTAACCTTAGTATCTATCCTGACTAATATAAAAAAGCCTGATGTCCACACGCGTGAACATACAATATTTCAACAATTACATTAAATATTCTCGTGCACTATCTATATATGACTTCATTGGTCACATATGCTAGTAAAACAGTCGAGAAAAAATCTTTTTTGGAACCAAATAATTCTCAGGACCGAAGAGGATATTCCTCTCTTAAATTTTTTTTGAAGAGGATATTAGTTTGTTGTGACGAACTACATCATACAATTTAAAAAATATTCTCTTCTAAGAATAAGACATGGATTCAGACTTTTAGAATCAGAAATAGATTTAAAATATGATGGCCAAATGCTATATATAAAGCATAAAATAACGCATCAGCTTGCTTTTTCTATTCACCTGAATTTAGGACATCGTGGAGGAGCCCAAGTTAGGTTTCGCAAGATTTACTTTTCCAAAAGCCGTGTTGGATGTCGAAGTTTCGATTGTCCAGGAAGGTCAAGGTATTTCATTGACGAGATATCGAATCTTGCAAGAAAGGGTCGTTTACGATATTAGCAGTGATTTTCTGGACTTAGTTTGTTTCTCTTGTTAATTGCCTTCCGGTGAATACTTGTCTGATGAAATTTTCCGAAAGAATGCGACAGACATGTGATACTAGTTCCTAGCGCATGCGAGCAGGTATCGCCTCTGGTCCGGGGGAATGGTTGCATTTCATCGAGCGAAATTGTTTGATAATCCCATCGCGATATATTTCTGAATCGCGTATTGGTTCACTGATGACAATGTTATCCCCCTCATGTCCTGAATCGTCGATTGTGAGTGCGCTTTCAAGGAAGTAGTTAGATATGATTAATTTGTCGATAATGCTAGTGTCTACTTTGCCATGATGACAGCTGATGGAGATAAGACGCTTGCAAAATATTTATGCGCCAAATTACGCCAAACTACTCATCATTCCGTGCGTAAACCTGATTAAGTATCCCCATCAGGTTACCTTTCCTCCTCTTAGTATTTTACTTCATAACAGAAACTGATCGAGCACATTTTTGCTCAAGCCAAGGCATCAGGCTTTACTTTCCAGCTGCTTAAACGTCCATCTCTCCGTTTCACTCTTTAGCGTACCAATCTCATCGCAGCCCTTGTCTTTCTTAACCTTCTCGCGTATTCTCTTTTGATCCTCCTCCCACCCTCGACCTTCTCAGAAGATGTGTCAGGAGAATAAGTGATTCGGGAGATGGCATTTTTAACGAGTCAATGGAAGGTGAATGTATAAATTATCAGCAGTTTGAGGGTTAGGAGTGCTTACGGCTACAAATGGAAAGCTAGATCTATCGTTATTTGATCTTTATTAGCTGTTTTAGGTGAAGTGAGGGAGCAATGGAGGCAGCGGCACACGAAAAGAAAGGGCCCAGATTGGGGAACGGTGGCAATCGAGGTCAAAAAATGGCGGGTTTCGAATTAAGCATCTTAAAAGACCCATTATTTAGCTAACTAGGGGTGATTTTAATGACATATCTTCTTGCAGAAGTTAACATGTTTCTCCACACTCCCCACATCACGTTACTATCACAATAAATAAATATTATTCGAATAATTCTACCTGACGATGCAGTAGGGCTATGACACGCGTGGTACAAATTAAATTATTGTAGAAAAGTAAACTGTATTCTTTTCAATGTGGACAATAACTAAAGATATTATTTCGTACAGTTAAGAGACAAGCGTAATCAAACTGAAATAAACAGAAAAATTAGAAAACTTCTTAATCTAGTTTAACCCCTAAAGAAATTGCAAATGGGGTGGGATAATCTTATATCAAAGTTCTTACTGTATTGATTTTCATTGAGCAAATAGTAAACTCACTCCTTCACATAGTTGTATTTTAAGCCCTTTCCATCAGCTACCAGAAAAATTGTAAATAAAACGGTCGCAGTACAGGAGAGATCGATCGAAAGCAGAATAGAAGATCGAACGCTACTCCTTTGAATATATTTCCCGAAACTCAAAATAATTCAAGCATTTTGAATTAAAAATAATGGAAATACTTATTGAAGAGGAAAACATTCTTCAAATCATACGTGACCTTGATGAAACATTCCCCATAGGATATAAACATGTAGTACCATTCATTTATGACATATTTAGCAGTAAAGATTTCAAAAATTTTCTCTCGTGCTATCTCCTTACGAGTCAATAGTGGTGAATTTCATCGAGCTTGTTTGATTGTTCCTGTTCGTTTGGTTTTGAATCGGTGGAATTGCACAAATAGGCGACATTTGTGCAATTCCATCGATTGAAAAACATATCACCTTTGACCATTTACTCCCGCGTAGTTTCTTCTTCAAAAAATAATCCCAACGGGACTATTCCGATCGAATTAAAACCGGGGCATAACGAAAGATATGTAAATGACATCCCTTAATCATGCAACCCGCTCATTCGGGCAATACCTCTTCCAGCCATGCTGCTCCTCCCCCCGCTAGAGGAGGAAGATGATTTAAGACGAGCTTGCCACAGGTCTGTTGTGGGAAAAAGAATGTGTAAAGAAGTTTTTTGCTGCCCGAAACCTTTCGTGAGCGCGTGATGGAGAGAAAAGTGAAAGGAAAGCGGAGGAAAAGGAGAGAGAGAGAGAGTATTCGAGGAAAAAGGAGTAAAAACGCGGAGTGCTTGCGAGTTAAGAGAGTGTGTTTGCGCGCGTCTCGTCCCTGGATCGGACGAGAGGAGGGAAATCAAATTCTCACGCAACTCAAGATGCGATACACATCGCATTTACTCATCCCCGCGACGAGGGATGAGGTTTTACGCCTTATGTGCTTATGTTCTCCCATTCGAGCGGCGAGCCATCCTCCCTTTTACGGCAACCTTACCCCCACATCTCCACCGTCCACCCCAATGCTTGATGTTCATCCCTTCTCCCGTGTACTCGACCATCATTCCTCTCGTATGTCGCATTATAAGTGCAGTAAAAAATGGTGCGTAAACTATTTTTATCCTCTCTCCGTTTTCTTCGTCAAGCCTCTATCTCCAATTCCTCACCTTAACAACTTTTCTCAAGCATACGGCGCCGGTCTCTTCACTTCGATTCCTTTCCTATTCTTAGAATGATCAATCAAACGAGAATGTCTCATATAAATTTTAGCATCCTCTACCTTCACATAAATATCAGCAGTCCCAGCAATGTTTTGGAAAAATAATTGGATTTCATTGATACAATTTCACTCCGAACGAGTTATCAGGGTTAAGTTCAGATATTAGCACAGTCCGTTCAAACGTAACATACTCGAAATAGAAACGTTTTATTCCTGATTCGAGAGATATCACTAATTAAAATCAGTATATATTAAAATTACTCTCCAATCAACTAAAAATATGGAAAATTCAACAGCTAAACGTTTATAGCATATATTCATTCTGTGTGAAGTGATAGCAGCCATTTCAAATTCTGGTTGAAGGGGAATATAAAATAAGAAGTATGATGCGGAAAATATTATTTCCCAGCATCGTATTTTCATGCGCACAACTAAAATAGAATGAAATATAAGAATGCAAATTATGACTAAGCTCCGCTATCGACAATATTCAAACTGAAAAAAATTAATTCCGAAGTTGTCCGTTTGTTTCTGCTATACTCGTTAACTATGCTTCGATCACGGCTAATTCATAAGCTTCGACTTTCGCATATTGTGTCGTTCCCTTTCATCCAGCATCCAGCGCATTCACCTACGGCCCTTCCTTCGTACGTACTCCCCCCCCCCCCTTCGGCCTTCCCCATTCCCCAAAACCCGATCCCGTCCCTCCCCTCCGCACAATCACCCCGAACCCTCCCTCCTCCACCCACCGCCCCGCCCCTCTTTCCCACCGCCACCCCACTCCCCCTCCGTCAATAACTCATCCTCCGGGTGTCCGCCTCCTCATGCACGCCCTCTGCCCCCTCCTCCCTCGGGTCCTCCTCCTCTCTATCTCTCTCCCTCTCTCTCTCACCTCCTCCAATAACCCTCCCCCTCCCTCGGCTTCCTCCTCGCCCACCCCAATAACCCGCTGCTCTCTCCGAAGCCCTCACACCCTCTCATCGGGAAACACACCACCGCGGCCAAGGTACCAATTAATGCTGTAAATTATTATGTTGCTCTGCCATGTCACGAGTAAATTACGCGCCAAATGAAACGTAGAAACAAAGAAAAAAGTTGAGGAGACCAACGAGGGGGAGAGAGGATCGGGAGAGCGGAGAGGGAAAAGGGGCTCAAGGGAAGTGTATGAGCACAATCGAATGAAACCCTCGAAGGAGAAATGCGTCATAGAACACTTGATACAGAGAGACCGAAAGAGGATTTCAAAAGCAGAGTCCCCTTCCCCACAGTCGGTTTCATTCCCCATCGCTAAGTCTTCACGTTTCTTCCGTCGAGCAGTTCACGAGTCTCAAAAATCTTCGCAGTATCGTCGAACAGATTCAAGGAGGTTATCATTTTTTGCCGGACGCGAGCTCTTCGGCCCGCGCTTGTGAGAAAGCGGATGTGGCGAAGGGCGAACTCGGAATGACGGAGTGGGAAGTGATCTCCCCGAAATATACGTACGCCTAGCCATGGCCTTGCGGTGGTATGAGAGCACAACATTGGTATGCAGAAACGAGGAGGAGGGGGAGGCGTTGTAGGGAGAGCTGTGGGAAACTCGAGGTAGACGACACCTTGGGGTCGAGTAGAGGGAGCGAATGGAGGGAGGGGGATGGGAGAAAATGGTGGAGTAGGATGAGGATGGGAGGAGAGATTGAAAGAATTAAAAGGCCTTAAGCGAGTGGTCATTGTAACAGTCGATGAAGATGGAAGGGAGAAGGATGTTAGTTATGGTAGTAAAGCGAATAAATTATGAAAAAGTAATAAAAAACTCCAGTAATTCCCCGTTCTAAAGTAGGGTGATCTCCTTTATGCAAGGTCATCATGCTTAAAAATACCACCTGACCAATGGAAACGAAGATGTATGATTGTGCCACGCTCTCGTTTCTCCCTCAAAATTTTCATTAGAAAACAATTTGTCATTGAACAATAATAATCGTATGGAGCAGAAAACAGGAGAACGCTAAAAGCGAACATTGATCACCTTCCCTCAATTTGATAGCCATTCTATGCATGGAGCACTTGCGTGCAATTATACTGTACCTGACTGAAAAATTAAAACTAGAGGATTACATCAAATCAACTGAATTATAGGTTATATTTGAAGCAGAGGTAGGTGTACAAATATGTATTTAAAAGTGAAACTTTGTGATTGTGTCTACCCCGGAAGGAAACGGCGTGATTGGTATGTATGTAATAGGCTATATGCATATCAAAAGGTTCGAAACAAAATTAAGAGAATGAAAAAAGATAAGATACTTAGGAGTACTAATTTAGAACACATTTACCAGTGATTCTGGGTAAAAATACTACCTTCTAACAAGGATTTCTTTACCGGGACAATAAAGATTCAAATTGCAATTCAGTCACCAACGGAGTTGAGCGATTTAATGATTTGACTGCTTCTGTGTGCGAAAATAGGTTTAAAAGTTTGTGCCAGGCTTTGGTAAACACTGATGATTGTAAATCATAAAATCTTTGGTGCGCACAACATGAGACTCGCTGCGTTAGAATTATAAAGCACATTTGTCACATCGAATACTGGTGGTCACTAGTATTATTGTTATTTCTTTTGAGAGGGTTTATACTGTCATTTAACTAATTCAAATCATTTCTCTGTCTCAAAGTTTTCAAAGATTTCTGTAGCTTATACGAGAACGAAGTGGAATTTCCAGTTGAACCATCAATCAAGTAATTTAGTTTGCATTTTGTATTCTTTTGGCAAATTTAAATTTTAGGTCAATTAAGTTCTCATCAAGATTCCGAGAGGATACAAGTCAAGGATCAGACTAATTATATCTGTATAATTAGGTAAACCGATCAACAGAGCATGACATTGAATACATCAGTGAGAATACCTACTTTTAAAAGTCGAAGAACGACTTCAAAAAGAAGCAGGTTAAAATTAATCTCAGCATTCCAAGAGAAGAACTGTCAATTTTTGTAGCAAATCAGTAACTATGATAGAGAGAGAGGGCAAAGACAGAGTTCTTACTCTATGCAGGCAGCAACTTTAATTTTAAAATAGGTGGATAGCTGCATGACTAAGCCCGGAATAATTTCAAAATCGGACATTTCGCAGATATCCTGAGAAAATGAATTATCAAGTTTGGAATTAGAATCCTACTACATACTATTCCCATTCTAATCGGCAGATAATAGTTGCTTAAAGCTGTTTCGAATCGAGATGAATTACAAAGTATGTTGTTTTGGGACAAGATATCATCACTTGCAACCGTTAAATCTAGCCATCCGGCGCATAAAAAGGTAAGATTAAAAAACGCTGTCCCTCGCAGAAAGTAAAGTAAAGAAAGTAAAGCAAAAAGAAAGAAAGAAAATAAGAGAAGTAAATATTAGCTTCACTGATGTAGTAGATTTACTCAAACCTGTTTTCATGCGCATATAAATTTTAACATATTGTAGCAGTGATTTTAAAACGGATATCACAAAAACGTTCTTTCGACAATTTTTTTAATTTCCACTTTTTAAGACAATAATCCTCTAAGCCAAAAAAAGGTTTATTTCTTGTTAAAATGACGGGAATGGCAATGATTCTTTTACATTATTGCACAACGGTGCACCACGTTTTTTTATTAGTGCTTTGCTGGTTAACATATAAGTAATCACAATGAGGAAACTAGTGATAAAATAGATAATTTATTTCTTTTCCATTTTTTCCTACATTCATAGATTATGATTACATGATTAAATAGGTTTAACCCCTTTCCGCCCAGAAAAATTTTTGTTTGCGATTTTGATAAATTTTTGGTATTTTACTTACATGGCCACCTGCAGTACTCATGCAAAATATTTTGGTGATACATCTTTTAGTTTCTGCAGAATGACCTGCAGCCATATGGCTACGCTGGGCGGTAACGGGGTCAAAATCTCGTGTAATGCGATTTCTACGAGTATTTTCCAACAAAAATAATGAAAGCTCTGTGCAAACATAGTTTTGGATTTAGAGGTAAGTAAAAGATCACAATTACCATACAAATCCTTACTTTATTCAATTTCTTGCGTCTCCTGGCACAATATCCTGTTAATACTACAAGGTCAGTCAAAACATCGAAAAAAAAATCAAGACTGAAGAACTTTGAGGAATGAATGAAAGTTAGTCTTTTCTGACTAGTATGTTGTACGATAACTTTTTTACCTAAGTTTTATGGTATATTATGCAGTACTCAGCACTGGCCCATGATTTAGGCACTTTAGTAAAATCACACTTGAAAGTCACATAAATGTCTAACAGCAACAACTCGGAGTTTTCTATTTTGGACCCATGAATTTGAAAACACATTTTTCAAGTTTTGGTGGAGAAGTGAATGCATTACTTATTCTCATGGAATTTTTTTTAAAACACGGTATGCAGAGTCCCGGAGGCATTTAGAACAAGATGTTCGCACTTGGCTACTGCAATACTCGCCAGCACACCGTAACCTCCTGTTGTCCGGATTCTGAACGACGAAGTGATTCAAGCCGTCGAAACGGAGAAGATTGTGAGCAGAATTGCCGACCGTCAAAATACGACCAGGTCCCCGACTTTCAGTTTTGTATCGCACAAGGTAAGTCTGTACAATGGTCCGTAGAAATTCAATTTTTGGCTCATTTCTGCCAACTTTGCGGCTCAGTATCCAGGCATTGTGAACACTGGCACCAAGGAGCCACGAAAAGAACGGCCACCACCATTTTTTGGCGCGGATGCTGATTCCGTAGGTAGCAATGTCTTGGTCCATCAAGTCTGTTCCTCCCATTCCGTGGTTGTACTTTCCAATGAGATGTGGTTGCTTGACTTTGATTATTTTTGTCAGTACTCTGCAGTAACGGGACACATCCTTTACAGGTTCAACCCCATATGAAGTGGATGCTACGGTGACAACACTTTCGGTGATCTTTCCAGCGTGCGATGAGGATCTTGTTTTTTTCGTCAAACCTGAAGTCGTAAGATCCCCTTTTTTCCTTTTTCATTTTGTTGACTGGACGGATCGGGCAGTTTCGCGGAACTCTGTTCTGTCGCATGGTTCTGGTAATTCCATACCCGCGCTTTTTCAAATCATTGAGCAGTTTTACACTTGTAAATAGATTGTCAAAGAATAATTGATATGGTAACTAACGCTTACTATCTGGTAAACTGTCGATCATCACAACTGAGGATGCCGCTGCTTTTCCATATAGCTCTTCATAACTTTCGTTGCATGCCGAACTCCTACCCTGGTAGGGTTCGAAGGAAACAAGGTATCCAGATTAAGAGTTCAGGCACCAAATATTGTACCCAAAGCGTATGGGTTTGCCACGTATAAATTGTTTGCATCTATGGCGGCCAAAGTATTTCACCATACACTCATTATAATTCATGTTTTGCTCTGGGATATAGTGCGTCATGAAGCGTTGCTGAAGTTTTTCAATAGACGTCGTACTTTCCAAAGCAATTGTCACCATCCATCGGAGGGGGCGAAGAATTATCGGCACAGTGCAAGAATTTGCATATTTCTAAGAATCGATTTCTTCTCATAGAACTGCTAGCCAGAATGTTATGAACGTCTGGAGCTTCCTCCCAAAAAGATCTTTTTTTCCGGAAAATGTACGTACCCAGACAACAGTAGTATGGCAAGATAAGTCTGCATTTCTTCTGAACTAATTTTAGGATTTGGTTCGTTCTTGAAAATTGCGTACTTGTTTGACTCTGTTACAAGAAAATCTATCGCCTCGGCATCGAAAAATAATTCGAACAGATCTACAGAAGACAAATTGGACAGAGCAGTGTAGCTGGGTTCTGGGAACATACCTAATTCCTGTCCCCTAAGATCCTTCTCCGCCCACTTAATAGCAATCGTGTCTTTTTGTGCTTTTTTCAGTGTCTTTTTTCCCTCAATCTTTTTCATTGTTGTAGGTTTTCCTCCTTCTAAATGAGAGCGTCGGCTTTTTTTTTCTCCTTTGGGCCGAGTTTTGTATTCATATTCTGAGGCTTCGGAGTCTGCGCCATCCGAAACGTGGTCTGGGTCATCTTCCTCTTCTTCTTCAGCAGATTTTGCCAACTGGAATGAAGCGTGAGCCCTTAGTTGACGGCTGGAGAGATTATCAGCTAATCCACCTGCATCTTCATCACCGGAGTCTTCGTTCGAAATGCTATTTATTTCTGGAGGTTCGATATAAATTCCTTGTATTTCACCGGTATCAGTGTCATCCTCTAAAATGTCAAAGATATCTTGCACTGTCAAGTTCCTGGGAATAAAACGAGAAACCATTAAGAATTACATCGTGAAAAATCTGTTGTTATTCATTTAAACACATTGCCTACAGTAAAAAAGGCTTTAAACCCAACAACCCTGATAAAATAAACAGATTTGGCGAATCGCGAGAAATGACCCCGTGGCCTCCCAGCGTAGCCATATGGCTACGGCAGCAATTTACTCTCTACAAAAATCGTATAATCGAAAAATTACAAAAAACAAAGCGAGCACATTACGGATTAATCCTTTAGGACTAATGGAATCCTAATTTAAGTTCATACCAGCACATAACACAGCAAATAATTACACGCTTACCCGCAGTGAGCGTCCATTGTGCTTCTCTAACGAGCACACGTCTCTTCTCGCACGTAGAATCTGGCCCCAACTAGCTTCCGAGACGAACTAACACGTGGATCTGGTGATTGTGACCTTGAACAACAAAATGCTTGCAAGTTGATTGCAACAAAGTTGCCAGTTCGTCCTACAGAACGTCGTATTCTCGGCGCGGCAGGGTGTAGCCGTATGACTACCTTGGGCGGAAATGGTGGCGTGGGCGGAAAAAACGGAAAAGCTTCAAAAATATGCCTTGGTTATTTTTTAAAACAAACATCCACAAAGAAAAAATCAAACCGTTCAAAATATTACGACGAAACTACTGTTACTGACGAAAATAGGCGTTAGGGAAGACGGTCTCTTGTTAACTTATTTGTATGAGGAAGGAGTATGGCTGGAGGATTACGTGAAAACGGTCTCAATATATTTCTCTAAGAAGTAAGCGTCAGAATTCAAGAAGCAAAGAACGATTGGTTTAATTTTACACGCGGTGAAAATAATACCCAGGACAACGAAAGTAAGGCTGGTCCTCAAAGTAGGTGGCACGAACTGGAGCAAGTGGAGCATTTTAATTGTAGAGTACACGGGAAGAAAACGGGCATAATAGCGAAGGCACTGAGTAGAATAACACAGGTCAAGGAAGCGCTCTGCAATAGAAGGGAGCTGAGAATGAGGACCTTGGATAAGAATGGAAAAAGGAGGCTGGTGAAGAGGTTGATATGGAGTGTAGGGTTGTATGGGGCAGAAATATGGACTCCGAAAAAGGAGGACGATAATAGGCCGCAGGCGACCCAGATGTGGGTGTAGGAGAGGATGGAGAAGGTGCGGTGGACGGAAAGGCAGACAAAGAGGAAGTGCATGGTATAGTTGGTGTGGAAATGAAACTTTTGGATGGTTGTCGGAAGAGGCAAGAAGTTTGGATGGGTAATGAGGAGCGAAGGGTTGTTCAAGGCCGAGAGAGGGTAGAATTTTGGATAAGCGGGGAAGGGGAAGATAAAGTAATGCAGGGGTGAAGCCGGGTAAAACTTATGCTGAGATAAAGAAAGGAATGTCATTGGTAGACAAGCCATGTACACGTGAAAGTCATGAGAATTTTTACATACATCCATATAAATCTTAACCGGTAGATCACTTATTACTAACCGGTAGATCACTATTTTTAATTTAAATTTTAACCGGTTTACACTTAATTTAAATCTTAACCGGTAGATCACTTAAGAATAATAATATTAGACGAGTTATATCCTCAATTAGATATCACATGGTATTCCTGTTGCCTCTAAGGGAGAACGTGCGAAATGGTACACGCCAATTAATTTCATTCTACTTCATAATAATGCATCACACGTTTCAATTGTAACACCCATTACATACAACAAAACCTACACGGATAGTACAAGTCAAACCTTTATTGAAGCAATAAGTCATGCAAATAAATCAAAGTAATTTGATAGTGTATGAGATTTTAAATGTTATTTTAGATCAATTCTATTAATTTTTATCGTAAAATAGCCATACTAAATGAATCTCCGCATTCTTAATGTAACGGGTGTTACAATGGAGCTCTAAAGATTTGTAATGGAAATTAGAGTTAAAAATCTAATCAGATCATATATTTTCTTACTGAAACTAGAATAAGGTCCCTTCTTCAAATGAATTAAATTTGATTTATAAATGAAGAATGCGAAAATTTCCATTAATGCTAACAGCCAAGACTTTCATTTAAAGGTCGAGTAGTCTAATTTTAGCTATAATAAACTGAATTGAAAGGCGAAACATATTTACTTAAATTTTCAACCAAACAAGCCCTTCTCTACTGAAAGTAATATTTTTATTTCTTTCAATTTCTATGAAAAAATAGAATTCCACTTTCATTAGGAATCACAGCAGTTACTAAAGCGGGAATCCAACCGAGACCCTGATAAGTGGTAACGAATATAGCGGAGGTCCACTGGGTCTTCAGGCTAAACCGAAAGATGATGATCGCACAAAAATTCCGTCAATCATGAACAATGCCTAAAACCAGTCGTAAACCTCCAAACTAAATATATTTGTTCAACAGCAAAAAGTGACGAATAGTTACATCGGCGCGACGCCTCTATTCTCTCTTCCGGGCTACGCCCATAACTGACATCATCCACTCCCCTGAGTTTATATGCTTATGGCTGCATTTGCTCAAATGTGCTTCCCCTGTAATCAATGCATGACATATTTTTAAATGTCTCTCGAATGACGAAAAGAAAAGAGAGATGATGTGTGATGAAAGGAGTAGAGAAGATTCTAAAACGAGAATCCAATCAAACAAGTGGAGAAGTCGTGATGAGTTGATGCATTGTCTCGCCTCCTCGTTCACCTACCCATGCCGAAAGCCATTGGGATTCCCCAGTGGGTGGAGGCGGTGGTGGTATAAGAGCGGTGGGAAATACGTGGAGGGGGCGTGCCCAGGGGAGGCGAAGTGAGCTGGGACTCGCGAGAGGCGTGGAGGCGCTTTTTGAGGTGGCGAAGGCGGGTGCGAGGCGAGGAGGTGGACACCTCGTCCCGCCAACTCCCTCGTCCGGCGCGCCACGGTGCTGCGGGGAGGAGGCCCAGGTCTTTCGTTTGCCAAAGATATGTTAATTAATGCCTGCTCCGCAAGCTTGTCTGGTGTGCCACGCGGTGCTCATTATTCAGCTCCTAAGAATGTGTGTGAAAGAGTGTGCGCCTTGTGAGCAGTTCCCATCCCTTAGATCCTCCTTCCTGCCTCACCTTTCGACCACTCCGTAAATCTTCCCTCTCGCAAACCATTATTCCACCTCTGATCCCGGTTTTAACTTATTCTCGCCCCGTCAAAATTCTTCTTAACTCCATTTCCAATCCCTATTCACGCTTGCAACACCCCTTGCGCTCCCTACCGAGATGTATAACCTACCGCTAAACTCTTCCAGCAGGTCCTTTCCTAGGTCTTTCTCACCGGAGACAGAGAGTGCCTGTAAACTAAACTAAATTAGAGCTCCTTTTGGAATTTTTTCGAAAACAAATGCCTTTTACATGTTTTTTAAAAATGATGGACAACCGAAAAGATACTGAAATAAGACTGAAATCAGTTGCAAAAACAGGGTAGAAATAAAATGTGATTACGAAAAATGTGATGAAGCCTTAAAAGAAAAATATTTTATGAGTTTTACAAGAAATAAAGGAAAGAGGTAATAGTTAAAGCTTTATACTGGGATCTTGACTATTTCGAAACAATTAGGTTTCACTGAATGAGACATTTTACAAGATAAAAGAAGAAAAAAGATTGGAGAGATAGGTTTGAACTGGAATTTTGACTCTTTCGAAAAAACTAGGTTTGTCTGAATGAGAATATCGCATGATATGTGAGGTAAGAAAAAAGAGATTAGAGCAAGAGCATTGAACTAGGGTTTTGAATGTTTCGAAACAAATAGGTTTGACTGAATGAGAAATTCACTTGGTGTGATTTTCATAATAGTAAATTCGTAGACGGCCGGTTTCATCACATAGGCAACATCACAAGGTACAGATTTCAACTAAGGTGCAAAGCCATTCACTGTATCTTATAGTAGTTTCTTTTTTAGTCCTTAATACACAAAATGCACATAGTGAGCTTGGAACAGTTATGAACCTCATTCTTTGAGTATTCGGTCAAACGACGCGATAGAAATTTTGTACATCGAATTCTTAACGTTCAAAGGAAGGCTCACAGGCGTACTTAAGGGATTATTGCCAACGAGCCCTATGATGATTACCTACAAAGTTATATTTTTCATGCTAGACATCAGTCTCTTTATACTTAGAATACTCCCTCGTACGATCCTGCACACACTTAGTATGAAGAGCGTAATTAGATATCACCTTGACTTTCACAATAGATATTGAAGCCATTGAGGTGGCTTCGTGGAATTGGCAAATTTTCTACTTCACTTTTATCATTCAAAATATGTTTCTACTTCCGCATTACCCCTTGATTAACTTCGGCTAATAGGTGAACAATCGTTTCCATTTTCTCACTGATTTTAAATCTCTCAGTCACGAAGGCCACCCAGGTTGAAGGAAGAAGCCATGCATCGACTTCCTCTATACATACAAAACAGCAGTCAGATTGATTCAACCCTAAAAATAGCATGTCTCACAATGAATATAAGTCACCTACGACATGATGGAATAAACCAATAGGGGAGATAATCTCAAGATCCACCATGTCTACGGTTCTGTGCAGGGGCAGTCTGGCATCATCGGGGGCCCTCGGCTGGAAACGAATTTGGGGCCCCTTATTTTATTGGTGAATGACAAGGTCGTAGCTAGAAAAATGTTTCGGTGGGTACATTTAGGGGGGCGGTTGTTTCACGAAAGAAAGCGCTGTTATCCATGGTATTTGGACACCAGAAGAACTCGCAAACAAAATGTCTGTTTTATTGCGAAATAAACCAGATATATAGTATTCAGATATGTATTTATAAATAATTAATATGGGTCTGTAAGAGACAGCTCGACAAACTCGTTTCCAAATTCTGGCACGCCTACTGTTCCTTCGATAAATGAATTGAACTATTAATAATTACACAATATGGAGACTATTCAACTAATAAGTATCAAAAATCAATCGAGCGGGCGTAAATAGCGATGCATTGAGAGAGTGGGGACATTTTAAATAGAAAAACGATCTCGCAAGTTGTGGCACATGCGCCACGCCCTCTCTCTTTCTGCCGCTGCTCGAGTTTATCCAAATTAGTGCGCACCAATCAGCAGTGTCCAAAATCGTATTGAACATCCACGAAAATTATTATTTTCTTATGCGCTCGCACCATAATACTGGAACATAATGACTGAAGAACACATGGAATATTTTTTTTGTAGTGCAGGCCCAATAGCTTACTTGTAATTACGGGCCAAGCGTAAAGTAGGAATTTTTATCAAAACGTGGACGTTATGTTTATTATGAAAACCTAATTATTCATGTATATCAGGTAGAAAGGACACAAATAAATAGTTCTCGACTAGTTATAGTAATTTAATTGAGTATGTGAACTGTAATTACACTACATTTTGTCATACATTACAGTAAAAAATAGACAATCTAAATAATTCAAAAAATAATAAACAAATAATTCACACAATTATATAGGTAATTTGTAAGAATAATATCTTAAAATAATGTATTGGAATGGACTTTTCCGCGCAAAGTAATATTGAAAATACAGAATATGCATAATTTAAGACACATACATATAGGAAATAACGAAAATGATACAATTTTATTTGTAAGTCATCAGATTAAATGATCATGAAGAAAGTGAGCCGAGACGCTCCCATTGCCACCAAGCAATATATGGGATTCCAGCGCTTACATAAAAATAGTTACATTTTCATTATTGACTACGCATTTATGTGTTAATGCATTTCCTTATAAATTGATTTCATCCCTCTGGGGAACATTCTTTCATTACTACTGCATACGTATAATGCCACTGAAAAAACGATTTTATTTTTTAATTTTTCCATTTTCGCGATTTATGAAAAAACCTGACGTAATACGGAATTTGGAATGTTTTATTTTTTCCAAATTTATGAAAACTATTCAAATTCATGCCTAATGATTTTTTAAAAACATAAGAGATAAAATTTTTCTTGCTTTGCTAGTGTACTTCGCACTCATTCCCCGCATTTGAGCTCGTAGAAAACCTCGACGCCATCCTTTTTGGAAACATAGTTTTGTTTTTTAATATTTAATTTTACGAATGTATGAAAAATCTTAAAGATATTATGTCCACGCAGAGAACATTTTTACCCACAATAAAGATTTCACTTACACAATAACATTAAAATATTGCCTTTTCTAATTTTCACGTTTTCGTGATTTGTGGAAAAACCGGAGGTGATATAGGAGTTTGAAGGTAATTTTCTGAATTCACGGAACAGTACATCTCTTCATTCAATAATAAAATCTTGCATATTGGTGACAGGCACTGATTTTACTAGCGCTTAGGGCCTATTCCAAAAATTTTCATAACTTTCCCGTAAAAACAGAAACCGCAATTTCTTCAACCGTTAATGTTATATAAAAGTCGAGAGCGTAGACCACAAGTAGATTTCTTTATTTTTAAAATTAGTAATTTTAACTACATTGGGGCCCTGCAGTGAAATTTTTATGAGGAGCGTAGCAATCCATGTCCGATAAACTTTACTTTTCAACTACTCACGCTTGGTCTAGTCTGGTTGGAGAGCAATTAGCTGTCGAGTAAGTCAGCTGTCGCGAGGCGCGATGTTCGACTAAGTAACTTCTCTCCTTGCTAATATTGTTGACACCCTCTGTCGGGGGCCCCCCTAAGCCGCCTCGGGCCGGGGGCCCTCGGCGATCGCCGACCTGCCGACGTAGCCAGACTGCCCCTGGTTCTGTGTATTCTCCTTCGTTTAATGAGATGCTCGCAGAAGCAGACAGTTTGTTCAGAAAGTTTACAATACATTCCATTCTGGGTTTACATTGAAATCTACCCAACCAAATGCAAGAGCTCCTCTTTGTGGTTGACCTGAAAGCTTTATGAAACGCTCAACGCCCCTGGCGATTCAAAATATCATGCTCAAAATACGTCCGCTACTTATTCAGATACAAGTCCACGTGCCTTTCATACTGGATTCATATTTTATCAAGATTTCGTAGCTCCAATGAACAAAGGTGTGTCAAGCATTCACAACGAGCCACAATAGGGTAGAACAGGTACGAACATACTTTGAAAGAGGTGTGCTACAATGTATTTGTGAGCCCGCTATTGCGCTAGGTCAGTCTGAGCAGGTTAGATGCGATTATCTGGAGTGATAGCGTAGTTTCCGCAGCAAAGTGGCGGCATGTGGATATGCAAATTCAAAGGGGAGCGAGTATCCCGCGAAGGAAATGAGATGGCGACACTTCCGTTGTAGATAACTCAATACGAATGACGGCAGCGCCTCCAACGGCCGTTAGGCTGAGATGAATCCTCATTGACCTCACGCAACCACCACGTAATTGCTATTGCCGTCCCAAAAGCGAACAGTATTTTGATAGCCCCTTGTTGCATGACTGTCTGACATAAATACCCGCCATTTATGCATGACCGATTCCTATGGTAGTCGGCCGCCTTAAGCATGAGACCCTCTCAGTTGCCTCCATTTGTGAGCAGTGGACTAAATTCTGGATTTTTTTATCTCGAATAAGGGCTTTTAATAGGTCAACTTCAATATCTTTTATTTCAAGATCTCATGAATTTTGAAGTACTTACTGGACCTTTATGCTCTGCTTTTATTTGCTTCGACCCAACCCTGACCTGGATGTTCAATAAAAGCGACATTAACTATTCATAATTACAGATTCTGAATGCGTTCCATTCTAGTCGTATCCTCTGATACATTTTGGTAAAAACTTGAATTTCTCTCAATATTTTCAACAAATTTATTTGTACTTGAGCTGTAATTAGAGTAGGTACTACTGGAATCAGTGATTAGTCAGACGGATACATATTTTTAAAAATGCGATCTTCCAGACGATAAGAATCCTCCAACCCACAAACACTATATAGGTATCTGAAATATTGATGGTGGTGCACATCCATTTTTGCGGCACATGATGATAAAGGGCGTATGTCCCAACAAACCATTAAATAGCAGAAAGAGCTTTTGGTTGGGAAAGATTATGGAGGCCGCTGAATACAAGTACCGAATTGGACGACGACCTGTCGATTGACTGATTGGTCGATGGTCCGATTGGCTTTATGCGTCACTACCTGCCACACACTAGAAATAATGTCTAAGAGGGACATGGCTTAGAATTCAATCAATCAGGTGATTACAGCAATAATTTACACCGTGTAAAATTTATTTACCAATTTTTCATGATAGACGGTTTTTACTGATAAAATCAATGTATTGCACCGAATTTTATGAGTTTTGAAGGCACTTAACAGCTTGATGAAATCACTTAATAAATTCGCTTCATTCAAGAATTTCCGAGAGTTAGGGCATTCAGTATCTCTCTATGTTATCCCAAAACTAAGTCATACGATGTTTTCACAACCATCAAAATTAAAACAATTTATATTATCAGGCTTAGGTCAGATATTAACAATTTGAAAGTTTATGCTTCTTTATTGCCAAGTTAAGGAATTACGTGTAGGCTCGAATCGCAGTCACATGTGCTCGTGGTGTCCGCAGTTCTACTGCATACAGGGATTGTGCACCAACTAAAGATGTGCCCGGTCATTTTCATTATTTATTCGCGTTTATGTATGCCTCCGCACATCTTCCGTGTATTTTATTGAATATCAACTCTCAACACAACTGGTCAAATGAACTTTTACCGCAAATATACTTATTAATGCTCTGGATATAGGAAAACCAAACGGAGTTCGTACCGCCAACCTCAGGAATAATGGGCCGAGAATAACACCTTTTCTATCATTAAGACTAGTGAAAAAATAATTTATAATTTGATCAACACTATGAGGAAATAAACATCAAGATTACCTAGTTAGTAGGTACACACCAATTATTTATATACGGCCATGCGCACACACACCCCCCCCCCCCCCACCCACCGCTTATGTAAGGTATCATTTCTAGCCTAGGGCTACTTAAGGGAGCTTGACAAAAGAGCTTTTATCGAGCAGTTTCCTACGTGATCCAAAGGCAGAACTCGAGAAAGGAAGTAATATTTTCAATAATTATAAGAATATATGGTGTGAACATGCAGCTGAAACAGAAGACTATAGGAAAATATTCCGCTGGTTTCTCTTTACCTCGGGTTGGCTCCCCTTCCTGAGGTTGGTCCTCATCGCAAATGACCAGATATTATGTTCTCGCAGTTTTTACTTTTTCCTAAAATTACCTTATCTTTATGCATCAGAGATTTTGCTATTACAGAATACTCAGGGACCGAGGGAAAAATGGCTTAAACATACCCAAAGAGAATCACAAAACTGTAAACGATAGTATGCGTGGCAAGGAATGTTTCTGATATAGTTGTAAAGAACTTAATGCCCGGTTATTTTAAAAGAATGGTAAAATACACAATCTCGAATTGTTGGGTGAAACTGACACATGTTTGGCAATAAGCATTTCGCTCAAATATACTGATATTACACTGTCTGGTATTGCGTGAAACTTATGTATATAGCTCATGAAACACTTGTGCACTAATTTCCTTTTGATCGCTCAGAAATTTTTCAATACAATGACACCAAGACTTCAAATATTATTATTGAAGCAAAAAAAGAAGACAGAAATGGAGAAATAAGAACAACTTATGGATCAATGATGAACTTTCCTCTTTTCAGCTGCCTGCAAAGGCGCAACTCTTCATTTGTTACAATATAATCTTATATATGAAAATTTCTTGGATTAACTCAGCATGCAAATAGAAATTCAATAAGACCTTCAGGTAATACCCATGAAACCCATAACCTGAGGTAGTAATACCCATAGGTAGCATAACTATTACCTTAGGAACCCAACTATGACCTTAGGAAACATTGCTTCGCAATAAGGAGTCATGAGCTGCTATTCTGAATGATATAGCGACCGCACTTTACGTCTATATAGCGTCTTAAAACGCCTAACAAGCGGTGAAAACGCAGCCTTGGGAAGCTATTCAGGGAAATTGAGAAGCTGCTATTCATTCTGAATACCAGCCAAGATCACATCCCCGAAAAATTGAAAAGGTACCCGAGAATCATTTGCATCGTGGCATATTAATAACTTTCCTTCTCCCAGTATATCAGTAAACCAACCTCGCGACCAACAGGGTCAATGCCTACTTTATATCCGTCTACTACCCGATTAATTTTACCAAAAGAGAGGCAGCTATACCAACATATTCACTACTATCACAGCGTGAATGAAACCTGTAAAAAGTTTTCAATTTTTAGGATGAGCTATTACTATCGCCATTTCTTCATGAACTAAAGGAAGACTAAGTACAAGAGCTGGACAATGATCCGTCCCGAAATGAGAAGCTTGAATCATTTTTCATTTAAGTATGGCGTGTGGTTTGAGGATGACTACTTGAAAACTCTCCTGAGAAGGACAGAGGACAACCAATTCATTTTTCATGCCTCAAAGAGTAGATTAATAAGGCGAATAGTAATTTGTGGCCAGATAAAAAGGAGCATCCATGGCAATCTCCGAATGCTGGGCCTAGTCATTATTGCGGCCCAACTTCAGACAGTACAAAATAGAACAAATTGTTCACTGTTACTGGAAGAGTCCAAGAATAGTCTACCTTTTCCATACCTCCTCCAACCATTAATAACAGGCAGTAGACGAGTGTACTCAAAAACACCAAAAATCTGGCACAGCTATGTTGCTATTCCGACATGAAATATAATGTATTTTCTAATGAGAAACTAAATAATTTATTAAAAATTTTCCCACTCAAGTAATAGAAAGTTTGGCTGTATATTTGTAAACTGACTCAGTGGAATATAAACTATTTACATACAGAACAACAGCTGAATGAGTCTTCTATAAAGGCCTGAATGATACTCCAGAGCACTACAGTGAGAATATATAATCTAATCTTCGAAGACAAGTGATAAGCGTGGACAACTTCATGAGAAGTGGGTAAAAATAAGGAAAAATGAAAAGATGAAGAAAAAAAGAGTAGTTAGATAAGAGAGAAGAAAGAGGCTGACGTTGAAAACAACGATACAGGCGGAAAAGTAGGAAAAAGAAGTACGTGGTATCTTGAAGACAGCAAAAGAAGGACAAATAAATATTCCGTTAAGAACCAGTGTAAGTTGCAGGCGTTTTGTATGGCATGAAGTGGACAAGATGAGTAAGTCACAGGATTGATTAATGATTATCGCGAAGGAAAATGCACGATGCAGGGCTGAAAGGCCCATGAGGACCATTATGTCTGATAGCTTTTTTAGTAACTGTCCTAAATCCTCCATTGCTCGAAGAGTAAATGATTTTAGTCACTATAATTCGTCGTGAGACATAGTAAAACAGAACTGTTAATAATAATTCTTATGTAAAGCATATTATGGAGGACACACTAATGATTATGTAGCTTCATCTACATCTACGAAATACCGTGCAAACCACCACTAGGGTGTGTGGCACGGGGTAATTCTACACCAGGCATGCGGCACTCATCCCAGTTCAAATCAGAACTGCGAACATTCCTCCGAATGCCAGGCGCAGGCCAAAAGCAGTCAGGGCAACGGTGCGCAGTCAGATCAGAGAGTGATACGAAGAACATGATACCATGCAGTACACTACTCAATATATAACATTGGTTGGTATTATTAATGCGACACATGAACAGCAGTACAAGGTACTAAGACATGCAGGAGTAGGTAGGTATATCATGCCGGAGATTGGACTCGAGGTTAGTATCTACAATTCATGTTAAGATAATTAGCACAACTGGAAAAACCTATTTAACCTAGACAGTACCCTAGAACTGATCTATCACAACTATTATGGTCCCTTATTGTACGTGGAAAAAATGACATGTAAAATCTATCGGTTCTGCAGTCTATTTCCTTAATCTTATTCCTGTGATCATTCCTACCATAATAGTTTGGCTCTAGCAAAATATTTTGAAACTGCTATAGCGTATCCGGGTTTTAAAATTAGTAATACAATGGTGCGATAAGGACGGTGAAAGAATTATTAATCGATATCACTGGAATAACTTTGGTGAGGTAGCCCAAATATTTCCGATTTATATGACTGAAGGGCCCGAGTGCACATTAAAAATACCGGTGAAGACTATTGATAATACTTGCCAGGTTTTTTTATATCCCTCGTCTGACTTTCCATGAAACAACAGAAGGATGGGAAAGGATTTACTCAAGCCATCCAGAAAAGTGAGCATGCATTAGACGTAGCCCAAACTGTCTACCTCCACCCTCAACTACCACTCCGAAATTCATTCGGACGTCTGAGATTAAAGACTAGTTGGGGAGGAAATGTAGAATAGATCACGGAATGATTGAATGTCAGCGTGTTAATGAGTTTATGACTCCCTTTTCTCTATTGCTCGTCGATATTTTAACATACACGATTAAGCTCAAAGACGGGTCAAACTTGAACGAATGTGTGAAATGGCAATTTCCAAAAGATCCTCCTGTCCTACGTAATAGAGGCATATCTCTCGTGATCGCTGTCGAAATCCAGTCGCAGACTTTGTTCGCACCCATGGATGCGTTATGTGCAATAACTGAACCCTGGCACGGTCAACCAGCCACGAATTCCATACTCCTCTCCGCTGGGATCACCCCTCTCATCTGCACTCCACCCCCCTCCCCGGTCACTCACCCGCCCCTCTCCTCTCGCGCGATCATTCCCTCCCCACACCTCCGTCTCTTCGCCACGCTCGCCTCACCCCCCTGACGGCCGACCCGCCGCTTGACCCCGCCCCATAATGGCTCCGCCCCCTTTCGAGGTGGACCGTCGGCCAATGGCAGCGCCGCCCCGGACGGGTGGGCGGCTGAGGAAACGAGAGAGAAAGAGCCGAGTGAGTGACAAAGGAACAACTCGCTGCCCCGGCGCGGTCTCCAGGCGGCTGCGGAGAGGGAGGAATATCTGCTCTCGGGCGGAATGCTCGATTAGCAGGAGCTCTTCATGCTAAGAGGTTTACCCGCCCTACCCGACGCAGATTGTTTTCCAGCTAAGTCAAGCACGACGTTTTTTCATGCCTGCGTGCAGAATCCATACGGTGGTAGTAAATCACAGCCTGCGGAATGAATGCAAACTTCAAAACCACTAAAAGAACAGCTAACCCATAAACAAAACAAGTAACTACCATTTGCTTGACATTTAATACGTAGACGTTAGATATACGATAGACATTTTCACGAAGTGACAAGGTCTGAGATGATATCAATGATTTGAAGAGAAAAATAAATACATATTCCACCCAACGTCCCACTCCGGCCTGTACATGCGGGTCGTGATGATACTAGCATTGAATGTAAGAAAAATGATAGCTTGTGTTTAAATATGAAAATCATACAATTTTTCATACGATGCTCAACTAAGTATGTAAGTAGCCATCACAATCGACCAGCAAAACACTGATTATTGAAAAAATTAAAGTCAAAACACATAAGGGAAAGTTCCATCCCGGATTTGTAACGGACTGAACAGTGTGTGAGATTCATGCAACAAACCCAAAACTGTCGTAAGATATAAGTTGAATAAATATGCAGCATGCGCATGATAAATCAATACAAGCTGCTCACTAGTTTTTAGACATTTTTATGATGAATTGATGATAAATAATCCCCAAAGGATCTCCAGTTCAACAGCCGTATCAATATATATTATCGCTCAGGTTAGGCCACACCTCGAATACGCTGCGAGAATTTGAGACCCTGGTCATAAATATTTAACAAAAAAATTAATAAAATACAAAGGAAAGCAGCGCACTTCGTTAAAAACTGCTATGAGCGTACATATAGTGTCTCACAACTTTTAGAGGGATTTAGGTGGGAGCCCCTAGAGACTCGGAGGCTGCACGCTAGGCTTAGGTTGCTTGAGAAATTCAGAACTGATATTTTTCAGAGCGACACAGAGAATATTATCATGACTCCTCACTACATCTCTAGATAGATGCGATAAAATAAGAGAGATACACTGCCGAATAGATAGGCACAAAAACTCATTCTTTCCGCGAACAATAAGCGACCACAATAAAAATTGAGCTTTACTAGATACACTCCTATAATACATGTCACCATTTCATCCCCCAAAAACTTACATCCTTACACGGCTGGTGACCTAACACCCCCTGCCACACGCCATTGCGGCATCTGGTGTGGGCGGCACACGCCCTGGTGACATATGCTCGCTGGGTATCATGTAGATGTAGATATTGAAAAGGCTAACATTTTGAAATTATATGAATTCGGAAGAAACAGCTTGCTCGTTGTACCTATATTGTTGGTTTTATACTCCACAGTCATGTAAACATTTTTATTAGGCCAAAGAAGTACTTCAGAATTTATCCGAACAATTTTTTTTTAAATCTAAGGAGGAAATACGAATTTATTCGTAATTTCCTTTTATATAAGATACACGGCATCTATTTAAGAGCTCTCAAAACGGAATAAAACAATGAGGACCGTAAAGAAGTATAGAGAAAGTAGGAAAAATAACCCAGAGGGTGGAAATAATAAGGCTTCAGGAGAAATGGTTAAGTGCATATTTAGGCAGGGTCAAAGAGAGGAATGAAGAAATGAAAGGAGGCTATCATTGTACCGATTGATAAGAAAAGGTATAAGCAGGACCCTAAAAATATCAATTCAATGTATTGATATTATTCGCTCGAAAATAGTCCGTTGACTCGAAGTTACTGCAAAAAATAGGTATTATTGACGGTAGGGCGAGATTCACACTTTGGGCCCTCCTGTGAGAATTGATGAAGCTCCCCCTTCATGTAAAAGACAAAGGCGAAAAGAATGTCGCAGGACCCCTTGGGTATTCAATCCGTGTGGGGTCGCAGGCCTCCGATCCGGCCCTGATGGGCGACAACCAGGCATTAAAAGCAGATCCAAAAATTATCAAATTTACAATATAAAGGATGCGATATTTGAATTATCAGAATTAGTCAAAATACTGAGGTTTTTTTGTCGATTTATATGAATCCTACGCCAGTCAACATAACAACTCAATGAGGGAGATATGGAAAAGTTAATTCTTAATATCCATGAAACTAATTAGACTGTCTGGCTTTAAGTGCTAGAAGTTCAAGATACTGTCTAAGAGAAAACTTAAATTCAGTTAGCATATGAGCTTTGGCCCGGCAAACCTAATGTCCGAGATTCGATTCCCGGTGCAGGTGGATATTTTTTCATAGCAAGTTAGTCATAGTCAGTTGTCGTAACAAGTTCGACATACTTGATATTTTTTAAAAATATAGATGTTTTGGCACCTCTGATAAATTTAACATAATTTTGCCACCGACCAATGAATCACCAACATTTTTAAAAGCAATAGCACCAATTTTAATGCACGACGCAGAAACGTGGGAGTTGGATAAAAACACAGAGAATTGACGAGTAAAATTGGAAATGTTTTTTTTGGTAAATACGTGGACCAACACGGAAGGGCAGTACTGAGATGATCAAATTTAAAAGGAAAATTGGGAATATATGCGATCAGTATGCATCATCTCATCTGTAACTCAAATAATGGTTGAAAAAAAAACAAACGTACAGAAAATCGTCGCAGGCCGGAAAAGATACTTCTCACAGGAAATTCATTCCACTCACATTTTGCTTGCCACAGTTATCCGCTGTAATCACCAAATTTTGGAAAAAATTGATCTGTAATAGAGAATACTCTTAAAATCCTTCAGGGTCGTCGGATATCTCGGAGGAAAGTATACAACAAAGAGGGGTTATTTTACTCGATAGCTGAGGGGAGGAAAGAGGTAGCCTAGGGTTTGGGGAGTGAGGAGGCAACGAGGGGAGAGAGTGGTCACAGGCTCTCCTCAAACGTTGAAGGAGGAGGGTTGAAGTGGGGGGGGGGCAGGGAGCGAAAGACGCAGCCAGCCGCCTACCGTGCTGCACGCAAGTTGCGTGCCCGCTGCCCTTCGCGCTTCCCTGACCACTTTCCCGAAACACGTCCAAGTCCCACTTCCGCTTGACCCCTTGAAACCACGTCCCTTCGCGCCTCCTCTCCCCTCCCCAGTCCCCCTCCGTCCCTCGATAAATCTTAAAAACTCTACTCTAGGCCCCCTTAAATCCCTTACGCTTTCGGCAACAACATATTCTCCGCTCGATTCCCACCCTCTCCACTCTTTAAGTCGTCTACAGCCTTCTTTACAGCGTTTCCTCCGAACATCTTCGTTTGAAAAAAATTTCGTCGTCGTAGAATGCTCCGCCGTGCGCGCAAAGAGGTACATTAAAATAAGTGTGCATGAAACTGGACGTTCAACGTGTAGAAAAAAATTTACCCAAGGCAGTGTAAACAGAGGCCGCGGGGGAAAAAAACGTAATTAGTCTTAACCATGCCTCTCGAGGCGTTGCGTGAAAACTCTCTTTGGTCTTGAATTTTTTCCTTCGAGTGCCGTATTAAGTCGTTCCGTGGAGAAACGAGTGTATTAGGTAACACCTTTTCACACGTTTTCTCATGTTCCCTCCCTCACGTCACTCACAGCATCAATCGTCGGCTCCGCATGTGCTTTCCTCCGACCAGATACCATCCTCACTTCTACCCACAACGGCAGCCCCGTTTTACGCCTCTATGAGAACGCAAAAACTCTTGCTTAAAAGAGCCTGAAATTATACGAATATCATCGATTTATCTCGAATTAATTTGAATATCAGATATTCTGGAAGATTGGAAAATATCTAAAACGTTTCCTTTGTTCTCACTTTATCTTTTTCCGTCTTATCTCTTCAGTTGCAAGGAACGAGTTTTGAAACTCACTTTAAAACCTCTTGCTGGAACATTATTTCCATCGTCACTCGCACGAAAATAACGCACCAAGTTTTCATGACCAAATGCAATTAGGGCCATTTTTCCATTAGAGTAGATGGATCTTTCAATCAAGATGAATCTGTTCCACAAAATTGAACATGTTTGTCACTTATTTCAAAGTGCAATTGATAAAATGCCCTGGTTAAATATGAGCTTTAATTCAAATGCAATCAAAGTTATCCTAAATATACCATTTCATCTCATTTAAGGTTTCCTTACTGCCGTTAAGTTACGTTAATATTTCTCTAGTAATAAATTCAAAAGTATCCATCATACTTGCATCAGCAATAATTTCAAACGTATGAAAGACATTTTAAGCAACAGATATTTTATCTCCCTTGCAATTTTGCAATTTTCTACTGACGGATTAACTTCAAACCCCAACAGTTTTAGATGTTATAAATTCCTTCTTTTTAATGTCCATCTGAGGACCTTCAGGTGTTTGAAAACATCTGCAGATCCTGAAAATGATGAAATCATAGTAACTCGAGTCGGGTATGAAAGCATATCTGTCTATGAAATATTGCACTAATCCAACTTATTTATCAAGCCATTCCAGGAACTACTGCTCCACGAATTTATTTCCTAATATTATCATTGGTAATATTGATGTAAAAATATGTATTTGAGTTTTTTGGTCTTGTTAGAAACTATAGTCCCTGATGGTTTATCTCTTAGGATGGATTTTTTTTATTCTTGATGATTTTAAATTAAAATACTGAAGTGAAATCTCGTCAATGAATAAAAATTTTAATGTCTGTTTCTCAGTATCTTTATCCAGGTGCCTCGGTCCCTTTTGCACTTATCAAGAACATTCTGCATTCACAAAGAAATAATTTAAAATGGGAGAGGAAAAATTACACTGTATCAATTCAATTTCAAGTGGTCACTCTGCTTAGAGAAGATTTCACCATAGTAACCTAACAGCCTTCCCATGAAGTTGAACAACATTTATTTAATTACTTTCACATTCAGCCGATTCAGGAGGTGTCTTCATTTTAGCCATGTCCGAAAATCTATCCTGAATTTAACATGGATAATAAAGTAAGACTTCTACTATTGAGTGGTCAAAAAAATAACTACGCCTTTGGTCATTTAACGAAGCTATACTATTTTGAAAATGATGAGTTTTAACGCTGAAATAGATTGCCGTAATGGAAATGTGATGGCATCTCTTCACATTAACTTTCGTTTCTCAATTTCCGCCTGAATGATATTGTTCAAATACTTGTATAAAATGCTCTAAATATTAAGGCATCTAATATATTTTTCCAGTTTAAGTCATTGATAGTACAACACGAGTTTTTAGGTTAAAATAATAGACTTCCGGCTTTCGTCGGAACACAGTCGACATGCTGTGTTAAATGCTGCGACGTTGCCATGGAAAACTTCTGCTTTTTACATTTTTTACCAAATTTCGCAGCAAACTACTTAAAAATTATATATTGTAAAATTTATTAAGCCCAAAGATAATCATCCCCTGCCCTCAGCTTGATAAAAAATAATGTTATCAAATCCTTTCGAAAAGCAATGGAGACGGGAGTCGGTATATTTACTGTCTCTCGTTACGGGGGAAAAGCTTTTCTTTTACACTGCGGCCTTTGAGATTTTACCTAAATGAGTATTTGTTTTCAATTTAATAAATATAAAAGGCAGCACTAAGGATACATTCACTCGTTTTATATTTTAATACAACTGCACTTCGAAACGCAGGTTCCTTCGTAATAGATAACATCGAGAAAACGAACAGCACAAGTGTATGGCTATAAATTAAGCACCGAGGGAACTTCATTGAAAGCATTTCCAACCGAATTCATCCCATTCTTTAGGTGCGTTTCAAACTTTCCTAAACGCTTTCAGGGTCATCTGGGTTCATGTAGATATAGCAACAATTACTTTTTTTTAATATCATAAAATACGAGTCTACCTCCATTGTATTTTGTGATTCACATCCCATGTTTTTTGATTGCCACAAATCACGAGCATTTGTCAATTTCGCTCATATCGATTTATAAAGCATAGCTAATTTAATAAAACGTGCGAAGCATTATAATGGAATCATTGAGTCACAGGAGGCAACAGCAATAAAATTTTAAATACAGGTAGTTTCGACTTTTATGCACAAATTACCAGAAGAGCTAAAGTCAGGAAATAATCTATGACGTTTCACAAAAAATAGCAACAAAAATAACTAAGCCAATATAATCTCTCAGCGATTGAAAGACAGAATCTCTACGATAGTGACCGTCAGAAATGTTCTCGCGTTCTACGAATGAAATGACTAGCTGCATCAGTCGTACAGCAAGGTTTTAGAAAAACTATAAAATAGGATCAATCATTAAGAACAAAATGGGCACATTCCCTAATAGCAGTTCTGGGTAAATGACAATGTCTCCTACTCACTTCGTACACATCTGCCACCATATTACAACTTCCACGTTACACAGTGCAGTAGAACGTTATAGTAATGGGTTCGAATAGTTTCCCATATTTTGTTTCATTACGAGTTCCCACGTTCAAACATAAAATACTTTAAACATTACTAAAAGGTGCAAAAATTAAAAAAGGTACATTCATCATGATTCTTCCTTACATGACATAAATCACTGGTATTTCACAAAGAAATGAATAGGGACTGTCATGACTCGAGAAGCACCAGAGGCTACAGGTGATTTTTAGCAGTCATAAAAGTGCAGGAAATATACATAACCACTGTAAAAATATCTCACGGCGGAGTAGTACTTTATGGAACAAAATAACTGCACCCAAGAGTCTCGGAGGTATAAGCCATGACAATTCCTGCGGTTGTATTTTATACTTGATTTTCGCACCGATTACATTCTAAACCACGCCGTTTATGGCTCATTGTGGGAGGGTGAGCCGGGTGCATGTATCATAGCCAAATCCCGGTGCGAGGGGTGGGAACGTGGGAAGCGGGAGCGAACTATAGCACTTCCTTCTCCTCCCCGCCCCCCCCCCCCATCCGTTTGTTCACCGCGCCACTCCACCACGCCGAGCCTTCATTTCCTCCTCGAAGCTACGCGACATAAGCCAGAGGCCTACCCCCCACCCTCTTCTGTCCTCCTTCATCTCTAAACCCATTCCATTCCGCCTCCACCTCCCCCTCCACCTCATTCACCTCTCCCCCCACGTCCCGTGCCTCATTTTCCCTCGACCCGCAATTAAAAAGTCAGAAATTAAGAGCGATGACTGTGGCAGAGGAACTCTCCGCTTGCTTCTCGCAGGCACGAACATTATATTCACGACCCGGTCACCCCCGGTGGTGTTTTCGATCGGAGGGGGGATGGGGTGTGGGTCGTGGCGGCCGGGGGGTGGGGGGAAGAGTGGAGGAAAGTTTGGAAGAGGGGATGGGTTTGGTTCCGTCGCTGGGGTGAGGAGCTGCGAGGGGAAAAGTAACACAACTCGCACGCATACGCAGGGGATCTCTTTCGTGGAGTGGAGGGAACGAGGGGGTGAGAGAATGGGAGGTGTCTCGGGGTTTTAGGGGGGAGGGGGTGGCCCGTTGGGGGGTGGACTTGCAGGGAGAGGCGAGTTTTTGATCTTCGCACGAAATTTTTCGCGCCGGAAGCGGTTCAGCGCCACCAGATGCGTGTCGAGGTTAAAAAAAAATGGAATGGTCGGGAGGAGGCGAAGGAGAGGTGATGCTTTATGGTTATAGGAGGGAGGGGAGAGGGGGCGAATAAAGTGAGCAGGGGGAGGGAAACGGAGAGAGATGAAGAGGTGGAGTGGAGGGGCAAGGAGAGGGGGGGGGCTGGAGGTTTGAGAGAGCGGAGGCGCATTTCCTGGCACCAAAGGCTTTTGACATGGAGCTCCGAAAAACGACCCGGGTCGAAAACCCCTTATCGTGACGGGGCCGTCAATCTCCTCGCCCTTATCTGCCATCTTAAACATCGAAATTTCAAAATTAACGAGGGTGAAACAATAGATTTCACCAAAATCAAGGGTTTTTGGAAGGAGGTTGGATGTTTAAGGGAGGGAGGGAGCGCTGGAAAGGTGGTGTGAGGCGAGGGTAGATGGGGGGGGATAGGAAAGTGGAAGGGGAAAATTATTATTTTATTTTGAAATTTTTAGGAAGTCATGTTACTCGTTGGAAGGAGGCGGTCAGAAAACTCTAGATTGCACGCTTCGATTGAGAGGAGAATATGATGGAGAAGAATCGCGGAGGGAGGCCTTAATATTATATGAGGATATCTCCACGATCTCAAACTTTTCCTCGTCTATGGAAAAGTAATGCCAAGTCAAGTCTCAGAGGAATATAACAACCCATTATTGAAACGTATATGTTTGCTCACTTCTCTCGGAGCTTTACTGCCGGGAGGTAGAGTTTCAAGTAGATCTCTTCGGGGCACTTTTCCTTTATCAGTCCTGATAGTCGTGATGGGTACATTCTTACTAACACAGTATTAGTGAGCTGATACTGCTACGATTTATACCAGATTGAGAATTAATTACTAAAATAATCAGAGGGAGATTAAATTACCTGAGGCATTATGTTTCCATCTAATATAGTCTTCGAGCATTGACTGTCAGTTTAAATGTTTAAAAAAACTTATTTCCACAACAAAATGTTAAGAAACTAAATGTTTTCTCTTCCTTCATACATGGTTTTAAATTTTACTGATTTTTTACAAAATTATTTATCAGTCTCTATTGTGAAGAGCCATAGAACAAGCTTCATCCGGTAGAGCAAAATTATGAATGAATAAGCAGCTACCGTCCCAATTAGGCCCTATTCCCCTCACTCTCATGCCAAAAACTAGCACTTCGAACGCAGCCGATAGTTCTGGATGAGTAAGACGGAATCGAGGATTATTTCCTTCGGAAATACACGCAACTCCTGACAATTGTTTTTTTTTTATTTTTCTCAATGTTGAAAACAGGCTCAAGCCACGGATCGTTAGATATGCCACCTTCCAGGTGCTACAAATATCCACCGAAATGAAATTAAGCGTACCGTTCTTCATTCAAGAACATATGCACCAATTCGAATGGCATTAGCCACTACATTTTTCTGACACATTCAATTTCCCAAGTATTGATTAATAGCAACTTTTCCCAGCGCCTTTATCTCATAGTATTCAACTTTCCTTTTTAAACGTATACCGTAAATTATTTTATGGCCACTTTCATCAACTGAAGCGGATGAGAGAATTTAACCGTGGCAACACTATTTTTTTTATATTTCACGAATCGAGGGAAAGGAGACGGTTAAACTTAAGAAATCTTTAATAAGGCAAGATACATACATCCACAGTCTTGTTTAACTCAAACAAGTAGCATATTCCGTTTATCATCCGAGGCAATTTGATTTTAATTCCATCTAAATTAAGACAAAATGCGAAGCCGACCAATGGACGCGTTTCACTTCCTAATGAATATTCGTTCTTGATTGTGTCTGATTTCATTTTCGAAAATTAAATCAAGTTTAATTTATTATTATTTCCATAAACCGAGACCAGCGTCAATTTGTTCAACACGGCTGCTCGGACAGAGCCATTTCATTAGCGTTATCATGGACAATCTCCACTTAATTGATGAATAATCCACGAGCCTGCGTTGAAGCATCAACAATTTTTCGTCAGAAATGGAAAATGTTTTCGGCACTGTTTACCTAAAAATTATTTACAGCTATAATACTCTCATAAAACACACATTTAACCTATAATTGTACCTTTCAACCTCGCGTATTTTGTTCAATGATTAACGTAAGATAAAAGAAGAAATTAATTCACATTGTTCAAATTAACTCAATAGCTAAATAATTATTTAAACGACTTTCCTCAAAATATGTTTTTCCCCATATTTTGCATCATCAAGAAACTTTTCTCCAAGCCTTTTAGTTTCCCAATCAAGAGTGAATGCTATTTGGTTTTCTAAAATGCTACCAAAATAAAAGTCCAAACCCTTCAAATTGCTCTAGACATAATACATCTCAAGTGTTATTTCAATAGTATTTAGTCGTTGAAGTCATCTCATTTCCAGCTGTTCAGATACATAATCCCAATGAACAAGACTGGTATGGTTCGGCCCACTTTTTGAAGCCAATTTTTACCACACTTGTTTCGACTGCCACGTAGCCATCACAAGGTACAAAACATGTGTCCCACGAATTTGGTTAAATAGAAAGGACGGTAAAAGTCTATTATTCATTATAGGATGCTACTCCGCCATACCTCGCCTGACACTGTTGAATTTTACCATAGTCGAAGCTAGGTAAAGACTACCAACCGCAATAAACTCCGAAAAATCTGCCATATTTGAAAACTCTTCGAATAATAATGTCAGTTTCCAACAATACTCTCATTAGCTTCAAGTTAAGCTCGATTTAACCTTGATGTTAGGCTAAAGCACAAAATACTCATGCTATTAAGTGGTAGTTTGCCTACAGTAGGTACTTAGTTGCATTTGTTCACGATGAAAGTTCCCTAATTTTTACAACGTTGCATTTGGTTTTTCGCTAAATAGATAACACACATATTCCTCTCAGAATATTATGGCAGATCAGAACCTCCACGATTTACCTAAAAACCTTTTTAAAAAATCTTAACCCGAATGAGTCAATTATTCTGATTATAGATTGGCATAGCCAGCTGCGACAAATATTAGAAAAGCCATTCATCCTATCACCCAGATAGCATTAAGAAAACCAGGTACCTGATTACTGTAGTGTCTCGTCAATTCACGTTGGTAGATGCGCGGTGAACTGGTTTATTCTTATTTCATCAAAACCATTTTTGAAACATCAGCAGTCAAAAATGCTAGCCGATAGGTATGCGTAAAATGCTTGAAAGCCAAGAGAAAGAAATGAATGAACAACGAGGAGAAGTTAATGGATGGTTCATTTCCTAAATGGGCCATTTGATTGCTCATGGGTGGTAATGATCTACAATAGAATAATTATCCATTGATTACAACTGACGCAAAAATGCAAGTGTGTCTTAGTGAAGAAAATGCTTCTTGAATAGTTATATATTGTATAGTTGGTAACCATTGCAACCAGCCATAATTTGGAGGAAATAATAACTACAGGGGAAGTAGTAAATAAATATTAGCGGGCCCTCTTCACCGATATGTCTGATGGAAAAAATAAGGGAGTAACGGCGAGAAGCGCAGAGAGAGATGGCGCTTTCGAAGAGAGCGTTGGCAGTAACGCTAATCCGGCGCATTAATTACAGGCCTAGGAAGAGAAATCAGAGCAGTCCAAAAGAGCGAGGGAGGAAGAAGGGATTGGATCGATAAATTTTGAAGAGATTCACTTTTAAAGGAGCGTTTGGGGAAGTGATCGAGGAGGGAAATGGTGGCGGAATAAATGCGTGGTTATGTAGGGTTTAGAGGGAAGAGAGTGGCGATGGAGAAATTATCTAGAACTTCGCTGTCTGTTTGGTTAATTCTAAAAATTTGTATGAGTAACTTAAATAGCTTAGTCACACGGTTTCCATCAATGTGCGATATCACCTAGAGAAAACCTTTCAAGTTCTTCTACAGACTAACGTTTATACGTGATCTTTACCCGGGGATGATAGAGGGGGAGGAAATATTAACACATAGAGAAGGAGCATATAAAATATGATACCAAAATTAGATCTAGGAGGGATGTTGGGCATAACTACTCTTCAAAGTTTTAGCATCCAAGTTGAACAGTTTTTAGACTAATATCAAAATTAAACTAGGACAGTAAGCAAGGAAACTATTGAGACAACAGTACGTAATCATTTGCAAGACATATAATGAAGATTAATCGGAAAAGTTTTTAATAATAAGCAGTAATGTGCTAAAGACTATGGTTTTAAATGGGCCACGTGAGGAAGTCAACATTGCGAAGTTACATCGTTCCATGGACGTTGTGCCATATTCACAGGCCGTTATAGGACTCAATACAGATTTCTATCATAATTTAACGGCATTATAACCTATGCGTGCATCTTAATCATATATATTTTTATTTAATGGCAACACAGGAAAGAGAAACTAATCATGAAAGATAAAATTCAACTAATATGGATAAAGTAATCGAATGTAATTAATGCAATAAATAATGAAAGAGCAAGTAATCGTGTCTAATGTTACTCTTTGATACAAATAGAGATACACTGCAATCAGATAAATATCACAGGATTTTCCGTGAGCCGCTATTGACACAGAGCATTTGTTCGAAGGACACTTCTTGCATAAAAAGCCCCATTATTCCAAACCGTTCATTCTGATAATTTAAATCTAAAATTAATGGATGAGAGCCAACTTAGCCAACATGGGCGAGTTATTTATTACTTGACCTGAATAATTTTTTTCGCTTTAGGAATCATTTTATCGTTCCCCTGCGTATACCACACCTAGGTAAAATGACTTTTCTTTTCGTGAATATCTTCTCTCTAATAACTACATCCAATTTTTCCGTGAAAGTTTTGAGTGCTAATAAAAAAACACACAATGATGTATTCGAGGATTACTTAGTGTGATCTGACCTCATCGATATCGAATTGGACTATTTCTATGTGATCCACAATTTATAATAAATATAGGATGTAAACTTAATTTTCTCAATGCTATGGTTTTTCAACTGGTCCACGCAAAAAATTAGCTGGGATGTATATTTTTAGAAAAAATCCTTCTATAATTTCTTTAACTTCTTGCTTGAAGTCAGTTTGTTGCCCCAGTACATCGAGAAATGATCTAATGCTCACATATAATAATAATAATACTCCCGTATTGCCATTCAACGGCTATGGGTTAATGGTAGGAATATTAATCATGATCCAAATGAGGAATCGAGGGTGAAACGTGGAGGAACAGCATCAGCATACGATATATCATGGGAAACGAAGAAGAGAGGCTCTAGCGGCGAAAGTACTCGGGCTAAGATTACCCTCATGCTCAAGAGGGAATTCCCGATTGAATCATCTTAAGTATTGTAGTAAAAAATTAATAGCTGCCAAAGAAAAAGGAGATATATACCCATCATACTTTGACACCAAAAACTGAGCCAATGGAAGAATTTCGACCCTGGGACGTGGAATCACCAGTGATGAGAGAATCGAGAAAGATATAGTAAGCCAAATAGTTAATATCAAATAGTAACAATGAACATAGACAGCAAATCTGACTGAATAAAACTCCATTAACCACATGCAAAACAAACTTGGAAGTCAAAAAGCCCATTTAAAAAACAAATATATGGTACGTACAGCGGCAACATGAAGTAGAGCAGCTATAAGCATAGCAACACCAAAAGAGAAAAGATAATAGACTATAAAATTTGGTGTTACAGAAATATGATAAAGAGCAGAAAGGTAGAAAGAACTACCAGAGAAGGAGTATTAGGACGTGACGTATTGGGAAGAAAAGCTGGTTTACCAACAAACGTAAGGTTTTTGACAACACGTATAGTTGTTAAACTTAGGGTACATGTTTCATGAAATGTCTGGCTCCTAATAATCGTTATGAATGGACAACTAATGGGAACCAGTACAGAATAGAATACAAGAAGTGCATAATGAGTGCCTATGAAGAAATAAAGCTATTAGCCGGTGGGAGATACGAAAGTAAAGAAACCAATCAATCTTCTGATTAATTAATTCAGACGATGATGATGAAGAACGCGTGAAAGAAAGGCGTGAACGCGATTAATTCATCTTCTTAGAGGACACGGTAGCCGTGCACAATGCAATGGAACCCCGGCTACTCGGAGTGTTTCATATCATAACAGGAATAACCTTCTCCTCTAAAGTTCATCGGCATCGCAATACTTTTCGTAAATTTTCGGAGTTTTTAAACTTTTAGTGTTTTCTTAATTTCTTATTTATCGTAGCAATAACACATTTGAGAAGAAATGCGAAAATCATAATAATCAAATGTCTGTATGTTCACTAAAATATATTTTAAAAATTTTAATTATTCAAGATAATGCAAAGTCCAACCGAAACTATTTTTTAAAATGCTCGTTTGCATACCTCCGAGCATATGGCAAATATACATGGCAGAAGCCATTGCAACGATTACTTAACATGGTTACTTACTAATCTACTAAATCATAAATGGTCTGATCTCCACCAAATATCTAGACCAAAGATAATCATCATTGGCCGTTCAATCCTAAGATTGGTGGACTGCAGACCTCCACCCTTTCCTGTCTAATGCTAGTTACCTTACCTCCTGATATCTTTCCTTATGCGCTGCCTTCTTTATTTGGTCCATGAACTTATTCCTTGATCTGTCTTCTTTTTCCTATATTTTACCTTCATTTATGTTCTTCACAAACCGACTGTGTGTTCTCAGGGTGTGTCCAATCCATCTTGCTCTTCTTTTCTGTATAGTGCTCCATACGGTCCTTTCCTCTTCTACTCTTCTGTTCACTTCATCATTTCTTATTTCGTCCGTCCACTTTTTCTTCAGCATCCTCCTCCAGCACCAGGCTTCAATCGTTTCTAATCTTTTCTAGTAAGCTTTTCCAATGGTCCATGTTCGGATGCACAGAGTGCCATGCTCCACACGAATGTTTTCATATACTGTTTCCAGGTTTGTAGTCCTTACTTCTTTTCAGTGCAGCAGAGCAAAGAAAGCAAACCTAAAACTATTTTTGATCAATGTCAAGATCAACTTAATGGATAATAACCGTAAAATTAAATACTAGCAAGTAATTCTGGAGTGCCTCAGCAATTGGAACATAAAACAAAAAACGGTTTATTAACGCAAGAAATGCCTTTTAGCATTTTAATGGTATAGAGTCCAAGATCCGGAATGAAAAAAATAAACTTCAATTAAGAGTCAAACTACATGACTTCAGTTCAAAAGTTGTGGTGTGAGATTACTCCCGTTGATTCGCGAAATTATGAGGCGTAAAGTTTTATGCACGACTCAAGAATAAGGGTATAATGCGAACGGGAAAATTATGGATGAAGGAAAACTTTTATGAAACGAAAAAGTTTCGTATTCTCTCTTTCTGGAAATTTCCCCATTCCTGCCATTCTTTTCGCTTGACCTCTCACACGAGATGAATTTCCACCGCTCTCATTTCTCCAAAAATTATTCTTTCCGGGTGATGTTTCCTTTGGCCAAGGAGACCCTGTTTCGGGGTCTTGCTTACATGCCCATCGATATTAAAGTTACACGCATCATGCATACAAAAAAAATATTCACAGAAGCTCAAGATTTCCTCGTATACATCACATTTCAAGGCCAACCCTTACAATATTTATGGTTCTGGAATAGTTTAATACGCAGAACATCATTCATATGTTTTATAGTACTGTATTTTACAGTATAGTGCAGTATTTCACAGGGTTGTACAGTGTTTTATAGTACAGTACAGAATTAGTACAATATAACATGCACCTCATAGTCTGTCGCAGTAATTGAACACTGTAAGAAAATTCATTATGAACCTGAAGGTGGAGGGAAGGAAGAGCAAAGGAAGGCCAAGAAAAACATGGATGGAGTGTGTGAAGAAGGATATGTTGGAGATTGGTGCCAAAGAGGACATGGCTTTGAATAGAGCACGCTGGAAGCTGAAAGTCCAAAAAGCTGACCCCAAATAATTGGGATTAAAGCTAAGAAGAAGAAGAAAATTCATTGTTTCAGCTATCTGCAGCTTCTAGGAAGACACTGCTCACTGTGACACATAAAGATACTTTTCGCGAACGAGTTTTTGCTCACAGATGAATTAGGTACCTTCACTTTCACTGCCCATACGTTCACCGTACGAGCTAAAGGCACAGTGCAAGCAATTAAATTCAGTGCCAAACGACAGTGGTTATTGAGCACTGATGACGCTATCAAGTGCGGCTACTCTTTCAAGAGGCGCTGGTCGGGTGTCGCTGGTCCGTGCCCCCCCCCCCCCCCAACCCCCGTTCGGCTCGACCCCACGCTGTCCCTACACCAATCTCACCCCTCCTTTATTACACGGCTAAAGTGGGCTCCTAATTATGAGCGCATCCCGCATGGGTGGCGGCATTATGGTGGCCCCTGTACCGTTAACGACGGAAGTGAACCTTCGCGAGAGAGACCCGACGCTTCAGCAGCGTCCCGGTTTTGGGGATGTTGTCTCCCTCCCTCCCTCCCTCTTCCTCCCTTCCTCCGTCACTCTTTTTCACACTCCTCACTTCTCCTCCTCTCCCTCTCCTGACCCCTCCCTCAAAGAGTGCAGACCTCCCTACGACCGCCCCCCATCCCGGTGCAAAGCTCCCCGCGAGCAAACCCTCTCATTATACACGCTCCCTCGATGCCTCGACGATTTCAGAGCCCCCTCTCCCCCCCCCCATTCCTCCTCGCTCCCGCCGACTGAGAGGCCGGCCATAAGTCCCGTCCTACTCTCTCTCTCGCAACAAGCGCGGGTCTCCGAGGGTCAGCGAAGGCAGCGCTCCGTCGAACCGTGGCACTCTCGACCTTTCACTTCACGAAAATCACCCCGAGCCACAGTTATGTGCTCGCGCCTTAATCATAACTCTCTCTCTCTCTCTTTCCCCCCTCTACCCCACCGCGCCTCCCACTCCCCGGCTCACCATCCCTCCCTCTCCACCCCCGCGCTTTCATACGTGGCCGCCCCTTCCACCCTTCATTTTCTCCTGCCCTGTTTCACGACAACGCTGTGGCCCGCTCCAGCTCCCAGAGAGATGTCGCAGATAATGCGCGGTTTCTTGCAATAAGTGGGCAGTCTTTGGACGCAGAAAATGTTTCCTTCTAAAACTGACAACGAGATATTCGGATTTCCTCCACGGTGATACTTTCTTTCTCCAGCATTTACCTCTCTAAAAAATGACGTTAAACTGAATTCCACATGAAATAACCACCACCAACTTCTGCATACCATCTATGCTATCCAAAAATAAGCTTATTGATCCGGAAGTACCAATTTATTGAGAAATGTTTAACACTTTTGAAGAAAGTATGGAATTTTCTATCTGATTTTTAAACAATCACATCCATTTGTGCATGTAGCAGCTCTGGTCAGACTCTCATACTAGCCACTCTCCTAAGATAATTTTTAGCATCAAAATAATAAAGTCCATAATTTTTCACTCATTTTTCAGTTGTCAAAAACTAAATGTCAAAATCTGTCTAAGCAGCCTGACCAACGCACCTCGAGCCCTCTCACAATTTTCCAGATTATCCAAAAATATTAAGATGGTGAATAGTTGAAATGAGCGGCCTCATTCGTAAGCTACAAAGCGTAAATTCAATTAATTCATTGGACCAGATGAACAGATATTGTTAGCCTAGCCATACGTGAAATACCCAACAGTGTTACAAAATGTTTTCGAATTCGTATTGTGATTTACATATGATTTAATTAGTCTATAACGATCGCTGGTGGGAATAAAAACTTCAAAATGGCACTTTATAAAATATTGAAGCAAGCATTTCTTATGAAACATTTCTTTTAGTAAATTTTTAGTCTCATTTTTGTAATTTCCCTTTTCAAGACGTGATTGAAAAGTATAGACCCAGTACGTACCACTTTGACTGCCTTCAATTATGTGCTCCAGTATAACATATTGAGCAAAAAAAAGTTCCTCGTCCAATATCAAGTCTTGTGAGCTCTTGAAACATTTTCTCTCTCGTATCAAAGTTCAACTCGAATGAAGAACATCCTTCATTAATTAAATTATATTCCAAAAGCTCATGCCCTCTTAACGGCGGCAACCACGATTAGTGCATTAAATTTTCGGATATAGAAAGGCATTTTAATTGAGACGGCACGCATTCCGTGGGCGGTGAAACTGACGACTGCCGAAAAAAAAATCGCCACCTCATCAAACGGATTCGGGGAACTGGGTTACGCGCCGGCAGAAAATAATAACCATTTCACTTCATGTACACGCCACTTTCTGCCATAGCAGTTAATCTTCTAGAATATTTCCTCAATAATTTCCCGTCACGACTTCATTGCGAGCCCTAGCGTTATATGGATCGCCCGCCATAGATCAGCTAAAATTATGGCCAGCAATACTTCTTCAAGTGGAACCGTTACTGCTGCACGTAATAAAAACTTAATAGATACGACGGGATAGCGTAGATTAACGGCACTTTCTCGTACTCAGTAAAGACACGACCCACGCGAAGAACCGGAATGGGAGTTTGAAAGAGCGTCCCCCCTGGGATTCATTCTTTCGCCACCACCGCCTCCACCAGGTGCCAAAATGTCCAGGAGGCATCAATTGAACGTCTAAAAGAAGATAAATCACCGACCAAACCCAAAGTTATTAATTTAGATGAAGCTTAGACAGGTGTACTTACATATAAAGAAAACAAAGTACACATTAATATCAAATCAGGTATTATCAGCAAACAGGTATCAAACTTATATATTGAAAGGTATTACAATCTACATAAAATAATTAATATCAAAACGGCAAATTAATGAATGAAAAAATAAACAACTAAATTATGAAAAAATACTGCTGTTCTCTAACCTCGTTAATTCATTCATAAATTTTTGCTTACGTAATGACAAAAGTCAACAAGAACCAATTACATCCATTCAACTGTTTAACTGTTGCTTAGTACTTTTCTCAAATGTGTTATTGAGGCTAAAGCACCTCAAGGATATTTTATCAATTAGAACTTCAAATAATTTTCATATGACCTTCTTGATAAAAACAGACATAATTATACAAAACAATAAAACGAAATATTATGAATCGGTATTAGGAGATTCGTTCGAGAGACGATAAGACACGTTAGTATCAATCACTCACTATAACAGGTGTATAAACTTGTATCCATTCTAAATATACCCCTCGATAACCTACCCTACTATCCTGTCTTTACGTGAAGACCAGATTCACTTAGTGCATAGGAAATGATCATGAGGCACAGATAAGAATTTAAGGAAAAAAAAACCATGGTTTTAAGGCTTGATAAGCATTTAAAAAGTCAAACCGTTATTGGTTGTTTGGTAGTAAAACAGTATTTCCAAGATATATACGTCTTAATTTTAGATGACTAAATGTCATCACAATTTGTTTTACTTCAAATATTAGTTACTACCCAGAATTAGCCGAGGAAATAAAACAGAATTGTTTGGGTAAAAAACAAGTGCCGGATAAATTTACTGAATGATTGTTGAATGTAGGCATGAAATCGAATTCCTATGAAAAATATGAAACCAAATATTGAAATCGTAAATGTAAAAAATCAGAAGTCCTGCATGTATTGTACGATTCTTACTCATGATCGTACAACTAAAATTTTATGAATTCACTCATATCATGGGAACTTCTGAAATTGAAGGCATATGCAATATTTCATCCATGAACCAATAACTGGGTGCTGCACTTGAGGGAGTTGCTCCCAAGATAGTTTGCTGGATCTATCTATCCTCTAAATAATACCCTGACCCACACTCGAAGAGAAGTCCCAAATTCATCTTTCTCGGCGTGGAGAAAGAAAATGGTTAACTTGCGCTGTATCTTCTCGGTCTGAGGAAGGCACGAGATAAGACGTGGAAAAAGGTCCCAACAGGATTCCTTCTGCCGGCTACCCTTGTTTTTTGTAATCCTCCGACGGACGGCGTTGAGAAGTGGTGAGCTGTAATCGGAGGAGCATAAATTGGGAAGGACTGCGATGGAATCGGATCCCTTCGTAGTACGAAAGATTGGCTTCCTTCGACTCTCCAAATCAGAAGGGAGTCCTTACTCTCTTGCAAACCCTTCCAAAGCTAATCTCCATCTATTCCCTCTCTCCGGCGAGCAAAGACAAACACCTCAGGGCAGAAAATTGCATGCTTTCATCTCCCCTTCCCGTTTCGTTTCCCATCCATATTCAGACATTTTTCCCTTAAATCCACTCATCCTCCTACTGTCGATGTAGATATTCACGTCCAAATTTCTTGGACTGATTCCCTCGCGGAAGCTGTTTAACGAAATGATAGCTAGCCATAAAACCTTTATTTACCAACAAAAACACCCCTTGCCGGCTTACTTCTATCCGAGGGGTATGCAACTCTGAGAAATGGAGTACGCTTGTTGAGAAATGGTCGCGAAAATGACAGAAATGGCTAGAAATGGACATAAGTGGATAGAAATGGTTATAAATGGGTGGAAATGGATAGAAATGGATAGAAATGTACAGAAATGGAAAGAAATGGAAAGAAATGGACCGAAATGGATATAAGTGGTTAGAAATGGATAGAAATGAACAGAAATGGATAGAAATTGACATAATTGGACAGAAATTGATAGAAATGAATAGAAATGGACAGAAATGGATAGAAAGGGACAGAAATGGTCGGAAATGGACGGAAATGGATGAAAATGGTTAGAAATGGATAGAAATGGCTGAAATGGAAATGCGGTGTACACTTCTTTTTGAAGTTGCGTACCCCTCGCTTCTATCATATGGTATCATAAGCTACACCTTAGTTACGTCATTTGTACAGTGCCGATCGAAATATTACATCTGTCAATTTATCAATACGTTTCCTCTTTCATTGCTGTTGCGTCTGCCCATCCTCGCATCCTTCTGGTTCCCAGAGTCGCCATCTACCAATAAAAGATCTCTCCTCTTAAGGGTGGCTGATTACCGTGATGAACGGGTGTGGTAGAGAGAGGGATGAGATAGAGAGAGGAGATACACGAAGGATGCAGTGTGGGGTGAGAGGAGGAGGGGAGTGTAGGGGGAAGGGAGCGAGTGGATAGGGAGAGGAGAAGCTGCGGACGCGGAGAGGCAAGGGGGGCTTCTAATTGGCGTCTTCCTCGCTCGTCGTTCACCCTCTCGCACCGCCTCGCGGACTGCGAAACGGACGGGCTACAGCGTCGGTGTCGTCACTCACCCCAAATGTCGCGGTTGCCGGAGAGAGGGGGAAAATGATTGGAAACACTGGGCAGATCGATTAAAAGTCGGGTGTAAGAAGAAGTGAAGTGGGTAAAGGAGGCGATTGAAGGGTGAAATAAAACCAGGAGGAAGAGAAAAGTGAGGGCTGGTCGCGAAGGACGGCGTTGCGCGGACATATGGAGAAAAAAATTGGAGATGTGGATCATCTAGAGCTGCATTTGACGGTACTTTAATGGGATAGAATTGTGACTTACCACATGCAAACATATTTGGAGAAAGGGTTAATTTTAAACACGAGCTCCAAACGTATTGTTGCAGCCAAGGGTCTTAGGAAGCGATACAATGCATATTCATGCCCAGCTCGTTTATGTATTCAACTTTCAATCGAAGTCTTCCCTTGAGTTTTATTTAGTCATATACTCAATTACTGTTAATCCTCAGGTAGATATCCCTGTAGGTACAGCTGAAATATTTTTAATGAACGATCAATGTCGAATTCCACTGCTAATCCCAGTTCACTCAGTCACATAGTTATGCGAATATCCGGCAGGATCGTATGAGGAGGCAATTTTTAAGATAATATATAATACTTTACACTCTTTGATGCTGTTGGAACCAAGTTGTACCCGTCCAATTCATACGGTATTTAGTAAAACGGTGGAAATAGTTTCAGTAACGCGATAATCTGATAGCAAAGATTCCAAAGGAGACAGCAAGAATGTATTAGTAATCGATTAAGCTTAAAAAAACATTCTACTCGACCAATTTCCGTAAGATGCATTCGAATAAAGTTTTGTAAGGCTGTGGCGTTACGGACAAAGGAAAAGGTCGACATAATCGATATTGTTACATTAGCGACAGTTCCATCGCAAATTCACCTAAGTGTTATTTAATTCACAGAAAAAGTTCCTCATAATTGATTGATTTAAAGTTGAATATTTTACATATTTGAAGGTCGACCTTGTAATAAATCATGCTTTGTACCTTACACAGTTTTATTAACAATAGTACTACGAGTATTGGTGTGTACCTGATGATGGCGTAACTGCCAAAACTAGCTGTACACTTTATAATAAAACTGTAGAAATACAAAGGTTGATTTTTTACCTAAGATTTTAACTTTAGGCGTTATTTTTTCCCAAATCTAACTTGAATTTATAGGTGTTAAATGAGAAAATGTGTTAAGCAGGAAGAGAACTATTTTCTTTTCCACCTAATATACATGCCATTTTCGTGGATGTCTGTTTTTTTAAAGGTAAAACTCCAAAGGAAATGAATAACTTTAAAATATAGGCATCATCTCACTTCATTTTTAAGTTATTTTCAATTTACAGTCACAACACGACATTTACAAATTAATGGCACTCCAGTCAGTCTTGTCATGTCTTGAATATGGTGTCCGGGAAAAATATATATTTGTGGGATTATCTGTGTATTTTGTAGCTAAATATCTGTTTTCAATGGGTAACGCTTGTTAACAGCAAAAGCAAAATTTTTTTAAACAGAGCTAAGCTAAGGATGGAATTTTGCATATGTCTGAGTCGCGGTGAAACTTGCGTAACATAGGCAAATATGCAAAATTGGGTTCGTAATTAACAGGATGGCAAGAAATTAATTATTCAAAGTATATCGAAAAAGTACGGTATTTATATTTATTTAAGATAGTGCGAGCGAGATAGTTCCCTAATCATAATAGAAACCATATTCGATATATATGTTTTAATTTCACCAGCTATGAGACACACGAATTAAATATTGCATTATTAATGGTGCAATAAAATAGTTTTACATGACAGAAATTGTATGTAATCAAATGAAAATATCGACTTAAGTCTTTAACTTGACTTTTTTTTACGCGGTACGTTTGAAACTCCGTCAAAACGGAAGGTTTATTGTGATCCCGAAGAATTTACTGCGGTGACAACATGATTGATTTTCAAAAATAGTTGAGAAAACACACAAACTACACAAAGTAGATTTTTTGACGAGATCTAGGTGTAGAAAATGCCTGATTTTTAATATAAGGTCTCTGGAGTGTAAACACGTACCATTTCCCATGTAAATGGGCTGGTATTTTTTGGCAAATATCTCGGAAACTAATGTGGTACGGGGTTGAATTTTTTATGTCAATGGAAGGGTGATATATTTTCTTTAAAATGAGACCAAATTCATTGATTTCTAGGTAAAATGATATTTCGCTCAAACTACCTTAAAGGTGATTAACTTTTAAGGAGGAATCTTCGTTTTATGCATGTACCTACTTTGATTTTGACGTATATTATAAATTAAGTCTTCAACAATAAAATGGTTTCAAAATATTGCTAGGTCATCGATCATTTAACTAAGATATATAAGTTTAAAATTGATGAATTTGAACGCCGAAATACATTGCAAACTTGCATAACATACACTATATATTGACGCACCTAACAAATTTTTTTCAGCTTAGGTCATCTATAACATAACACGAGTATTTTGTTTTGAATAATATACTTCCGCTTTTCGTCAGAAGATATTGCCGAAATATTGTGACGAATGCGGCAATGTAACTGTGGAAACTGCTTCTATTTGCCTAGTTTATCAAATTTATTTTTCAATGAATATCATAATTTGGCATTTAATATGTATTGTTATATGATTTAAGCCTAAAAACAGTTATAACCTTCCCTCAGATCGTTAAAAAATCATAAATATCAAATCCTACTGAAAAGCAAAGGATGATGGAGTCAGTCAGTATAAATACTGGTTTTCGTGACGTTGGCTGCTATTCATAAACGAGATATATAATCAATAATTGGTGAATCTGCCATTATTCACAAATCATTGATTCTTTGGATCAAGTATTCATAGACAGTAAACTGTCTCCAATTCACGAATCGATGATTATTTAGCCAAATAATGAGAGTTTTCTTGACTATGAATACTAGAATAACAAACAATGATTACTTGATGGCTGTGGATATACATTAATCAGTGGCTGATGAATTTCTGATTCAAGAATCAATGATTGATAAATCATCGATTCTTTAACGACTAAAAATAGGGAACGATACTTAATTATAGGTATAATCATAGATTGAAACAAATCTGTAATTATGTAGGACTATCACTACGTTTACAAATCGAACTCAGATCGATATGATCTCGGACCGATCTGAACATTTAAGCCAGCGAATCGGATCGCCTCGTTCACTAAAGCGAAATCGATTGAAATATTGATTTGAATCGGTTCATAGCGATTTGAAATCTCAGACTGACCCAGAAAGTGGGCCGAGTTAGCCCGCTTTCGTTGTCAAGCCCACTAGCCCGTTGCGTTTACCATACGGAGCTGAACCGGCCAAATCGATCTGAGTTCGATTGGTAAATGTAGTGTATGACTACCGGTCGTAGTAAAAACTTCGGTTTAACGCTTTGTACCGTACGATTTTACCCAAAGGAATATTTACATAAAATTTTTATACTGCTAAAGGCAACAATAAGGCAAAATTTACGCATTACAGCATATTTTGTACTTCTCATGAAAACATAACATCGAAGCCCAGGTTCCTCCTCAAGGTAGGCAGGTTTGGATGGAAGAGAGTAACAATCCTCTAGACCAGTGCACTTATCCATACTTCGTTACACGCATAATCGGTACTAAACCTCAGAGAGCATAGATAATCTCATCACAAAATAGTGTAACTGCAGTGGTTCTCCATCATTTTTAGCCACGGAGCCCTTTTTGAAACAAATTTTTAATGGAGTCCTTAGGAATATTTTGTCTTGAGATTATCTATGTTTTATAAAGTATAGTTCTGACTATGCGCACACGGAAGTATAGACAATAAGACATATACATTCATAATTATAAAAAAAGTAAAAACAACGCTAGATAGATGAAGCAATTTAATTTTAGTGATACTTGTTATCTTCGCAACTGCCGCGGGCAAAGCCCATGGGAATCACTCTCGGAGCCCCAAGGGCTCCAGGGATCTCAGTCACGAAAACACTGGTCTAGACCATAATTGGGACATACATATAATATTGTTGGATGAGTCTCCTGGCTATCCAATTGATACTTAATTTTTAAGTATCTTTCTTAATTTGTCATGTCAAATACCTCATTTTTTTCGCTTCGAACTGAAGACGCCCGTAGGACTACATGGAAAACTGTGGTATTTAAAAAACAACCAATGGGGAAAAAACCTGAAAATGAAGGAACATTCATATCGACGACATGGGAATCTAAAGTGGAACATCTCATTTGTATTTCCCCAGTAACTGTCAAACGCCTTTTCAAATTCGACAAAGAGAGCAAAAGGTCTTATTCATTCTTAAGGTTTACCCGAAGCTGGTCGACACTGAAGTGGTCGTTTGCTTTCTTCTCCAACCTTCTATTATTGTTCATAAATACTCGTTACCGCGAGTGAATTTGACCTTTATAATTATGTGACTCATTATTATATATATTTCTCTCATACTTATTCGGATAGGTATTTCCGATTTCACTATGTCCTCCGGCCACGTTTCCTCCTTGTTGGTCTAACGGTTTATTAGAAAAAACTCTTAACTTCCCCTATTTCTTTAAATTCTCCAAAGGGATGTTCTATTTTACTACTCTTTTCCGGATTTTTTCTAACGCCTTCCGATATATAAAAATGGAACCTAGAAGGAAACAGATGTAGTGGAAGGGAATACCCACGCGGAATGTTTAGGGCTAATTTTCGGGATATGTAACATATGTGAAATAAGGGCATATAAAAGCAGGGGGTTGTAAAAAACGGTGGGCTACAGGCACGGAATGTTTAGACTGATGATGATGCTGAAGATTAGACGGTCGCAACCCCCGTATTGCCTTCCGTTCGTGTAAGCTGCCATATACAGTAATAGTTCCTGTAGAGTATGAATTCACAGTTGTCTTGGTTAAGTTTTGTGATCGTATTCATCAAGAGTATATTTGTATTTTCCTCAATTCACAGAATTGTGGATCCAATCTTTAAAACCACAGCTAACCCGAATTCAAATTCAAGGGTAGTATGGAAACATGAAAAAGGAAAATGGTACTTAAGGCATGATATCCCCCGAGAATGAAGGAAGGCAGTTAGGGAATAGATGAACTAAAAGCAGAGAGCAGTAGCTATTTCATATGGTGATACTCGTAACAAAATTTCATTTTAGTACCACCTAAAGCCTGAAATTCCTTGCGCACAACTTTGCACCTCCTAAAACACCCATGTACTCCTAAATGAGAACAGAACAATCATTATTTCAACAAGTAATTTGCTAGGCCTCTGCAAATTGCATATATTATAACTTAATTATGTCTCAAATAGAATTAACTACCACAAGGCAAAAATATGTGAATAAAATATTTCTTATTCGGTCAGAAAACTTACAGATTATTCTCCAAGCATATACTCAGGCATTCGACACAATTGTTTCCCCGATTTTATAGAGGAGCACTTATCGATGGGGAGGGGAGGACCGTTGTGTTGTACCACTGGGTTGTTTCCAATGGATGAATTAAGTTTTTATTCAAAGTCGCTTCGAAATAATTACATTTCTCTCATTTATATTACTGATTTATTACGTGTACATTATTGATTTTCTCATAAAATTGAAAATGAATGGATTTTTAGATAATTCGTCAACTACAAGCGGTCATTATTTTTTATTTTACCCCACTTTAAAACTAGCGGTGTAAAATTAACTAAGTCAGCAGCGCACTCCAATACCAAGTATATTACCACACTGGTAGTCAACAAATAGTTATATAAATCACAAGCCTTTGCCTTCAAATATGGGGATATCTTTTTATCACATGTCATTACATGTCACCATTACTTTAATGGCTAGCATTCAGCCTCCGGACGGAATGTCTGTAGTTGTGTTCTGCCCCGGCCGCCACTGCTCCCCGCTGCGAGAGCGGACGCCGCCCTTAAGGTGTGGATGTCCCGCAGGGGCGTATCAGACAGAGCAAATCCCGATCCCAACCCCCACAACAACCCCTTAGAGCCTCTCGCCCCTTCCCCGTCGCCCGACACTTTAAAATCCAAACCTCACTCATTGCCCCTCCCAACTAAGAATCACGGAGAGCGGCTATCGCGTCCGCCAGCCAGCCATCGAACTGGCAAGTGTCCCTGGAAGAACGACACTCGACTACGAAGCTGGAAAGGAAAGAATTACAGCTCGGGTAGGCGGGAGCGGAAAGCCGCGAAATGTAAAAAGCAAAGAGGACCTGTGTGTGTTTGAGAGAGAGATAGAGAGTAGAGCGCGTCACCCACGGGGGCGAAATAGTGCACAGTCGTCAAGCATCTCTCTCTCTCCGGCGCAGGACGATTTATTCTTCGTGGAGCCTCCCGTCTCCCACCTTCAGTCTGTCTCCCTTCCAGCCGCTGCAGAGAAGGAGATCGCTGCCAATGGGAGTTTGCTCCCACTTTCAGAAGGAAAAGAGGGATGTGTCCCATCTGCGAGGCCACGGCTTGCCTGGCTATGTCAGAGGACAATATGTCACTCTGTTCAATAAAACATAGGAGAGTAGTAAATTCCACGCCCTCGCTTTTACACGCCTTTTCACGTACCACCATAAATTCATGCATTGAGAGAACGGCCGAACCTTTCGAATGAGGTGTACTAGTAGAGCAACGTAGGCGCCTCTGAGAGCGGGTATTGACGAGGCAGGCAACGTCAAGTATATTTTATCGAATTACTCCGCCTCTTGAGTCCAAGTCACCACTCACGAATCTTCCACAAGCACTAAGAGAGAAAAGCAAATCACAACACAGTATGAACAGAGAAAATTGCTCTATCCTCACTCGGCGCGGTAGGATAAATCTGATGAGGTGTAAATTCACGGTATTAGAGAATCGTTAATCCATATATACGTCACAAATTACCTTTCGTTGATTCCGAAATAATAGAAAAAGGAATATCATTCGTGGTTAATTAATACTCAAAGTTTCTTTGAATTCACAAGTATTCGAAAATTCGATAAAATTGTGTGCGTCACCAACGGATTTCTTAACTTATCCATTTATGGATTTCACCCAACTGCGGCTCCCTTTGGTCTTGGCGAATATTTGGCACAGTTTTCCACCATTTGTAATTCACGCGGCGTCAACCCGTTATCGCTCGAACAAAAAAATCCGAAAGAGAGGGAGGTATACGAAGACGGGTAGGCGGTGGAGGGGATAGGCGGGGGGGGGGAGGGCGACGGAGAAGAGCGGAAGCAGTGAGGGGGGTGAGGAGAAATAAATTCGAAATCACCTTCTGGCCAGACAAGACGCAGAACAAGGTGTAAATAGCATGCAAAAGACGGCAAATATTTTCTCGTTTATAGACGCTCCGAGTTGGGAAAGGTTAGGAGGGAGACGGGGACGTAAGCCACCGCCAAAGGATCGAGTACTCCGCTTTGAATGACAATTGCCTCACCTTAAGCCATAACATATTTACGGGGGCGAGGGGATGGAGGTGTCAAAGAGGTGTCAGCAGTCGGGGAGCACATGGGTGTGTGTGGTATGCTGTTTATTCTCTCGACACGTCGCCAAAGAGAGTAGAATGACAATGGATACACCAGCACATTTGCCCACGACGCCCGGCTGGGAGCCATTATCGCTGGCTTGCATCTCTGGAAAACTTTTGGTTTCAGTCGTCCTTGGAAGGGAGTAAGATCGAATGAAAAATAGCATACGAGAGTGCGCGCAGTGCGCAGGGAAATTTTTAGAATATTCTACTGCCTTGTAGAGACACTTTTAGCAAGAATAATAGTATGCTAAACTCCGAGACTCCTGACTTTAATAGATAATTCTAAATACTTCACGGATTAGTCTTCAATCGCAATCAAGTGCTATAAAATCGTTCTCTTTTTCATCCAAACGTTAAGTATGTGTGAATAAACAATGAAAACATAGAGGCAGGCATAAATAGAATGGAAAAATGAGAAACATGGGAACGGACCAGTAAGAATACATAATGTTTTGTTGCAGGTTTTTTCCGAATAATGAAAAAATGCGAACATTAATTACAGACTAATCAGGAAACAGACAGAAATAAATGAGGAATGTCTCCTGAGCATAACTTATGCAATTTTGAATTTAGGAGCATAGACGATAAATTCCGAAACGAGCAAAGCTAAAATTGTAACCTGAAAATTCATTCAAGGCAACACTTCAGTGTTTTCATATAAAAAAAGTTGAATCATCTTCTCACAGGTATTTGTTCACCTGTAAGAAGTTTCTATTGAGACACTTGACGGACAATGTCGTGCTGGAACCTGAAAACTGCTGGCCAATGAAAAATGTTGAGATGTAGCCCCAGCAATTACCCCAATATCCCAGAAAAAGTAGACAAAAATTTAAGCAGCGCATCTGTCGGCAAAAAAAGAGAAACCTCGCCTTTGATACAGGTCACGATAGCAGGCACGCAACTGGATAAGGACATGCTTTTTCTCCTATTTTTCCGTGAAGGAAAAAGAAGTATCAACAAAGACTTACTTCCACAGAACGTATGACGCAATTCCCAGTCTTACTTCTTCCTTCTGAGGAGCTCTAAACAAATGTATTTGAGACACAAAACTGAGAATCAAAAAGTGAAACAAAATATCCCTAGTTTAACACAAGGCTCGTATTCGAAAGATCGGTTGAATCCAATTTTTTTAGTAAACCTCCATTGTCTCCGTCCCGAATTACTGCATCAATAATCGTTATTTTGCACGCACTTGAAATAATGCAATTTTTTAACTCTTTCAAAGGAATTCAATCCTTTCAGGCGTTACTTTGTGGAGGTTTATTATTGAATTAATAATGGTAGTACGAACTATATTTCAATTCACAGAGTTTATCATTGGTGCAACTAGTTTCAATGCCACGGCGTCATCATCAGGTACCTAGAACAACAATAGATTGTGTATCAAACATCAGTATCACTCTTATCTTTCTCTCTTAGATACTTGAAAGTTCCAAAAGTAGGGAATGGTTGGTTGCCTTTTAAAGTGTGTGACTGAACTAGCTACATGTTGCCAGGTTGAATTACTTACATAAACATTAAATTTAGATAAGCTGGCAGCTATTGTAGCTTATTCAAAAATGAAGAAAGTCGAGAAATAAAGCAATGAAAAGGTATAAGCTTTCCTTAAGAAGTTAATTAGTAATGTAATCCAAGACACTTATTGTAAGAATCCTAAAGAGAAATAGTAACAAAGCTGCCGTGAAAATTCAGATTAGAATTTAAAGAGGGGAAACAAACTGCATTTAATTTCATGAAGAGATATTGGGAGAGAGCAAACAAGATGAAAAAAACAGTGGATGCGGATGAGAATTGCTATTGCTATTGGAATTGAAGATATTCGAACGATTTCATCAACGTACTTTAATAAGGAGTTGTAATCTCTTGACGACGGGTTTGAAAAAAAACGATGGCAAAACCCACGAAACAATGCATGGCTTAAAAATATAAAGAAGAAAATTCGAGAGAGCAAAGAAACTGTCGGAGAACATTAAGGTATCCGAAGACGAAATTTAGCGAGAAATATTCAAGTCAAGTGGAGAAATTGCATGCGTTACTTGTAAGGAATAGCCAGAGCAACAAAAATTATGAAACGAATCGTTAAAAGATGTAACCTGTTACTAGCGATCTTCAGCAAATTCTTCGAATAAAAGAGAAGAAGAGATAATCACAAGGAATAAAGGGGACGAAAAATAAATCAACATGTTAAGTAGCTCTATTCGGGAAGTCCACCGGGTGAGAGATTCCATGAGAGATGGACGATTTGTCCATCGAAACGTCGTCTTCAGGTCAAAATGTCGTGCAGGAAGATTTTGACCAATCAGGAGCTTCCTGACCCGCTTGCCTGGCCTATATATTTCGGAACCAAGGAAGTCACGATATTCTGCCCTGAAGACGATGGACGACTCGACCATCGAAACTTCGGCACTTATGGAATATCCCACCCAGTGGATTTCCCAAATTGAGCTACTTACGCCGGGAAAGCCTCAGATCCTACTAAATCAATATGCTTCATTTTTCGCTTTATTTTGAGCCTTTGAAGAAAGGCGAGATGTACAATTATCCTTGAACAGAATGAAAGAATTGTTCTGAGAATATTGTAAGGAAATCAATAGAAACAGAAGAATGCCAATATGCAGAGGAGAGTGGACGAAAACAGATATGCGCCACATTAGAGAGAAATTAAAGAAAGTGGAATAAATCGCTCACCTAGCAAGGTCGTTAGAGAGTAATAGAAGAAATATTTCGGACATCAATAGAGTAATGGTTCATGAAACGATGGTAGTCATGATAAATGCTTAATGAATATTCGAATTGAGATAAGATAGCACCACAGAAAATATTGTACTCTATGAGTCACAAGCGTGGGCTGGATGGGGAAGTAGGCAAGAAAAAAATAGTTAACATTGTATAATTTCCAAACATTCCATGTAACAAATGATGTGGTACGAAGTCACTCGCACGGGTGCATATACACCAGGGTTGAAATTCGCTATGAAAAAATCATTTGACTTGACCGGGAATTCGAACCCGGATCTCCCAACTGCCGGTCAGGTGTGTTAGCCAGTTACACCACCAAGCCATCTATCCTAGAGTTGGTAAAGAATGCTAGAATGCTTAAGATCAAATGGATGCAAAAGTGAAAAACGAGGAATTGAAAAATTCTGGAGCGGAAAACGAAAGAGGAAGTCCGACGGGGAAGGCCATGACACAAACGCCTTGGACGAACAAAACAGACCGGAGAAAACAGAGGTACGGGAATGAATAATAGTAGAGAATGGGGAGGAATTGAGGGCTGCGGTTAACTTATTTTAAGACTGAAAGACAGCTAAAACATGCTTGCTAGAGCAATTCTCACCTACATGTATGATGTCTGCATGAATTAACTTATGGTATTCGCAAAAATAAGGGCGACCGTGCAATATGGAGAGGAAAATAAGTCATAATCATATAAACTCTACTGTTGCGGGTTGCATTTCGTATAAGTTTTGCTTACCCAATTCTAAAAATTAAAGCTTTATTGAAGCAATTTTCGGGAAAGCTTTTAAGTAACACGCCTTTCACCGAATGCAACATCATTAGTCACAGCCAATGTTAGGAATTGAAAGTACAGATACCAGTTTTCATTGTTTGGAATAAATTAATTTTTCATATAAATTGTCGCAGTGTACGCCATATTCAATAGCATAAGGATTATCATCTAATTTTAGTATTTTCAAGAAGGAGGAGGTTGGCGGTACGGTTTGGGTTCAGAAAAAGTAGAAGAAGAGCCGTGAGAGGCAGAGAAAGACAGTGATAATTAACATGGAGGTTAATTAATTTAGCTCTGGAGTCATTGGGGCAGAGAGTGGTTGATGAGGATCTGTTGACTCGCGAAGCGGCTCAATATTTGAATCCAAAGGTGATCTATTTCCTCTGCTAAATCGAATACAACAATAAACAGTTTAAAGCTGCGAGATGAAAAATCTATAGTTATTTTTAAGTTGCGCTTATGTTTGACATACATACATACCCATTACGCCGTTCCCTTCCGGAGTGGGCACAGTCAAAATGTTTCACTCATTGATACATAATTGTACACCTAACTCTGCTTCAATAATTTCCTCCATACTGACCTATCCTTGCAAACCTCTTTTGCCTCATTTACCCCCATACACTGTTTCATACACGCCCTCCTGTTTTTAAGACTCCTAATATTCCTCCTCCTAAGAATTTCCTCAACCACAACTTTCTCGGCCTACCTCTACCTCTCACACCATTCATTCTACTCTCACATATCTGTTTCGTTATTCGACTCTCATCCATTCTCTCAAAATGGCCAAACCAATGAAGCAAACTCCTTTCATACACGTCCATTACTGGAGCATTTAACCCACATTCATTCATGACCCACTCATTCCTGACCCTATCCATCCTACTTTTGCCGCAAATACTTCTCAGATAACTCATACCCACGGCGTTTAGTCTACTCTTATGTCTATCCTGACATACCCATGTTTCACTACCATACAACAAAGTGGGGAGAAGTATACATTTGTACACGGCGATTTTCGCTTCCTTAGACAGGCACTCATTCTTTGATATGCTCCACATGCTACCTACCACTTTCCTTTCAGCATTCGCACGTCTCTTTATCTCCTCATCTATCCGTCCATCTTTCGTAAACTTCTTACCTAAGTACACAAAATCATCCACTTGTTCAATTACTTCACCATTCGCCTTCATCATACAGTTATTCTCCCCAGTCTCCTAATCAGAAAATACTACTTAAGTCTTGCACGCATTGACCCTCAATTTCATTCTCTCTGTTGATTCGCAAAACTTATCTACTATCTTCTGTAATCCCTGTTGACTGTCTGAGATCAAAACAGCATCATCCGCATATAGAAGAACTCGCACGTTTACATATCCAATCAAAACACCGTCGTTTTCACTACATGCGTCTCTAACACATTTATCCATAAATACATTATACAGCCATGGAGACATTACGCATCCTTGCTTTTCACCCCGATTTATTATAAACCAATCACTCAGAATCACTCTTCTTACACTTGCCTTACTATTGTCATACATCACCATTATAACATTCAATAACTGCCCATTCACTCCATAGTCTCTCAAAACCTTCCACAGCTTCTTTCTATTTACTCTGTCATATGCCTTCTCTCAATCGACAAACGCACAGTGCACTTTCTTTCGGATACGCATGCATTTTTCTATCACTTGCTGAAATGCAAAAAGCTGGTCACTACATCATCTCCCAGGCATAAACCCACACTGCACACCCCATATTCTGTCGGAAGTAATATTCCTCCCTCTTTCGATTACTATTTTACTGAACACTTTTCCCGGGATACTCAATAAACTAATGGCCCGATAATTAATACAGTCGGTCTTTCCTCCCTTCCCTTTGTACAACGGAACGATGATAGCATTCTTCCAATTCGCTGGAACAACGGAAACCTGTAAGCATCAATTGTATAGTTCACGCAGCCTACAAATTATTAATTTACACCCACACTTCAACATTTCACTGGATATCCCATCTATGCCTGCAGCCTTCCCATTTTACAATATTCTCACAGCCATTGTCACCTCCTTCTCACTGATATCCTTTTCCATCCTCACATTCTCACATACCACTTCACAAGGCTCATCCTCAACGTCTGCAATATTATTGTACTATTCTTCAAAATACTCCCTCCAGCAGTCCCTGATATTACTCTCGTCCCACATGATCTCTTCACTTTTGTTCTTTACCGCATTCATTCCCCTACCTACACCAATCTTAGCCCTTTTTACCCACTTCCAAAACAGCTTTTTATTACCTTCACAATCACTCTGCATTTTGAAGGTAATAAAAAGCTGTTTTGGAAGTGGGTAAAATGTAACAAAGTGTGTAAAACGTAATAAAGTGTGTAAAATGTAATAAAGTGTATAAAATGTTAGAAAGTGTGTAAAATGTAATAAAGTGTTTCAGATGTAATAAAGTGTGTAAAATGTAAAAAATAATGTTTGACAAAGAGGGCAGATGATTCGAATGAGTCAGTGCAATTGAGTTTTCCTTTTTGTTTTTTTTTAAATTTTCAATGAAATCAAATGAATCCTCGGAAGTAATGATTAGAGAATTTCTTCCTACGGGGAAGTATATATATATATAGGGGTACAAAGAAATAAAGGGATAGAGGATTAAATCGAAGTCGTCATTCGTTCCTATTGAATGGCGAAGGATATCATTGATGGGCCTCTAGTAGTCGGCATGTTTCATAAATGGGGTGCCTGAATGAAACTAATTGTCCTCCAAAGAATTGGGCTCGCAGGAGTAGGACAGAGAGAGAAAAATAACTGCTTGAAGTAGGGATTTAGAGGGCCAGAATTAACTCTCCACGGTGGGAAACTATTTTAAACTCCGAGTTTCTTGATTCTTTTTCGATTTCATTAATCCCTTATGAGCATCATCAATGGCAATGAGAGCATCTCGTAAAAGCTAAAACGAACAGAAAAGCAATGTAATAATGCCCTTTGTATGCACAAGAGAGCCATCGCCACGTTCCGTTCTGTATCAGTGAGCTTACTCTCACCTAAAAATTAAAATAAATTATTTTATTAATATAGTTATGGGCCAGAGCGTAATAAAGAAAATAAGAGTGCAATATTTACGCGCTAAACTAAATTGAGTGGAACACCTCCAGGCCTAAAGTTTTCCATGAGTTACTCATATCCAATATTCTGGGGCTTGATTTTTATGCCTTATTATTTTCCTTCTGCTGACGATAGCGGTAAAACACCTCACAAGCCAAAAGAACTCATGAATTTTTTCTGGTATTTGACATATCCACCGTCACAAAAGAACAACCAGATTTTACACTTGCGAACATGGCTCTTGCTCACGTAGAGCGATAAGATTTGCCGCGCTCGAAAAGGCGACATTACTCACTTCAAATGAAACGCCGAGCGACGACACTCGGCCAATATTCAATCAAGGAACAAAGATTCCATCCCACGGTCACTCGAAAGCGTCCAGACACGTCGCTCGCAAGTCATAAGGAATCATCGGATTCCTACTTTCCGAAATTTTCCTCCCAATCCGGCATTTCTCTCCTCTTTTGGGTCTTCCCGAAAATCAGATAGCCTCTCAAAAGAGACGCACCGCCACCGTTGCCTTCACACGCGCTGGCATCCGGGGGCGTCCGAATAGAAAGAAACGAAACGCGGGGGCCATGGGAGAGGGAGACGGGCGGGTGGGTGGGTGGAAGAAAAAGAGACGGGTGGACGCGAGTCTTGAGGGGAGTGGGAACAAAACGGGTGAGAAGGGGATTTCGACTGCGTCTCTCGACCGACCCTCTTCCCAAACCTGGAACCTCAGGAAGAACTTCGAGTGGGGGGGAAGGTGTCGGAGGGAGGAGGAGGATAGTGAGAGAATCACGTCACGAAACCCCACCATTCCCTCTCAACATTGTCTTATCCTTCTCTTCGGCCCTTCCCCGGAACCTTCCGGGCGGCTTACACTCCTACCACAAGGGGAAACCTGAATTTGTGTATTTCTCCCCCGTTCCTCCTTCCAGGGGCACGCAATGCTTTGGCGGAGGCCTCCGGGCGGCGGCGGCGTCGGAGGCGATGCCTTAGGAAGATCCAAGTTAATGAGGAACGCACCGCCCCCGTGTGCCTCACACCTTCCGCCGCACGGCCTTTAAGGGAAGTGGGGGGGGGGAGAAGGGAGGGAGGGAGGATTGAGAGAGGCAAGATAGGCGGGAAGGCAAAGAGAGACGTCCCTCTCTTCTCCCGAAATCAAAGAGAGGGAGCCGACGGGTGCCGGAACGAGGGGCACGTGACGGCGACACGCCGCCGAGTGAGCGGGGGCGTTCCGAGGTGAGGGGCGGGCGGGAGGGGATTCGAAGACGAGGATTCGAAGACGAGGATCCGCAATCGGAGGAGAAGATGAAGGGGGGCCGAACGAACCGTGTGGGAACGAGGGCTGTAAGTGTGGGGAAATGAGCGCGAGAGTATAGGTATCCTATGAGATCGAAGAGGGATGACGAAAAGGTGTGGTGGTTCATTTGGCAGAGGCGTACTCGCTTATCAAAACCCCACATCAGTTGGATCATCATGAGTTAAAAGTGGGTAGACTTAGGAGGCTAAAATGGAACTGTTATTTTCTACAGAATAAAAGAAGGGAGTATTTGCGAGAAAAAAGCGAAAATTTATTTCACCTAAGAGCCAATAAAATGTTCAAGAGGGGAATACAAGGAGAGACGAGATTTATATGGTTGTGATGAATTTCATTCGCCCATCTTCACAGGCATCATCTATATGGTGTTTGGGATGGCTTGATACTTTCATTCCAATGGGATCGAGTTAGAATTCCGGTAGGGGGGAAGATATTTCATCGAAATCCCAGTCCCTTGCGGGATGGCATATAAAATACAATACCCCGTCCATTATGTGGTAAGTCAAATGGTGGTTCCCAGGAGACTTTTGTTAAGCCAAAGCAATCGCCGATGAAAGGTTTTAGCCCTTCCTCCATTCTTCAAAGAGTAATTTTCTGACCATCTATACTGTCCTGCATGGTACAGCTATCGGTCACACTCCAAGATTACCAGCAACCAATATTCACTCGTAAACATTACGAATATCAATGAAATTTTGCATACTGGTAGTACACCGATGCTTGCCCAAACTTAAGTTAATAGTGACTCAATATGTCTGGTATTTTTTTCTCAGCGGTATTTAAATTCAAATATTATTTTGGTAAAAACATCCGTCATCCTCACACAAGTTTTATGCTCTCCTAGATTCTTGTTTTTCCCGATGCCCATCTTTTTTTATTCAACGCTTTTGCATGTCTGTTAATTCTATTTATAAGATCTTCCCTTGAGTAATATCTTCCTTTACGTTACAAACAAATCTTTCGCACCGATGCAATTTCTGTTCATACTACCTCTCTTCATTGCAATAACTGATTTTCGATTTGGCATTTTTCTATTATGCAAACATTTTATCCTGGTTTCTCATTTTGTTTGCCGATTTTAACCTCAAAATCCTACGCTAGAGCCCTGTGAACGAAATACCCATCATTCTCTAGCCTTGGCTGATAACTCTTATTAAAAATCTCGGGCTTCTGCCAAACCTTCTTTTTTCACACGTACATTGGACATGTATAAATTACTCCGTATCAGGCTTTTCCTGCTCTTAATTTCAAAAAGCCTCTGCAACCGTAGTTACTTAACTTACAAGGCATGTGAAAGATTTATAATTTTTTTGCTCAATGTCACCTTACCTTTAACAACCAGGTAAAGAATTATTTGGTTTGTTTGTAAAATCACATGGTATCCCGATCCAATATTTTCAGGTTATCAGGTGCAAATGCATGCTTGAGTTTTGAGTTGACGTCAGTTTCTTCTTCATCGCAGGAGGCGCCTTCAGGTTGAAATCTTCACTCTCCTCTCCGACCTGTAGGATAGGAAAACAATCGAAAAATCTTCGACTCGAGGGTAGGGAAAAATCAAGAGTTGAAATACGCTATGAAAAAATCACTTGACTACGGTCAAGTCGAGTGATTTTTTCATAGTGAATTTCAAACCTTGGTGTATATGCACCCGTGCGAGTTAATTCGTACCATATTATTTGTACATGCATTGAATAGGAATAGGGAAACATGTTTAAACTTCACCAGCAAAAATATTCCTCAATTTTAAATTTATGACATCTTCCATTTTCTGTATTTAATATAAGACAACCAAAAGAATAGAGGAAGTCAATCTTCAAGTTAGAGTTACCAATAGCAAAAAAATAATTATTCAAATAACGCAAAATCTGCGTGACGTGGAGGCCTCAAACGGCGTAGGTGCATGACAGAATGAGAACCTATTGGCTCAATTCAACCGAAAGCATACCCACGGATTCTTCACCTTTCTATTCCACTCAGACCATACATTTTCTTTTATTAACGTGGATATAGCTCGGGTCCTACCACAGGATATTCCGAAAAGAAAGATTATTTTAGAAATATAATTAACTAGAATATGGTTTCCTCTGAATTTCAATAGGGAGGAGAAAAAAATAAAGTTTCAGCATGTGGCATTCAAAATGCATGCACGATAGTTGCGAAAAAAACAAGACAAACCTCGGGGCATTACTGATAAATTGATAATTTAACCAAGGCACCAAGTGCCTTGGGCACGAGTAACCATTAGAGAGAATCAAATGCAGCGTGGGTGAAGCAAATAGATATTTTCATTGTTAAAATAGTGAAAAAATTATCAAATTTAGAGGCAAAATTCAAATTTTAGGAAAAAACACAGAAAATTGGGCAATCTATTGCCCGAATCAAAGACTTAATTGGTTCACTCATTCTATGCTAAAAATTTAAGACCAATACTATGATTACATCTACATATGCATACTACCCTGCGAGCCGCCGCTTGGGCGTGTGGCAGGGGGTGTTAGGACACCAACCGTGTAAAATGTAAGGGATAAGGTTTTAGGAGGTTAAATGGTGACATGAATTCTCGGAGTGTATTTAGTGGACCTCTGTTTTTATTGTGGTCGCTAATTGTGAGCAGAAAGATCTGTTCAGCAATGTATCCATTTAGTTTTATCGCATCTGTCAGACCTAGAAATGCAGTGGGGCGTCATGATAGTATTCTCTGTGTCGCTCTGGAACATACCAATTCTGAATTTCTCAAGCAATCTAAGCCTTGCGTGTAGCCTCCGAGTCTCTAGGGGCTCCCAACTTAATCCGTATAAAAGTTGTGCAACACCATACGTTCGCACGTAGCAGTTTTTAACGAAGCGTGCAGCTTTTCTTTGTATTTTATTAATTTTTTGGTTTAATCTTTATGGCCAGGGTCCCGAATTCTCGCGGCGCAATCGAGGCGTGGCCTAACCAGAGCGAAGTAACATCTTAGCGAAATCGAAGGATCTGGGTTCGATTCCCAGTCCAGGCGAATGATTTTTCCTCTGTGAATTTCACATGATTGTGTGATCACTAGCGGTTGACTCCGTTAAAGTTACTGCGCGGCTAGTTCCGTAGTTCTGAAAAAAAGTATGGGAAATTTAATGGAGAAAAATGAAAAAGATGAGCATTGAATCAAATGCTGACATTATGAGAGTAAAAGTAATTATGGGATAAAAACGACGTTTTTTATCCCATAATTAACTTTTGAATTGTTACTTGTCTACCACACCATGGAGAGCCCTGGGGCTTCTCTTATACCTATAAAATATGTCCTTTCCAGTGATAGTATGTACCTTAATGCTATTTTTTCAGTTTGTCGGCTCATTAAATATGAGGTAACACTAAAACACCAAATTGAGGCCACAGGGCTTTTCAGGATCCCAACCATAATTCTTAGCTATAAGAGCTTAAAATGACTTCAGCGGTTTTACACATACATCTCTAATAAAGTGGAAAGTTAAGCGATATTCAACAACCCTCAATAGCCCCACTTAGTTGCTGTTGGACCTCTGAATTCTTTCAAATATATCCTGATAATCATTCAGGGTCCTATAGAACATGTGTACAGCATCTTGCTCGAATCCGTCAGAGGTGTGGTGTGTTGCTTGTTAAAAGAATTTCAATGTAATGAGCATATACCGTTGAATTTACCTCACTTAACATAGAACATACGTATCTACCACTTACTCCGGCAGAAATATGCTCATGTGTTTTGGCCCATCTACAAAAAATAGTTAAAAGTATATTTTATAACGGCCACTTGTGAGCTGTGTTACTTTAGAAGTTCCATCTATAATGAAAGTTGAATGTGGGTCGAAACCTCTACATACTTACTCATATTGTTAAATTTCTGACACCAAATATGGTGGAAGGCGAAAATAACTAGTTAAATGTGGAAAATTAAATACTTTGCGGAGTCAATTTGAAGTGGAGGTCGTCCAGTAAAAACGGATAATCTACAGATGAGGTCACATTAATTCTGCCCTTATATTATTTCTTTCGAATTATAATGTTGAGGTTTGCCAATGTTACTAAAGACTGATATTTTCCGCTCTTATGAGTGCAGTGGTTTCACCATGAAAGACTTGGTCTAGCTCAAGGTGATGCTTTTATATATACATATTTGTCGTAAACCATGATGGGATTAATAAGAGTAGTCTGAAATACCTTTTATAAACACCAGAAATATCTCTACTGCGGAAATGATGCTGACCGTTTAAACAAATTTCCTATTAAAAGCTGTCAATTGAATGCTTCCTTGACCTTATTGAGTGTTTCTGGCTTAAATAAAACAAGAGCGGGTGAAATTGATTGGTATCACCATGCTGAATAATTCTTTCTGTTTTTACAACACGCAGTAGATACTCCATAAGGCAGATTCACGTTTATAAGAATTTCCATTCAATCATAATCCTAATCCATAATCCAATATCCTGAACTCAACTTATCGATAAGAATCGGCGTTTGGATGCTTGCGGCAAAAGCACAATTCGATATTTGGTTGAACCTCGAGGCCGCGGAAGCAAAATGGTAAAATACACAGGCGGACACGAATGTGAGAAAAGGAGTAGGTATATCAAGAATATGCATTGTTGCCAATGGTCTCTATTTTATACATTGCATGAGCCATTAATGAAATAAAGGAAAAAATGAAAACAGGAAAGAATGGCATGAAAACATGACAGTAAAAAATCAGCATGCTGAGCTTTGCAGATGACATAAAAATTCTTCCTGAGTATAATGAAAATTTGACGAGAATGCTGAACGCAATGAGCAAAACAATCAGTATATTCAACAAGGCGATAAACATTAAGAATATCAAGTTGATAAATGAAATAAAGAAGACAGAATCACTGCTAAACTTGGGAAGCAGGATCATCGCCGATGGATGAAGCAAAAAAAAGACATGGTGAACAGAATCCCAAGCTAAGAAGGCATTTTACCAGAAAATAAGTCTTGAGACAGCTGGCAACACCAGCCAAAAAGTAAGAATGAACTTAATTAAAACATCAATTTGAGCCATGCTCTTGCATTGCAGTAAAGCCTGGATAGCAACACTACATGGAGGGAGATAGGAAGCAATGGAAATGTGTTGTCACCTAACAATTGTGAAGATTAAATGGATGGATAAAATCACTAACGAAGAAGTCATACGATAATATGGAGAGTTAGAGAGAGAGAGAGAGAGAGAGAGACTCTACGATGAGGAAGATATAAACTTATTGGGCACATTTTGCGACACATCAGCCCAATGAAGACAATAGTGGAAGGAAATATTAATGGTAGGAGTTATAGAGGAAGACCAAGCATTGGGGACATCATGAAAATCTTTAAGAACGTCAAGTGAGTAATTACGAGGAATATAGCGATTGACAGAGAAGAAAGTCGAATGGATCGTTGTTGAGGACCATTCTTTGAATTGATGACTGCCGATGAAGAGGACACATTTAACTATTGGGGTGAATTAACGGGGTTAATTTATTAATTCGCTAAAATATGAGCATAAAGATTTTCTAAATCTTGATCGAATTCCATAAACTGCATCCATGCTCATGTTCACTCATGTATTAGGTACGCTTTAGATAGTGAGATCGAGATAGTTCCCCAGTCATAATGGATACCATATACGAATTATACGTTTTAATTTCAGCAGCTGTAGGAAGCATGAGTTAAATATTGAATTATTAATGGAGCAATAATATACTTTAATATGATTGAAATTCTAAGTAATTAAGTAAAAAGAGCTACATCAGTCTTTAACTTGACTTATTTTTACTGGAGTGTTTGAAATTCCACCATGGAAGGTTTCTGCGATCCTGAAAAAATTACGGAGGTGACAATATTATCTATTTTCAAAGATAGTTGAGGAAATATACAAACTCCCCGTGTTATAAATTCCCCGTTAAAAAAAATTATATCTCTCTGCAGTCCATACACGTACCATTTTTCATGTATAAGGGCTGGTATTTTCCGTCAAAAATCTCTGAAAGTAGTTTGGTGAGGGGTTGATATATTGATAACTTCAAATGGGTGATACAATATTCTTTAAAACGAGACAAAATTCGTTGATTTCTAGGCGAAATGATATTTCACTCAAACTACCTTCACCTCTCAGTATGGTAGTCTATTCGAGGAGGTACAGAATGGGTGGCCTTAACCGATTAAGGTGGATTTGTTAGTGGAATGCCAACATCTATCTTTCACAGCGGACATGCTCTCGTCCCATCTCACGTTTTCATATTTTAGCTCGAAGCTTCTCCCCGCCTGCCGTCACACGTGCTACCCATTACTTAAATCCGATCCATGAAGGCTATTCTATTTCTTCCTCTTCCCCGCATATCCGTCATCCTACCCACTCACGGTTTACAATGTAGTTGCGTTGGGAAGGCAATTGTGTCGAGTGTTCATTACATTTATCCCCACTTTTGTATTTTCGACGACCAGTCATTGAAAACACACGTTTCGTAACTAGCAAGGTACGAGCCATTTATAAGTCTTCTTCTCCTTCAAAAACTGCTCTTAAATCCAACATCGCCTCCAGATCCGCTTTGTCCTCTCTATGTTTCTCCCAACCTTTTTACACCTCCTGAAACTAACCCGGTCACTCTTCCTTGGTCTGAGCGTCTCGTTTACATCAATGTCCCCGAGCTACATACTTCACCCATTTGTAATTCCTTCCCTTTGCCCGTTCCACTCAGAACTTAGACCATTTATAATGATACAATAACTATCTGGATCGGCATATTTTTAAAAATTCAAATAGAGGGAAAATTATTTCAAAGGAAATACTTCCAAAATGCGAGAGAAGTCAAAATCACTGGTTATCGAGTCGTTGACCATAAAACTTAAAAACATGCTTCTTAAGATTTGAAAAAAGGGTGACACTGTTGCTGGTGGTTCCAAATTTTAAGAAAACTCTTACTGACACGAATCAGTTTGAAACATGATTCATTAAGTTGAGAAAATATTTATAATACATAATTTATTTGAAATTTAGTTTAGTTGAAATAAACTTACTAATATATACATCAGCATACTGATCTGCAAGCCGCCGTGAGGGCTCATATTTTTAAAAAATCCGGGTGGTGTAAACTACCAGCTTGCTGACAGTGGAAGAAAATTGCACGGGGAATCAAAATGTATCGTAGCGCAATACTTATTTTTTCTTCCCCTAGCATTGTATCGTATTCTTTTACAAAGAAGGGAAATACGCAAATTTAATCGCCTCATTTTAAATTGCTATTCCCATTACACATTTTTTCTCATTTGCTTCTCCTGCATATATTCATTAAGACCAAACTTTCAGTTGAAAGTTCTGAGCAGCCCCATTGTAGAAAAGCACATAACTACGATATTACTATAAGTTAAGAAAAAAATAACTTCCTAAAAGGTGGTCTAGAACATTTTCACAATTAAAAAAATGACTGTAATTTTTAATGATAAAATAAAAGATTGCTTAGAGTCATCATTTCTGAATAGCAGCTCATTTATTCAAAACTATTATAGATACTTTTGGGAGTGATAGTAAAACAACCGTAGGTTGTACATTTTCACTCTTCATTTTTTCATTCCATGCAGCAATACTTCTTTATTGAGATTCAACTAAAAGTTAGGGGCATTTTTGACGGGTTTGATAAGAAAAGATAACGATTGATGATAAAAAATTAACTCTACCCTGTGAGATACGAAAATACTATAACATGAAACACTTTGAAGAGTTCGGGAACCGTGAGTGAGTCGCATATTTTAGACCCTTGAGCAACAAAATAGTTCAAAGGGTATTCCAATCCCTCCGGCTTCATTCTTCGCCCGAATTTCTTTGCCTTTTCCGTCCCTAGCCAATCCTTCCGGCACGACTCGGCGAAATACATTCCAACGCCCCCCTCACTCATTTGTCTGCATCCCATCAGCACTCCGGATCTCCACTTGCGCCCCCTTACATCACTCCCTCTCGTCCTTTGTTCTGCCTCCGACACACTCCCCCTCCCCCACAGCTCAGACCTTTTTCTTCCCTTTGGTCCCACAGAATACCCATCTCTCAACCCAATCCTCCGCGATTGGCGAGCATGACGCAACGGCGCGGCATATCAACCCCCCCGAACGTCACCGATGAGGGAGTTTTTTTGTAGCCTTGTCGATGCTCTTAAAACCTTCTCAACCAACCTCAACCAAACTCAAACTCAAACTGAAACACTTCGTCTCAAGATACAGACGCAAGAGTTCGTGTGTAGTTGCAATCCCGAGAGAAATATTTCTACCGAACTAACCATCCAAAAGCTGACAGATTTCTCTCGGCAGCCTCTGACTCCACTCCGCATCTTAGAAGTTTATCCAACGTGATCAAAGTATCTTTGTACCCCCAAAAGCTATTGCATTACTCCCCATTTACTGTTTTAAAAAGTTCCCCCATTTTCCACTCTTTTCGTCTCCAATTTTAAGTGATATTTATTTAACAGGATTTTCTACTCGCCGTTTCCATGTCTAGCGCCTAAAAAGTAACAGTAAGCTAGGATGCCTTGTAGGATTGGATATTTGGGAAGGTGACCCACAGCCAAGGTCATTTGTGCCATAGGGGATAGGTAAGGGAGGAAGGGTGGATAGAAACCCGGCGTCGGCATTAGCCTGCTCTTAACGCTAGGCGCCAAGGGGACCACATACTTGAAGTGCCCTCCGCAGGAAACTCAAGTAGGGATCGAGTTTCGGCTGAAAAACATCCTCCTCTGCAGGGATATGAATCCTGACCGTCCGTATGGTTAGCCAGTACGCTAGCCACCACACTAACCCAATAGGATGCCTTGTCAATTGCTGGTCAACTTAGATACCGATTGCGTTCCTCGCAAAATTTGGGCCAATATGCTTATGCCTTACCTTCTTTACCCTCGGGCGTTTCTCTCTCCGAGCCTCGAGTATCGAGAATACGAAAAAGAGGAGCGAATTAAAAACAAAAAATGTGACGGAGCACCTGCTTCCTCCCCCCCCTCCCTTGCCACCATCACTCCCCCTCTTCCGTAGACTCCTTAAATTCACGTCTTAAGGGCCAAGCGTGTGTGTAAGGGCCAAGCTCTCTTGGAAGCGGTCTCTCCGGGATGGGAACGAGAGAAGGGGTCGAGGTATGGGACGGGAGGGAAGGAACATCGTTCGGAGTAATTATATAATCACCTGGTGCGCCGTCGTCGCGGCCGACACGAGTCGTTTTGCATATTCCAGCACGCTCCCGGGGAGAGAGAAGGGGTGTGTAGGTCTCATTCCGTGTCTTCTTCCCGTTTAATGATACTGTCGTCTTCGACTCTATTCCGGCTCGGCGACTCCAACCTTCAGTCACTCACTTCCTCCACCAAACTCCCTTCCTGCGCTTCCTCTTCTCATTCTGTCGTTTCCCCTCAACCCCCCGCCCTCTAAACCTTCCCCCGAAATTTTGGTCTAAATTCCTTAATCGTGGAATGTAAACCCCCATTGTTTCCGTGGAGAAAATAGGTAATTTTGGGGACCTGGCGGTGTATCAATTTTTTTTGTGCCGGAAGCACGTTCCCTCTAGCCAGGATAAGGGAAAGATAGATAATTTATTTCTGAAAATTTTTCTCAAGTGAGAGTAGTTTTTTGTTAATTGCTTTGAAGCAAGAGAGGACGAATAAAATTGGCCTATAATATCGCTCGTTTCAGCGGAAAATTGAATCCGTTGTTCATTTCAGTCGTTCGGTGAAGGTGGATGTCAAAATTATTCCATTATTCTGTTATGTATCCAACAAATATTCCGCTCTACACGACAATATACGAGAAAAAATATGTAGCTACCTAATGTCCGCACGAGTAAAAGAATGTTGGATGTATCAAAATAGATTGGGAAACCCTCTGTTTCAAAATTAGTTTCGGAGCTCCAACATTATTTCAGCGCGAAGAAGAGTAAATAATAACTCAACCCTTTATAATTACCTCTCTTGGGCATTTGGAAGCTGCCCTCATACGACTACAAAGAAACTATCGTAAATAAAAAGTGGCTAAGAGACATACAGACACTTTCTAGTACGCTTCTGAATCTACATAAAATACCATTTATAAAAACCTGGTCAGCAAATTTCAAAGTTAACTAAACAAAATCACACGCTCTTAAGCAAGTAAGTCTTTACTCTAATAATTCGCCGGGAACACCTTAAATCTTCAATTTATCTATAGTATTTTTTTTAAAAATGAGAGGCCAAAAATGTATAGCATATTTCTTTCCCGACTTTAATTTGCTCGAATCATTTCAAACTTTACGGTAGGCACCTAGTAACTAATTTTTTCAAACTAAATTCCACTTAAGAGAGGAAATAGAGAACATTTTGAAGTTTCAGATGTATTCTTCATCACGTTAGAGAAATGCTTTTCGTATTTTTAGCATTCTCAACAATCTGTCGCATCATGCGTCATCTAACTAGCATAAATCTTGAGATAAGGCGCTCATGTATACCGATTATATCAACTCACAGAACTATATCAAAATCATTTTATAAATGTCGACTGAGGATAATACTCCTAAGATGTATTCGTCATGTCATGACGCACCAACCAGATGAGCATTTTATAGAACCCTTTGAGCCAACCACTTGATGCACGCTTCCCCTGCAATTGACTATTAGTTAATGTCACATGACCCATGTTCAAGTATAACTACCTAAATATCTAATAATTATTAACTGCATATGAATATTCGGTGAACTGCTGATTCCGGCTCTTTAACTCATTTGAGTATGCAAATCGGTATTCATCGTAATAATCTTATGACCACAAATATCGTTTACCAAAGATTTCTATTCTGAATCTGTTTGCTGAGCATCTTATTTTTAAGTTTCCCAAAAATTTTCTAAACATTCATTTTCCAAAGTCGGATGTACATCGAAGCGTACCTATGAAATAATAACAACCAATAATCCCTTTCTTATTATGTAGATACTAACCATCTAGCTGCATGTGACCGTATTATCTAGCATGTCTCCATTAAATATCCTAGTTGCATGTCAATAGCGCATGTTTGGTGATCTTCACCCCCTGCCACACACTCTCGTGGTGGCTCGCAGGGTATTACGTAGATGTAGATGTATGAAAGGATCTCCGATGGGAAGAAAGAGGTTATCTCAAGCATCAGATAATGAGCCTCCGACGCGCGTCTTAATTAGGCCTAAAAGCCCAGCAGACCGCAAAACCTAGCATGCTGGCTGTCCACAGCCCCCACTCTCCTCGTATATATGTACAATCGACTTCCTTCGCCCCGAGTAAGTAATCCACCCCAGCGAGTGACGTTAATGAAAAGCAAATACCTTTTCACTCAGTACCTGTAAATACCGTTGTGGGATTAAAGGATACCCATTCTTGTAACACATGCCGTTTTCGTGTCTTCATTTCGTTTTCATCATGTTCGCATCATACCCTGTGCAAATTTTCAACCCTCGTACGGATTCCTGAATTTCGTAACGCAAACAGATTCTCGGGCGCCGCTCCGTCGCTCGATCGCCATAGAGTTAATGTCACATGACCCATGTTAAAGTATAGCTACCTATCTATCTATCTACCTAAGTATCTAACATATATTAGCTGCATATGAGTATTCGGTGAACTGCTGATTCTGGCTCTTAAACTCATTCGAGTTTGCATAGCGGTATTCATCGTGAAAATTGTCTCTTTGTCTCAGGTAAAACATTGTCTCTTTGAAATGTAAAAATCGTTTATTTTCCATATCCCATGTGATTATTTACGATGGAATGAAACTGACACGCATCTTAAAGAGTAACATAGAATGAGGTCAATTAAAGAGCAAAGGTTTCCTCGTATATATGGCAAAGAGAAAAATTTTAGTAAATTTGTTTCAGCATACATTATAAATCTCATGGGAGTTATTATGGTTTCTAAAGTCACAGATCAGAAATATTTGCCTTTTCATCGTGCACAAGTAGCATTGCGAAAGCTTGATTTATTTCTCAGGTTTCCTCGCAACTTGTCTTTCCAGTGGTATACTTTGGACACTAGAAATATACCTTTTAGCCCTTTACGAACGTATTTTGTCCATTCGTACCAGTACGTGTTTCATCATCACATTTTTGCCAATACTTCCAGGACACTATGCCGACAGTCTAGCTTATTTACTTTACACAGAAGATTTAGTCAAATTATCAAGACATGGTCAGCAATTCTGCACACGTCTAAAACATTCATGAAAAATTAAATGGCAATTTGTTTGTTTACTCTTGAAAGTGTAGGACTAAACCATTAAATACATCTATGAGTCATAATTAGCGGCATTGTAGTGTATATTATTAATTTTTGTTTACTAAATTTCTCAAAAATCGATGAGTGCTCGGCACGATAGCAATTAGAAAGAAAATTCACCGGTATAATTTGCATATAATTTTTTTGCATAGACCCCACTTTTGTTATTCCATTGTATTTCAATTTCCGATCCAGCTGAAGGGTTGCTGAAAAATTCTAAGTGACATTACGTTTACTCCCATGGTGAGGCCTACCAACGTTGCGTATGATTCTTTATAGTCAATTTTGGAGTGCTCTAGCCCCGATTATTTAATCCATTACGAAATTCCAAAAAGAAACTCTGGAAAAATCCTTCGTCCAAAAAATCTTCATTCCGTACTTTTCCGGCTTATGCGGAATAAATTACCGCAAAGAACAACGATCTCTAAACCCAACTAACTGCTCATCGACAGTAATGTACATACTAGGGGGATAATACTTTCCGAAATTCAAATTTATCGCATTCCAAATGGACGGTTAGGGTGCAAGCACATCAGCCCTCCTTTAATTCCTATCCTGTCGCTTTATCGTCAAACAACAAATACCTAACAATATCTTGATGCAAACTGTTGACACACCTAAACCGACCTAGTACAATAGGTCAGTACAAATTATCTACACCAAAGGACTACTTACTTTGAAAGACCTCAAATGCCTGTCTGATATCAGGAGTCCAAAAAATTCAATCGGCATTTTTTGGCCTCCTGGACTACGAGAGTTGGTGTCTCGTATCCTCGTACGGATTGAGTTTCAGAACCTTCTTCGTCTTGTCTGCAAATCTGTTGAATGAAATATATATATAAGTATATATATACATATATATATATAGATATATAGGGATAAGTGAGGTCAATTGCGTCATTTAGGATTGGTTTGCAGGCTCGTTAAAGATGTTATTTGGGAATGAAAGACGACGAGTGGAGAGAAACCTGACTTCGGCATTAGCCTCTTCTCGATGAATGCCGCCAAGGGAAGCACAATTTTTCGAGTCATGGGACGGATGAAGTGTTATATTTGAAATGCTCCCCACAAAGCAGCCAGGTAGGGATCAGATTTCCTCGGAAAAATGTACGCCACTGCCACGACCCTAACTTAAAACTCAAGTCACCGGGATGGTAAGACGGAACTCTAACCAACTCACCAGGTTTTCCCGAAATTTTCGATGCAAGGAATTTATTACGTAATATATGATCATAATAAAAACTTTACCTTCGCTTTTTTAAAATTAAAAATTACTTGTGTGTTTGTGACATTCGAATGAAACTCGTAGGTACATCTCATCGAGTTCGGAGTTTCCTCGGTAACAGTTGCCCCAGTCCCCATGAATGTAACCCGACCTGCGTAGTTGGTGTCTCGTATCCTCGAACGGATTGAGTTTCAAAAGTTTCTTCATCTTGCTTGCCACCTCTCGAATGAAATGGACACATGCCATCCAGTTTTAAATTACAGACCAAGGAAAATAGTCTCTTTTCTCGCCTCTTGTGCGCATCGTGTTGGATATCAAGTTTCCGCGAGGTACATTACTTTTGGAAAATGATACCCAATAGGAGCTTAGTTTGCTTAAAAATAGGCGACACAGGACAAGGGGAGCTTCTTGTTTCGTCTGAATTTGAAACGTTTAATTAGTCCAAATTGGGGTGTATCTAATACTCGTGAGAAGGGAGGCTTGTCATGAAGCATTCCTCAGTAGTAGTGAGTTTCATTGAAGTAAATCGTATGTGTAATATCCGGATACTTGATGGAAATTTTGAATTGTACCTGTAAACTTTACCTTAATTTTATATAAGAGTGAGCGCTGAACATCTATGGTCAAACAATTTTTTTACGACTTTTTGTGGTACTCGAGCTTTATTAGACACAGCCTCGACTCGACTCGAGGCTCAACCTTCGACTGAGGCTCAACTCTCGACTGAGACTCAACCCTCTCACTGCGAAACCTCTTCTGTGGTGCGAATTTCCACAGAGAAAAAATCATCCGCCTTGACCGGGATTCGAACCCGGATCCCCGGTTCGAATCCCGGTCAAGGCGGATGATTTTTTCTCTGTGGAAATTCGCACATTTGTGCATTGCGGGTGACTCCGTAAAAGTGAAACTCCGTGGCTAGTCCCGGATAGCTTAAAATTTCTCTTCTGTGGTCTTCTTCATAATATGTCCAATGTTTACATTTTTAATATTTCATTAGTTTAAAAATAAGAAGTTGCGTTGATTTATACCGAAATTTGACTGGAATGTAAAAATTTATTTTACTCTCATACCTGCCTTATGAATTGTAGCAAATTTACCGTCAAATCTCGAGGACGTACTTCGCAATGAAAAGGAAATGTTTTACAGCTTGTGATTAAATTTGAACGAACGAAACGATGGCAAACGACAAAACAGAGAAGGTATAACCTAATCAAAAAGGGAGATGTCCATGATGGAGGGAGAAAATATTATGTAAACAGCTGTTCATGATTTGATATATCTTATGGTTTAGAGAATAGTAATTATTTTTATTTTCACTACCTATATCAAGTTATCAAGTTTAACAATGAATTAGAATATATTAACATATATTCCACTTTTTATAGAACTATTCTTAACCAGGCAAAATGAGGTTTGTGGAAGGTGAGTCCTATCTTCCATCCTGAAAGAGTTTGGCCCTTTTTAATAATCACAAAAGTAGCAATAATATTTTTTCTTTTAGGTTACGGAAAATCAAGCAGAGATTTCAAGAGTAACTATTGGATATTCAGATCTAAACTTTAATCCTGATCCTGAACCTGTTTTGGTAAAAGATATTCACTTGGAAAATGACACTGGAAAGTGGCCGGAATTTTTGACCCCTAGTGATATTGACTATTGCATTAAAATGAATACTTAATATAAAACTTCAGAACTGTGACAGTAATTTATTTGAGAGCAAATCTTTCAAACAATGTGATAGAGGTAAATATTATACAAGAAAGTGTCAAACAAGTCTTTTTTTGTGAAAGGGCCGAAACGGCGAGATCATAAAACGTTCGTGGTTATCGTGGTTATGCTTTTCTCCCAGCAATGGTCGTGTGTACTGCTATGTTTGCAAAATTTTCTCCACAGCACGATCACAGTTCATACATGGCGGATTTTGTGATTGGAAAAATGCTTTAGCACGTTTGATTAAACACGAAACCTCCAAAAACCATTTGAATGCAGTAATGGATTATGCAGGACTCTCTAAAACAATTGGTCGTATCGATCAAGAGCTAACTCAACAAGCAGAAGACTTAGCTAAGTACTGGCGAGAAGTTCTCAAGAGATTGATAAGTGTGATAGTTTTCATCAATGAAAGAGGCCTAGCATTTAGAGGTGAAAATGAGACACTCGGGTCACCAAAAAATGTGAATTATCTTGGAATTTTGGAACTTGTAGCTGAGTATGATGAGTTTTTGAAAAACCATATAAAAGCACATGGAAACCGAGGAAGTGGCCACTCAAACTATCTGTCATCAACAATTTGTGAAGAAGTTGTGCAACTAATTGGCAAACAAGTTTTCAGTGAAATTATCTCTCGTATCAAGCAGTCGAAATACTACTCTATATCTTTGGACTCAACTCCAGATGAAGGTCATGTCGATCAGCTTACTTTGATTTTCAGATACTTAGAAGACTACACCCCTGTTAAAAGGTTTTTAACATTTATGCCTAACCAAAGGCACAAAGCTAAAGATATGTTTCAAGGCTTGGATAAATTTTTGAAAGACAATGATTTGGACATTAAGAATTGCCGTGGCCAGTCTTACGATAACACTTCATCAATGAGCGGAAAGTACAATGGTCTACAAGCATTGGTAATGGGAGAAAATAATTTGGCAGCCTTGTTGTGCAAGCTGCAGCCGGATGCTGTCTGAGTGCTGTAAGCTTTTTTGACTTTTTGGAGGAACTTTTTGTATATTTTACCGCTTCAACTCACAGGTATAAGATTCTTACTGACTGCCTAAATAAACAAGAAACTGATGATCGTGTTCTCGTGCCAGAAAGGACAACAACAACACGGTGGTCATGCCGAGCAGATGCTACAAAAGCCCTTTTACGAGGATATAAAGAAATTAAGGATGCACTTGCTGAAAGTTCAGAGGACGAAGAACAACCTGGTAAGTCTCGAATCGCTGCTCTAAGTTTGTACAACAAAATGTTAAAGCTGAAAACAGGGCTGTATACAGTATTTTGGGATGACATTTTGGGTCAAGTGAACAAAAACAGTGAAACCCGACAAAACCCAAGGTTAGATGTTAACACAGCTCCCTCCACTCTAACATAAGTCAAAACCTTCATAGAAAGGAAACGGGACTGCTTCAAATCCTATGAAGAAAAAGCTATCAAGTTAACCAATTGCACGGAATATGAATGCGAAACAAAGCGCAAACGAAAAATTAATGTACGTTTAGCTCCTCTGGACTGTGCGCAAGCTCCTGAAGTTGACTTGACACCATCAGACAAATTTCGAACCCAAAATTTCATACCCGAAGTAGATCAACTTGAGAGTGAGCTGAGAAAAGCACTTAAGGCATACAAACTTGTCCATGAACGTTTTGGATTCCTCAACAGATTAGACACGCTCTGTGAGAAAGAAATAATAGAAGCAAGGAGAAAATTGTTGGAGACCTACGAAAATGACTTAGATGATGATTTAGCGAACGAGGTCATACAGTTCAAAAACTTTTACATCCAGTTTCAACCAGACTACGAAAAAAAATAAGAAATATATGAGATGAGCAAAGAAATATGGATGTAGAAACTTTTGTTTGATTATAGTGCCAAAGACTGCTTCCCGAATGTTGAAGTTGCATCAAGAATGTATATGTCTCTGATGATAACCAACTGTTCAGCAGGAAGGTCATTCTCAAAACTGAAGCTAATAAAAAACCGACTTCGGACGTCCATGACAGAAGACAGACTGAACTTCTTAGCTTTATTGAGCATTGAAAACGACGTTTTGAGACAAATTAACCACGAAGACGTCATCAATGACTTTATTAAAATAAAACAGACGGAAACCAATTAGTAGTAATTAAGTATGTAATAAAAAGACCCACAGTTATAATTTGATTATTGTATAAGTCTCAAAACTTCGTTGTATTTTGTAATATTAATCTCACAATGTTTCATTCTCAATGTAAGACAATAAATTTCTGAACACTTAAAAATGTTTTCATCTTTCAATACCCATTCTACTGTGCAAAATAAAAATGTTTAAAGCATTTTTTTTATTTTTGGATTACATCGACAAATCATTTTGAAACAATTTTTTAGGTTAGGTTAGGTTAGATCATTTTTATAGATTCAACAAACAAAAATTCAGTGGATGACCTTCGGCCCACGGTTGCTTCGAGTACTCCCGAGGGGGGCCCGCACCACAGAATGAGCCTAGGGGCCCGTATATCCTAATTCCGGCCCTGGTGAAAGGAGGGAAATTCATATTCCATGCTGCGTATTAGTCACCGGAATATGCTTAGGAGGTTTCACTTGAGGTTACGACCGTCGTCCCATCTGACAAGAGAGATTCACACTAACCTCTTCATTGTATTTGTCCGGAATGGGAAGAAAGACAAAAGGTTTTGTGGTCGGAATGATTTAGGGCACTAACTACACGGCGATGAATAAAGAATTAATAGCCTACCTTTAAGCGGTAGATTAATGTGATTTAAATATACAAATATTTATTCCTCATTAGATTTTGCTTTCATTCCTTATTAAGATTCCAACAATTTTCCAGTCAGAATTCACACGCTTCTTAAACTCATCAATCCTCTTTGCTCCATTTACGGTATTCACGATGAAGAAAGTTAGCCTCCGAAAATTATCTCTTAAGTAATACCAATTCTTTAAATTTACTAAGTGTCAACTTGTCATTCCTAAAAAGACCAGGAAATACCACATCCAGAGGAATGAAACAAGAAGAGATACTTTTTTAAAGTAGCAGATATACAAAAATCTTGGCGGCACGAGATAGCTTGATAACAAGAGTTTATGTAAATATTTAATGATTCAAACCATTTGAATATGTATTTTGAAATTGCTTTCCACCTATGAAATTTGCTGATTGATATCTTAAGAGTATTGTAATTGACGATGAAAATAATACTGGAATATCCAGAAGTGGGGACCAAAAAAAACCGTGAGGTGTTTAGTGAGCTCATTCTTGGTGGGTGAGACACCATCTCTTCCCATTCCTCTCTTCTTAGGATCCTCATCCTTACAACTTGACGAGAGGGATCACCTGCGTGGAGGTAAGATTGCGTGCCGCCGGCTTCCTCCTCCCTCTCCCCCCCCCCACACCTCCCCACCCTCCAACCACTCCCGTCCCGTAAAAACCCCTATTCCCATCCTCCGCCATGCGCAAACACGCAATGTCCATGTATCATCGCGTATCTCGTACGTCCATTGCTAATTAGCCCTATAATTTTTATCGCCCGATAATTGCGGAACAGAACGCATTTCTTCGCGAGGACTGGCGACCTTTATGTCCAAAAGCTTACTTTTTTCGACAGTGGCTACTCACATTACTAATTACCTGCCAGCATAATTTCTCATCAAGTACCCGTATACTTGCTGAAATGATAAATTTTGTCTCCTCGCAAAGAAAATTATGCAAGAAATTGACATCTCAAGAATTGGACATCGAAGCCACCGTCTGATGGAGTTGGAATTTAAGTGAAAATGAGTTCATAGGGATCGAAAACCTTAACATATATTTAGTTTTGACGTTTCGACTAATATTAATCGTTTTAAAGAATTTAACAAAATATAACCAAAAAAATATGGATCTTTGATACCCATAACACAGTGATTTGAGTAATTATGGCTCTCAGCCGTTCCAAATTAACTTTCTAGACAAAACGATTCCCTCAAGGCAATATGATGATATGAAATACTACAATGCCTTACTAAATAAAAACATCATGGAACCATGTTAAAAAGATATCATATCATCTACAAAGAAACCCAAATATAAAGACTTACTTAGCAAAAGAACAAGAAAATAAAAGAGGCTAATTAAGTGTAATCTTTCAATATGACGATCTTTCTAAATCTCTGAATTGTCATTCATGAAAAGCTTACACGAAGTGACAAAAACCGCAAGTTAACCGCCTTCTACAAACACTGAGATAAAATTATCAAGCACCCAACCACCCCACCACCGATGAGTAGTTAAATGATGAGAGTAAAATGCTTGAAGATTGATTTTATTTCATACATCTAAATTTAAAACCTCGCTTTATGGCACCTAAAATGTATATCATTATTATCCTGGAGCATTAAACCAATGTGTAAATCATGCAATGAAACTTGGGTGAACTTGAATTGTTAGGTTACGTGGTGGCTCGACAACTTGCTGATAGACCATAATGACTTTTAATACAGTGCATTACTAAGTAGCAAACAATATTAAATCCGCATTTCCAAAACTTTTTTCAATTATAGGCAGCGAAACCCCAGGTAAGACTTTGACACAAGTAATTACTTATAAAAATGTCTCAGTCTTGAAAACTAAGCAGTAGTTTATCAGAATATAACCACTCATTATGTAAAAAAATAGGACACAAATAATGCAGCACGTCTTTTCAGCTAAAGAAGACGTGAGGTTTTCAAAACCAACGATATGCAAATTTCCTCTTTTTCTAAGCTCACTCATTTCAACCCTAGAGGCTACAGAAAAAGTATCCGCAGGAAACATACTTTGATGATAGCCATGTTATTTCATTAACTGAATATATGTAAGCCCGCGGCCATGGAGATTAGCGACAAAAAAATCTAACCGGCCAATAAATCATGATGACACGACATGATATTCTTTAACCACAGTGTTGAAATATCTTCCACTCCTCTATTCCACTTTATCTTAAAATAACTCCATACAAATCGAGAAAAAAAAACAATTTTTCGATTCCTCATGGAACATAAATACATGAAAGTCCACAAATCCATTAGGACAACCTATGGCAAATTAATTTGTCTGATCAACCCGCGGGGTCTACTCTCAAAACAAGATATTTAGGAAGATGAAGGGAAAATTATTCTCATAATTATAAGCAAGGAATTTTATCAGGTTGCTCCTTTACATACTTCAAAAGGAGTGGAGGTCGGAATCCTACAAAGCAAGCAATATCAAAAACATGTGATGAGTTTATCGAACACTGGTTAACCGATCAATCAGAAAGTTGGCATTCAAGGATTTTTCGATATGAGGAATCGATTTAAATACGTCCTATTTGCGTGCAAAATCTGTTTTGGGTAGAAATAAATGGGCCAAAATAACTTTCGAAATGGATTTATTCGCATGACATTTTCGCTACTATCGTAACACGTCGGAGGTATGAATTCGGCCGTTCAGATATATTTTATATGAATACGTAAATATATTTTGACAAAGTTATGTTTTATTTTTTGTAAAATATAAAATATCAAATGAGCATTCTATAACTTTTTATTCTTGAGAAAAACTATTTAAGCCATTGTTCATTAAAATTTTATTTTAGTAAAATAAATAAAAATGTTAGGAAAGTTACATTATATACTTAACTTAAATTTCCATTTTATTATAGATTATTTATAAATTATACGCATTGTGTACCAAGCATAGCTCGGTTCCCTTGAAATATAAGCATATCAGGAGACCGTTCTAACTTTTTGCAAGCCAAATTACGTGGAATAAGAGATGGAGACCGATGGCGAGAATAAAATCCTCGTGAAAAATCATCGTAAAAGAAATGAAAAACAAATATGATGATACAATTGCAATGCAAGAATGGATTTTATAGAGTTCGATGATTAAGAAATTACTTACACTTACGGTTAATTCATCCAAATTGATTAGTAGAATGAAATGCCACAGACGAACAATTCTGATTGTAAAGAAGGATAAACTTCGAGCACATTTAACTTTGATGGAGCGCTTACGAATTTTCGATGTCAGCTTTCTTCCCTGCAAGTAGCAAAGATCCCCACAGTTCCTTGGAGTAAGAATAGCTATGGAGGGAACTCCAACAATAATCCAAAATTTTACCAAGGCTGCCGATTAATGCCGAAATATTACCTATTTAAATGCTAATGCACGAAATTTTTGGGAGGAGTTTTGAACGCGTAGAACAAAGTTTTATGATTTTTATCAAAAGCCCAAGACTCGATAAAATGTATTAGCCCAAGAGGAGATTCTCCATAAAATTTTCTTATGCCGGTCAAAGTGGATGATTTTCCTCAGTGGTATCGTAGCACTTCTTTATCGACGACGGGCATTTTCCAACCCCTGTCGTAATACAATATTGAACCATTTCTTTATTGTTAGAGAAGATCTAATATCAAGAGTGTTAGTGCTTAAGTATACTTGAATTCCTCCTTTCTTTGGGCGAAGATAATGGCTAGAGGAATCGAACCCAGTCGTCAGAACTTATAAGTTGAAGGGAGTGATAGGAAAAATAGAACTGGCAGAAAAATAGAAGTGGCAGTGAGTGACTGTCATTTTTTTATCATTTAATATTGTTTCTACCGAATTCATGCAGTCTCCAGAAATGACTCAGCTCCTGCAACCGCAAGTACCCCAACCTCAATCTTTGTCCGAAGAATAGATTTCTAGCTGGGCCTCCAAATAGCTTTTAAACTTGAGCCAATCCGCTAATTTAGCGCAGTTGGGCATATAATCTTCAACCAAGCTGGCATATAATCTTCAAGCATATAATCTTCAATCAGTTAGCAATGGTCATTCGGTGAGGCATGCACAACGTACGCAAGACCCCGTTATTGATTAGCATCGGGCGATGAGATTTTATATTGTTTTAAACGATTTCATTTTTTAGTCTTTTTATCCGCTGAAGTCCGGCGTTAAACTTCAATAATTACATGATTAAATGTCAAGAATCTAAACTATTTCGTCCATAATGGTTGGTATTAGGCCTTCTTTATCTATAAAGAAATGGTTCAATACAGTATGACGATAAGTGTTAGAAAATGCCCGTCGTCGATATCAAAGTGCTACGATACCACTGAGGAAAATCATCATCCTAAACCGGAATTCGAACATGGATCTACATATCGTGCCGTATGCTTTAATCAGTTAAGCTACCGAGGTGCTTTTCTGCCCTGGATCCGGGTTTGAGTCCCGGTCAAGGCGGACGATATTTCTATTACGGAAATTTTGCACTCTTGTGCACTTGCGGGTGACTCAGAAAAGGCAACACTGCGGACTTATCGCTGTATCCTCAAAAATGACGACCAAGCGATAAGTGACTTTAGAAATCACCGGGTTCCCACTGCACCCAGTCTTGCGGGCTACGTTCTGATGGTCAAACTTGATGAATCGATGACTGACTTATTTAATTATACGTCTTCTGAAAACATGATCAATACCTAGTTATTTCCAAAGTTTTTCACGGTACGACCGCAGAAGATTAATGATTTTCGTATCCTACCCTGAACTGCATACTAACCAACATTACCGCGACGCTCACACAAAAGAGAGTTAAAATTGCCATGACCTTTGTATCCGTTCTCGTGACTGCGCGCCACATCATTTGTATAACCGCAGTGATTGCAAAATTTCTTCTTGATTTCATTAGATGGAATCTACCTGACTTATGCTGACTTATTTTTCTTAAACGCCCTCTTGTCACATTATTATTTTCTCCCTTGTAAGGTACTAAGTTTTTCCAGGTTTCTAGGGTACAATACAGTGAAAGCATCGTATCAGCATCGTAAAATGAAGTGTAGCTAAGGCTTGATATATTTTCATGTATATAATGCTATTTTAATATGATTTAATATATGATGTTTTTAAAGTTTCCATATTAAGCACAGTTTTTAATGCAGTTAAAGTATAATGTAAAATTTATGTCAAAGGAAGACTGTCCCCACTTTCAAAACTAAAACGAAAAATAAACCGTAACAACGAACATCACGCGAAGCTGATTGGCGAGTGCAAGGTTCGACAAGAAATCACTAAGGAGAACGATTTTTAAGAATATTCCTCTAAAATGAGAAAAATAACGAGAAAAAAAGACAGTTAACACCCTTATCTACTCAAAATGTTGAAGCAGTGTTCTGATGGCTGATAAAAGTATAATTATTTTGCTTTCAATAGCACTTTAAATGCCATTTTCCCAATAAATCTACTAATTTGGGAAAGAATATAATGAAAAGTAACCAATGCAGTAAAGTGCGTCGGGGCTATCATCTAGGATTTGTCTGTCACGTCATTCGCTACCCTAGCTGGTGTTAAGATAGTATAAGCGATTTGGCTAAAATGTCTAAATGCAATATCAACAGCTGCAAATAATAACAACTGAATTGAGAGCTCCTTATTTGTCTCAGATATCATCACATTAATTTTTATGGCCACTTAACTGACACACGAGTTCAGAGTCCGAGTATATTTACAATGGTCATATAGGAAGGGAGCATGACATTCTCGCACACCTCTGCTTTTAAGAAATAATAGCGCTACGATTCCACATAAAACTAGCTGGAGATGTATTGAAAACTCTGAGACACATTGTTGATATTTAAACTAATAATTAAAAAGTTTGAAAAATATTGTGATGATTCTCTAGACTAGTTTTTTCAGTGTCTTGAAACTCAGAATATTTTCAAGTAATAACGAATATGGAAAAGACTTTATCCTACTAAAGATATTATGAGGCAGTTACCATTCTCTTCACCCCTAAAAACTTACCAAAGCAACTTTTTTGTTAGAGATATGCGTTTGTTGCACTTCACCAGAAGTGGTTTACGAAAGATTTCAAAACGAAACTAGTCGTGAGAATCATCACAATATTGTTCAAATTAGAAATTTGGGTTAGAAATGTGGGATAAAAATGAATAAATAAAATATACTGCCACGTTGCTAGCAGTTTTAAATGCGATAGATTTTTGTAAAGTCACTTTCACATTTTTTCTCTCCCTCAAATAGTGGATCGGACACGGACACTCCCACAAATACTACCTTATATGTGTCAATTAACAGATAGGCCACATTTCTAACCGACAACTGCGTACAAAGCATTTTTTTCCCTCCACAGCTGCCACTCTTAAGAAGAAATACGTCAACATGTTGCGCATTCATAAAACAATTTAGTTCCAGCTGATTTTGTCTTGACGTGTAAAACTAAATTCCATCTCAAAAACACTGATTTAGGTACTACTTCAACGCGAGTCAATAAAGCTGCAGGACTGATATCAGACTGGTATTGGTCTTATGTCACAACCAGTAAAACTCGTTAGAGGGCAACGTACGAATGGCCTCTCGTCTGATAATGCTTCAAGTAAAACGACTCCAAAACGTAAAAGTAGCCCAGCAAAATACATGTTAAAATCAATAGTACTCTCTCATATCATAAAATTTGATGAAAATATTCTTCATGCTGTCCTAAAAAGCATACATTAGAGCGATATATGAATTCCTACGACAAGAAATTGAGACGGTCTTGATAATTTATTGTCAATGGTAAGCGAATTCATATTAATGCTATCCCTTAACAACGCATGAAGTGAACAAAGAGGTGATGTATACATATATTATTTTTTATAAAATCTCCGGTTGGGTTTCGTGGATATTGGCTGCCCAACAGCAATAAAAAACATTATTGAAGAGTGATATTTGGCAATTTATGGGAGAGATATAGTAAATCTGCATGATTTGAGAGCGCATTGTTCCTTTTTTACTAAATGAAAGTATTTCACTTAACCCGTGGTACAAAAGAATACAGATTTTTTCTTAGTGATAAAAATTGGTTTTTACTGCTGGTAATATAAGTGAGGTATATTGCAAGCCGCAGATTGATACCAGAAAAAAATAAAGGAAAATAATGTCTCTTAGTCTCTCGAAATCAATTCTGAATTTCAGAGGAGTGGTTGGACACAAAAGCCCTAAAATAAAAATATAAATATGATTAAGCGTTTAAACCGAGAGAGGAACTCAGCTTTCAAGTTATCCTATTGCACTAATGCAGCATAGATAAAGCAATATTTTAAACACTTAGTAAAACATCCTTTATTAATTATATGAGTTTTAGCACTCTCCTTTATGACAACATTTCCTTGTCGGGGAAGTAAACTTCACGACAGCTAGCCTCAAAATCCAAATACGAAAAAAACGAAGAGCTTTTTCGCGCATGTATGCTTTAATATGAGTTAGCTTTGTAATTACCCTTTTTTATATACTAATTACCCTCGATTTATTATTTTTCAATAGATATCTGACAACTTTTAATATCGAATGTCAATTAACTTCGTCGCGACCACCTGTTCACAACTCAACCCCTTCAATTTATTATCACAGGCGTACTATCTACTTCTCCCTCATCGCTTGACTTGAATACTCCTCGGAAGCGTCGTCCATCTGGCGAGCAGAACCCTAAATAAGGCATTGCAAGGCATTCAACCGGTCAACGAACATTCTGACCTCTCCTTCCCAGCACACTTGTGTCACAAATGTTGTTGCCTCGCTAACTTTCAAACCCTTCGGAGCCGAAAAAAGCCAGCTTAAAAGTTGACTGAATCATGCGCACGTTTAAACAGCTTTCCCTTTCTTCTTTCAATACAAGATTTTGGGGAACTTTGCAAGGAATGAAAGTGAAATGAGGCTAAAATAAAACTAACGAAGAGTGATACTAAAATGAAACTAACATTAACCATCATCATCAGTCAAGCACACAAGCACACTCAATATTTAAGATGAAATCAAATAATTTTAACTCTTCATTCCTTGAAACAAGATAGTGGACCTTTATTAAACAGGGGCATGAATGTAAGCCATTTTCATCTTTTTTAATTCAACACACAGTCCAAAGCCTTGAGGGATAGCACAAATGTCAGATGAATTACTCTGACCAACATGCTACGGTACTAAGTTTATTGTGCCAATAAAATAAATCAAGAAATTTCATCACCCTACATGGTCTATACTCGATATCCTTCAAGCGAATATTATTAAAACCATCAGAGGGAAAGAGAAGGAGCAAATCTAAATATTGATATACGGTATCATTTAACATTACTCTGTCTCCAATATCTCCGTCTTGCGCTCGAGTGTTTCCATGTATGTAAAAGCAGCACACTTATCGTTGTACCTTGAAATTTAATTTAACAAACATTTCCGAATGATTTCTCTTCAATAGACGCATTTCATTTTCCAATCTAGTCTCTTTTCAGTTATATATTTCAAGTAATCATAGATTTTTACGCCAATTATATATAAAATTTTGTAAAGACAAGTAAAACTGCAATGATATAATTTGCATGGAAGATTCTTCTTCTAAATACGACGCCCAGATGTGAATTAAAAAGTCTTTTCACTATTCAGGAACTATATATAGAGAGATCATACAATAGCTCATAATTTTCAGATAAAATAACATAGTACCATATATGTCACACGTTCGATCAGTAAAACTGCAATGTAAATGCAAGTAAAACTGCAATGATATAATTTGCATGGAAGATTCTTCTTCTAAATACTACGCCCAGATGTGAATTAAAAAGTCTTTTCACTATTCAGGAACTATATATAGAGAGATCATACAATAGCTCATAATTTTCAGATAAAATAACATAGTACCATATATGTCACACGTTCGATCAGTAAAACTGCAATGTAAATGCAAGTAAAACTGCAATGATATAATTTGCATGGAAGATTCTTCTTCTAAATACGACGCCCAGATGTGAATTAAAAAGTCTTTTCACTATTCAGGAACTATATATAGAGAGATCATACAATAGCTCATAATTTTCAGATAAAATAACAGTACCATATATGTCACACGTTCGATCAGTAAAACTGCAATGTAAATGCAAGTAAAACTGCAATGATATAATTTGCATGGAAGATTCTTCTTCTAAATACGACGCCCAGATGTGAATTAAAAAGTCTTTTCACTATTCAGGAACTATATATAGAGAGATCATACAATAGCTCATAATTTTCAGATAAAATAACATAGTACCATATATGTCACACGTTCGATCAGTAAAACTGCAATGTAAATGCAAGTAAAACTGCAATGATATAATTTGCATGGAAGATTCTTCTTCTAAATACTACGCCCAGATGTGAATTAAAAAGTCTTTTCACTATTCAGGAACTATATATAGAGAGATCATACAATAGCTCATAATTTTCAGATAAAATAACATAGTACCATATATGTCACACGTTCGATCAGTAAAACTGCAATGTAAATGCAAGTAAAACTGCAATGATATAATTTGCATGGAAGATTCTTCTTCTAAATACTACGCCCAGATGTGAATTAAAAAGTCTTTTCACTATTCAGGAACTATATATAGAGAGATCATACAATAGCTCATAATTTTCAGATAAAATAACATAGTACCATATATGTCACACGTTCGATCAGTAAAACTGCAATGTAAATGCAAGTAAAACTGCAATGATATAATTTGCATGGAAGATTCTTCTTCTAAATACTACGCCCAGATGTGAATTAAAAAGTCTTTTCACTATTCAGGAACTATATATAGAGAGATCATACAATAGCTCATAATTTTCAGATAAAATAACATAGTACCATATATGTCACACGTTCGATCAGTAAAACTGCAATGTAAATGCAAGTAAAACTGCAATGATATAATTTGCATGGAAGATTCTTCTTCTAAATACTACGCCCAGATGTGAATTAAAAAGTCTTTTCACTATTCAGGAACTATATATAGAGAGATCATACAATAGCTCATAATTTTCAGATAAAATAACATAGTATCATATATGTCATACGTTCGATCAGTCTCTCTCTTATCATTGAAAAACAATTGCTTCTTATCTCCTGACCCATTCGATCACCACTTCCTTCGAAAATTAAAACGATGTTTAATATATGCCTTCGAAATTGAAGTTCTGTTTGTTTAAACGCTGTAGACTTCCATGCTCATTGACGGATTCGAGAGAAATTTGGCAAAATGCCTCTTCAGAAAGGATCCAGAATGTATTAGGCTTTATTAGAAAAGCTAAGTGGCACCAAATGTTCCAAATATGGGTCCTTCGGACTTTGAGATCACTACTTTAAGATCATTTCTCTATGAAATTAGATTCAGTGCGTGGGTTACGTCTATCTAGCTTCAATTACTAACATATATGATATATGCTTGGGATTTTTTGTATCAAATGACTAAATAAAAAAACTTCTAAAGTTCTCGCATTAGATTTACGCTAACGAACCTTTCCTCTTGAAATTTGATTATTTTATCGAAAAATATCAATTTTTCCATTATTTCAACAATAGTAATTTTCATTTACCTACTTGTCAATAGCACAGATTTGGAATGAAAATGTATGCCTCAGGCAATCAGAGCTTTGGTTGAATGATCAATGGAGCAGAATAAAAGTGAGAATTTTTATAGAATACTATCAATCTACCTATAGAATGGGGTGCTGATTTTCTTACAACTCTATCGCACAAAAAAGTGTTGACCCCAATCGATGTCTAAGTCAATCGCATATAAACAATTGAGCGACGATCGGCGGATGTTAAAAAAATGTTTACGAGTTTATCATTGTATACTCTTCTTGGGATAAAAGTTTGAGTTCTCTTTAATTTACCATTGCTGTTCCACAATTTTGTAAACACGACCAATTCTTGAAATTTGGCGATTTTACCGTGTTTTTCTCCGTTTTGTTAAGACTAACATCAAGCAGGCGAATAAAATCACACCAAAATATGTCTCATTTTATAGATATACAAATATTCATTTCAAATATGTATGATAATCCCTACCAATTATGCTTATTGTTCTTGTGGAGCACGTTAAATTCCAGGTCTATATTATTTTGACGGCGACAATAGTTCATATATTGTAGGGTCTTCCAACACAACTCAATGTGTGGTCAAAGACTGCTGCAAAGTACATGCATTTTGAATGCTACATTTGGAGGATTCTTCAAATCATATTTTATTTTTATTTATTATTTTTTTATTTATTTTCACTGCCCCGAATACAGCACATTAGGCCATTTTACATCAGGTGTGCAACAGTAACAACGGACGAGACACAGACACCCATGTCCTGGGCAGATATTACTCTACTCAGGCGGGACTCGAACCCGCGACCCTTGGGTTAGCAGGCGAGGACTTTACCCCGCCGCCACCGGGGCCGACATAATATGTAATAATTGTCCATGCTTTCTATTAAAATGCAACGGACGCCATTTTTTTCGTCCACCAGACTGATGACTGAAACATTCGGCTTTCAAAGAGTTTCGACCTTATGACCAACCAGCTTTCTAGGGCAGTGGCCGGTTGATCACGATAGTGTTGTTCACTTTGGCCCAAAACTCACTTGAATTCCAATCCTTGAACTCATTGGAGTATGTTTCGAAAGTTGCGGAAAGTTAGATGGGCCTCTCAAGAACATTCCACGGAAGAGTAAGTTCCCCCTTTCGAAATCACATTCCATCTTAAATTTGAGTTAAACACTATCGTTGTAATATTAATCATTATCTTCTGATCGCTACAGTGGCGGCAGATTCATTAGGTTTGACCGTTTCAACATGTTACGCAATACTTCGATGCACAATGATCCCCATTTCAGTTCATATCACCTCATACTAGCATATTTTTTCTCTAAAATTTATACACGCCACAAAAAGGATATGCCATGCCTTCAAAATCGAAAACATTTCCCAGATAATTGCCGTTTTAGGTTTCACGAAAGGCACCTACCACAAGAAAAGATAACGATACCAAAACAATAGCAAAATGGATCACTTTTGGGACAAATCAGTAGAGCGGGAACTTTGAGCTTTCTGAAACAGAACAACGCTAAATATAACACGATAACTGCTGCCACTATATCGTCAAATATTACTTACTTTACCCAACGCCATGAATATGGAGGCATATGCACTTGTAGAACAACTACTTCCAGCCTAATAAAACTATTGCTCTCAAACTCAAATTACTTGCATACCTCGTCCACTATTTGCTAGGTTTATAGCGACTTACTAGCTAATTGAGCCGCATTGGCACAGCTTATTAATATTTACCTTTCGTAGAGCAAAACGTCAATTCCAAAGGAATGCATGTTATTTCACCAGGATATTGGATGAAACTCTGAAAGACAAATTAAATGCGAGTAAGGGTTACATATGGTCAATAGCGCTTAGAATATGGCAGTGCGAATGACATTGCATGTTGTGGAAACATAAATTAAATTAACAATACCTCCCAATATAACTGAGAACACAAACTACAGGATGTCTACAGATATGATAGATCAAGCGCATAAAAATTTACTCTTTACTTGTTGAGGCAAATAGAAGTAAACATGGGCGCGAATGTGGGAGAATTTCCTTTACAGCCTGGGATGAATGAGCATTATGCGAGAATTGATGTTCCACAGTCGAATTTGGAAAAAATACGAATGTCCTCATGGCAAGATTTTGCGTAGAGTTGATAGCATTCGATTTACGAATGTAGTCAACCCTCGAGCAACTCTTTCATACTTTATGTAATTCAACCTTCTTTACGCATCGACTGTCACTGCATTAACCACTGGCGTTGTACTATTGTTTACAAAGGTAAAGTGGTGGCGTAAATTTATAAAGTATTAGGTGTATCGGTAAATATTCTGTTGGCAACTGAATTACAGTCTTAAGTAATGTACCAAACCCGACCTCTCAGTTGACATCATCGGACACTATGGCTATGGAGATCTGAAATTTAACGTTATTTAGAGAATATATAACTCAACATTCTTCCTTTTCATAGAATAGTTCTTCCTTTTCAAAGAAAATATATGTATTTTATGGTTGTGGTATGTAATTATAAAATGCATGAATTTTTTAGGTATTTTGGATATAACAATGCACTGAGGATATACTACGTTTCTCCTAGCATCACCTAAAATTGTCAATAAACATTATGCCACTGGTATTGTAGGCACGTGTCTTACTTTCCAATGATTCAAAAAAGATATTTGTTGAGAAGAAGATGATTTTAGAAACAATTTCCTTTATCTGTTCACCATGACAAGTGATGGTGACGACTTAAGTGTCACTTTTGGTCATTCCTCAGCATCTTTACTGCAAAAAGTTTTTAAAGTAAGGATCTAATCGCACGCAAGATTTTTTCTTGCAAATGATAACCTCCAACATGCAACTTGATATGGCTATCTACCATCCCAAAAGATTTAACATGATACAGCAAAGAAAGTTAGAAAAGATGTCACCCGTTTGAACTCCCAAAATCCGTGTAACACGACATGATGATTATCAAAAATAAAATTGCCGAAACTGAAACGAAAACAACTGATGTTTCTCTGTTACACTTGAAATCTGATTATAATTCTGACCTGGAATTTATTTGAAAATTCATCAAATACCTATGGTAATGCTAAATATGCCATCTGCAGGGAGTAACTACCTAATTAGATTTGTTATCCACAATATATTCCGGGTGAAAGACTAGATTCTGTCGTGAGATAGCCTCGCGGTAATTACAACCTCTGCCCCATTCCGATGAAGATAATTAAAATCGTGGCTTTGAACGCCAAATAGCGGTGATATAATGTATCGCGCCCTCTGTTGCAGTGATCATCGAGTAAACAAAGAAACTTCTTCACGAATCCGTAGTCCATGGGAGGACATTCACCGAGGCAACTGGGGCATGTGATAATGCTCACCGTTATAAAAAATTACCTTCGCTGAGATAATATCCAGCCTTAAAAAATAAAACAATCATATCTAGAAATCGTATTCCCACCCACAGTTAAATACGGAGACACTTACGTTCCTTTTGACGAAAAACTGTAGACATCTTTCCATTCAGATGCCGTACGAAATTCCAACTTCCCCTTCACATCACCCTTATTCTTTCGGAATCCTGGTTCCCCATGCTGAAACTCACCACCTTTCTTTATCAGCCATGTTATGGGTGATTGATGTTTTGTTTTAATACAATTACTTATATTTCTCTTTAAGATTCAAATCTCATTATATTCTTTCCATTTTAAGAATGCGTTTAAAGTGAATAAAAAACATTAAATAATTCCGAGCAGAGTGGATTCAAATTTTCTCAGCTTAGAATACGGAAAGCACATCTCAATTTTTCATTTTGAGGGGCTAAATATCTTCTCTAGGAGTAACAATCGTAAAAGTGATATAATAGATCAGTATTTATGACATTTTGACAATTCATTTAAAAAGACATTCATCCTTAACCAGGTAAAATTCATGTTTCCATGATGCATGGGAAGAAGGACCGTTTTGTAGCTTTGGAACAAACTTGGCTTCTTAAATCACAGACTAATATATGTAACACAACAAGCACCCTTGCCCAGAATGTGAAATAATCTAGAATAAAAATTTTAAAGGAGCTCTATCAAACAATTGCTTAGCTTTTTCGCACATAGCAAAACTAATTACACCACGTAGGACCTAAGCTCTGCTGCCTTTAATTCACTAACCGAGTTATCGTTTTCAGGAGGGTACGTTACTGCAGTGGATACTGATTATTACACTCGAATTTTGTTCGAGCATATATATCCATCTCGGGGCTAACTTATCGCTATCGAGTGCATCCACCAAGTAGCATATGGTGGTTCAAACTTTAGATGTAGGTGTTAGCGAAGAAAGAAACCCGTTTACTCGACAAAAAATAGTCGTAGACAAAAAGTGACGGTATCTAGAGGGTTTTGGGGCCATTATGGGGCAAGATAGCTCTAAAATGCTAAAAATAAACCGTGAATATTCCGTGAATTGGCAAATGGACGCCGCCAACAGTTAGGCAACCAGAAATCCGACTGAAGAAAGGGGACATCAGCCCTCCTTTAAATCCTGTATTACAAGTCAAGGTGGAGATCGCGTGGGTAGTTACAGCGATACTCATCATACTATGAGCGTGGTAAGGTATTTTCCAAAACGGCAATAGTATTACGAGGTAGAAAGCAACGGAAAACCAGCACTTCGTCAACTATTTCTCTGATATGTTTATAATAAAAGACAAGATGTAATTCTCTCAATGTAAACCAGTCTCCAATGAGGATCTCAGAGCGAGGACTACTCGAGAGGGTAGGTACATCAGACAAAAATGATATGCAGCGTATTGGGACTGGTATCTGTAACGTAGCCTCGCTTCGGATCCGAGGATGAATACATCAAAATAGTGATGAGAAGAATGGGTCTGGATGTTTTAGGTATCAGCAAAATGAAACGGCCCGTAGAAGGATAATTCTGCAATGGCAGCTATCGGATTATTCACTAGGAATCGAAGTAACGAAACGAATTTAAACCTTGGACTCTAAAGAACTTCAAAACGAATTAAAAATCTTGGTGTAGTGTAATACTCGGAAAAAGTAGCAGTCTGCTAGTGAAAAGCCATCGCGAGGAAGAAAAGACCAGAGAAATTCGAAGAATTTAAAACGATTAGCCCTAAAGCAAATACTTCGAAAATTATGACCAGAATCGTCATCATTAGTATTGGAGCAGAAGTGGCAAAAATTCCTGGATGAAGACCTATTCGGTTTCAGGAAAAGTAGGAGAGCAGGAGAGGCTATTTAGGATCTGAGGCGTTTTATAGAGACGAGAATTCAGGAGAACAAGCTAACATATATTATCTCCATTATGCTAGAGAAGGAATTTGAAAATGTTAATCGAAACAGAATGCTAACTACCCTGAAGAGTAAATGGGTGAAATGAAATGACAGTAAAGCATTATGCAGACCGTACGAGTAACAGCTGGCGGTGATTACATGTGGCAGAAATGCAGAAGCAGAAGTGAGGGAATAAGTACCGCAAGAGTGTGCATTATCACCAATGATCTTCAACATGTACATTGCCAGAGCCATTAAAGAAATAAAGGAGAATTAAAAACATGAATACAAATACATGGAGAAACAATCAGCACCTCAAGCAAACAATTGGCTGATGAAATTGCAGTTCTTGCTGTGAAGAAATAAGTTCGGACGAGAATGCTGAACTCAATCGGTGAAACTATGAATAAATGCAACTTGAACATAAAAAGGCACTCTACCAGAAGATGAGTCTATTGACAGTGGGTAGAACCAGCCACGAAGCAAGGAAAGACTTCCTCAAAGCCTATATACATAAGTAACTGAAAACAAATCATATATTTGGAGCACTCTTATATGGCAGCTAACCCAAAACAGTAAAAGGAGCTGAACAAAGGGTATTGGGGCCATTGTAGATGTTGAGTTACCGCAGAATGGTGAAGATTAATTGAGCGGAGAGAATCATTGACAAAAAAGTTTGCAGGAAGAGCTGGAGGGAAAAAGAGGATGATAACTCTGCATAGAGGAAAATACAAACCCTTTGGACATATTTTGAGACTCAACAGCCCAATAAAATAGTAGTGGAAGGAGAAATAAATGGGAAGAATATTAGAGGAAGACCATAATTAAAAATATCAAGCAATCCATAAAGGACGATAAAGTAAATCAGGATTCTGGAATGATGCGATTTGCAGAAAAAAGAGAGCGGAATGTATATCCACTGCAAGCCAATCATTAAAGTGATGACTGGTGATAGAGATGATTATAAATCCACTGATCCACTCACTAGATTGAATATCCTTGCAATATCTTCAACGAAGAGCTTTTGGTAATAAATGGCAACATGCAGAGCGGCGAAAACGGCGAATCGCAGGAGTCACGGCCAACACAACTACAGCAGTCCAACGGAGTCCGTATTTCCAGACCCCGGACCGCGGCGCGTGATCGAATTTACTTTCGGCGTTGCAAACATTTTTCCAATATTTTCGCATAATAACTTTAAAAATACCTTCAATTACTACTCTGATGAATAATATCGGTGCACATACTTCTTCAACCGAAGACATTAACCTATTTATGTACATTTTTTCCTGAAAAAAGCGTCCTCTATTTTGTGAAAAAATATCTCCCAAATATCGAAGAAAATCTCTGAAACTTATGTAAAATACAGGTAAAGAACCATGCCAACCGATGGTTGTTTTTTTTTCAGATCCTTCCACTACTCTATCTTTAACTCCATGGGTGAAACTATGAATAAATGCAACTTGAACATAAAAAGACACTCTACCAGAAGATGAGTCTATTGACAGTTGGTAGATTCGAAGAGATCCGCACTACTCCATGTTATCTACCCTGCCTCATCCCTCAATTTCTACTTCCACCGAAGCCCCCTCTCGCCCAACACTCCCCCCCGCCCCCATCCATCAGTCACCCTCCCTCCCCTCCTCTAACAAAGACGAAATAACTTCATCGATGGGCTCCACAACTTTTAAGATTTTCGAGGAAAAATGAAAACGGGCCTTTCCTAGGAAATTTGGTTGTGTTTGAGCGTACGTATTTCAGTAACGGCTGAAACCTTAGGAAAACGGCTTACCATTCCATAAACATCAATTATTTGTGAGTGCACGAGCCGAGTTTCAAGTATTTACGTCAATAGAAGCAATTTCGGACTTTTGTCTGGCTTTTTACGATTTCCAACCATTTTGTTTCGTCTTAAACATGTTAGGATGTACTGAAAAATCGATACTCAATTAAGCACCATTAAAAAGAAATTGTTTGGAAACATGTCTAATTGAAATACCAAAACCTTCAACAGGGACATAAATGTATGACGCTAAGGTTGAAACCCTCGTCACTATATTCAGTCGGCAAAGAGCCAATTCGTTTATACAGGATTTTAAGCAAGGACACAAACGCGAAATTTGAAGAAGAATATGCCGTATCCGTAACTAATTGATTTAAGATTCAATTTCCCTATAAAATTATTCCAGTTGCGATCAAGTGGTTGGTTCCCCCTCCGCACTACTCCATGTTATCTACCCTGCCTCATCCCTCAATTTCTACTTCCACCTACTGGCTCTTCTCCCTACTTTTATCACTTTTCCATCTTTCTCTCTCTCTCCATCCGAAGCCCCCTCTCGCCCAGCACTCCCCCGCCCCCATCCAGCAGTCACCCTCCCCCCCTCCTCTAACAAACCCACCCAGCTCCTTCCTTCCACCAGATCCGAATACTCACTCATTCCCTTCTTCCATCCTTCCATTTCGAACTCGGAAGCGTGTGCACTCGGATCGGCGAGAGATAGCGTCGAATTGTTTTTCGGAGCCTTAAAAAATGGGCTTTGGACGCGGGTCTGTGGGGGTATAAGGAAGGGAGCAGTGTTTTTTTTTTGGGGTGGTGGAGAGGGGGGAGGAAGGAGAGACTGCGAAGGGATGGTCAACGGGAGAGCACTGGAGGAAGAGAGATGGAACGCTGCGTTGTGTGCTGGCGGGATGGGAGGGAGGGAGAAAGAGAGAGAAGAGAGAGAGAGACAGGAAGGACGGGAAAGAAACGAACGAAGCGAGAAGGGAGGGAGTCGAGAGGAACGGGGAGCAAGCAGGAGGAGATAAGCAGGGGATATGGCTGTCTCCCCACCGAACAAGGAAGTGTGGGAGTAGAGAAGGCGGAGACTGGAAGGAGGCACACAGAGGGGAAGGAGAGAATGGAAGGACTTGGAGCCCTGTGGGGCCGGGAGGGCATCTCCTCAGCGGTAAGGGCCACCGGCCCGGTTCAAGAGGAGGGATTTGGGGAACGGACTCTTATTGCGCGATTCTGACAACGAAAATACAAGCGCGGAACTACATCGGGACTCTTGTGGAAATTAACTTCGGGGGAATTGGAGTAGAATTTCTCCCCCACTCTCCCTTCCCGCTATCTCTGAACTTCATTTTGGACGAATAACTGGTCCCTTTCAATGCGGTCCAGTGATTTTCAACGCTTCTTGATTTTTTTGTAAGTAAATTACAGTTGCACCCGGATAACACAAGGTTGCAACTTTTTAATGAGGATACGATCCACCTTTAGATGTAATTCCTTAACCACATTGGCAGTGGAACGCAGTTGACTGAATCTTTTAAATAAATTTTTATAAAAATAATTTTAATACACTGCCGGGTTTAATTAGGTTTAATTTTCGATTCTGAGCCTAATGAGTATTAAGACAGGTTGTGAGTTCTTCGACTTTCCAGCACCTTTTGCAAACTGCCGTGATGAAATTGGGATTTTGAATACATAACCTGTTATGGCTATGTCGCACCATCCAGCATGAGAACTTGATCCTAACAAATATGATGCATCCATGCCGAAGAGAGATCCTCCAGACCGGCGAGTTACCAGCCTGGCCACCACATTCGGCGAGCAAATAAGAGAAGAGAAATACGAGATTCTTGTTTTTATTCCACTAATTTCAGATGCCCATGTATTTTCTTAGTAGACTAGTCCCTTATTAAATATATTGTGGAGAAAATCCATCGCTTCTGTTAAAATGGCAAGTAGTATAATTGATCAAACTATACTTAGGATTGTGAACCGTTAACTGCAGGTATAAATAGAAGATTGAGAACATCTTTCTATTAGGCACAATTAACGTTAAAGGTTAACGCTTACCGAAAATTTGTAGAGGTGAACGGTCCATGTCGTCGTTATCGAGAGCTCATGGTAACTTAAAGCATATCTTCTTCGCTGTCAGTTGGTTTGACCGTTACTGTCGAAAGAGTAAACACATCGTTGTTCTCATTCCATGATAATACATAACCAGACATTATAAAACCGGACCAAAAACAGACATTTTTAGAAGCTTCACCGGCGTAGACGAACGAGTCCTTCATTAGCCCGGTAATCGCCCGAGCGCTCTTTACCCCGTCCATAAAGCCTATGCACTTTCTTCCCCTTCCCTTCTAACCAAAATTTCTCCCCTCTATCACGGGTTCAGCATCCTGTCGCCCCTCATTATCCGTTCCGACTTCCTATTCTGTCTCCTTCTAATCTCCCACTAAGTTTCTTCCATTTGCACGCCATATGCAGAACTTCCTGGTTCGCCTTCCAGATTCGCATTTACGTCCATCAAACTTTCTCCATACCCCCTCACCCTTACATCACCAACGCCTGTAGTCAATTGTCGTCCACTTTTTTCATAGTACAGGTTTCTGCACCATACGATGCCACAATGCACATTAAATTCATCGCCAACTTCCAAACAAAAGTTCCCCGCCATCAGCTTCTCTCCAATTTGCTTTCACGATTCTCCCTCATCGCAGAGCCCATTTTACTCCAAAGTAATCCCAAATATATCGAATTGTTTTATACGAATTGCCCAATTTTTTTCCCACCTAACCCGTTCGAATCTTCTACATAACTACTTTAGTACCCTATTAATACCGACGTTTAAGACCTTTTTGGTCTAAAACCTTCTTGAAACGAAACCTTTTAGGCGTTAAACTTTGTTCGTTCCTGTACCGTTTGTTCTCTCTTCCGCCCGATAATATTTCCATTTAGGTGCATTAAGTACCCTTTTTTCTACAGCTTTTCCATTTCTTCCCAATGTCCCCCACGTCAATTTTTCTTCCCCCTATTGGCTACTCGCTGGAGAATAATTAATTCATGTAACGTCCTTCTCCATTGTTTGCTATTGACGTTTTTCCACTGCCTACTCTCAAATATATGTATTTCTGAGTCATTTCACCATTGATTCATGGATTTTTACCCCATTTTCTCATTGATCTTACTGTTTCCTCTACAGATCTTTCTAATCCCATGTTAATATTCTCTCATGGTTACTTAATACTTGCAATTTCCTCAATTACACTTACGCTCCCGTCCACTTGGTCTGGTATTCCCTCATTTTCATTTCTTTTAGTTCTCCTAAGTTCCACTTCATCATCCTCCTTCCCATACTTCGCCTTTGGAATCAATTATCAAATTTTACATACTCTAGATTATGATACCAGTCCGCATTCACACCTCCAATGCTGCGCAAGTATTTGTCACCGTTCCCAAAACAAATCCTGACCACTATATAACCAGTTTGATTCCTCCTAATGTCTCCTGGTCTTTTCTGAGCGTTCCCAAGCCTGAAGTGACGTTTAAACAGTGTTTGGACGCAATAGTTAATCTTGCCAAATGTAACTGCTCTCTCACTGTGGTAATTTATTGTATCTAGCTCATTCTCTTTCACTTCATCTCCATTTCTCTCCAGCTCTACTTCTGCATTTCAATCGTCCAATACCATCGTTTTTTTTCTTTCAGCGAACTAATTTAACTATCTGTTCCTTCTTCCCATTGCCATACCCAGTCGTATTTTAAGGTGGACTACATTCCGTCTGACTGCTACCCTCACACTATATAACACGGACGACGTTATTAGGAACAAAGATTATCGCTAATAACAAACTAGCTCTGTGGGTGATCGAAAGGCCCATGCCCTTCCTCCGCGTCAAGGGGAGAAGGTTAATCGAATATTGATGTAGAACTGTTTTCCCCTATTCGGAAAGTTAATTTAAAGAGCAATGCCATGTTTGATGTTGGGCCAAATTTATCATGTTGACAAAGTACAGGCCTAACAATCCGAAGGTTACAAGTCAGGCAATCAAGCAAAGAAAATTGGAACATTGCATGCGTGAGTCTGAATTCATAAAATGACTGTAGCATAGGTGACCTGGTCTTGCATGACATGCCAGTAGCGGAAAATAAAACAACATTATCGCTATTAATAACATCTACCAACTAGACAATTTTCCAATCGCACCGATTGGAAAATTGTTGACAATGTTGCAAGCAGACTTACTAGAATGGAAGAAGAAGATAAAAAATGTCCAGCCTCAAAAATATATAGCCAAGCCAGGAAGTGCTCCTACAAGCAGTACGTCCCATGAAAGGAAGATAAACTAAAATAGTTCATGGCTTCTTGTAGCCAGACAAACATTCCCCTTCAGAAGTCAACGGTGTATTCACTTTTAGTATTTCATAAATTAGTGTTTGCGTCCATACGACAAGTTTTGGGTATGATCCATGAATCAAAATTTCAAAAGTCAACATTTTTTACGATAAATTAACATCGTACGTAAACAAAAACGATCATGCAAACATTCTTGCTTTTATTACAGCATCCATATTCGAATCATTAAAATGTAAACTCCGATTCTCTGAAAACCTGTTCATCCAATCAATGGTTTCGTATGGAGAAATTTCGAGCATGCAATTCTAAGCATCGACGCAGCATCGAATTGTCTCCGATTTATTTTTGTAAGAGCAGAAACTATTCTCCAAACTTGTAGGCCATTTACACAAGTGTTGGAATCGCAGGTTGGTGCGGTAACTCACCACCAGCATGTCGAATTCTCCGAGCTTGTCTGTTAAACTGGGACATGGGACGAGTTTCTGAAGTACTTACTTCGCAGGGGGTGACTGAATTCCCGGAGAGAAGTTCGTCAAGATTAAGGGAAAATTCTGGTGGCTCGACGACTGGAAAACTTAAGGCAAGCTGGAAGGGGTTAATGAGATAGTAGTAAGTCCCTGAGTGCCATTGGTAAAGGGATAGCTGATGCTGACGCAGGTTTTTACCAACCAACATGGCATCAGACGTCAGCAAACATACCTTCCGTAACACATATCCATCTTTTTGCCAAACGACTGACTAAATGCACGCTCTTAAATTTCATAGCATCTAGCTTATCAGTAACACTGCTGAAGATTGAAAGTTGACACTTAAGTTCGTCCGAGATAATAACACAGTTGACAGAAATGCAGCCAACTGGTAAACACGTCCAATGCCATTGGGGAAGGGAATCACGTGACTGAAGAATCCTTGGTATGATGGTGGCCTTTGTATGAATCATAAGACCTTGAAAGAATTGTCTTCTTGCCACCTCTTTCCAAGCCAAAAGAATGTATTTCAACTGCGCTATTATCTTGAACGGACTTCAACACATCGTGTCTCTTGCCGAGTCCAAAAACAAAAATTATTTTGATTCCGACATGTTAGTACCTGAACTGTCATTGATAATACAGATTAATCGTATGATTAAATTTCAAAAAAGCTAAAATAAACCTACATATGAAGCTGTAGAGCAAACTTAACATTCTGAAATACAACGACTGGCATCTGCAAATGTTTGCAGCATAAAAATTATTTAATATACATGCATAAACATACAAAAAACCCTTGTTGCATAACTTTAATCGGATGTTTGCCTTAAAAGGGATAAATTTGACGAAACATCAATTGAGAACATAAGGTGAATTAGATACGCGAGGTCTACTCAGTAGTCGCAGTTCACCTTCAGAACTCGTCAACGAAATTCTCAGTAAAAAGCGCGAAAAACTCCTTGCTAGAAGACTGCTTCTATTTCCTCTCAATATGACTCGGAAACCGAAAGAAAGAACACTTTCAAGTGATTGAGTCCAGTTATTTCGAACAGATGGCCCCCAAACCCAGCATCCAATATCCAGTCCTGGGCTAAAACATTCCGTAGAAATAAAGACAATGATCCGGCAAGATCTTCCCTACCCCCACTTCAACAAACTCGACGGTGACACCAAACAAATGAATTTCCCAAATCCATTCCTGGCCAACAGGCAGTGGGGAAGGCCGCAGGGAATTTTCTCTCGGCAATTGTGAGAGAACATGCGACTTGAGCTGGCTTTAAAGGAAAATTTGCGGAGAAAAAGCAAGCAGAGTAGGGGGAGGGCCTTTCGTAGATCTCCTTCGGGATGAAACGAGCAGAGGTAAATAAAAGCGAAGGCAGACCAAGGAATCCACCCTCCTCTTATCATGGCCCAAACAGTGCCCCTCTTAACCTTCCGACCGAAGACCACTCCAGCGAGTCAGTCCCCGCTGATTTTCGACTCGGTCCTTTTTTCGGATGCAGAATAAAAGGGGGCGTGGCCCTTTTATAGGAGAACAGGTGGCTTCCGGAGAGAGAGTTCCCGGAATCCCGGGCTGCGGATTTTTATGCGGATGGGTTTTATGCATGGGTAAGACGAGAGAGAAAGAGGGATGAGACGAGGAGGGAGAGGCGCTCGAGGAATGAGGGGGGGGGGGAACGATGGTGGGAGGGGGCGTCGTCTGGCTTTAAAGTCGGGGTGTGGGAGCGGAGTGCCGGACCGTAAGGGGCGAATACGGCGAACACGCCAACGCGCACGCGTGTCTGGGATTGCGCGTGTTTTGCCAAGACCCACGAGTGATGACGGAGGCTCGCCGCATAATTTTTACCCGGCTCCTCAATCCACCCGCTCACCGGCAGGCCTCCCTCGACCCCTGCCTCACCCACGCCCAAACCAGCCAGTGTGGCATGCATACAACCCTACCCCTTAAACCATCCTCCAACCCCCGTCTCACTCCTCTAATTCCATCCCTCCGAATCTTACTCGCCATCCCGTCCCCTCTTTTTCGTATCTCCATATTTTTCTTCACTGCGAAGAGGACTTCGGGTTCCGGTCGCACGTAATGCAAGACCCGCTCATCTCGTAAAAGACGGATTGAATGAGTATTCCTTCGGTCCGTGGCCTCCCCTCATCCTTTTACCCCGTCACTCCCAGAAGGGAGAGTTTCCTCCACGGTTCTCCGACATGGGTACTACTACTCCCACCCGATCGGCTTCGCTCGCTTCGACGCGAGTTTACAAGTACACGGGAACCGACCAGCCCTAAAAGAGAGGCGGGGAAAGAAGAGACGGAATGTTTCAAAATGGGAAATGAGTGAAGAGATAAATCCAATGTAACGCTTCTTGGAATTCCTTCCCTCTTTTCCGTCGTTCCCTCCCGCGCCATTCCCAATTCCTCGCTCTTACTCCCACTCTTTTTCTTGCCCGTCGTGTTCAATTCTGGGCTCCACGCAAACGCACATCCCTTGGCTAGCTTCTGCAAAATGAAACCCCCTTGGTCCACCTTACACTCAACTACCTATTCAAATTATTGTCCGACAAAAGCTGGAGGATCTAAGAAGTTTTACGGAAGTTTCTACTTTTTTACTCAGTCGACAATTATATGAATGGAATGAGAATTCACTTTGTGCATTCCACACTATTTTATTATTTTCACAGACCATGCTTTCGACAATATCTGTCATTATCAAGTTTCAATTTCAGTTTTTACCTGTCCATACACTGAGGGAGGGTTGGTGTATATGGACAGCTAAAAATTGAGGTTGTACCTTGATAATGACAGATATTGTCGAAACCATGGTCTGTGAAAAAACATAGCGCGGAATTTACAAAGAGAGTTCTCATTTCATGTGTCGCCTTTTCACGAAGTAAAGCCTGAAACTTTAACTTGAATTATATGCATGTTTTCCGTGACCAGGGAAATAGGTTTTGGGTTTGAGACAATAGAAAATTGAATCCTTTCTCATTACTGCTAAAAAATTACGTACATTTGGTATCACAACAATTACAACACAACAAGGGGCAGGCAGCTACATGGTGGAATAATATAAGGGGCCTGGGCCTAGATTGGGACGATTTTGGGAAGGAATTATGCCTTAGATTTGATTCGGATGGCGTAAAGGCTGCTGTAAATCGGAAGTTCTTAACCGAAACGCAGCCTACGGGCATGAGGGCTGGCGCGTTTGTGATCCAAAAATATCAACTTTTCAAAATATTGAATCCTGAAGAGAACAGTAGTTCTGCTCTACCCTATATGATTGAGTTACTCAATGATAAAATGAGACCCTTGGTAAGAGTGGCCAATCCGAAGACTTTTGACGAATTAAGGGAAGTCCCTTCAAATTCCGTTCAATCTTTCAAAAATAAAAAGTTAAATGATTGAAATTTTTCCGATCAAGTCGATTTTGGCATGAGAATAAACTTCCTCGTGCTGCGTTTGGATAAGGGTGTTAGTATTCAAACTTAAAATTGTAAATTAATGTCAATTTTATCTCACATCAGAGGCATATCCACTTAAGAATAAGCGATTTTTACAAGAAATCAATATACAAGTAAAGACGAGTTGGTCACACATCAAAGAAAAGATAAATTTTAAAAATAGTCAAAGAGTGAAAGGGTGACAGAAATAGGAGTGATAAGAGTGAAAATGTAGCTTTGGATTATTTTAGTAATCAAGAGGAAGATAGAGGAGAGAACTGTCGCAAATACAGATAGAGAGTCAAATTTAGAGAAAGATAATTTTAAATACATTCAAGAAACTAACAGTGAGAAGGTCTTGTGATGGAATTGGTTAATGATTTGTACTGAGATATTTTTACACTAGCTGATGGACAAATCCACCATTCGAATCTGAAGGTACTTTGAAGAGAGAATATGAAAGAAAAACATATGACGAGATTATGAAAACATTCACACGGTAAGACGTGGATTAGGATAGTTTGGATTCACAAGTACTAGCTGATAAGAGAGGAGGGTCTTCGAAAGTTTTAAGTGTAAAAACGGTTGAAACCAGTTTTATACGCATAGAATTAGACATGCTCTTTACGGAAAATATTTGTATCACATCCTAATCTGCATAGTCTGCGTCTGCATATTAAATAATCAATTCAATGGCGAATAAAAATGGAAAATTTAAGAGTCATTCTGACAAAGGGAAATGTAGCGTGATTACAGCTAAAACGCAAATAGCACTATAAAACGGTTGCGCAAAATGGAAAACGACTTATCAGAATGAGATCAGTAGCGGTATGATAATTTTTAGGGTGACGAAAACAAAATATGGAAAGCAATGCCTATTTCCATTCAATGTTTCATTGTTATGGAATCTTAGGGTATCAAGTGAGAGATCCATTTACATGTGATACGAACGATAAAAATTCGCATCTTGTAATGTATTAGAGAGAAAAGTAGAGAATCCAGAAGACCTGAAAGTATCTGGAACTTATTGAATGCAACCTGAAGATTATCAGGAAGAAACCAAAAATTCGTACAGACAGTTGTCGACATTTCGAAGAGAGGTGATATAACTTGTGGAATACCGCACAAATCTCCGAAGCTGCACGACAGGGGATGGAGAAAGTTTAATGGACATCAAGTGAAGCATAGAAAGCAAAAAAGCATTCATGGTAGCAAACATCAAGCAAGTTAAAAAAATAGGATTACCATTGAGAAAGTAGTACGCGGAAACATTCTTTAGGAATGTCACCCCTTACGGCAGAGAGGTGTGAGTAATAGGAAAGCTGGAGCAGCTGAGCGCTGGAGATCAAATGGACAGGATCAGAAACAAAGAATGGCACAGAATAATACAAGAGGATAAAAACCACTTGGAGTACAATCAGGAAGATTTTGTCTAAATACATATAATAAACTTCCAGAGAAATAGAAGTTGCAGAGAACGGAATAGAAGGCGAATTAGTGGGGAAAGCCCAATGAAGAAGAGTGCGGGAAAAAAATACATATGCCAGCTAAATCGGGATATAAAAGAGAGCTGCTTTAAGGACATTAGAGAGTTTGCAGGGGACAGTGTAGAATGGAATGCTTATATCAACTTGCTTTACAATTTTATTTTATTTCAATTTTTTGCTTCACAATTTATTGCAATTCATACGGTAAAAGGTTAGAAAAATACTATGTACCACACACTTTTAATTGCATGCCAAAACACCTTGATGGTCTTAAAGGTATGGCAGTAGTAAAGAAAAAGGTACATGCATGGTTACTTGATGAAATTAAACATTTTTGATTGGTTATGTTCTATATATTTGGCATGAATACCTGTGTATTCAAAAATGTGAAATGCCTAAATCTGGCTATGTTTAATGTTCTCAAGCTGTAATATTATAAATTGTTGTAACTTGTTTTTTTTGTTTTTTGTATACACCATTTTTTTTAATTTGTCGCATTGTATGTATATGTGTTGGATCCTTCTGATAAGCCATATGGCTTAGAGGGACCGTGTTTGTTTACTTATTAAAAAAATATTTTTAAAAAAATAAAAAAAAATTAAATGGATGTCGGTGATGACTATGAAAGCAGGCATTGCGAAAAAATGAATGGAGACATTGAAACAGACAAAGACCTACGGAAGAGAAGAGCGCTAGCTAAGGAGGCGTTTACTAATAGAAGGGATCTGATGACGTGAGATCTTGGGTAAGGGGGTGAAGAAGAGGAGTGTTGCGTTGTATCGAGCAGAAACGTGGAGCCTCAGAAAGGAGGACGAGAATAGGCAGCATGCATTTGAGAAGTGGGTGTGGAGTAGGATGGAGAAGGTGAGGTAAACGGAGAGGAAGACAAATTAGGAAGTGCTTGAGGTGGTGGGCGAGGAAAGGAAACTTCTTAATGAAATTCGAGACCGGAAGAGTAGGTGGCTGGGGGATGTAATAAGGAGCGAGGGATTGCTCAAGAATGTGATAGAGGGAAAGATTTTGGGCAAGCGAGGAAGAGGAAGAAAGAGAATAGGTCTCATGGACAGGACCAAGAAGGATCGTATGCTGAGGCGAAAAAGGATATTCTAGAACGAGATAGGCCCATGAAGGAGGGAAAACCGGGAGGAGATTCTCTGGCATTCAACACAACCTACCTTAACCAGTAGAATACATGAAAAAAAATTAAACAAAAACATACGCTGGCAGGACCCGAAACCAGATATTAAGGAAAAAATGAACAAAATTTGGATGTAAATGGATGAGACTACAGAGACAACATTCGAAGAGGTGAAAACAGAAAAGCAAATGTTTCAAGAGGGTTGTTGAAGTGAGAACGTGGTGATTGAACGGCATCGAATTACAAGTAACTCAAATAGGAGCTGTAGACTGAACAAAGAGTAAAAACTCTCGCGAGGCAGGAAAGATGATTCTGAGTAAAGTTTAAATATATTAATGTTCATCCAAAAGACGCAAGGCGATATAAGACCGCATAAAATTCAAAGTCCAAATCATAATTCAATTTTTTTGGATTAACTCTGACAAATACGTGAAAATATTTTTTTCCTTGGACTTGCCATTCCTAGCATTACTTTTTAATACACATAAACACTATTTTTACTCCGATTAATATATTCATTCAACATGATTTCCATTTGTGAGCCCTTAAATATCGAAGATGAACACATTCCATTGTCTTACGAAACTCAGAACTTTCAAATGAGGTAAAACAGGAAAAACGTCTATTGCCCACTATTAATTTGTAACTAAAATAACCAAGCGAAAAACCTTAACGCCGTGCCGTAAGACACATTAAATACTGAGCCCAAATACTTAATGATTAACCCAAATATGCACACACATTGACCAAACACGGGACGCCCTTTTCCTCTTTCCCAATCTGCATATCCACACGCACTTTGGCTGAAACCCGTGCAGATATTAGCCATAAATTCGCCAGCATTTATATATTTTACTCGGCTCCCGATAATTTTCTCCTCTTTTTGACAGAACAATCTCTTATTTTTATCTCTTCGGCCCATTTTTTAAGCCCTCTCTTTATTTTTGCGCCCATTTCAGACTTTGTCCTCAAGAACCTTATCTTTTCCGTTATCTATCGTCTCCATCGCTTTGGCCACCGTGACAAGAACCGGTAGATAAGACAGCTTTTATGACACAAGGTTGCCATTTCAAAATTGATCGGCCTCAGTAATGTGCGATCGCAAAACTTACCCTCACCAATAATCTCCCGGCAGCAATTTTTCTTAGAAGTTTACTTGCACACCCCTGCTGCCAATATTTATATCCCCAAAATTATCACAAATTCCACCTCTCCATCTTTATACGTTGAATTATGCCTTCGATGAATGCAAAGTAGCATTCACAGACGAAATGCATTTAAATTTCAATTTAATTCATTGAGTAATGGTGAAGACAATTATGCGCAAAACCCATCAATTGTATCTATATGATGTATTTTTACTGAATATTGAACAGATTTACTTATGATGCTTAAAGAAAGGTTTTCAGACAATAAGAAGTTATTCTTACCTAGAAAGAAAATTATTGTACAATTAAAGTCGTACGGCATGACGGCACATACAATGACGACATGATGGCGCGAGCAATATTTTCACCCAGTTGTTCTCAATCAGCGTGGGATGAACAAACAGCTGAATCCCTTATTAAGTGGGTGCGTATTTGAGGCTTTCCGGTATACTTGCATGTAGCCATAACCCGAGGTTATGGAAATTATAAAATAAGTACATTACGTTCACTTTTACATTAATAATATTAATCATGTAAACAATTGGAAATGAAAGTGCTTCTCGTTACTCTCAATATATCTGGAAACCTCGAAAGCTGAAGCAATGAAAGCCAAATATGACGAAGCAAGTTAACTTTCATAAATATGAATAATCAAATCCACTTTTAACGGTCGTTTTTTATTATTATACTTTTTCATTTAAGAAAATCACCAGCACTTGTTTCCCTCGTGAGTATGCTTGTTCCAAGCAAAAATTCCTCGAATACGTAACATGCTTTCCATGACTAACGCTGTAGCATCGCATGACGATAGACTTTTCCTTCATCAAGCTTGAGGTCACAAGAAATGTACCCAATTATAAATAGAGTTCCCATAACCCCACGTCTCTACGTAAAAATTCTTTTAATTCTCTTATTATCTTAATATATATAAGGTTTTCTTCAGCAAAACCGACTTCAATAATTCAAAGCGCTTTATTCACCTGTATTATTCAAACTTAAGTTTAGCGGTCATATTTCACCATCAGAAGAAAAAATGAAGATGTGAAAAATAAGCTTTTTCAAGGCAATCTTTAAAATAGAGACGGTTCTATAAATTAAAAATAACAATAAGAGAATAACTTAAAAATACCCAAACGCATTCTTTTAAACATTAAGATGAATTAAATACAATACATATATTTTTAAAATATGTCTTCGTACTGCTTCATTCACGAAAGGTAAGGTCTGGATCAAAAAACTAAAGCGGTCGATATCGACCCCTTCAGATCGATAGAAAGCTGATATGGGTCAATTTTCTTTTTCTTTTCATAATTACGAAATAATAAACAGAGAGGTTGGATACAAAAATGAGGAATTGGAACTCTTTCAGACGACCACACGCCATCATGGTTGACTATCCAGGGTCTCAAGATATCCAATGGCAATTATTAGATTCGATATTTCCGACGTATTACAAACCTCTCACTCCGTTAATATTTATACACAGGATCAGTGCACTTCTGCACAGCCCATTTAACAAACATACGTACTTATGCATTACTTCCATTAATTTCAGGTGTGCCCTTTCAAGCACAGATAAATGCATCGTTTAATTCTGGGATTTCAAAAATGGCATATATGCATTATTAACAGCAAAAGTAAAATATCAAGGTTAAATGCCAGAAAATAACCGATTTGCAGAAACACCTGTGGCCTAAAGTAGAAAAACACAAAGTACTACGTGCTTGGAAGAACTACATTAAGTCAAAAGTGTATTGTCTCCTCCCTAATATTACACTCGATAGATAAACACACTTTCATTTCAGGATTTGGAAATCTGAATTATCACAAAATCGAATCGCTTTCATGCGCATTTGATTATTACTTGCTATTATTCCGGAGAGGTTATTATTGCATAAGAAATATTAATATTCAGAAAATAACATTAATGACTTAATTAACTGGTAAGTTATTTCCTTGTGAATAAACGGATAAATCACGATCGCTTTCTCAGCGATTGTTAAAATATCACCAAATTCCAAAAAAGTACATATTTCGAGAAAATTTGGGCCGATTAATCTACCAAAGACTTACTATTAACTTAATCCTTATCTTTCTCAAGATCATAACCACACTACTAACCAAGCTACAATTTTGTGTAGTATACCATTGAAATTTCTAACTTTTGAAAATGAGTTGTTTTCAGTTTTACAGAATGCACAAATTCAAGTAATATTATGAGGTCCATAGCCTAACATGGATCACTGACAGTCATTAACTTATGGGAATAAAAAAGTCATCGATATATCAACAACATCGATTTGTCAATGACACATAAAGGGTATCGACTTTATTTCATTGGCGACAATTGTAACTAATTGCAACGAATTATTCCCGAAAATGAAAGAACTTATCATTATGAAATAACAGTTTGGACACCGCAGACAACATGCTTGTAATCTGCTCCTATAAAAAATGAAGCACCTTACATGAATATATTCACAGAAAGTTCATAATAAATGAACTATGACTGACTCAAATATAAAGCTGTAATTCCAACCCAGGAACATTTGCCCTGTGACATAAAAATGCTTTGTCGGCTATACTTTAGGTAACTCAATAGCTAACGAAGTTACAGAAAATTCTTCCCATCGTATCGTTTTATCTTCAAGGATATAATGATTACAGGACAGTTAAAGGAACAATGAAGATTCCCGCATCGGAGGGGAGTCTTTTTTTGTAAATATTGACACGGAAATATTCCTACAAAATATAGTTAATAAACATATGACCTTCACCTGCGGACAGAAACCTAAAGTTAATTTGAGAACAATTGATCTGTTATTGCTGAGAACTGATTGCACATATTTCATTTCTATTAAAAGTTTAGTGCAAGAGAAATCTCAAATGAGACATGATGAAAAATTAACTACATGCTCAAGGGGCCAATTAAAGAATATTCCCGGATAAAAATACATATTTACAGGAAATTTGTCAGGAATAATGATAAGTTCATAACGAAACCAATGTCTTCCCTTGAGGAATATTAGCAGAACGCTGCAAGAAACCCACGCTTCATCATATCCATATAAATAATGATTCCATAAAATTCTTCGCCATTGTCCAAAAGATTTAAAGTATTTCATCGGAATGTACGAAATATTTCCGAGGATATATTTATAGGGTTATCTTAGGAAGTTTTCCAGCAGCTTAGACTATTATGAGGGCAGAATATATGATCCCTTGTCGTCGTGCAATCAAATTTTTCAATTTTTGATCGCGAAAAGGTGGTGAGCAACAATATGTTTGAGAGATGGAACGTGAGCAGTGAGCACGAGGGGAGAGTAGCGGGAATGCAGGGGCGAGGTAGGTCATAGGTCTCGTGACGAAGTGCGGAGGTGGTCATAGCGACAGTTTGAGTCGCGCTGCGGTCGCAGCAGGGTGCCTCGGCTCGCAGACTCAGCAGCGCAAACCGCTTTCCACTACCGACTCCCCGACACCGCCCACTGAACCCTCCCCCAAGCCCCCCCTGCCACCCCCCTCCATCCCTCTCGCCATCTCCTAGCTCCAGCCTCCGCCTCTTACTCTTAGTCGACGACCATTTCCGCCCCTGGCCCGTGATCTATAACTTTAGGCACGCCTCCTTCCAAGAATGCTCACTAGCTCTGCATTGTTTTTCAGCGTCGGAATAAGAATGGAGTAATTCGCGATACACGGCTAGAAAGTTGCTCCCCGCGCGGTCCTCAAGGCTGGGAAATTAATTGTTTTGCTGGGACGAGAGCATGTGGCATTTATGTGAAAATGAATAGCTTGTCTACATTGATCATCAACATATCCAATCAAATGCACGTTTAATCCATGCGCACAATATCCACTCGTCCATTTCTGCCACCATTGATAAATGATAATTGGTCAGTGATATTTTTTTTCTGTGTGAACATCTCAAACAAGCGATCGTATCTGATTTTCGTGGTAATATTTTTTTACTATGTCCCTATAGAATATACCCTTTGAGTTTGAAAATTTTAACGTGTTACTGCTGATACAACTCATGAATTCTTATGCATGGCATGCATATTATTAGGAGCAATCTAGTAAAAATTATATCAATTTTACTAGTGAAACAGGTGTACAATAAGACTTTCTCACGTCCCAGGGAACTGGTAGAATTCGCTTGATTACCGCGGTTTTAATTAAACGTGACATACTCCGTTGTTTTACGTGAAACTGAGGGCTACCGAAGAAAACAGGTTATAAAGGTACAGATTAAAAAAGCGTCATACAAAACGTATAAGATCTTCCTTTTAAAAAGTTTATTTCATCATAAAATTTAAAAATCAAAAAGAGTGAAAAAGTTCAGTCTCTGCTCCTATTTATAATTTTTACTAGGCAGTTATGTAAGAAGAATGGTAGAATTCACTCGCTTTTTCTTCCTTCCTTTTACATTTCATTCAACTTGGTCTAAAATAAAGTTGGTTTCATTCCGCATTTTCACACTGAAGGCTTCACGGAAGGAAGAAGTCATCATGCATAATCGAGAGCAATAAAGCTACCGCATAATCTACACAAATTAAAGCGAACCTTCAAAATACATATAATATAATCCAAAACATTTCAAAACATTGAGGAAAAAACGAATTAATGCAAAAACTCACGCATACAGATTGGTTAGCGCACGTAGCTGGACCATTAAGGTGTTAAGTCGAAAGCTTTCTCCCGGCATGCGCAAAATTGTGATCGGTCTGTGAGTTAATTGTTAATTAAATAAAAATGGGGATTTATGAAACAGAACTCAATAAAAAATCTACAGTTCACTGTATAATCTTTTCTTTGAGCACAGATACTTCTTTTCTTATGAAAACAATGCCTTCTGCCGCATCATAGAACCGCTTAATCTCAATGGAGATTTTTCGGGTTTCCCACCGGGCCAGACTCTCCATCTCTGCCGACGTTTCGAGGTACGAGTCGTCCATCGTCATTAGGGCATGTCATGGAGTGGAACTGGGCCGAAATATGCACACTTGCCACAGGTAACCACGTTATCCATTTCCGATAGAATGAGATCAAGTAGTCGAAAGGACAAAATAATATCTCAAAATAAGAAAGATAGGATTGGAGATTTGGGGAGGCGACCGATAGCTAAGGTCATTGGCGCCATAGGGGACAGGCAAGGGGGGGTGGAGAGAAACCCGACATCGGAATTAGCCTGCTCCTAACGGAAGGCGCCAAGGTTACCATGGTTTAACGTCTCATCCGACATACGGAGTACTGCATTAGAAGTGCCCTCCACAAGACACTCAAGTACGGATCGGATGTCCTCTGAAAGATACCCTCCTCTGAAGGGATTTGGACCCATAATGTTAGCTAGTACTCTAGCCATCAAACAAGAAAGTATTCACAAGCAGTATAAATGGATTTCTGATAGGGGCGGAATTCCACAGGATGTCTCTTCATTGCTTTTTCTTTTTAAATCGTCTCTTCCACAAACTATTTCTCTGCTCAACTGAACTAAACAAGTTTTGACCTCTCTGAATGCGGTCTGGTAAGCTAAGATTTCCCCCCCTCTATAACCATTCATTTTTATTAGTCTACCATTAATTACAGCCTGCAACAGTCTCTCTTCTCAAGTTACCGATTCCAACCACCTGCTCTGCCTTCTCCAACTCTCCTCAAGCCACTTTCTTCTGTTCCTCTTCAATTCCGACTGTCGAACCCTCTCCATTCTTTTCCCTCCCCACATCACAAACTGTTCCCCGACCTCCACCCTCCCAGGGGTCAAAATTCCGCTTCTGTTCAACGCCCAGCATAATACGAATTAAGTATATGGAGACTCGTTAATATACTTGCTTAGAGTTCATGTCTTGATTCCTCACCAATTCGCAGTCGTCATTTTCGCTAGCGTAGTTATCTTGCTGATGTACTTAGCACTCTTTCAACTTTCGATAAAAATACTAGACCAGAATCTAAATGAATTGCTCAATGAATTCTTTTATATAATTTATAAGAGTTGACATTCCTCACTCTAAGTTCCAACATAAGTCCTCTCCATTTACTGTGGTTTATCATCGTTTCATTTCTCTCGAGTTGGTTCTAAAACAGTCGAACCCGTTTTCCGGGGTTTCCACCGCATTGATTCATAATGAGGACAATATTTCGCCGGCTAACTGTAGGCTTCCTCAGGTCCAGTGTCAGTCCCCTTGGCCTGAGGAAGCCTGGAATTGTCACTGGACCTGAGGAAGCCTGCAGGATAGCCGGCGAAATATCGTCCTCATCATGAATCAACGCGGTGGAAACCCTGGAAAATGGATTCGACTTACATCCAAGCCCCGCGGAAGCCTCCATCGGAACTGGTTTTAAATCATGTCGAATTCTGCTCTGGTCCTCTGTCTGGGCAACCAACCGAGATCCATCCGCTGGTTACCGACGCTAGACCATTCAGAAACCCATTTTTTCTTAATCCGCTTCCCTCCGACATCAAGACCTCCTATACATCTACCACTGACCTACAACCCATAAAGGTGAGCTAAAATGCACTGGTGATAATCGGTAACCCTACCTTAAAAATCAACCTTTACATCGGTGCTCACATATTAACAGTGTCATGGTGTCATAAGTAAGTTTTGCGTCAAATATTTTTAAATCCAGAAGTCCTCCAGTATCATATATTAGCATACTCTGTTGAACTCAGTCGGACGCCTCCTCAATACGAGTACGGACATCAAACATGCCTTTGTCATAACCTACATTCCTTCTGACTAAAGTTCTCGAGACACAGTGAAATCACTTTTAGCAGATTCATAGCTAATAAATAGGTCGATTAAATTTTCACACGGTTTATTTAATGTTTCACTGGTTTCACCTGTCAAATCTAGTTTCCTGATGAAAGCTTTAGCCTGGAAAATGAACTTAAAATATTTTAATTAACCTATTTCGTACTTTCAGACACATTTTAGCCATCGCAATCTCTCAAATTCCTTAATAATGCCTTCATATTTTATCTATTTATACTCCTAAAACCTACAGTTAAGGACAAAATCGTGGGCAAACCATTATAGCATGAATGTAAAAGTAGAAAAACCTGGACTTCCCGACTCCTACGTCATAGCAGATTCAGACATTTTCATTTAGACAGTCAAATTTACAGTTTAATAGTCTCAAATATGATCGTATTGATTGCATATGACCTGATGGTAAAAAAGCTCGCCAAGAGGTTTCTTTTCCCAGCCGTCTTTGCAAAAATAAAAGACAATCACAAGACCTTGGATTGGACAATCGTGAAACGCCCTTCGTGATATAAACTCGAATAACTTTATTCCTTCCAAAAAAAAAACTTTTTAATTCCCACTCTCCTATCGGGACCCATACCTTCCATGTACCCCTAAACGGATTCTCCCCCCCTCCTATTTACCAATTTCTCCCCACCCCTCCTCCTCTGTCGACTCCCATGTCCCCCATCCGAATCTCACGAGCTTACACATACTTCCCCAGACCCTCTCCGCACCAAAACAGGCTTTAACCCCAGACTACCTCCTTTTATTTTCACTACTCCCCCGCACTATCAATTATTCCCTCCCCTTCAGCTCTACAAATCCCTCACACCCCCTCATTCTACTCCCCCCCCCATACCGGACTCGGCACCCAACCCCTCCCAGCCTCGCTCCGCCGTCCTCCTCCCCCCCAACTCCCTCACCCTCCTCAAACGCCCTCACCATAGTCTCACAGCTCACGCCCACCGTCTCCTGCATATCGCCACCATCTCCGCCAGTCCTTTCCCCCTCACAACCTCCCTCCTTAACCCCCCCCCCCACGTCCCCCTCCGCACCATTCCTTCATCACCCGCCCGCCGTCCTCACCTCCCACCTTCACGTCCTCAACGGCCCGCCTCCTCCCCACTTGCCCTCTCTCTCTCCCTCCATCCTTCCAATCTCATACCCTCACACCCGCACCGGTAGCTAGGGAAGCAGCATCGACGGCGGCAACTAGGAGCTCCCGCAATAATAACAGCGGTGCAAGGTCTCTTTTGGAACACGGATGGAACTCTAATGGAACCTCACTTTCTTCCACATTGAAGGCCATTGATTCGCCAACTTCGGTCTTCAAAGACCCCCATCAGGAAGTTCACTTCCTCGGTGGACTGCATCTCATAGGTGTCATATTAAATTGGTATCTTGGAGAATATCTAGCGACGAAGTAAGGAATTAAACTTTACCACGAGAATATGGACGACACAATTTTCCTTCTATTACTCACGCGCAGCGATTACTGCATGTTTCCACTAAATCTGGTGTACATAATCGTGGCTTATATGCCTTTTTGTCGATAAACTTTAACTTCGTTCTAAATAAAAATTATCTTCAGCTACAGCCGAGTCACCAGCGTTCATTAAAACTCTATTGCTTCTACACTGGTCAATGTGTCATCTCGGTCAAAGTTGAAGGCAACCTAAGTTCATAGACCTACAATTTACCCATTAACCCAAAGGAGTTTCAATGACGATTTTTATTTACTTAGTATGATCTTTTAACATAAAAGTATTAACGAGGTACACCGGTGCACAAGATATTATAAGGGCTCACCATGCCGAGGGTCCAGAATGAAAGGCGATAAAAATTAATTAACAATCTATTGCGTTCCAAGTGTCACTTGTCAATTGCTACTTGGCCAAAGACGTTAAGTAATACATTAGATACATTAGAGAGAAGAGTTCATACTTATTCCAGAAAAAGAGCACCACTTTTCAATAGGTGTATTTATGAGGTGTATTCTTTTCTTCTAAAAAATTAATTTTAGGCTTTTACACTTCCTGAGATAAATAAATGGCAGTATGAGTTCGGTCGAAAATCATTAAATGAGGATTTACGTATACAATTTACCGTGTGTGTACATCTTTAATTTTTATGCTTCTTTTTTATTATATTAATTCTTCAAATATTCAATAACTCCGGTCCAATATCACCGGTATAGGTTAGTTATAATAGGGCGATTTTCATGATCCAACTATTTCCGCTGTTTTCCAAAAAATTCGTCAGATAGTTATAGACTGCATAATTGCTCAAGGGTGAGATGTTTATGAGTAAGTCGGGAAACCATGTCATTTTCAAGAAAATTACTGGAGTGAAGTGTCTTATGAATATCTTAGTTGGAGTTATACGTGCGTAATAAGGAGACAAGCGCATGATTCGAGAGGAATGCTGCTACCGCAACCATTGCGCGTTTTTGTTCTCCCCTCAGAACTCCAGGCCCTTCCGTAAGGGTTAATTCTTGGGGGAAGAGGACACTCATGTCTTCGGCCCGCCGAATCCCGGGATCGCCAGGGAAGTAACCCCGGCCGTCGATCTATCATTGGCCGACGCAGCCGAACACTCTTTCCCCTCGTCCGCTCTTTCAGTGCGCGCACAGCCTCATCCAGCGTGAGGTTGATGCCAAACCCTCCTTCGTTCTCCCATCCAAACCCGTCATGCTGTAGTACGATTTCTTCGAAATGGTTCAATGGTTCTCTGGTGCGAAAGAGATTTCCCAAAATTGCAAAAAAAATAATAACATGACAGCGCCTCCGCGTGGAACTACGCGTCACCTGTGTAACAGCGTACCATCGAGGGGACAGAAGTGGTCGTAACTGAAACAAAGAAGAATGAGAGCGAGGGAAGTGCGAGGAATGATGAGAGGGAGAAACGCCAGCATAAGAAGTTGAGGAGTTGTAATTCACGGAACGAAGGAGAGATGGCGCCAGCGCCTTACCGAGCGGTGCTCCACAACGCTCTAGAATATCACGGCAGTTTCACCAAATTTAACGCGCAGAGGCAAGATGCTCCGAGCGAATAAGCATCCCGGTCACAGGAATATTATCCATGAAAGTATCCGACATAAATCTAATCTGAAAATGTATTCGATTTCTGTAAACAATGAAAGAATACGAACATGAGATATGTATCAAACTAAGGGAGATTAAAGCGGAAATGTCGTGCAACATTCAACTCTGTACCTATAAAATACAATGAACTAAAATTCTCAACAACGACATATAGACGTATACTGTAGACATATGTCTAGATGATAGTTATTGATTGAGAACAGAAGAATAATTCGGCGTCCTTAAAAAACACACCAAACAAACAACACTAAAAAATTTTTAAAACTATGCCGATGGAGCTGAAAGTGTGACGGAAAAACTCGGTGTCATTGTTTACAACGTACGTCAACATATAGTGTACTTCTATACTCACTATCTCCTTATGCGTTCCGTCAAAACTTGAGTCACTTCAATTTTTTCATCATTTTCCCGACGACTCGGCGAAATAAATCGAAGTCAATTAATGCAGGCGTTAAGAAAAAGACAGCGTGATTATTTTTAAAACGAAAATTAAGGCACATTAAGCTATGAATAAGTAGATGCTGTTAACAACCATACAATTATGTTTAAAAATAGGTACGTTAAGAGATTAATGAATTTCTTCCGCAGCCTAATACTGTGCAAAAGATGACTTTATTGGAAGCAATGTAGGCATTGGTACGGACAGTGACGATAACCCATTATCTGGTTGGCATGAAAAAAAATAAATACGAATTAAAACTGGACCCTTCAGTGAAAGAAATTTACTGTCATACACATATAAGGTTGTTTTTACCTGACATTTGGTGCGAGCATTCAGAAGATTCAATTCTTAGTTTACATAAATTACATTTCACGGCAGCAAAAATTCAGTCGCTCCATAACGCTTATTACTTTTTTCCAGACCTCCATCTCCTTCCATATGCATGATTTGATTTGAAATAATTTCTCGTAACACGTACGGATGCTCATCGTCCCAAGAGTCGCCTGAAACACGTTCAACTAACAACCTCCTCAGGTTACCTCAAATCATTGAATCTTTCTCTGTCTGTGCTATTCAACCCTCACCCATTCCCTCATAATGGCCACACTCACAAAGCAGACTCATTTCCATGGACGTTCTTTTCTAAAATATATATTTTACATTATTTCGGGACCCTCTCATTCCCCCTCATTCAAACTCAATTTTTCCGCTGGTGCGATCAGAGTACTCGGTGCGTAACGTATTCTCATTGCATTAACGCTCATCGGAAGATAATCAAGTTTCGCTCCCATTCGCATGCACCAGGTCAAAGGGTAAGATAATAATTTATAAGTCATTCAATCTTTAACCGGGACTTTCTTCCGCCTGCTATGGACTACCTGTTCCAAAATTATTCTTCTTCATCATCATCATTGGCTGTGCAATCCTGAGATTGATTGACTGCAGCCCTCCATCCTTTCCCATCTAATGCTAGGTCTCTTACCTCCTGGTAGCTCTTCCTATGTACTTTCTTCATTATTTGGTCCATGAACATATTCCTGGATCTTCCTCTGGGGACTTTTCCCTCTATTTTACCTTCACTCATGTTCTTCACAAACCCATTGTGTCTCAGAGTATGTTCAATCCATCTGGTTCTTGTTTTCTCTATTGTGTTCCATAGGTTCTTTTCCTCTTCTACTCTTCGGTAAAATCTTTTTACAAAATTGTTCTCATTCATTCAAAAATCTATGCCTATGAGACACAGCCATTCGATGAAGACATCTCTCTCCACATCATCTTTCCTATTAGTGTAGTTTGATGTATTCGTTATTTAGAGGTATTTAATTAACTCAAAATCCATTTCACTCCATAAACTGGCCACCATTGGCCACTGGTCACTTTCATGGCATCCAACTGCTTAGTTCAAATGAGCTCCCATTTTTCATACAGTCATCATTTAGCCTTTTCAAATAGAATCTCGTGGGACGGACCTTCACAAAGATGTGAAGGTTAATAATATAAGTATTTCACAATGGATCTTATCTGAGTCAAATAGTTGTGGGCGTCTTTCCTAGTGGAAAATTTTCTGGAGCCACCCAAAGGTGTTCATTACCTCTATAAATATTGATGAGCCCAATAAATAGTGATCGTTTTCACAAAAGCATCCTCTTTTATTAGAGAAAATTAAAGTTGAATCAGTAAATTAAATGTCAGTAACGTTCATCATGACGTAGAATCATAAATAAATTCAAACGATCCGGAATAGAAATATTTTACACATATTATCCATTCTTCATCATCGTTCTTCATACAGTAACTATTACCAGTCACAGAGAAAAATCTTACTCAAAGAAAAGCTTAAGATTGAGAAGGAATTGAGAATGAAGGATTGAGAATGTCCAAGAAAAGCTTAGGATTGAGAAGGGTTTTCACCACTAATAATCAAACGGCCGCCGAAATGTTCCCATCCTACGGCATATGTCATATTTATGAAGACAAACGACACAATATTAGATCCTCTGCTGGAGCTAAAATTAACTTAGGTTCGAATACCATTAAAACACTTTCTTGGTACGTTGCAGGTTGTAGTAACACAAAATTTAAAATGCATGCCCCTCGCTATTATCTTAAGAAGTAAGTAGTACCTGTTTTGTTTTATTGCTAATGGTAATGAATCGAAATACGATCAAAAATATTCATGAAATAAGAGTACATATAGGATATCTGTAAAGCTTTAAAATAGCAAATATATGTCAAATGACCCACCGAAGGCAAGTTCCGTTGCGAGAAAGTAGCAGTAATCCAAGGCCGCGTGTATCAGATAGGTGCTTCCAAGCTTGAAATGCAAGGCTTACCGGATTGTAAGCCTCAATTTGAAAAGTGACCAGGAAAAAACCAGCGAAGATTCAGGAATCAAGGAGGAACAATATCAAACCTGGACAGTAATACGGCAACTTATACTAAAAATAATAAATTAAATATTACATAGCATAAATACCAATTCCATACAAATATACCTTGCATTGATATGTAATAAATTGGCCTTTTAAATATTTGTTAACAATCGGAGTACCCTGAGTTTTAAGGATCCCAAAATTACCCCTTAACCCATGAGACATAAACGTCCCTCCAACGAAGATAAATAAATGCGGCCAGTGAGAAATTGACGTCGATATCTTTGAATATATGTCCCCTGTGAATAAGCGCTTTCAAGTCTCGTTAAATCAATGCATTCATGAAATCATATATTTTCTACATCAAATGATACAACAATATAACGGTATGTAAACATGACGCATATGAGACTTTATCATAGCAATGGCTGTAAGAAGTATCCTTCTTCGGCAGTGATTCTGATGATACAAGCTCAATTTTTTTCGAGTGTGTTATGTAAAAAATGAGCAATGGTGCACACGGTATCCTAAACTTAAATAATATTTTTGAGCTTTATTACCAAAATCCATGGATATTTTTAGAGCTAGGTAATAAGTGTGATGTCACATGAAGACCCATCTGTACCAACGGGCCAATAAGTAATACTACATCGATTTTCACCCTTTCACCTCTCATGCTAGATCTCAAAAAAACCTAATGTTCCCGGGGTAACCCGATCCTGAAAGGGAACTAGCAAAAAATGAAGCTGTGAATTAATCGAGATTTGGCTGGAGTGTGAAGAGAGGAGTATAAAAATAGTGTGTAGGAGGGGAAGAAGGAAACACAGGACTCCGGAGAGGATGGCTTAGCTGGGACCTCATTGAGGCGAGGATTCTCCCCATCAAGCCCTGGAGAGGAAGAGAGGGAAAGGAAAAGAAGGGAGGGATGGGTCCTTGGTCAAATTACTTCCTTTTTCCGCCACCACCTGCAACTCTAAGTGGCTATGACGACCCGAGCTGCAAAAGGAAGACCACTTAAAAGCATGTGAAGAGAGCCGGGGAGGGAGGGAGGAAGGAGCGAATGAAGTGGGGGGATGAGGAGGCGCGCAAAAGGAAACGGAAATATATTACTCCTGAATTCGAAAGAGACAGAAAAACGGATTCTTTTCCTCTTATTAATTCGGGTCGTAATGCATAGAAGGCGAGTTCCTCGCTGGGAAATCCAGGAAAACAATTCCCCTCCTGCGCCCAAGCTGAGGTTTGTTTTTTAAAAAAGAATTTCTGCACTTTTGACGATTCAAAATCTTGGGAGAAACAAGTTTCTGAACCATCGTTGGTCGTTGAATCCTAAGATTGGTTGACTGCAGCCTCCACCCTTCCCCGTCTAAGTTAGATAGTAGTCTATACCTCCAATATCTCTCCCTATGCACTTTCTAATTTTCTGAATATTCTTTCTGAAGTTTCTGAATATTCTCTACTAATTTCATCATCCGATGGCGTAAATTTTGAGCAAGAACTGAATATAAACAAAGATCTAAGTTTTAAAATATAAAACCACTGCAGATACATGCATTGAGTACCCAGCAATGGTAGTTGAGAATAAGAAATACTTAAAGACTTTTTAAAGTCGCCGCCATCATCTATTTCTGTGTACTAGCATCTCAGTGGCAAGTGCAGTCCTTAATTGGCTTCATGCACAAATTCTCATCCTTTGAAAAAAATTTAGAGCTACAGATTGTATGCCGCTGCCTATTAGCTTGCTTCCACAATTGTATATATATGCTGCGAACTCCATAAATTATTTATTTCTAAAAAATATTCTTTTAGTCAGAATATTTACGTTTTCAATGTAAGACGCCGTTAGTAAATCAGCTAAAATTAGCGAATCATCAACAAAATCGCTTTTCAGGAATGGACTCTCCTTTTTATGCATTAGCTCGTATCCCAGATATACGATATTCCTTTCGTGAGACAGACACATTGTGAAAACACAAATACCAACTTGAAGTAGCAAAATTTCAATACTCAATTAGTTAAACTACTCATAATAATTAATCTCTGACCAGAGTTCTCAATATGAAATTATTTAACGTCATTAAGACTAAAGATAAGTAATAGTATTATGATAGGTAGTTTTAATAAATATCTAGTGATCTAAAAGTTCATAATTTCCTCCTTTGGTTATGCTCACAGCTTGAATAACTGACTTCTTTGCCTTCCGCAAATAGTTTATTAACCAAACTCTTTTGGTACGTTGATGTTGTACTATACATATACTGGAGAGCCATTTACAGATCTGGTTTAGGATAGCCACAACTCCCTGACTCAAGGTAAATTGTCGGCTCTTGCTTTCAATATATCAATCAATGTTTCCCACCACTAATTTACAGCTATTATTTCAAAATGCGATCAATAAATAAAAATAAATTTGATAGAGTCAAAGGAATTCGTTTCTAATAAGGTACCATAATAATACCACAATGTGAGAAGAAAGAATGAGTTCAGAAGTGGAGTTTACTACCATGTCGTTAATGCAATCAGAAGCGGAGATCGGAAACTGAGGTCATTAACGCCATTTATGATGATAACATAGGATTAGTTATAGAATGGGGGCAGCGTGGAGTGATACCCGACATCCGCATTAGCCGACTTTTAACGAAAGGTTTTGGTAATGCACCAGTAGTCGCAGTGTTATTAACTAAAATACGGTATTGTGCAATGCATGTCGGTGATGACGCACTCCCGGCCACGTCCTTGAAGTGGCTCGCAGAATATTATGTAGGTGTGGAAGAAAAGTGCCAAGAAGTTTATAGTATATCGCTGCATCTGGAAAGAGTAACATAACTAACCCTCAATTTGCATGGCCAAACTATCGTTCCAAGTAAATGTAAATTCATATTTTTATTGTCATTCTACTACCCAATATACTCACCTGTCATCAAAAACGATTCGTTGCCCAGATAAGAAGGCGAGTCTGTGTTCTACCTTATGTTTCCTTCCTGAATATATTTCCAGGAATTTGAAACAGAACGATGCAGAATAATTTAGACAATCACGATCGACAGATAAGGTGATAAGCTGAATGGTTTACAAATGGTTACATATCCGAGAAGGCATTCAAATAATAACATTCAATTTCTAATGTCGAAAAAATGCCTCCTTCCATTCTTTATGGCTAAAAACAGCAGAATCGCTAAAATATGTAACATAACCAAAGGGGCCTCTAGCAGTAGTCGTACCAACCGGGTCACCATGGGACCTGACGCGGAAATTTGCCGTCGAAAAGTTCGAAGGTTTGAATCTAGCTACTAACATGAGTGTTTTGTTCCCTGAGCAACCTGACAAAATGCTACACTTTATCAGGATCCATAGGTCACCCGCTCCTTCGAAGAAGTTATTAGATAAAAGCACATTAGCAACTTACTCAGTAAAAAAGACCTACCAAGCATTGACTAAGATAAAATGCCCTAGTGAACCTGTGGCTGATCAAAAAAACTTCCGAAAAGGTCAAATAAAAAAATTGAAATAAATACACGTCCTCAATGGACCAAGGTTAGTTTCATTGGTTTGCCGTCGCTTAAGCCGCCTCCAAGATCACGCAGAGATCAGGTGAATTTTACTAGGCCTCAACTGATTTACACGTCAAGGGCTTCGACCCCTGAGTAACAGCTAAAATTTTATCAATAATTATGGATTATCAGACAAAATGCTTGTTTGTCTTCAATCAAGAAGAAAAACAACTCAGAGTAAATAAATACATAACATACAGGATATTAAAACTACTTTGAAGGTATCCTTAATGAATTCATCGGGAATTATTCATGGATTTTCAGCTTATTTCTGAGCACATTTCGAATGCACAAGGACTATTCATTGCAATAGGCTGAGTATCGCTATCTAGTGCAGCGCGCAGTGCATTTTGCATTTTTCAAGTTGATGAGAAGTAGAAAATTTTCAACAGGAAATCAAGGTCTTTTGTAACGATACATGGGAAAAATAAATTTTTTTACGAAAACACTCACATTAGCATGAGTGTTGCATAAAATTAACTATTCTAACTCGGAAACAGGATATTTTTGTTGGGTACATTATGACAGAGCACACAACCGAGGAAAGAAATGAACCCTTATTTCTCGCTCTCTCCATTTCTCCGAAGGCACTCATTTCTAAGAAAGCAGTCATCATAGTGCGAGCGCCTCTTCCAAAATAACCCACCTGCTCAAGTCACCGTCGTTAACGCGAAGGAGAGGGAAAGGAAATACATTTATAAGAGAGCTCGGACGCGGGGCGCAAGGTCTCTACCTCTCCCGGCGTCCGCGGACGCACCTGCCGCCGCCCGTCCCACGTCGCGCCCCGCCTTCTTCGGGAAAACTCGCTCGGCTCGCTCGCTTGACTGGAGGGCTTTCCATGCGAGGTGGTGTAACCGCGCAACAGAAAGCAAGAGTGAATTCACAGACGGCGGAGATGGAGCCTTAACGAGACTCGTGTGCTTTGGAGAAATGATCCATCCGTGAATGACCGCGACCGAAGACCAACAGAGCCATAGGTAAATTCGTAAAATGGTAAAATATGCGCGATAATGATGGAAGAGTAATACCCACTAATAAAAACGTTTGTACCCAGTGCATTTCATTGAAATTTCATTCCATAAATAGTTACCAAAGTGAGTCGATTAAATTTAGGGATTAATCAAAGAATTGTGCAAATTTAAATCGATTTCTCTATAATTTTCAGTATCCCCTAGTACACCAGCCGATCCTCAGATACACGAAACGATCCCTTCCTTGTAACTAATTACGAAAAAAGCGATGAAATGGACACCCATAAACGGCGTGGTAAGATTAATCGAATTGAAACTAAGACACGAGGGTTATTTTATCTGCGCGATAAATGATTACAAACTTTAAAATTCATAGTAATGAATGTGACTTAATTAACTCATTATATACTTATTGATTGATGTCTACCTAATACTTTGATGCATTCTAAATAATCAGTTAGTTTGAATTCGAGTAGATTTTAAATCAAAGTAAAAAGTCAATAACAAAATACAATGCATTACCCTTTCAAATAAAAATTACTTGATACGCTGAGTCATTGTGCACCCAGGAAGCGGTATTTGCATCTGAGTGACTGTAATGTCTGGGAGAAATACGAGACTAAGACTGTAAAGATATGTCAGCTATAAATATTTCTAAACTTTGAGCTTGATTTTCGAAAACTACCCCTCAGTCTGAATCTCTTTTCATTAAATCGACCGATGAACACCTCTTATCGCGAGATTAAAATATTGCCTCTTTAATAAGAAGACTTTTCATCTGTTCTCTCTCCTTAAAATCTCATCCTTCCTCCTCCGGGAAAAGGGGAAAATTATAATTTCCTGTATTGTTCCTGATCTCCTGGATTTGTTTTTGCTTAAGAGAATTTATCTTTATCAATGTCCCAATACGTCAACAAATATTTCTCTCAATTTATTTTAATGCCCTACATCAATGAGCATGTCATCATTAAGTGACTTTTTACAAAACAGTCAATTTTTTTTCATTTAAACAATCTCCTGTTTTATACTTTCCTCCTTATGGATGAAGGTAAAAGTGCTCATGAGGTTTTCCTCCCGTTTTGGATGTCGCCAGTGAGGATTTAACACCTTATCTCTAAAACGAGAATCGTGATTGCCTGAACTTTATGCCTTCTTTCACCACGTATTCTACGATTTCAGCATAAATATGCAACACCGATAATTGCATTCCCTTCGCAGTGCTTCAAATTCTTTTTTCAGATAGGTATGACCCTAAATATTCCTCATCCTTGAGGTATTAATATATTCATAGGTAGTCATAGGTCATCCCCCACTTTTTCACGACTGCGGTAGAAAAACTTCTTTTACAATTTGGCCCATTAGCGAAGGAAATCTTTGCATCGGGGTACGTGTTATTGCCTGGGATATATTAATCCTACAATAATCGCAGACATTGTAGCATCACTACAGTTTACTTATTTCTGAGCAAAGAAAACCTATCACATTTTTCTTTCGGTAAAATTTTTCTAGAAGTCCCTGATATAAGACCCCTTTTTCAAATTCACAGGGTTACAAAGAGAGTACAATCCCGATAAAAAAATTTCATAAGCTTTCAAATCTATAGCACTAACTTCCATCCATTTTATGTGTGTATGGCTTCAACATTTCAGAATATATATTTTTATTTAATTTCTATACATGAGCCAAATACCAATCATCGTATGTTGACCGGTACTGAAAACTGGCATAAAGTAGTCAGCATAATAAATCATCGTCATTCAACTTGCTTGATTGAAATGGCCCCATAACTAGTAAAGCACCCCTGAAAGTAATAATTATGAACAAGTGTGCCCAGAGTTGACTGTACTTCATATTGTTATAATAAAGTCGTTCCAGAAATGCATACGTCAAGTCGATGAGAGTGAAAGGAGAGCTGAGTTGGATCCAAATGCAATACTAGCATGATTGTTTCATGTTTATAAATTTTAACCCATAAAATATTTTTGGAATAATCACAACACGCCATGATTTCATCAGCAAACGCATTGCTGTAAAATGAAAGAAGGATCGGTTGGCCTTTATCCAGTCGATGACAATACTTGACATGACTGAAACCATTTGTTTCCACGGACCTTTCATAGGGTTTGCCATTCATCGGATTATCTCAGCCTGGAGTTGACATCAACTTACATCAAAAGCTTCTAAACATTGAGCACTTATTTTGTATTCACAATTCCCTCGTTTTTTTGTTTAAAATCTGCTTCAACAAGATAGACCCATTATTTCTTAACTTAGAGATACATAAAGCAGTTTCAAGCAAATATCAATCATAAAAAACCCACATTAAGTAGGTGATATCGTAGGGCTAAATGGGTTGGAAATAACTGCCAGTGCTAGAATGCATGAGGATATAAACTCTTTTTGCTCATGTTTTCCACCAACTCTGGTAATGGACTGCCGACAATTCGATAGTCGTGTCCACCATCGTCAACAAACATTCCTGATGACGATGGCGGGGTCAGATATCTAAACGTAGGCAGTCCATTCCCTAATCTGGTGGATAATCCAAGTGAAATTCACTCAAACCTTACACGGGAAAAATGTCATAATTTTTACTCAAGGTCTCCAAAGTTCCTTTGATGAAAACACCCCAAATATTTTTCATTCCTCTCGGGGGGAGGAGGCGGAATAATTGAGGTATGTACTAACTGAATGCCTAGTATAAATACCATGGGAAAGAATCATTTGATATGTAATAATGTAGTTTTTCAGACCATTGAATTTCATATTAGTATTACTTCCAGTAAAGCAATCACTAAAAGTTTTTAGGAGCTTTAAAAAATATAACAAGATAAAATTGAAAATATATCCGATAGAAGAAAAGAAAATATAAAATAACCACAATCACAGCATTGACTAGTTTCAGTAAATCTTGAATACAATAGCCTAATGAAAGTCAAAAGTATCGTAAAGTGAAGAGTATGCTTTCTACTGCATTGCTACGACTATAAGATAAAGCAAAAAAATGTATATTAAACATTTTTATAATTTATTCTGCGGAAAAGACGTGGACTGTATATTCTATCAGTATCATCAAAAATGAGAAATCCAAATTCAGATGACAAAAGGTAAAAATGAACATTTTGCAATATTTTCTACGGGATGAAAGATCGCGATTTTCTCTGTCTCAAATATTCTGAAAGCGTTACTTGTGACATTCCAAAATACTGACTTTTCTCGCTTCATTATGTCAGTCAAAATCTAAGAATGCATGATAGTTTTCCTTGTTTACTCCAGAAGTGATAATTTGACGTATTTAAGTGGTCTCCTTTAATTTAGGATTCGTCCGTTTTTTTAAACTGGATTAACTTCTAGAATCAAAAAATCTTTTTCTTTGCTCCCAAGCACAAAGAGTAATTTCCACAGCAACGGTCATTAGGAAAAGGGGCGCACTTTACCATTTTGTTCCCTTTCTTTTCTCTCATACTCCATCCCCTACGAATCCGTTTGAACCTCAATCGATTAGTTCTTTCTTAGAGCTGGTTTACCTCCCCCCCATGACTTACCCACTTCCCCCCCGCGACCGTTTCGAAAACCACCCGCTCCAAAGACCACCCTCCACCCAAAACCCACGCACGCCCTTACACCCGAGCGAATAGTACCACACATCTCGCACCACCTTGTGCATCCGAGAGGGAGGGAGGGAGGGTGGGAGAGCGAGCGGGCCCGGCCCGGCCACGGACGCCGAGCGGCCGGTCCGAGGGCGACGGACACTTGCACGGTTGCTTGGCCACGGACGGCCTCCCGCTCGCCATCTAACTAGCGGGTCCGATCTCGAGCCGCGAGCGGTCTTCGTCCGAGCGGGCCCGAGACCGAATCGAATCGTTCGCCGGGATCAACTCGGGGAACGCCCCTGAATTATCGCCCCCGAAGGGCCAACGAGGAGGAGGAGGCGCGGGGAGGAAGTTGAAGCGGGTGAGGGAGGGGGGGGGGAGAGTGGGATGAGGGAGGCCAACACTCCTCCCTCCCCTCCCCCCCCCCGCGGGATTAATAGCACGAGAGAGGAACATTACGTGGGGTGACCGAAATGCGTGAGTCAATATGGCGGGCGGCGTTCTGAACACCGTGACTTCAAGAAGTGCAAGAAAAGTGTCTCACCGTCGGCGGGCAGCGGTAGAGGCAGCAGCAGCATCTGCCTCTCTCTTCCGCTGCCTAAAAACGCGAGCGATTTTTTTATTTAGCCCCCCTCCCCCACCCGCTCCAACGCCCACCTTTTCCTCCCCGTCGCAATGCCACCCACCCAACGGCGCATCCGGCCATTTGAACGACAGTTTCCCCTTTTTTAATATGAAGGGGAAGATTTCGTGCATGCGCGTTGTTATATATATTTAATGAAATTGAAGATATTATCTCGCAAACTCCCATTTTCCATTTTAGGAAAAGCTACGAAGGGAATAGTGCGTGGCTTCGGACCGATGTGTGACCGAAAGAGCGATTTCCATATTCTGCGACAACGAGAGAGCTTGGTTGCTCCCCTTAGCATCCGGGAAAAAAACCATTTTTACCTCATAATTCCATGCTCTGAGCATTGTAATCAACGCTACAAGGTTCGAGTGCTCGCTCAAGATCACAACGAAAAGTATATTGTGAAACAACGCCCACTGTGGGCCTGGGTATCATCCCTCGCAGGAAAAAGCCATTGTGACCAAGTAAGGCAATAAATCACAATCGTGACCGCAATATTCCCTCAAATCTTCAAATTTCAAGTTTTGATGTTTTCACAATTACAAAAATGACTACACTCATCTACGTCGCTTGTATCTCCGACACAAATAGGCAAAATAACCAATTGGCGTCAGATTTTTTAAGCATCTAAGAACTACGGAGTCTTCTAGTTAAGTGAGTACCAGTATTGTTTTTTGATAACATAACTGGAAAATCCGTCCAAAACAATACTGCTATTGGATAGCTTAAGTTCCATTTTAAATCTGAGCAAATAATGCTTAATCCTACGTAAACTATTAATTAAGACTCTGAGGAACATACCAGCAGCTGTAAAAGAAATTTTAATGCAAAGAATGTCAGAAATCAAGACTGAAATCTAAATGCAAGTTACTAGCCGCATACGCCCAAGTGTTTTGCTACAACTCATACCCTTGCTTGAAATATAGTTTAACATATTAACTAATACTTCAAATGCAAAACTATAAGTTATCGTAATCAAAAAGTCAAAATTATTTTTATATGAAAAGACCCGAAACGTAGTGGTCATGCTAACTTTATTTTTGTTAGTTTTTTAGTTTAAAATTATCAAGAGATTGACATGCCTTTTCTTCTCAGTTACGGCCGAGACTTCATAAGTAATTGCATGGCCACATTCAATTATGGAAATAGATGACAATTCGACATTCATTCATTGGACGTTCAATACTAAGATTGGTAGACTGCAGCCCTCCTCCCTTCACCGTCAAATGCCAGTTCCCTTCATTCCTGGTAACTTTTCATCTGTACTTTCCTCGTTATTTGGTCCATGAACTTATTCCTTGGTCTTCCTCTGAGGACTTTCCCCCTATTTTACCTTCAATTATGTTCTTCACAAACCTTTTGCGCCTCAAGGTATGTCCAATCTATCTAGTTCATCTTTTCTGAATGGTGTTCCACATGGTCCTTTCCTCTTCTATTCTTCTGAAAACTTAATCAATTCTAACTTTGTCCGGCCATTTGATCTTCAGCCTCCTCCTACAGCACCAGACTTCGATGGCTTCAAATCTGTTCTGGACTGCTTTTCCAATGGTCCATGCTTCCAATCCATAGAGTGACACGCTCCAACGAATGTTTTCACATACTGTTTTCTATTTTGTAGACCTAACTTCTTTGAACACAGCATTTGTCTTTCAGCCATGAACGCTTTCTCAGCTTGAGCTATTCTTCGATTGATATGCATTGTACTTCTTCCGTCCCACGAGTTGGTACTTCCTTGATAGTAGAAAGAATCCATTTGCTCTAATTTCTCTCCTCTCAGCGTGGTTTCTCAATTCAGCTTTTTGGCAATGCGATATAATAATTAATTTTTTCATTTAAATGACCCCTGAACAAGCACATGGCGAAATTCGTAAAAACCGCTATAAAATCCATATTCATATTCCTTTGCCCATACAGTCCACACCTTCCATTGCCAGTACAAAGGACTTGGGAGTGAAAGTCTTTGGAACGAACTTTACACCCTCAGGCGTCACTTCGTGGAAGTATTTTATACTTGAATCCATATTAAAACAATCCTTTTACTTTTCTTCTAATATTAGTGGAAATATTCTCACTTACGGCCGAGACTTCATAAGTAATTACATGGCCACATTCAACTATGGAAATAGATGACAATTCGACATTCACTCATTGGACGTTCAATCCTAAGATTGGTTTACTACAGCCCTCCTCCTAATGTCTTAGCCTATCTCTCCGGCAATAATATTTTAATTTCAATAAATTCGTTAAAAATGAACTCATTTATAAACATATGATATGAATTTCTAGCAAAGGAGAGTACCACATTTCAGCTCTTTGTATCCAACACTATAAGAGATATGTAGCAGAACTAATGTTGGTGGAAAAGTACAAGGATTGTTTTAATATGGATTCTTTGGAACGAGTGGGGTATGGGTCATGGTTAACGTAATATTTCCCAAAGACTATCTCTTTCGCTCCAAACTAGCGAGTGCACCGTTCCGTCTCCGCTCCCTTTATTCACTTTCGCCTCCGGGTGCAGCTCTTCGATCGTCCTGCCCCCCTTCTCACCCTCCACCCGAAGTCCTCATTCCATCTCTTCAGTCCATTCCGAACTCCCATTCTCCCTCCTTAACCAACGCCTCGCCTTCGACTTAAGATGCGTATCCACCAAATATCTGCTTCTTTTATTCTCGCTGAGCCGCGCATTCGTTTCATCGCACCCGAAAGCGTTCGCCTACTTTAGTCCACAATTTCGGCTCCCGTCTCAACCCGCGAAGATCTTCGAGCATTCGATTTCACCTCTCTTTCCTTTTTACCCGGATTCCTTCCTTACAGCATGACTCCAGTGAAACGGCCACTTTTTTTTAATTGCGTACTTCGTGATATAATACGCCTGCGTGATGAACAATGTTCACATTGAAACGGTTAAGCCCGCAAATAACATATATAATGCATATCCATACCCTAGGTGATGAAAGCTTGAATAAGAAGAACAGCATTCAGTTTTGTCTCAGAGCACAAATGATCCATAGAAGAAAGGACAAAAAAAATAACCCAACATAGACAATTGGTTAACAATTCATAGGATACAACTGTTCACCCCGTGCCAGAAAATAAGCCAAGATTCATTTCGAGGACCCGAATAAAACCGTAGTATGTATATGTAACGTAACAGACTTTTGTTACAAATTCCCTTTCTTTAAAAACTAATGCTACATAACTGAGAACCATTGCGGAGGGGAATGCCAGTCAAGGATGTATCTATCAGAGACCTATTATAAATCCACGAATTAATGAAATGTCACAAAAACAAGTTTGCTTGAGAAATTCAAAAGTAGTGTGTTTCAGAGCGCCACAGAGAATATTATCATGACACCTACTTACATCTCTAGGTCTGACAGAAGCGATAAAATAAAGAGAGATACATTGCTAAACAGATAGGTACAAAAACTGGTACTTGCCGCGCGCATTAAGCGACCACAATAAAAACTGAGCTCCACTAAATACACTCTCATAATACATGTCACCATTTCACTTCCCAAAATCTTATCCCTCACATCTTTACACGGCTGGTGTCTTAACACCCCCAACCACACGCCCACGCGGAGGATCGAATGTCTGCAGATGTAGATGAAATATTCAAACACAGAAAGCATTTTTCCTACCGCTGATTTAATCCTTAACTTCAATATTTTTAGGTACATGACATAAATGAGGAAAACGGAAAATTTCAAAGCAATTGAATTTTAAATTTGTTTTATAAATAATGTGATAGAAAGCAGTAGTACACCTATCGTTTTATATCTTTTATAGCGATAAAAAAAACCTTCACTGCCTCTACGCGGATCGCAGCGGAACTTGGCATTGGATTCTTTTATTCTCCCTGATATGGCGGCCGGAGACTTCAACGATGGAGAATTATCTCCAGTCAAACCATTTGGATAAATGGTGTCCCGTGTAAATAAAATAGCCAAGATGAGAATGGCAAAGTTGCAGACGGAGGTAAGAATCTCAACAAGGCTTATGAAAAAAACTGTAGCCAAAAATTCTCCGTAAAGAAAAATAAACACAAAATGTCATAAATAACATTTAAAGGATGTATGCTATTTTTGTTTTCCATTACTTTGCAGAAGCATAAATTACAATTGTTGACAAATCATGAGCGGAAAATAGCCTCGAGTTGGTTAGTTAAATAGAAAAACTACAATCTTATGGCTTTACAAGGCTAAGTAAAACTATTTTGAAATACTATGAGGCAATGTGTGCCATTACGACACAATAATATTGAATTTGGTGAAGTTTGAGTTCTGTTCTCCTCTCCAATAAGGAAAATGAACATTTTCTATTCAAGTATGCAAAAAAATGACACAAACAACCTCACATTAATATTCTTCAGGTTTTTACGATCTCCATTCACTTGCTTCGTTCTATTAACGGGTTTCATCGCGTTCGCTTGCTTCATGCAAATCGTATCATCCCTCGTCTAGAAGGTATCTTCAAGTGTTAGCACTCAAGTTGGATTTCGGCCGCTCTCTTTGGGCATCGATGGAAACGCAAAAAAAGAATGGAAAAACCCCACGTACATACATATGACATTAAAGAGCCAGCTTTAAGAACCAATGTCTTAGCCTATCTCTTCGGCAATAATATTTTAATTTCAAACAATTCGTTAACAATGAACTCAATTATAAACATATGATATGAATTTCTAGCTCTTTGTATGTAACACTATAGGAAAAGATATTTATTTATAAAATTTTTGCTATATTGTGAGCGCAGAATTCCCCTGTACGTAAATATTTTGTTCACGCCTAAAAAATATTTATTTTTTACCTCATGTGAACATTGCAGAGGAGACTTTCATTCTCGTCCCAATAAATCCAACTTATTGCTATTTCAGACAAAAATATGGCCATATGAAATAACTCAAGGTCATAGACGTAAAAAATTTTCCCATCGAGTGGCCATGCAGATAGTCTCGTTGAACAAGAAACATCTGTGCAATGCGTCTCGAATTTAACGTGCAACTGTGACAGTTTTTTCGTTGAATTTGACACACTAAACGCGGTCACGAAGTTCAAATTTAGTTTTTTCTGAATTCTTACCAGTGTATCTATCTTATTTGGTTGTCCTCAATGGTCTCCAGAGAGCACTAATAATGTATTTTATCCATGTATCCATTTCTTCGTAAGAACGAGCATATTATTATTAATACTATGTCACCAACTGGTAGAGTAGTAGCAGAGAACAATCCTGACTACCCCTAGCAACTGGATAATAACACGGTGACAGAATTTCTTCGAATTGGGAAGGTGACGTGACAGTGTAACACGGAGTCCGCTGAGGCGAGCGTGCCAAGATTGGTGAAAATGGGATGAGCAGGGAATGAGATAGTGCGAGAGAGGCTTTGATGTCATTGGATTCTGGAGGGTAGGATGGGCGCACCCATCCCCTTACCCTGGCCACCACGACTTGGCAGTGCCTTGAGAGGTATGCGTTCGCACACGCAGAGACACGACCAAAAGATGCTTACGGCAGACGCGCCAGGTAAGCGGGGTGGGGGGGGTGTGGAGAGTGAAAGGGTGATGAGGTGGGGGCGGGGGTGCAAAGGAGGGCGAGGAGGTATAAAGGTTTGGTGAGAGGGAGGGGGGGAAGGAGGGAGGAAGCGGTGGGCGGGCGAGGGGGAGGAGGTGAGGTCGTGGGTGGAATGAGGAGAGTGGGAGGGGTCCGGGGGAGGCGTGAGGAGGGGGCGTGGCCTCGCGTATCGGTGGGCGGGGTCTCCAGTCAACGGCAAACGGTGGACGGAAAAAATTTCAAACAAAAGCAAAGAGCCTAAAAAAATAGAAGAAGGCGAGCGGTGGGGAGGGAAGGGGGAAGGGGGGGACGGGGTCAAGTGGGGCAGGGTGGAAGGAGCAACAGCAGCGGGAGAGAAACTCCGGCGAAGGACTTTGACAAATCGCCCACGGACACCCATCTGGGAGAAAGAGTTGAGGTGTAAAGGAAGGAAGGGAGATGGATTATGGGGTGAAAAGACGGTTTTAGCACCAAGGTGCGTCCCGAAACGAGGGGGCCGATGAGCCGAGAGGGAAAGAGGGAACGAGCCGAAACGAACGGTGGGGAGGAGTGAGGGGGGGAGGGGGGATCGCGAGGTGTGAGCGGGTTTATTTTTCGCCGGTTCAACGAGGAAACAACGAGAGGAGGAAGTGGTAAACAATCGCCATAAAGCGAGTGTGGGAGGAAGCCCGGGGGAAGGAGGGAAGCGAAGCGCGGAGGCTGGCGAGCGCATTCGCGGGGGACGGACTCGACGGACGCGGGGCGGCGCACGAAATGGTGGCATGCATTTAAGTGGCGGTGAATAACGCACACGTAGAGAGACCTCGAGGAGCGAGTCGAAGGACTTGTGATGGGGTGAGAGAGAGAGAGAGGGAGATAAAAGGAGAAGCGGGAGGAAAATAAAAGAGGAGGAAGGCGAAGAAGTCAAAGAGAGCATGAGGTGCTCATTGTTTCCCCACGCGTGGATATACCTGTCCGAGGAAAAAGCTCGTCGCTCGAGTCCCCTCCTTTTCGCAGTCGTGACGAGAGAACAGATGCACGTGTTTTTCCGAGAGAAACAAATGCAGCCCCGGGGAGTAATGGAGGGACAGGGAATAAGGAGGGACGACGGGGAGAGGCGAGAGAGAGAGAGAGAGGGTGGGTTTTATCCACTCCGCCTTATAGTGTCGAGAGGCGCGCCGCCGTTGATTTATGGCCGGCTTTTTTATCCCTTTTGTTCTCTCTCGGTCGATTACCACAGATAATTGTTCCTGATGTTTCTAACCGCGAAGTAAGAAATATTTGTTTTTGAGTTCCTCGCCTAAAACCCAACATCACATTCTGTCCTTAAATATTTTGACTTTGAACGAATCAAACAAAAAACTTGGGCGTTTTTATTTCCAACCGTATAGTCCAATGAATTTGCAATAATCATTTTTAAATCATCTACTAAACTTACATATGGCAAAGCGAAAAGAGTCACAAAAATGGATGGCACAATAATTTAATATATCAAAAGCATTCTTCCGCACTAACCACATTTAAATCAATATACGATCGAGGTTTGATTCAAAGCCACGGCGTTATTCTAGAATTTAATTGACAACCCTTAAAGGTCGAAACGTCACCATAAATCTCATCAATAACTATGCATATACGAAGTGACCGGGCAGAAATAAGGCGAGTCGCGAAGGGTTGCCATTCCTCCCACGATCGTCTCCTGCCGTGCCTACCATTTTATGCAAGAAAACCGCGGAGCACATAGACGGTCATTAATATTTCACGCAAAATTCAAGCAACCGTATCAGATTGTCATCCATTAAAACCGTGTCTAAACATTCTTCAAGCTATTGTCTCCATTAATCACGTCGAGTTGTGTCCAAGCCCTTAGCCATTACAAGTACATACCACTTAACAAAGTCTCTCCCGAACTCACTTCCTCCCTTTGTGTATCCCAGCGTTTATTTTCATTCTACCTCCTCACCTTTTCCTTCACCCTTTCCGTTTCCCACCTTTCTTAACGTCGCCTCTTTCAAACCCCGAGAATACTACAGTTAAATTTATTTCACTCCGTTTACGGATATAAATGATATATTCTCCCTGATGCACAAAAATGCTACTCAAAGTCAAATGAATATTTCGACTACGTTCTATCCACTGAACTGACTTGGAAACTGGTTCCTCATAAATATAACTGCGGTGTGTTTTCTCAAATAAGAACTTTTATCATTAAGTTCTAAGCACTTCACTCCCTGAAAAAAGGAGAAGTTCTTTCTTTCTATAACACCATATCAGATAGGACAGCATATTTTCATTAAAAGAGGTGGAAATAAAAATCGACTATACGAACGAAGCGAGATAAATTTTGGAGATGAACCATCTCAAATATGAATATTAAGATAATGAATAATCACGGTGATAGAAGAAGAAACAACTGATACATAAATGTCATGAAGTATATAATTCTCTCTATAAAAATAAAATATAATTATAAGATGTTAACTGGTGATACAATTTGGAACTTTAAAGAATACCGAAATAGCGACAACGTTTTATCTGACTGCAGCATTGCTCGTGTACATGAGATTGCTCGTGTACGTGAGGACGCATAACGAATAATTCCTCTGACAAGGTGACCAATGAAAAATATTTCAGTGCAAAGCAATTGTCCGCAGAGTATTATTACCAATGCGTATAAACATACAGTAAGTACTTGAGTTAACTTCGTTCAGGTTGGATACTAAATCTATGCAGGCCAGAAATCATCGGTGTAAAAGAATAGCATGAATTATCTTGTCTAATTATCCATTCGCAGTTGATATAGTGCAATCAAAATATATCAAATGCAAATGCTGATGAAAGAAGAAATAAGTAGAAAAGTAGGAAAATATTGATGTAGTATGATAATCACGGTACTTGTGAATATGTCGAAATTTAGTGATATGTCGAACACTTGTGTAGTGAGAGTCAGCTCCTGAAAACAGACCACGACCCTATGGACAGACTGCACAGGGAAAGTTTAAAATGAAAATATTTCAACAAAATGTCATAATTTGAGTACATTTTTATCTATACGTTAAGAGGACAACACTGCGGTTTACTAATGCCATTTCCGATCAGTTTGAAAGATAAAGTAATCAGTTGATTGTATTCCACCTAAGTTGCCGTACTCTAAATTAATGAACTCTAAGTACTTAGTTATAAGGAATAGGTCTTGTCCCAGGAAGTGGCAACCTATTCTGTCAGATAAATTCCGCTAAAAATTATGCCTACAAATTATGTTTCCGAGAATATTCATAAAGAAAACGTTTTCACTCGTTTAGGCTACATTCGTACTCAATTCCTTCACTGGCCCTATTAATTGCTTTAATCCATCAAGAAAGTTGAATTAATCGCAGAAAGTAATCTCACAAGTACACACTAGACTTCTCTCAGAGGTCAATTGTGGCTTACAATAAAATCTGTTAAAATGTCTACCTTCTCTCAAATGTTAATCATTGAGTTTACATAACATATAATTAAACTTCGGTTTATTACGGCGAACCAATATTACCGTCAAAAAAATATTAACTGAAAACACAAGTAGACCACTCACATCAAAATATTACCAATACTCATCATAAATCCTCGTGAATAATTTTACTCTTAGATTGCGCCTTCTGATAGCTAACATAGCATCATACCACACATATTTCTCTATCCCTCTTTCTACAAAACCGACAGCTAGATTTTCACTATAAACTCCTCAATTCAAAATACTTCCTTGTTACGACCAAGGAGTCATTAAGTAGAATTTACAATTCAGCGACGTATATTGGGTGGTTTAAACACCTATTTTACTCCATCAATCTGGACTATTCATTTGGGCTCACTAAACTACCTCCCGTAATGAGTGCAGGGAAAAAAGAAGTAAAGTTATATCAGGATTAACGACCCTGTAAGAGACCTCATGAACGTAAAATTGAACCATCTGAAAGTAAATGAAAGCAACGATTGCAGTTGTAACCCTGTAAAAAAAACAGAGGTATTGACGAAAATTCACGCAAGGGAATTAATTATCCATTTCACTTCTGGTCTATCAACTTCCATGCTCGTCAAATTAAACTGATCATCACGGCAAGGGCTCTGATGCGAGAAATAAAGTCAATCCATCAAAAATGATCGCAGGTCTTCCCCTTCCGTTCTGGACTCAATGCCTCTTCCCAAATAATAGTCCTATTATCGATGCATGCGGTTGAAATTCACGCGAAAAGAGAAAAGCAACATCTGAAGCAAAGAAAAAATTATGCAGTGATGCTGTCCGATCACCATTAACCGCCGTTTCCAGGCGCAACTCAAAATAATCACCACTGTTGACTAACAATTGACCTCCAAGAATCTGCTTGTCTAGCAGCAATATTATTTTCTGCTAATCCTAATTGACGGCTGATGCCATCGAGGCCCCTTTGGTAGCTCGTGGAATCGAAAGAGAGAGAGTACGCCCAGGTATCCTCGCCATGGTCCTAGAACTGCTACTTCTTTCAGACGAAACCACTCGGGAAATCTGGCTGAAATTAGCAACCACACGCCAGACAATAGGACGCTGGATAGAGCAAACATTCCCCACCCGCGCGCGAAATATCCTAGAAATATCTTTTTCTGGTGGCTTTTCTTCGTTAGGTACCTTCCTGCACCTGCCCAGGGTGTTTCTTCGTTCTCTTCCTCTGTTTTTCGTTCCCTCGCCGTGGCTCTACGCCATCATTTATATCGTGGCCCCAGGGATATCGGAAAAAGAGGGACGTGAGGCAGGTGAGAGGAAGGGCCCCAAAAAACTCGCGGCCATCACCACGAGGCTAGTATTCGACCCCCGAGGCACGCAACACAGCCTTAAACCACCTCACACGGATCCATTAACTGCCGGAATACAAACCGGTATAATGCATGGCAAATAGATGCGACGGTGATAAGACTGTGAACTATCATCTTTGAAACAAACAAATGGCACTGTCCTCATGAATACGCATTAAAAACACAGAGTAAAGCAGCATTAAGTTTCGCAAGGAATTAGCATTACAAACACATACCTCCAAAACTTGAAAGGCAGCGAAGAACTCGAATCGAACTCAAAATGAACCAGTTTCAACTCAATGCTCGACCCCATACGGGACATAATTTTCATACCATGATAAGCACTCGAACTTTTCATCCCGTAAATTTGTTTCCAAATTCGATAAATACACTTTCAAAGGTGAGCATTGCTACCAAACCTGTACTAAAATGGTCCTCCGATGAAGAAAACCTGGAAGACGATTTCAAATTCAAGACGCAAGGTAGTTTATATAATCCATCATTTTTCTTCTCCATTTGCTTCATTCTTTCGTACCGTTTCGGAAATAAAGAAGAGCAGTCCGAAGGTATAGCGGGACCACAATCGCTCCAAAAAGGAAAACGGGGAGGCCACGTGAAAATGGTAGATCGTGACTATTTATTTACAATTATTACAAATTTAACGTAAAATAATCCGAATTTAACGAAAATAATCAACAGAATGTTGAAATGTATATCACACAATTTCATCAATATTAAGTGAGCGCGTACTTTTTAAATGAACCAGCAAATTTGAAATAATTTTCTTTATTTTTCCTACTGCCGGGAACTTGAGACTAAAGGAAAAGATAAACTAGATTTACGGAACATATAAGGTCAACAATAGGGATAACCGCTGTTTTGCATTTAAAAAGATAAGGATATCAATCGTACGACATGTATCTAGCAACATATCACCCTAGAAAAGAGCGGATAATATTGTTGTGCAAGAATGTAATAAGGCTCGGTATTTCCAAATATTGTATTCGTCCATTTAACAAAAATAATATTTTCCCTTTATTCCAATGCTTCAACTACAGTTTGCAAAGCACACAAACCTATGTATTCATAAAAAACAAAAGAATATTTTATTAAAATGATGATGGTGTATATGCTACTATTTTTACAACAGTAACACTCGAGAGAAAAATACTTGAACTACTTATTGTAACGGCTAGGTTACGTTAGAAGGCTATAGATTTGATGGACTACGCGATATTTCTAAAGTCATCTCTTTTCCCAACTGCCAAATAAGAAACAGACTGCACGAGTTAGCATGCATTTTTTAACTGTATATGCTTCCACGCAATGTTTTTGCAGCACTTACAAGTAATACGCATAACTATATGCAAAGACGAAATGAAAAACTGCTTTCCCCATGACAGCATTGCTATAATTTTCTCGAGATATTTCTATTTTCATTTTTTTTATTCCCCAAAGTAAAGGGGGAGAATCGTTTCTTACGATTATAGTCTTCTCATTAAAAATTCAAATGCTCGCTCTGGCGGGGAAGGGTGGGAGGGAAGGCGCGGCGGAGGAGCGGTCGTTGAAGGAGCGCGAGCGTCAAGTCTCCCCGGGAGATTAAAAACCGCCGAGGCTTATCTCGCCGTTTACGAGCGTTTACCCCGGGGAATAAACAAAGGGCGGGGTGGGACAGGAATTATGTGGGGACAGAGTGAAGGGGAAATGGGAGATTGGATTTTTTTTAAATGCCGGTTGAAGCGGGGTCGCGTTAAAAAAAAGGTCTCACAAAAAGAGATAAGGTATGAAGCCCGGCTCGCCCTAACCCCTATATGCCATCAAAGTATAATCAGCGGGGTGATTTTTATTAAGATCCTGAGCGAGTTGAGAGGGTTCCAATGATAGTTTTAAAAAATTCATTGACAGCGCCTGAACCATTGCAGTTGATCATGTCACCCGAATATTTCGGCCCAGATGATATCCACGAAGGAGAAAAATGTGCCTATGCAACCAGAAGCAAGCGGTTCCAAAAGCAGTGGCTTGAAATACACAGTAAAAAGTAACACGTTTCCTTACAGCCATGACTCGGGCTTAAACGTCTATAACGCAAAGTCAATTATGATAAAATAAGCGTTTTGTAAGTATCTTGCTGAATGAAATGATATAAAATAAAAGCTGCATGAAACATGAAAAGATCCGTAACCTAAGTTCTAGATCCAAAAATTAGATGAGGTGACAATTGATTAAATATACCCAAATTACGGCAATGACCTGTTCGTGTGAAAAGAGAAAGTCTTAATAACAACCGATAATCTAAAAACACCAGCATAACCAACAACTCCGGTGCTGATGACTAAAACTTAAAACGTGCTCTAACAGTATAACTAGTGCAGGGTTCTTGCATTTATTATTTTGGTGCCATTGGTGTCTCTTGCGGATATTATGGTCGATACTTGCAACACACACGGGTCAGCGCCCAACCAGTCAACCGAATGTGATGATAAGGATCCACGAACAACGGAAAATAAAGCCACACAAAACCGGGTAGCGTAATGAAAAAGAGGCCCAGAGGAGAGAGCCGAGCGAAAACAAAAGATGCGTTCCCGCATTGTTGGAACAACAATGGTGAGGGAGTCACATTTCAAACCCGTCGCACAAACAGCACGATTAAATGAATAAAACTCCACAACGTGGTGACACCAAAACAAACAGAATATGAACGATTATTTTGTTCCCGAGCGTTCACTGTAAAGAGCACGATCATAGAATGGTAGCTCTCCAACATGAACCATGAGGTACAGCGTGCGTAAAAATTTGACAGATAGATGCGATGTAGACAATATAGATGCATACAAAGAAAGGAGAGGCAAGGCGAGGCTTGAATAAGGCCAGCACCGTTGGGAAATTAGCCCTTGATTCAGTCCATACACTTGAGTGAATTACGTGGATTATAGCATAGGAAATATATCGACAGAACCCAGCCTCCCTATCCTCAGCCATTTGACCCATCAGGCTTTATTTTAGGAAATTTCCCCATTCGTACAGGCTTGTCACGAGTGAAAATGTGCTTCACTACTTTGCTCATGTCAATAGTGGATAAACTGCCATCTATCTCTAAACTTAGATGCGTAAATAATATCCATCTGTGACCTATTCCCTGTCCCAAACAAGCAAGCGCATACCTAATGCCGCATTTTAAATTTTTTAATAGCAATATAGAATAGCAAATGCAACATAATCCTCGTTTTTAAAATACTAAATTCACGAATACGACCATACTCTCAAGCAACCTAATTCATCCTATGTTTAAGAAGTATACTGATTAAGGCCAGTGATACCCCATTGAATCCCATCAGCCTAATTAGTCTCTAGATGAGTAAGATTCTCGACTAATTGAATGGTAATATAAATTTTCATTTCACATAGGTTCAAATAAAAAAATAAATATGAACACCGTCAATACAATATTCTCTTTCAATTCAGGATAAAGGTAAATTATTTGCTGAAAAACCATCTCATATGAAATTAATAAAGCGTATATTTATCAGTAAACACAAGTAGCAGTAGAAATGCCTCGCAACATAATGACCCTAAGTATTTCATAAATTCTACCAAACATTTCAATGCTAAAAATTTGATTCTACGACCAAAATTTCCACGAAACTCGAGGAACAAGAACTAATTCACGCATCGAGAAAAGAGTAATTGGGTAATATTCTGACCGTAATTTAACATTTGGATTCGTTTCTTGTTCAGAAGACGATACAACCTTAACACTCAGAGCACATGAGCAGTTTCAGTAAAAACTACGGACCAAATTTATCAATTTCCGACTTAATGCAGACCACAATCGCCCTTTTAGACACAATATTTTGAAAGTAAATCGGTAAGCGGCAATAAATATGGTAAAATGGCCTCTTTTCTCTCTATAATTGTTGTGAAATTTTTTATGTTAAAATTTCTTCACTATCTAGAAGAATGCTCAAATATCGATTAACAGTCACAAAAAAGCAACCGACGACAGCAGTCACCGAGTTTACCATGCGTTCGAAATGTCATACTCGCATGAATCAGATAACCGAACTTCCTGGAATTCACCAACTCTATCTGCTCTGAAATAAAAAAAATGCTATGATTAATTGAGAGCCATCGGTTACGCATATCATAGAATGTAAATATCTAGCCCCTAACAAATAAACGAGCCCCTTTTAACCCAACTCCACACACCGAATCGGACATGATAAATTCAAAAGTGGCATTGAAACGACCAGTTACATTATAAAATATTACACAACCAGGACAGCTAAAGATTTCCAGTTCACACATTCTCGCAGAAAAGGCATCGGTCTTATATATCACAACATGCGTACGGCCATGATATGATATCTCACGGTAGCAGCTTCAACGTAAACAGTGGAATATAATACATTATATATCCTCCGGGAATTATACTTTCCCATCGCATGAATTCTTCTAAGATTTCGGACAATATGGAAGTAGCAGAAGTATGTTTAAAGAATTTATGACAAAAATCCATGTGGCTCTCTCACTCTCCAACTCATATTTCCTACCAAGAAAGCGGAAATGATAAACCTGTGGCCACACACAAGGGTAAAATTCAGATTTGCAGATTTGAGAGCCGTATCGTAACCCGAAAAGTGAGTTGATCAGTTACTGCAAAAATGAAAACAGAGAGGTAATCAGAAATATTCACAGCCCTACGGAGCCCTCCAGTGGAAGAGATTCCAATTTTCATCTAGTTGGGCGTAATTTTCAGAATCCTGTGGATCTAATGAATGGTTCAGTCAGTCGATTCTAATTACGATTCGCTGAAAAAATTCGCAAGGACGGTCCTACGTCTCAATTTCGGGGAAATTTGTTCCCCTTGATGTTCCCACAAAGCTTCCATACCATTCCGAAATATATTCATGGAAACCCCTCGAAGGACATCGCAGCGGAAGTTGAAAGACATCGGCTCCACCTGCCCAGCTGCGGGGAGCGAGAAAGAGAAAAAAAAGTCCCCCCTCCCCCATCCACCCCCTATTTAACCACCTCTCGGCCCGCAAGTGGAGAAACAAGGAGTCATTTCCCGAAACAAGGACAGCATCTACGAACCAACGCAATACAAAAAAGGAGAGAAGAAAAACAATTCCGAGGTGAGCGACGGAGGGGCGTATTTGGACGCCCTTTTTTAGCTGTCTCTCATACAACGAACGCCAATCGGTCGTCACTCTCGTCACCAATTCTACCGGCCGTCGCGTCGCTCGCGGACTGCTGTCGAGGATCGGCGCTCAATCCTCCTCCCTCAAACGGCACCGTCAACAGAAATTCTCCCCCTTCCCCTCCTTCCCCCCACCTCCCCAACCACGATTCACCCGCCCTCTCCATCCAGTCGCCGCAGCCACTCTTTGTGACGCTCGCCCCGCATTCCCGCCCAGCAGCAACGCCCCCTCGCCGCCGCCGGTGGCCAGAGGTGACAAAACAAGTGACGCACGCGTCCTCCCAGTTCCCTAGTCTCCCCCTCTCACTCTCTCTCTCTCGAATCCCGCTGTGCGACCCCATCCCTCTTCCCTTCACCCCACCTCCTGCTCTGAAAAGCCTCCCAGATTCAGTCCACAATCCCAAAAACCCAAAGCATGGACATCGACCAACCCATTCCGCACTTCCCCACCGAAAGGGAGGTTTGACACTCGAGCACATTCACACACACTCAGACAAGCACTCGAACAATGAACTTCCTCGGCCTCTGGCGATCCCCGTGGGGAGAGAGGGCTCCACCCTCCCTTCCCCAAACAACTGGTGGGGTGCCGCAGGCCGACAGAGCGCCGACGAATACTGGGCAAACGACGCATTTGAATGTAGGCGCCGAAGCGTGGATCAGTGCGCGAGCGAAAAGCGGAGGGGTGGGTGGGTGAGAGGAGAATTAAGAGGAGAGGGAGATGCGGGTGTGTGTGTTTGCACCGCCCAGACACCCCCCTCCCCCAACACCCAGCCATCCACTCCACCTGCTGTCCCAACTTGATTGATACCGCACACCTCATCTTTTGTAAAACCTCTGAATCACACTCCATTCGAAACATCGTCACCTGACACCGTCCTAATTGAGCGAATACCCATTGATGATGGTAGATGGAAGGTGTAATGCGAATCGGTATTACACTTTTAGTATCGACGAACCTCGAGATAAAAAATAATATCCAGCTGATGACCACGCTCGCGTCGGTGAGGCCCAGGCAGTTATTGATGATTTGTAAAAAGTGCAATCGTAAACGACCTACGACATCGTTCATTACCACAGACGTTATCGACGATATCTTGGTTATATCGACCAGAAGGATTGGGAATATCTTAAAATTCAAACCGAAGAGCCAGTCAGAAAAACCATGGTATTCAATGAGTCGATCCGATTCTTCACTGCTGCGTGACACACTGGTCGTCGAAAGGGCTTTGCTTATTTTTGCTACCTTATAGCTGAAGCCACGGTGATGATAAAACAAATTTTAAACATTACGAAAAACTAAAAAATTCACAAACATACGTGATAAGAAATAAGGCTCCGCGGCCATGCCAGTCTCATCCACGTAAGGAACACGTACTACTCATCCCTCGCCGGACGGAATGATCCCTTTTAAGAACTTCACTTCTTTCTTCGAGAGCTCCATACCGGTCGCAGTACTTCAATCAGCGTGCGTACAGAAAATGACTATTCCAGCAAGTATCCGCCAAGGTGAGACTGCTGAGTAGGCGCTGGAGTTTCGGCCGGCGATATTTGGACTCAGGCCTTTTTCAACATCCCTGTCAAGGCTATTCAGAAACTACAGTCGACGGTATCTCAACACGGCACTCCTGTCAAGGTTGCTTAAAAGAAACCAGAGAGCTTTCTGTAAAAAGATCGAAGTTTCTTACGTGGCTGGAGCCCAGATCCCCATCAACCCGAGGAAGATGAGTATTTATTAGATACTCCTTGATAATACCACAATCCTATCCCAGTGATAAGTATATTTAAAAAAGGTTCATTTGCTAATTAGTGAAAATACTTTAAAATGTGAATACCAAACTGATAATCTTGACATTTCAAATTAAAAGGGCACAACACTGGAGATAGCATAGGCTTTGCATAAAAGACCTAGGTGCTTTAGGGATTCCATTGCGATCTTTCCGGGAGCTGAATAATTTTGAGATATTAAACATTATAGTCGATAGATGTGGTCTTTCGATTAAAGAAGATTGAAGAGGAAATCAAATTACCGACAATATCCTTTATAGACATTCCACGATAAGAAATTAGCTTATATTTATTTTTTCCCGGACAAAGACTGGTATTTCGGCAAGTATATGATATACCTTACCTAATGCTTGTTTGTACTTTGAGAATTTTAAACACGCCAGTTGCTCAGATATCTCTACAACAGCCAAATGAAATTCGTCAGTACGGACATGAAAAGTACGCAGACATATTTCATTGGCATAACTGTCAGAAGACACAAGGAGTTAAAGCATGAATTCATAATTCGTGATACGAGTGGAATGTACGAATATAGCTAATATATTCATAAATCGTTATGCATGATTATTCATCCAGAACTCGCATTAGTGGACGACTTGTAGAACGAAGGGCAAGACCACTCGGTCATGAAATAGCCGTAGCCAAAACTATACGAGAAATATGCTCTAAATAAAACCACAAAATTTCACCATAAATATGCCAGCTGAGACTCTCCATGACACGACTAAGTGCACTCGTGTACCAGGTGGCACCTTTTTACGCCTCCCTATTCCCGCAAGGCACTCTTCGGACGAAAGCCCAGGAGAAGTTATATAGACGTATTATTCCGAGCTCCTCCACGCATAGTAGAGACACACGCCCCGACCTATTGTCACCAGGTGTTGGAAGTACACGACAGTTTGGAATCGGATCCCACTTACATAAAAGCAGAGATAGGTCCATTTCCCACTAACATTGGCCGTATTTAGCATACCCGCTCAAACTCTTACTTCCACTTCCTTTCTGAGCCTATTCCTCTTCCTTAGCTGACACTCTCTTCCTCCCTCACCTTCGTAACCACCCTTTCTCCCCCGCCATTGGAGCTGAGACAATTTGTCTTGTATACACAAGACCTTGCCTCCACCTGCGCCTCCCCCGTCACTCTCCGCCCTCTAATTTAAATCTCATTCCTTCACACCCCGTCCCTCAAGTAGACCCCTCTTTTCTTCACAGTTCTTCGTCCAACTTCTCCAATGTTAACAAGCCCTCCCACTTCTCAAAATTTCCGGTGCCTCTTCCGAAAATCTTTTTATCCATAAACACAAAAAGTTTATCGTCCTTAAACATATTTCAATAATACTTCATTTTTTATCATAATGCTGATGCTCAAAAAACTCATTTTTTATCATAATGCTCACTAAAAAAAATCTTCAATAAAAAGGCAGTAGTTTCTACTACTTCCTCATTTGCTCACGCTTCCGCAAACTGTTTTTAGTGTTGGGGTACTGAATTACTTTCCTTCCATTACAACTATCGTCAGAATTTATGCATTGTATTTTGCACTTCATAGCGCTCATTTATGTCGCATCAATATTTTAACATTCATCAGCAAAACAATTGTGAATAAACAGAAATTTAGAATTGAGTATGAAACCATTTCCTCATCCGATCAGCAAAGAAAGAGGCATATTCTACATAGCCAGTGTTGTAGTCACGTTTAATATCCTCTGGCTATTTTACACCCTCTCAGCTTATCCTTCGGTTTTAAAATGAATTATAGCTCATGTTCGCAACTTTCAACTTTACAACATCACACCTTACTATTTACTGTTCTCAGTCAGATGCATTAAATTGAGTCTTACCTTCCGAAAGGTTTCCCAGCACTAGGGACATCGTATAATTATTTCCATTTTCTTTCTCGTAATATATATATTTTTCCTTAAAGGTGGAAGAAATGATTCCTTTTTCCTTCTCATCTTCATTTCTTACTATCGTCAGCTGGCTACTCTTTTCACTTTTTGTCAACAACCTCAAATCCACTCATTATTCTCCACGTCTCCCTTTCTCATGGTGCTTTTAAGTGCAACATCCTCACTCCTTCGATTTCACTGCACTGCTTCCAGTATGTATCACATCCTCCTTTCGCGACAGCGTAGCTAAAAAATCTTCTTATACTTTGGCACGCGCAAACATCTTCTATTTAAACGCTTTTCTCTTCTCGCCTTTTGCAATAAATAATCCACTTATGATTAAACAATCATTTGCATCATTATGAGACATATTTATATGATAACCTTTATTCCACTGTTGATGAAAACACACGGAGTACCCTAAAAAGCGGCTTCAGCGGGAAGAATTCACCTTCACATGAACTATAACAGCCTCAGTACTTTGCACCAAAATTATGAGTTAGTGGAATAGCTCGATTTAACATAGTATCCCAGCCCAGCCAAATGCTTATTCCGAACCCTCAACTTTTCGGTTACCAGGGCCAGCAGGTTACCGACCTTGCTTCCGAGGCCGGTTCAACAGGATTATTATTAAGATAATCTACCGGTTTAAGTAGGTTTAAATGGATTAAATGCTCATTTAAAAATCATTCTTTCTAACCTCGTTCTTTAGTCGACCCCAATTTTCTTCAAGCCCATCGTCGCACTGTTTTTCCACGAGTAAGATTTCCCATTTTATACAATTCGAATACCGCTTCCGTTGAGTGCTCCAAACTTACGAATACATCGTACAAATTGGAAGCATTGATTCTGCAAAAATATACCAAAATGAAATTAAAGATGCCTATGCTCCGATGCAAATGAGAAGATTATATTTGATTCCATCAGTCCACTAAGGTATCGGAACTCAACAGAATTTCAAACCTCTGGGCTATTCATCGAAACGCAATAATGTTTTTAATTAAACTACTTGTCACCTATGCTCTCCAAATTCATTCCTCCATGGAATTTCTTCCAATGCTGTCCAAATAACATAAATAATTATGTAATTTGAAAGTATAGCAGTGCACGGACGAACACGGCCTTGAAAAACCATGAGCCGAGATAAAAATTCGTTGTAATTTTTTTATGCGTATTACGGTTCAACCGCGTCTCCATCTTGAGGTCTAATTGAAAGTAAAAATAGCACCCAGAAACAAATTATTTCATCCCGTTGCTCTCTCCCGGGTCTGTCCCTTAAAAGCAAAGCATCTGTATTCCTATACATAAAAAAAATCACTTTCCTTTCCAAGAAGTGTAAACGTTGTCACTGCTTGTGAAACAGCGATTTATAAATCAAATAAAGGACTGCAAGAGCTTCCCTCGTCCGGATATTGAGAGTAGCGGTAGAGAACAAAATAGAAGAAGCTAGAGTTTGAAGACACAGTAGATGATGACAAATAGGACATTTCACATTAAAATTAATGCTGCAGTAAAAGAGCAGTAAAGGGTTGAGAGAAATAGAGAGATGGGCGCTATGAGTTGTTGAAATTTTCTCAGTTCCTTCAAGTAGTTCATCCGAGATTCGGTCAAGCAGAATGAGAGTCTTTGATATTATTTTCACCTTATGTTTCATCTCCAATACAAACCATTAAATAATACGGGAAACTAAGGAGTCTTTTAAACTCTAAAAATTACAATTTAATGACTCCAAAATAATTTAACACAGTTATTAAGCCGCAAGTTTGAATAGGTCTAGACGTAACGCAAACATTTGCCTGATCAGTTGAAACTCGTAAACGTTATACGATGAAAACCTCCGACTTTATTCTCTAACTGCTTTTCCGAGGAAAAACTATCATGAGAAACGAAAATAAAACCGCGGTTCTAAAGTGTTGGCGGTATTGGCCCTCAAAGTATTCGAGAGCAGCCAAACATAGCGCTCTGTAGTGCAAGGTTGGCAGCCGTGAGTGCCGGCTCAGGCTGGAGAGCAACAGCTTGAATGTCTGCCGTTCCCATCGGAGCTGAGTTGCAATACAGACGCGATTACAAGTCAGGCTCAAGCCGCGGATCCTCGTAGTAAAAGCGGAAGATTCATGAAGAAATCTGAGGTCGAATGGATGAAGAAACTTCTCGCGCCCTGTCCCTTCAAATCACCCCCCCTCGTGAGTCATGCCTCGACTTCGCACCACTATGCAGCAGAGCAGGATGGGTTTCCGGCTCTTCCAGACAATCTGGCCGGCACAGGGCAAACTATATAGTCTACGTAGGTCCCTCAGTCCATGCTGGTTTTAGAAACAGCTTTCATTGTGTGGGTCAACCGCGTTCAATTCACAAAAGATTAAATTTTAGAGGAATCTGGGAGACCATTCCATATCACCTCAGGTTAAAATGCTCAAATTCAAAATTATATTTATCAATAAAAACTTGGTAAAATATTTTCATATATGTTTCATGTTACAGCTTGATCGGAAGGACATTTCTCTTTCGCATTATGTAAACAAAATGGTCTCTTCACCACTTTGCGCACCTCGGCCGAACTACCTTTAAGTACGCAGGAGTTACTACTTACCTTGAAAAATATACAAATATTCATGTGTAATGTTTATTCAAGTGGACAAGTTCCAGAGGATTACGCAACGAAGAAAAAGGGCTGAGAAATGAAAAAACATGGGACAATTGTCCTCACAACACATGCACGGACTCATCAAATGTTTACCAAAATCATCTACGGAGGGATGGAAGAGAAGGTGGAAGATTTCCAAGATGAAAGCTAACTAGGTCAAAACTTGCGCAAGTGGAGCATTTCTGTTGGCTGGGAAGCAGGATCACCAACGATGGAAGAAGGAAGATGGACGCTGCGAGCAAATTATCCCGAGCTAAGAAGGCATTCGATCAAAAGAGGAGACTTCTGACTAGTGGAAACAGAAGACTGGGAGCAAGAATGCACTTTTTTGAAACATGTATTTGGAGTGCAGTGAAGCCTGGACAGTAACACTAGAAGAGCAAATGAGATAGGAAGCAAGATTAAAATAAATTGAAGAAAATGAAATGAACGGAGAGAATCACTAATGAAGAAGCCCTATGAAGAGGGGCAGTAAATAGGCGTGATGAAAAAACTGCGAAGAAGGAGAGGCAAAGTTATAGGACACATTTTGCGACATAACAGCCCAATAAAAACAACACTGGAAAGAGAAGCAAATGGTGAGAATTCAAGAGGAATGACTTAGAACGAAATACCAACATCAAGAAAATAATAAAGACGGTTTAAGTAAATGATTTCGCAGGAATAAAGAGGTTGGCAGAGAGCTGAAAGGAAAGCTGCAGCAAATCAATATTCGGATTGATGACTTCTTATGGCAAACCCTCGAGGTACCAGAAGATGACGCTGGTGTTGTACTTAGCTGAGCCTTGTATATGCCATGATTTAATGTCTTTGGAAAGATACGGTATTTATTTATCTATCCCGTAAAAAATTAATTTCCACATTGTTAAGCCAGAAAGATCAAAGCTCCATTTCTTCCTAGTTACCGTGACAGAATGTTCACCATAATTACGGCAGTTTGTTCAACCCACATTGGTGAGAAAGGATGGACATTTTCTTGCTTTTGTAGGAGCAGCTTGCCAATGAAATTAACCTTAGCCTAGGTAATGCTAAACTTTCAATCGTAACAGAATATTAAGGGTCGTGACAGAAAAAAGTGCAAGAAGTAAACAGATAAGATGGAGAAAAGGAATAATAGGTATAGAAGTAGTAGTTCAGATGAAATAAAAGTTCAAAAAACGTATGAATATCTTGAAATTTTTAGGGAGATGGATAAAAATTGTTTGACACGGTGTATGGCTCAATTTTTTATATCACTTACTTGAATTATGGCAGGAATGGTAAAATTAAGGTTACTTGAGGAATAGAGGAAATGCATATAGAAACCCGATGCCGATGCTCACATGTTCTTCAAAAATGGAACCAAGGTATCCGTGGGTGATCGTTCCTCCAAAATAAAACGTTAGGTCATCACGGTATAATGTTATAATGAATCATTTACATGAATTTACTATTATCATGATGATCCATTAAAACACTGCTCTTCACAAGGGACACAATGAATACTCGGCGTTCGAGCGAATATAACCTCCGCCTTTCCCGGAATTCAAACTAAGACCTCCAGACTCGTAACCAGTACAAGAACCCAACCTTGTACCCAAGACATCACACCGACCCGATCTCAGTGAATAGCAATAAAAAAGCAAGATCTAAATTTGAATTTGACACATATGTCAAATGCACTTCTACAATGATAATAGGTATTTATATCTGCTACTCCTATTGGATAAAAAGTCTTGAAATTCAAATGGAATGCTGGACTTATTTAACACATGCCCATTCTTTAGGATACATTCTCAACAAATACTCAGAAAATACATTATTCTCTCTGTGCGAGGAATTTCTACTTCACTTATGGACAGTTTCTTGGAGTTTGAAGACGTGTCTTGGATTTGACCCTACAAATATGGGAGCCTCACGGAACAATTGATGCTGCCGCAGCGTGAGGAAGCTCGATAGCGATAAGTATTCAGCGCATTCATATCCGTTCCGAAGAAATTCTCTCCCGAGTTGATCGGAATCCTCATGAAGCGGATTCTCGCAGGGATTCTCTGCGACCCATTCGTAATCAATGGGTCGCCTCTGTCTTCCTTGTGTCACACCTCACACTAGAAAGTCGCCCTCGACCTCGAATACACATCACCTGAAGGACTCGTGCCAAGGCATTGAGTTTTCTCGCCCGAATCCCGCATGGCCACGTTATTTCTCCGCTCGAAATTTCCTTCGACCGCCCTCTTACACACCTCTCACTTATCTTCAAATCCTCCATCCCCCAACGTTCGCACCCTCCCCCATACTCCTTCCTCCCCGTTTTCCGCTCCCCCACTTCCCTCCTCTCCCAAACTTCCTTCTGTCGTCTAAAACTTCATGTTTATTCACGAGGTGGACGGCGGAACCACAACGGTGGTTAGCGTGTGAATGTATCGTGAAAAACTGCCTCCCCCGCCACCCTCTCTCTCTCTCTCTCTCTCGCCCTTTCCCATTTCTTCCTCCCCGCCGGCCGCTCTCGACGCCCCAACACTACCCCCTCCCTTTCCCCAACACCCCCTCACCCTCTCCCTCCTCCCCCAATCACTCTCACCCGCCGCCAGCCATTTTCACTCCCACCATTGTACCGTTCTGGAATTAGCATCTCATTCCCACGAACAATTGAAGTGGGTGACTTGAATGATCGAGAAAAAAAAAGCCACAGAAAATTAACTTTTCCCCCCTCTTTGTCCGGCACTTATTCTATTCCTATTTCTTCCTCCGTAAGCTGATAGGACACACGGTGCATTTCCTAAACTAAAGCTTTTGCAACAAACTAAGAACAACGGTCCCGGGACTTTATTACTACTAAAACAATACACATTGCCCTGCTGGTTCTGTTTGGCGCCTCGCTCGGCATGAGCATTATGTACAGATACACACTCCTATTTTAGTCCTATTCGTAACCTTAGCGTGCGTGGTCTTCAATCACTATGCCCTTCAAGATCCCTTGATTGCCCCTGCCGTTGCCTTTCCATCACAGCATTTGTCACCTAGTTCCCTTCCACTAGAAAAATTCTCACGTTATCCAGCGCTATTTCTCTCCTTTCATCTCCCCCACCCTCCCGCACCAGCTAGCCATGGACACGGCGCAGCTAAAGCGAAGATCCTCTTGTCTGCGCGTGTTCCCCTCCCACACTCTCCCTCTCACTCCCGCTCTCGCGTGAAGGAAATAGAGTAGTACGCTCTTACAAATGAAAATGAGAGAGTAGGGGAGTAGGGGGTTCGGGATAACAAAAAAAAACTTCCAGAGGACTAATTTACATTTTAATGCCATTTTGATTGCCTTAAAAAAAGCCAACAATGAGGAGGGGGGTTGTGCACTATTTCCAACCCTACCACCTAAAGCACGAATGGCTGAAACAGCATCTGCTCTGCCCATTAAAAAGTACGAATGGCTTCATCGTTAGAAGTGCTGCAGTATAAAAGGGGCAGAATTGGTTGGTTTGTAAAAGAGGGATTCGTAGGAATTTTCTCGAACTTTTGAAAAGTTTAACAAAAAATGTCACTAAAGAGGAAACACATATTAATGAAAAACAGCATTTTTATCTGAAAAAATAAATGTGAAGATGGTTAAATTTCACACAGGAAGTGAACTTATATCGTTAAATTCCCCTCTCAATACATATGCTCTTTGAAGTTACCTCGTTCGTATGATTTAACATGCAGAGGTATACACGCACCTAAATACGTGAATGGAAACAACACCTCCAGTTCTGGAGTACTTCTTCGTAAAAAGAAATTTTAAATAATTTTTAAAGAGCGAAGTTCGAAGAATACTATTGAATTCTTTTTGCTATCACATCCAAAGATTGATATTACAATCACAATTTCATTTTTTTTTCAAGGTTAACTCTCACCTACGTGAACAAATATTTTAAAGCTCTGTACCCGTGGGTCATCATATTTAATGCTAATTTATTCTATTTCCACTCGAGCTTCGCATCGTAATTGCAAATCTTTTCTAAGAGCGAAGTTTTCTTAGAAGCGTTTGTCGCGAACGGCGAAAGATGGAATTTATAGGACCACAACTTATTCAGCAGGTGAGAAGACTGTCAACAGCAAGTATTGTTTCAATTATTGATGTTTTTATAATGCAAACACGTTTTTCATTCCGTCAGCTGTTATTTTTACATTATTCCTGATGTGATGGCGCGAGACGATGAATAAGGTTAAAAATAATTTCATAAACATAAACCATTAAATATAAGTAAATTAAATATATACGTCAGTTTATTTCAAACCAATGGAAGCAGGTAAAAGATTTCAATTTTGTTTTGTTATTCGCCATCAGTTTGGAAAAGCAGGAATGCTGAATTAGACCATTAATTGAAGCACTCAGAAAAAACTACGAGTGATGACTCGGAGGTTTCGAAACGCTGAGAAAAGCGCACGCACCGAAAAAATTAACTTCTGCCGAGGATCTCATAGCATTACATCTTTTGAGAACAAGTGTGGTCTGCGGCCCTTTTTGTGTAACGTATGGGACAAGGTCACAAGAGTTTGTTCCCTTTTGTTTTTTCGATATCCAGCCACTTTTGGAAAAGCTGCCAACAACTAGCAACCGCACTGCATTTTTTGCTTCGCATTGCTCAAAAATGCAGCTGATACAGATGGATGTGGCGGCAAGCCTTTGGGAATCAAGCTATAGGCCTGGCAAGAACGTTGGAATTGTTGCGGCGCTCTTAAGACGGCCGAGACTTAAAGACGATCAGCCATCAAGTCTACCATCGTCTTGCACAGCTCCGATGATGATCATTTTGCGATGTTTATCGCCATCAGATTTTTCTACGATCAAGAATTTTGCTCCTGATGGTAAATAGTTACAAGGAAGTTCCATTGTAAAATTTTGTTATGGTTTAGGTAGAGTATGCGACACAAAGGTCATGTATCTTTTTGCTGCAGAATGGGCTCTGTGTCAAGACGATGGGTGGGCTCCCACATCGCTCACGGTCAGCCAATTTACGGACTTAGACAACATGATTACTGTCACGTACTCCCTTACCTACCAGACCAGGCATCGTGCGTCTTTTTTTTGCTTTATCAAATGAAACTCCAGAAAAGTGACGCCATTTGGACTCTATTAAAGTGATAAAGGTGGAATCGCAAGAAGATTAGGATCAAATAATTTCAGGCGATAACCTGCATTGTTTACGCACACAGAAAGGTGGTTGAAATCGCTGAATTAATGTAAAATTTCAGTATTTGAATTGGAACAGGAGAGTTTTAGACTAAATTACAATTTTTTATCGGAAAAGTCTCGTAAATTTAGGAAACCAACCAGTAAAACGATAAATTGACGCAGCTTGCGCGACTTTTGAGTAAAAAATTGCGTCTAGCACTTTATGGACACATCCATGTAAATGTATTAGGATAAAATAGTGCAGTATTTGAACGCTACATAAATAAATTTGAAACGAATAACAATTTCATTAAAAAGTTATTAAGTCTGTTCGAAAACATAAACAAGCATGACCCACCTTTTTCTTTCATATTTTTGGTGAGCATCGGCATATCTGATGACAGATAAATGGCGTAATTTAATTATCAAACAATTAAAACAAAAGAATGGAAACTAAAATGGTTTGCATCGCATTAATTATACGATTCATGACGGGTGATGTTTATATCATGAGATAGTTAAGAGGGTCGGATGCAGGGAGCGATAAGCTGTCAAGTCAAGTGTGCAACACAGAAGACTTTAAGACGGAGAGTCAAGATAGAGGGAATAACATCCAAAATGCATAACACGAACCTAACGGCTATGTTGGCCACAATAATGAGAGAAATCGACACTCTCTTAACTCCATTCTTAATTTAAATAAGCATAACATGATGCACTCTTCGTCAGATGCCCTGAAGGTTCCACGTCCAGTGGTCATAAATTTAACATAAAGGCATCGTTGCAAATTTTGTAACACAGGAGAAATATTATCGAAGAATGAATACATCGATTTCTATTAAAGTGCGAATTAAAGCCTTGATGATGAAAATATTCTCCCAAACACTCAAGACTTTGTTAAGTACTAAATATTATGCAGGAGACACGAAAAGATATGATCAAATCATCGTAATTAGCAGCCTCTCTAATATGAGACAGAAGTTGTAGAAAAAATTGAAAACTGAGAAAGCGGAACGAGAAAAGAGTAATGCGATGCAAATCCCTAAAACTCGAAAAAATTCAATTTTGCTCTTGAAGGTAGCACTGTGAGCTGCTGGAACCGAAATAGTACCGCATGCCTCACTACAACGGAGATAAAAAGAACGGAGAGAGTGCGGGCTAATTGAGGAGCGAGTGAACAATGCCCACAAAAATGGGATTCTTGAAGGAATCATTGGCGAGGAGGAGGAGGATATATATGCAGGCCAACTAGAAGAAAGAGGAGAAGGAGAAATGGAGGCAAGAATGGTCTTCCAGCTCGCGGTTCTCCAATTACGAGTACGCGAGAATGCCGTGTGCTTTTTTACAAAAGATTGAAACCCTGGAAATTTCCATCAGAAGGGAGATAAAGGAAGCAGAGGTCCCTGGCCTCTTAACAGGAAAACGAGAGGAGAGGTGAGAGATTTAGAGAAGGAGGTAGGAATTTAAATTGTAAACAAAACTTTAATGTCCGACGAATCCGGGAGCTTGTTAAAGGCTCACTCCGTTAATTCCCCCATTGTTTGCCGGCTCGTCTACAAGAGGGGAGATGCTCCCTTTTTAACGGTTAGAGGTGTTCCATCCCACTGCCTTCCTCTCAAAAACAAGACCAGACACTGATGATCGGAATGTTTCCATTAGAGAAATAAAATCTGGAGCCACTCAATACAACAACAGAAGTTTTTTATCGTGCTTAATTTTTTGAAATATTTCCGTTGCTGCAATGAGCTCAAGCTAACAGCGATGGCGAAGCCGATTTTGACCTTAGCATTCTTAGAGACTCAAAAGGTGACGTAAAGCTTGGAGAGGAATAATTGTGTCGAGTCCAATGCGTCAATTTGAAGATTCCCTGATAAGAAAAGAAGATGTAAAATTTTGGCACTAGGCAAGGGTCGAGCAAAGTAGAAAAACTTCCATATCCTTTCCATTGATATTTAATTTTGTCTATCCTTACTATCCCGTATACAGCACAATGGCCAATTTACGTCGGGTGAATAACAGTAACAACGGACGAGACACAAACACCCAAGTCCTGGGCAGATAATATTCTACCCAGGCGGGATTCAAACCCACGACCTTCGGGTAAGCATGCGAGGACTTTATCCCGCCGCCACCGGGTAATGAATTATATAAGTAGACATCTTTCAGAGAGAGAATCTGACCCTGTATCTCAAGTGCACTCCACAATAACAACCCTACGTTTTATTCTACCACAATAAATATTTGAGGATTTAGTTCGAAGAATTTGTGTCGACAGCAAAAATTTAAGTAAGTCTTTATTACTAATTTAATGTGTGGCTATGTGCTTTAAAAGCTTTATAATAAGCTTTAACATCCAAAAATATATTAAAATAAAACGTTAAAAGCTATTCAAAAACTTGGGAGCAATTCAGATTTTGTCAAAGTGTGAAAATGAAAAACACACAATACACAAAAAAGAACACTCACTTCGGTTTTAAAATTTACGGTGGGTCACCCGCACCGTCTTCAATGAGAGAAGTTGAAGGAAAGACAATAAAACATTATTTTGAAAATGTTGTTGTTTCTCTCTTATGTTTACTTTTAACGCCTTGAGAAAAGTATTGATCTCCGAGTATTATCTCTCTGCCTATTTAAATTACCTGCAGTAAATGCATAAAGTTAATGTTTTCGCAACGAGATGCCTGAAAAAAATTAAGTTTTCAATCCTTACATTCTATTTTTTGCTATACGCTTCGTCGTTACCTAAAACTGAGTGTTTACCTCCTAAATCTAATGTATTTTCTTTATTTTACAAATAGAATATTCAATATCCTTATCAACCACAGCAAGGGCTTTAATAGGAACCAATGTCTGAGGAATGTAAGGCGTGTTTTAAAATGTAACGGTAAAATAGACAATTAAAGGATTAGTAGGTAGTCGGCGGGACATTCCTCAACCTAATCACTTCTTGGTTGGTTAATTACTCCTACATGATAAATGCGATTTTGAACGTCACGTCAACAGAACTCTATACATCGTATGCAACAACTTCAAAATATTCTTCTTCTCGTGACACTCCAACGGACATCCAAATTTTAAATAAATATATAAAATCTAAGGGGAGTCACAAACTTCTTACTTTGATCTAAACTATTTTTTTAATTGTGTTCTTCATTTTTTCATCGAGGACCCGTCATGAAGGCTACCACATCTCCCTCCCTATGGTGTGTACCACGAGTGGAACATTTCTAGGGCCTTGGCACCCTCTACTCCTGCAGAAAAACATTCGTCTTTCTTCGTGATTTTCCCTCCAGCTCCTCCGACAAAGAAGAGCTCCGCGTTACCCGTCAGAAGTAATTCCGCCGCACGCGAAACGGGCATTCATTATTCCTTTGCCCCGAACCCCTGTCTCTCTCTCTCTTCCTCTCCCTCTTGCTTCCACTGCATTCTCGCTCTTCTCTTCAATAGATCATTCTGCTTGGGCTATTCCTAGAAAATTGAAGTGAAAGAGCAAGACGGCGAAGGAATCATGTTAACTTTTCCGCAGGGGCTATAAAAAAATCTTCTATTTATCTGACACTGATAATACATGAGGAAAGGGGTAGAATAAAAGTGTTGTCTTTGCTATAAAATGTATGATAACATTGCATAAAACATTGTATAAATGTAAAAATACACGAAAAAATTAAATTGGAAAGCCACAGGCTAGAATGAAGATGAGAGAAAGTAAAAGGATGTCCATAAACGACAACAAAAATTCATACTCATCTACATCTACAAATTACCCTGCGAGCTGCCGCATGGGCGTGTGGGAGGGGGTGTTAGGACACCAGCCGTGTATAAAGAATAAGGTTTTGAGAGGTGAAATTGTGACGTGTATTATGGAAGTGTATTTAGTGGAGCTAAGTTTTTATTGTGGTCGGTTATTGCGCGCGGAAAGAACGAGTTTTTGTACCTATCTGTTCGCCAATGTATCATCCTTATTTCATCGCATCTGTCAGACCTAGAGATGAAGTGAGGCTTCATGATAATATTCTCTGTGTCACTCTGTAACACACCACTTCTGAATTTCTCAAGTAACCTAAGCCTAGTGTGTAGCCTCCGAGTCTCTGGGGGCACCCACCTAAATCCCTCTAAAAGTTCTGTGACACTATATGTTCGCTCGTAGCAGTTTTAACGAAGCGTACTGATTTTCTTCGTATTTTATTAATTTTTTTCGTTACATCTTTCTGACTATTTTTTTCAAAATTCATATGAAGGCTAATGATGGATTATTATTTTCACATTTCAATTCAGTCAATTCTTCATTGAATATTTTACTCCTACGTCTACTACCATATCCTTGATGCCTCCACACAGATATTTGGCAGATGGTACCATGGTACCAGCCCTATGCCACATAAGAGTTTGGGGTAATTTGAAGTCTCAATGGAAATTAAGAGTGGCATCTGGATTTTACCTAAAAATAATTGGAGGCTCGTCTGCAGTATTGTTTATAATTCAAATAACAACATATTACAATAACAATATAACAACATATAATTCATATCAGGCTTTATGCTGGGATTCCGAAAATCCCTCATTTTACGAAATAACATAGTGCTCCTCAGATAAAGGTAAGGTCAGATTTGAATTTTTACATTTTTAAAATATTTCAGTGATGTAAGGAGCTGGGAGAACAGACATATTCCTGTGCTGGAATCCAGCAAAGAATACCACACTTTAATAGTTGAATCCCCTTATAACCAAAATCTTGGAATTAAGGGAAACATTATGCAAGCCATTTTTATAAAGCTTTAAAAATTTCGGAGAGGAGGGATGATGGAAGTAGCAAAAAGTCAATAACGGGGAAAATTGGCAAACTATAATGTTTTCTTTCTTTTCATAGGGCATCTTCTTATTCTCCTCAACCCTATGGTTAGTGGGCATTCAAATTCCTTCTTTCCGAAGCCAGTCTCTTTATATCAATGTATCTTCTCCCCGCTATGGTCTCTTCCAGGTATTCTTGTCTTGGTCTACCTCATACGTAGGTAATTTTGCGTACGAAAAAAATGCACATCAATTTTGGCTGCTTGTTTATTTAATGAGATATTAAATGAATGAAAACTGAACGTTTGAATTTCTGAATTGATGCTGATTATTGTGGTTCACAACCGAAAATTATTGTCCCGTCCGTTGGTACATGGCTATTAGGCAAAATAACCATGCCCTAAAAGTATACAAAATTTAGTTCTGCGAAATAAAATGTAGACAAAAACTTAACACCAGCTAAAACGCAACAATTTATTGTCTGTATGACTTTCCAAGAGTAAAAGAACTTGAAAACAAAAATAATCATCACTTTACAAAGAAAATTCAATGAAAATATTAAATGCAATGATTTTTCAGGGCTCAGGTCGTGGAATAGGTAGTCGATAGGCCGAGCAGGAGACCATACGCGTTTAAGGCCGCATCATATCATTGAAAGGTTCGGCTACCTTTGAAAACTTAATGCAAAAAATTCTGAAGATCTCAATGGAAACAACTTAAGTATATAATTTGGCAATTAATGCGGATATATGTTTTATCTGCAAATGTGACACCATTTTTGCATTTGAAAAATCAGGTAATCAAACTCGATCCAAAATACCACCGAAAGGGAGATTTCTTAGGTTTGAAATGACCAGCAAAATATCTTTATCATAAGTATCACAGGTGTTTAGGTAATTGGGGGACGTATTATAAAGCAGTTCTTACCAGGCTTCCCTCCCTAATTGCATCGCTACGATTCTAAGCCAATTCTATAATGTATCACTGTTATATATATATATATATATATATATATATATATATATATATATATATATATATATATATAAGTATATACATACATAACTTAACATAAATATAAATATAACTTAATGTTAGTTAAAATTCCACCAAAATAAGCCTTATAAATCTCAATTTCTTTCAATGCTTCATCAGGGCCATTCATAAATAAATGCATGATAATCAATCTATACCGATCCTTTCGAAATATAGTCAAGAATGCCTTCAAAATTATTATTCAACATAAAAGTTAGCAAATGTTCCGTGGAATAATTAATGCGTACCTGATAACTCATAATAAAAATGATTTACAGTTCCACTCCGTTTTAATGCTAATTGACGAATTTGACGCCTTTAGCGACATTTTAAAGAAAACAGAAGGAAAAGTTACAAATTTGTCTTGGAAATGACGCTACAGACATCGAAACCGGTAGACAGCATTAAAACATAGCGGAACTGTGCATCGTTTTTAATGAGTTTTTCCTTCTCGTCGTTCCGAAACGCCACGCCATAATCAATTGATTTGATTAATACATAGTGAGTTGATAAAAATTCCTTCGAATAAATCTCCAGAGTACCTTTTCCAAATCATCACTTCTTAACGATTTCAAAATGAACACAGCATTACTCACGAGTTGATTTGATATGCCCAAGAATGACTGGAAAAGATGTTTCTGAATAAATTGTTTCACTTCTGCCGTAATTTGATAGGGGAAGTACAAAATGAAACTGAAATTACATCATCCTTCCGCGTGAACAAGAGATTCCTTTCCTATTCAATGATTGAAGTACATCAATGTGCAATCCCTCGAGTCACCGTAAGGACGTGTGACAGGTAATATGCTGTTTTCGATATTTTTACAAGTAAAATACAATACCTCTATTAAATAAAGCTAAATATCATTGGCAGCAATTTTCAGTTTTTCCCTCCTAAGTTAGCATACATGACAAATTGAATAAATGCCAATTGGGTGGATCAAATCAAAGACACCATAATACATCCTTACTTGAACATCATAATATTTAACTCACGCGTTCAATTACTCTGGGTAAATCTCACTGAACTTCAATTAATTTTAGGGAGGATCATTTATTCGAATCTGATATAACTTATTCATACACTATGTAATCAACTCTGGCTTTCCAAGCTGCTTTTCTCTTTGCTCACCTTATTTCCGTGCCAAGGGGGAAAATTGCTTCATAATTAAAATATCAAGGAAAGACGGCGAATTTTTTTTACTGTTATGCAAAATCACAAGTATTTTTTTCGAAGACCTTAAACCAACGCGAGCGTCATTTTCGCACCGAATTATACTTTTTTCTTCGAGCGTGTTTGCTCAAAATTATCACAGCTTTTTATCATGTACAAGATTACCCACTCTCCTGAATGTTTCGCTTGGTTCCATTGTTCTTGCAAACAATTCCGGCACCGGGAAACATCAATTTCATCATAAAAAGAGCTATATTCTTAGGTGAGGATGGGATCACCTGAAAATAGCCGCTCTTAAGGTACTTCATAATTCCTAACCACGCGCATTCCTTAAATGCATATTTTTTTTAAACTTCTAGCATTTTTAAACTTAACTTTCCTCCTATAAAACGTTATATCACGTTAATTTTATAACTGCTCTTTTATATTTACATTTAATACCCTTGTTTAACGTAATTAATGTTCAAAGTCTCTAATGTTTAATTTATCTGATGAAAATAATTTTAAGTGGAAAGATAAAAAAAATAAGAATTAATAGGACCAGAATAAAAGAATGAATTTTAGACAACAATCTTTCAGGGAAAAATCCAGGGCATATAAACCATCTGAAGACGCGAAATCCAATAAAAATTGAAATCCTCAACGATTAACCAACCTAGTCATCAGGTGGGTTTCCAAGTTTTGATTGATTTACCCGCGAATCTAAACCATTTCCTTAATACAACTGGATTACATGAAACCTGGGATATTACAGTGACGTTTCCATCAAAACCTGACGACCAGAATTTATTTTTAACCGGTAAATAGTACGTGTGGTAAAGTAAGTTCTACCCTGATGGTGTAATTGAATTTTTACCATAGTCCTAATTCAACAAAAATCTTTGAAAAATACTCCACAGAAAATTCATGAAAGACAGAGAGCAAGAGGGAGCACGCAGGTAACTTCAGGTGCTGATTTACATGACAGCTACGGTTAGTTCTGTAATATAGCAATGTGTTACGAAAGAACGAAAAGGGCTTTACGGTGAAATCTATGGTGAAATAATTGATCGCATGTGAACTCGTCTTACGATTACCTGCTAGTTCATCTTACAAAATATTTGGTGATAATCTTTACAACATTACAAATTTGTGGTGTTGTAAATTTTATCATTAAATATTTTGAAATATGGGATTACACAAAGTAACAAAGGACCTTTTATTGTAAATTCATCTTACTTGTGTTGAAGATATTTGCCTAGAAATAATTTCTTATTTATAAGACTATTTCCAATTTTGACTATTTCACATTCCCATTTGATTATAAGCAAGTTAAAATTAGAACAACATCATGTGATTTCACCTTGTTTCCAAAGCAGTATCTGACATTCCAGCGCATGAAATAAGTTCAACTACCCTCGTTCAATCGTAATAAAAGTGGTAAAAGTGCCACTGAAGGGAAAGTTTCAAAACTTGGAGCATGATATTTATTTATTGGAAAATGAAAACTATTCTACAAAGGGATAAAATTTCCATCGCACGTGAAAATGGTATGAAATTTACGAAGTATTTAAAATGCTTGAATTCACTACACGACATCTTCAGCAGTTCACGTCAAGACGGACTGCGGTTAAAGTGTTTTTGGAGTCGGTCTAGCCCGGCTGCAAAGCGTCAATCTTTCCATTTCAGATCTCTCTCTAGTATTAGTTAAACAAATATCGAGGAAACCAGGACTTCCTACTGTAATATCATTAAGAAGTCCCAGTCAAGGCGATTAATTTTTCCCCTGTATAATATTGCAAATGGTTATATATTTTGGTAGTTATCCCCTTGCTTAGACTTTAATAAATCACTATTGCAGAAATAGTAGGTTATGCCATTCTCAATATTTCTCACTTATCTTCATTTGAAATAGCCATACTTGAGCATTCATAGAAAAACTTGTCTGAATCTCATATAAATCTCGGATGCTGAGTCCTGGTTTTCCTGTGGAGCATAAGCCCTACTCAGTACATTTCCAAGGCCGACTTCACATCTATAAGTGAAAAAAGGTAACGTCGTTTTCCTTTGAATCACCCACCATGGTATTTGACGGAATATTGAAGGCTCATTGATAGACAATTTCACTACACCTAGCATCTATGCATTTCCTGCCAATCAGTTCTCCACTATGCTCTTTCTACTCCTCTCCACCCATCTAAATGGCGCGCAAGTGCAGGTAGAGTAACGAGAAGAGGAGGAGAGACGGAAAAAGAAAAAGGAAGGCAGAAAAAGGCCAAAAGGACAATGAAGGAGAGGAAGGGAGGAGGAGCAGTAACACCAGTGCATGGTGTTTTCCGGCGTGCTTCCATTCGCTGCTGCGTCGGGAATCGTAATGGCCATGTCCGATGAGGCAGCCAATCCCGTGCAATCCTCCTCATCTCCATCGCAATTCTTCTGTCTCCCCATGTCCCTACCCCGGCCACCTCCCCTTGCCCCCTCCGCCATCAACCACCAGCGCCCCTCCTCCCACGCCTTCGCCGGCTCTCGACTCTCCCATCCAGGAGCATCGTCCAACCACCCTTTCCCATTCCGTGCAAAACCCTAACGTAGAATCACTTTCCCCATATTCCCTCCCCTCCGAACCAAAGTATTGTAAATTACCCCTTTCTCAAAACGGAGAGTTACGCGTTCCACTTCAATCGGTGAGCCAGAGCGTTTCGTATTCTTCCGGCCGACTCGTTAACCATTTTCGTTCAACAATGTCAACCATGTGTCAACCCTCTTCTCCCCTCTCCGCGTTACGTGACGCAGACAATCTGAAGGTGGCATCACTACCCTACATGCTACCCTTACCGCTACAGTCATTCTCTAAGAACCCTGTTTAACTGATTTTATTCGCAAAGGTTAATGGCTGGAGTCAACAGAGTATTTTTCAATGATTTTAGCATAAATGGCTTCAATACTTAAATAAAACATAAAACTATCTTCTGCTATTAATTCTAATTAAAAAAATTAATCATTTCGCATTTTTTACATGACCAATCAAATTCGGGTAAGAATAAAGCTTTTAAAATACGGTTATCTTTACCAAACAGTATTAGTTTTAAAATTGTCCCCATCGTGTTTGTGTGATTTAAACATTTTGATCAAATCTTGTCGGGAAAATAATCACATAGTAGATCCTCAAGCCTTTAGAGTCACAAAGTGAACTATTCTTACAAAAATTAATGCACAAAGTCGTGTTTTGGAAGCAACGAAGTCCAGAGTAAACAAAATGTTCAGGATCTGAATAACTGCGAGAAATGATCCCCGTAAAATAATTGTATCAATTTTCATGCTTAAAAACCAACGTCCAATCTCTGCGATTAATGAACATTATAAAAGACGGATAAAAAGCGGAGAATTTTTGATAAAGTTTCATCCCTAAGAAATTAAGCCCCAGGATGTGGAACGGGAACTATTTACAAAAATATTCGCTATACTAGGGTTATGCTAATATTTCTTCAAGATCAATTATGAAAATAAATGTTCATCATAAATTTTCTTATATAAAATAGGTTTCATAAATTATGAATTCCAGTTACAGCTAAGCAGGAAACTTTATCCTAGCTATACCACCTTGGAAAATGGAAACTGAACGTGATGTGTCTTTGTCATCGTCTTTTACGGAAACAAATATTTCTGACACGTTAATCGCCTTCTGTAAATATTGTTACATAAAATCCTCACATCACATTGGCATTTATTTTTCTGTATAGAAAGGAATGGATAATAATATTGTAAATTCAAATGTTACTTCATCGATACTTTATTGAAAGCCATCACTAGAATGACTAAATCCTAAAACTTCCAAAATTTCCCAATACTACTAAGCGTGAATCCCTCGATGACTGTTTACAGCGAGAACATTCCCGTAAAGGTCACTGTTTTGATGACACCTTTCCTCTAACTCTGTAAAAACTTAATGTCATTACCATAGGTATACTTTCTTAACATGTGACTTTTGCACATCTTTTGAACATGATTGATTTCATTTAAAACTGTTAATTTAGTTCTTACTACACCCATACTATACCATCAAGACTTTTCTGAGAATCGTCCATGACCTTATAAACCAGGGAGATACATCGCCAACTCCCTCTTTCCTGATGATTCAGACAGAGCTCCAACCTTCACACAATGCATTTATTATTCTATCTAATTTATTTAAACTTTAATTAAATAAATTAAATAAATAAATAAATAAAAAAAAATTAAAAATAAAAAAAAAATTTATTAAAAATTCTATCTAATCTATTTAAACACATCATTCCTAACTGCCCACGCCACTTGCGTAATCTTTCTCTTTAACAGAGGAATGCAAGATGGATGAGATATTCTTGAGCCATTTTCGTAGTAATGTTTCATTGTGTCACTGCACAGACTTAAGTTACAAACCAAACAATTCGAAACATATGGATGATTTTATTTACAAAAGAGCATTTGTTTTTATTGCACTCAGATATTTTGAATATGGCGGAACTTGTTCGCTCTCTATATTTAGTCATAACTCAATGAGTGCTATTCGATGTTATGGGGTGAAAAATTAAATATGTAGAAGTTTAATATCTATTACATTGACATCTATTCTTTGCTAATAAAATGCGTTATTTCCATTGTCTTTCAATTGCCATAGTGATTCTTATCTTAATTAATTATAATAGCACCTGAATATCAATTTCTAAAAAGTGAAAGCTGGCGAATTGAAAAAAATACTGATTCGTATTGGAGAACCATGGAGTAAAATCTGGATTGCTTCCACTGAGTTGTTGAGAACCTAGTGAAATCACCTCGCATGCACCTAGTCTTCTACAGACAGGAATACATATTTTTACCACTTTCATAACTATAGGGGCGGCCAGGGTTCAAATTCCTGCGGAGGAGGATGTTCTTCAATGGAAACCCGATCCCAAGTTGAGTGTCTTGTGGAGGGCATTTCGAGTACGGTCTGTCGGATGAGACGTTAAACCGTGGTCCCCTTGGCGCCTTTCGATAAGAGCAGGCTAATGCCGACGCCGGGTTTCTCTCCACCCTTCCTCCCTTACCTTCCCCTACGGCGCAAATGACCTTAGCTGTCGGTCGCCTCCCCAAAACCCAATCCAACCCATAACTATAATGCTAAACTACATCACAGACGCACACCATACGCCTCCAAAGCATACCACACGCGTCCCCTTCTCAACGTCCACCTTCCCTTCGATTCGCCACTTGCCAAATGATTGGCTGCTTACGATCAGCTTCGCATTCGGCCATTTCCATCGCCCAATAGCTAATGAAGGTAAACGGCAGAATTTAACTGTCTCCTCTCCTTCAGCCCGCCCACATCCTCCCCCCCTCTTTCCAGGCCCCTATATTCTTTCCCATGGCCATTCATCGCACTCGTCATTAAGCATTCATCTCGCCGATTCATGCTCCTCCCCTCCCCAGTATGTCTCCCCCCCTTCGCAATGACTCGTGCACGTACGCGCGCCTCCCTCAGCAGCATTCAAGCGTTGAAGTCTCGGAGACTGGCCATCCCATCGGCGCTCAAACCCCTCGCCTCTATTTCTTAGAACTGCGGAGTCTCATCGGACACGGAGATCGCCCCAACCAACCCGTCAATATGCCATTGCTTCCTGTCTCCCACGGCGCAGCGTCAACATCCGCCCATCCCCTCAATGAAAACGGCTCTCTTGACGTCCTTTTGCCCACCCGAAAGATTTCATAGTCCGAATCACCCAAATGTATTCCGGGCGCTAGCATATATTTCCACGGAAACCTTCCACGAAGGGAGGAAATAACATAACGAGAATTTGAATGTAAGAGGAAAATAAAAAAAAATTGAACGAAGCGTGGTGATACCTTCACAATCGGAGGCAGAATTATTATCGAATAAGGAATGGAATTACACTCAGTCGTGCCTCATAAGCGCACAGGAATCTAAGACGCAATACTCAAAGAGAGACAAACTTCGACAATGAGGAGGGGGACAATAAATTCCAAAACAGAGCGTGGTTTTCGTTCTTACTGCTCTTGCTCGATATTCTATTAATGTTATCTTAATACTATAATTTTTTACCTCATAATTTGTCGTTTATTTTTAGCTATGTCCATAGCATCAGCCAGTCCGCTAATCTTATCCTTAAAATCTTATCCATGGTGCATATGCGAAGAAATGGTTTTAGCAAGCCAACTCATAGTCGATGTGTATTTAAAAACGAACTGTCAATTTCACACAATTCACCTACATCAATAAGTTCTTTGGCCTTGAGCCGCTACAAACCAAACAGTAATCTGCTTCATTTTACTACTGAGTTCATCATTCCATACGCCCTTAGACATCACTTATCATAATAGCTTTGATTTAGGTATTTATTATGCTTATACGATATACAATAATAATAGCTAATAGAACAGAGACTCCGAAACATATCGCATTGATTTTCCTCTCCCGTTTCTTACTAATACAATGAATACTGAAGTATATATAACTATACTGCAGTAAGCAGTCGCAGGCAAAATATTTTTCAGCATTTCTGAGCACTTCTGAGCTATCGCGGAACTCAACTTGAAGTTCATAAAAATGGAAATGAGAAAGCATTCGTACAAATGCAATGCGCTATCATCAAGGCATTAGTTTTTAAATGAGGGATGTGCGAAGAATTATCATTGCCTCAACTTCGCGGGCAAAATATTTTTCAGCCTGCCAGCATTGGCATCCGCATGCACATCTTCAAGGGCGTTGGCAGGCGTCGAGTGTCCTTGCAGGGAGAGCGATGCGACCCAAGTTCCCCAGCCCTCTACCTTCCCCGCCACACCCCCACTCGCCGAGCAAGTCCCCGCGGAAGGGGTAAAGGGGAGGAAGCGTGCCGGACGTTGTTAAGGGAGCGGGGGAGGGAATAGTGGAGGTCAGGAGTGTGGGTTGGGCGGGGGGTGTCAGGGTTATGAGAGGGGAGGAGAAAACGCGAGATAGACGGCTGCGACTCGATTCGACGGTGGCGTCCGCTTCGGAATTCGATGGAGGCATGGATGGCAGTACCGAGAACTGAATCCCAATCGCCACCTAGACCCCGGGGGACAGCGAACGCAATCACGCGCTCAAAGAGGGCCGATGACGGCACTTCGCCACGGTTTCAGTCCGCCCGAATCCTCCTCCTCACTCCCATGAGGAGGCTCATCGAGATCGCTCGCTGAGACGCGAATTATCTCCGGAGATAATCAACCCCGTCCGTCTTTTTTCTGACGGTATTCATCACTTATCCGGGCACCTCGCCTCTCGATTCCTGGATGGAAAAACAAACAAGGATTCGGCGCGGATGGCGAGAGGGTATTTTGGGCGATGCCTGAGTGCTCCCTTTGGTATTCGCCACACTAACGACGAGAATGCTTGACAATCTGGTAAAAAGATTTGATCTCGGCGAGAGCACGTGTCCAAACGGAATCAAAAATTAAAAGCAATTCATTAAAGTTCCGATCAAATTAGTTTGGAATTTAATCCTGACTGTCATGGACCCGAGGTGAAAGTCACTTTGCCCAACTATGCGACATAAATTTGCAATGCTAAATGAATGAATTTTGCAATATTATCCGGTCAAAATGGCAATGCGGAAATCGTATCAGCACAGACTCGAGGACAGAACACAACTGATCGAATAAACTAAATTTTACCATAACATCATTGAGGTATGGAAAAGTCTTAAGAATGTTACTACTCAAATAGCCAGGATAGTTTTAGACGCCAGAATCAAAAACAGACGGAAAAGAGGTGTAAAAATTTGGAATTAAGAGATGGCTCAGACCATTGAAAATAAGAACAAAGCATACGGAGAATACCAGTAGAATAAATCTTGAGGCAGCAAAGAAAAACTACCACAACGTCAGAACGTAACTTAACTGGCTAAAGCACTCGGCCGGAAATCGAGGGATCCGGGTTCGAATCCCGGTCAAGGCGGATGATTTTTTTCTCTGTGGAAATTCGCACAGTTTTAACGTCTTCAAGTCGTAGCCTTTAAGGCCATGTTTTGAAACCCATATGCGAGAAATCCTTTTTGCAGTAGTTAACCACGGAGAGTGGCTTAAAGGACCAATTTCTAATAATGCCAGATCAGTTGGAAGTACACCTGTCCTTTTGGCCTGAGTTATTCTGTAACCATAAGCCTGATCTATAGAGAGAATCTTTGACAACAGTGTCACTCAATGGAACCAAAGGCTCTGGAAAGGATATTCTGACAAATGAGGGATTGATTTAAAGTTCTGTTGCAGTATCAAGCATGTTGCCAATCGTACCACTCCACTTGTTGTTAGACAAAGTTTTTCCATCCAAATCTGTGACCAAGTGCCGCAAAGGTAGCTCATTAGTATGAAGAGCACAAACCAACCATATGAGTTTACAATTCAGCTTTGCCTCAACCCAATGCATTACTCCTCCTTCCCAAACAGTGTTAAAATTCGTTGAGTCACCGCCAATAGCCTGCAAGCTATTATCGATGCTGTTTTTCTTTAAGAAATCCACAAGACGGTTAGCAATAACTTCAGCTGGTTTCCTTTCCGTTAAGTCTTTCTCTGGAGTAAAATGGCAAAGATACCTTCCACCTGGCTCACAGCACACAGTGTAATGCTCTTCTTTCACAATACTTGGAAACTGATGACTTGAGTTATCTGCTTATAACAGAACTTTTTTTGGATTCTTTGCATCCATCAAAGAAGATACATTCAATATTGCCTATCCGGCATGGAGCATGAAATTCTTCATCAAGATATTTCATGACTTTTTCTTGTGCCCTTTTTACTTTATTGTGATCAACCACAAGTCTCCTGTCTCCTTCAGTAATTAATCCAGAATCCAAAAATGCAGCTGTTATAATGGCAGCTGTAGTATGTAGACCGACACCATACCTAATACTTTGCAATGCAACATTGCGCAATTGTAACGTATTGTAATGATTTGTACTTGACGTAGAAGGAACATAAGAATCATAACATGGAATCTGCAAAGGATCTTCAGATTCTTCAACCCACACATCCGTTGGCTCTTCATCGGAGAAAAAACTTCATTTGTAATGTTAACTCTTCCTTCCTTTTCTGCTTGTGTTCATTAATTCTTCTTAAATCATCTTCTTTCCTCTTCTGCTTTTTAATTTGTCTTCTGTGTTCAGGTAGATCTGGTAATCCAATTTAATGCTGTCCAAAAGATCCAACCTTCCCTCTTTGACTCATAATAAACACTAGTTCTTTGACAGGGATTTTCATATGCTTAGAACAAGAGCAGGAGATGTGCACTTCATGTTTACAGTCAGCACCACCTGGACAAGGACCCTCAAATTCTGAACATAGTTTAGTCTCATACTTGTAATTGAGGATGTCAAAGAGCTTGTCGAATGTTGCTATGAAAGCCTCTTTCACTTTCAGTTTTCCTCTGCCAACTGATATGTTTTTGGCCTTTTTCCAGTTTTCTTCAATTTTGTTCAGGACTGTGACTCTCGAATTTTAAATTGGCACCACAAAACAACAGTTTGCTAGCTCCCACTTTTCAAGCACTTTTGGATAATAGATCCTTTAAAAGAGTGGCTGCTGGGTAATTTCTGACATTCTCTCCACTCTGCTCTCTTAATTGAAGCCCATGTCGTAGAACATCACGCAGAGTTGGGATTTCAGAAGGCAGCATTTCTCGACCAATTCCAATGAAGTTACGCATGGCATGTGTGTGGCATAAACATTTTCTCCAGATGTTATAGTATAATATAAGTATATTCTTAACCTTAGAGCAGAAGTACAGAGAAGAATAATTATAAGAAGGAACTTCTTGTGACAAGATAGTTTGCTGCGAATTTTTACATGGTACATGAAAATATCACAAATTTGAAGTAGCTATTTACCAATCAAACCAATGTAATTGCCAGTTCTTGTAAATATAATTGCGAATAGCTAACCAAAACACAACTTTTTGACCCTCCTCATTTTTGGAAAAAGAAAGTTAAAAAAATCGACCCGCCCTAATGGGACGCCACCCACTGGGGCGGGTGTTGGGTCCGGCAGCAGGGAATGCAAGGCCCCCGAGGTTGTCATCACACGAAATCCTTGCACAACAGAGTCAACACGGAATACAGGAACTTTAAAAAATAAGAAAAAAGAAGAGGAGGAGGAAAGTATCAATAAAAATAGGGATTTGGAACGTTAAGACAGTGATGAAGGCTGGGACGCTGGAAAATATTAAGCGGGAAATGGATAGAGGGAACATAGATACCTTAGGGCTGTGCGAGTTGAGATGGAAGGACAGCGGGGAATATTGAAGTGATAGTTACAGAGTAATCTATTGTAGTGGGGTTGAGAGTCAACGTGGGGCAGCTATAGTATTGAGCGCAAAATATGGGACGAGGGTAAAAAATACAGAGCTGGTGAGCGACAGGATTGTAGTGGTCGAAATAAAAGCACTCCCTATAAATTTCGCGTTGGTCCAGGTGTATATGCCCACAAGCAATTATAGGGAGGCAGAGGTAGATAGGGTACATGAACAGCTAGAGGAGATAATCAGAGAAGTCTCGGGCAAGAAAAAAATAATAGCAATTGTCGACTGGAATGCAGTAGTGGGGAGGGGAGAGATGGGTATGAAGCGGGAGGGTATGGATTAGAAACGACAAATGATCGTAGTGAGAGTGCAGTTGTATTTTGCAGGAGAAATAAATTAGTAGTGACAAACACTTGGTTCAAACAGCATCATAGGCAGAGGTACACATGGTAAATGCACGGAGACAATGGGGGACATCAAATTCACCACATCATTGCTGAGCTACGATTCGGTAGCAGTGTCAGGAACTCGCGGAGCTCTCCGGGGGCTAAAGATGACTCGGATCATAATTTAGTTTTAATGAATTGTGATAATATAGATCAAGGGCAAGGGTGCCCGTTGTCACCATTGCTTTTCAACATTTATGCTGAGGAAATGGTAAGACAGCCATGGGAAGAACTCGACGTGGGAATCAAAGTGGGAGGGCATGTGATAAAGTCAGTTAGATTTTTGGACGATCAGGCATTGGTTGGTGGATATTCGAAGGGACTAATAGCTTCAGTAGATGCTTTAAAAATTCAAGGCGGGATATTCGGAATTAAGATAAATCATAAGACGACGAAATTGATGAAGTTCTCTGAGACAAAGAAAGCGAGGCTGGCCATTATAGTTGGAGTGCACAAACTTGAGCAAGTAGAATATTTTATTTACTTAGGCATTGCGCTTGAAGAAAATGGGCATAGTAGCAAAGATATGAGAGAGAGAATAGAAGAATAGAATACTTTAAATAATCACATCACATACAGTGGAATGATCGCAGCAACTCTTGAGCAATATCGCGATAGTTTCCGACCTTAAAATTCCTAAAGCGTAATGTTGGTAATAAAAGTTCATGGAATTTTTAGAGGCCTTGTTTAAAATTGGGTTTCTTTGATGGGTTGCTCAAGATTTTGATAGAGGGAAGGATGTTTGACAAGCGGGGATGGGGAAGAAAAAGAATAGGTTTCATGGATGGAATGAAGAAGGGTAGATTGTATAACGAGGTGAAAAAGGAAATACTAGAGGTAGTTCGGCCCCTTAAAGTGTCGAAAACAAGGGGGAGATTCTCTGACTTTCATCAAAACCTACCTTTACCGGTATAATACTTGAAAAAATCACATCCCATACGGTGGTAAGATTTCAGCAATTCTTGAGCAATATAGCGATAGTTTTCTGTCTTATCTTAGCCTTAAAAGTGCTCATAGACACTTGTAAAAGACAGCCATGCCATTTTTTCAATATCACTTAATAGTTTAACAAAATTGTCATCATCCATTAATTCTATAATCTGGGAACCTACGAATATTCCTTCCTGAATTTTGCCATCGCTGATCTTAGGAAATTTCTGTCGTAAGTGCATGAATCCAGGCAATGAAAGATCGAAGGCTTTCCCGGCGTATGGTATCGAGGAAGTCAATGCGGGTTTTCCACCGGGTCAGGTTGTCCATGTCTGCCGACGTTTCGATGACCGAGTTGCTCAGGGTGAGAGTGAAGCTCAGGTGAAATCAGGATGAGAGAAACAACTATGAACCGAGACGCGGGATACTCACTCAGTAATTCTTGGAAGCCAGTACTGATAAGCATCCGAGAAGCCCGAGAAAAAAGGCGGGAAAAATCCAGCCAATCAGGTGACACCTGCCCAGGCTGACGCGCCAAATGGACCCTATATAATGTGGACCACTTCCGAAAATTGACATGCCCTGAAGACGATGAGCAACTCGGTCATCGAAACGTCGGCAGACATGGACAACCTGACCCGGTGGAAAACCCGCATTGACTTCCTCGAATCCAGGCAATGTTTTTTCTATAGCTTTCACGAGTTTTAATTTACTATTTAATGTGCAGTGGTGGTAAATACACACTTTCCGGGTCAATATGGGGATTTATCGTCACATTCTTCTGTCCAGACAGTAGTGTATTTCGAGATGATCAGTTTTTTCCCAGAAAGTGGTTTTTCCTCTCTCTGTTGTCCCATCCGCAAAGAAACCAGCAGTACTTTGCGGACCCGACCTGAAGGCCAAGCAGAATTGCAAGTATTATGTATTGCAAGTAGTATCTTCAACTTCGTGGCGGAGCTTGGCCCAAGCCACAAAAGAATGTAATTTTACAGACTTACAACGTAGGATTTGGGAGAGATTACTGAAATGATATCGACCGTCCTAATTAGTGAAACAATACCTTTGCAAACTCTTACCTATTAAAAATTACGAATTAATCCATTGAATGTCTACTTCGCACTATTTCTCAATGCTATATTAATTTTTGATAATGAATGGATTACATTTATTGGATAAATCATATGTAGGCAGCCGGCCACCTGTGAGAAAATTAATTTTCTGTATGCCACACGGTCTTCGGGCGATGGCTTTACGTTTACTGTAGACTTTGCAGCTTCGAATGTCAATAAATATTAAGGAACAAACGTCCACAAAAACAAATTGGCCAATGAAATGAGAGTTCAGCAAATAATTAGAAATAAAAGGACACCAAAGAAAAAACTTGTGCAGAAATTTAAAGGTCAGCAGATAAAAGAGTGGATTGAGGAGCTCCAGCAAACGACCTTTGGATTAGAGAGTGCTTATAATGGTCAGGGGTCATGTCACAATTATTTTCATATTACGCGTAAGTTTGCTCCTGTTTCTTTGAGCCCGATAGCACTGTGAATGGCACTACTTGGCCATCGCGGTACTACTTGTCAGTCACATTTATATAAACTTTGTTAATATTGAGCAACTTTCCAAATGGTAAAAAAAACTCGAATTATTCCACAGGATAGGTTCATGAACCACATTGTGACAACGTATCCAATGTAGGGCTTTTTTGAGATCTTAAAGTACAGAATAAAGCCAAATATATTTCTTTCTTGAGTATTCTCATACTTTGTTGTATCTCGATTGGTTCTAGTCAGAAAAATGATAAACTTAAATCATAAAAAAATATTATCATATTTGTCGGAATGGAATAATTACAGATAATTTCACCATGTGATCGCCCAGTTTTTCTTTTCATTCCCATCGCGGTAAGTAACACACTTTCACATGCGGAGCAATCTACTTTTTGCTTGACAACCATCGAAATACTAATGTGCAGTGTCATAAGTAAGCTCTTTTAGCATTACTTTCATGCATACTATGTAAATTTAGCTGACTCGCAAATTACTTTCAAGTGAAAAGGTTCTTCGCATTCGCCCAATACTCTCAGGGCACAGAGAAAACTTCTACATTTGCATATTTTGCGCATTTTTCATTTGAATTTTCGTAAGACCCTCGTATCTTCTGAACTATTGCGACCGTTAAGTGTAGTTATCGTCAACGATTTAATTCTTATGATTCACCATGAATTAGCACTGAAGGAAGGCTCTTGCCAAAGGACCACGTAAAGCGCGAATTTGATGGGGAGACAAGGTGGTCTAGCACACTTTGGCATTTCAGCTTATCTCTTTACCCTGCGGATGAAACATCTTGACACTCAGCGATCGTGTTTCGAACTTTCAAGTATTGTATGCTCGGGCGATGAAAGATTGAACTGCCCTGCCTCATTTCCTCCGTTTCCAGCGTTACCAAGCTTATCAATCACTGTTCAAATGACCTTTCCAGACATTGACAGACCACAATTACTACTGCATGTCACATATTCATTGGTTTCTAGCCAACATTTACCAACCAAGTCACGCAGATTTTCAATTAGTACCCATCTCCGCTCGGAACAAGTGAGGAAGTGTGAAGAGCATGGACACACTTTTTGTAAGATTTCATGCTTACATCTAAAGGAAAAGTTATTCATTTGAAAGTCCCATCGCTTGTGAACTGCGTACATTGCAATCAAAATAATTCATCGCAGCTTCGCCTCGAGTAACTTGTCAAAAAAACAATCAGGGAGCAGTAACAAAGAGTTTTAATGGCAATAAACATAAGATAAAAAACCTTGACTCGAATGAAAATTATGATTAGAAGAGATTTACCAGTATAAATATGTTCACACGAAGGTATGAATAGGGATACTGTCCTATAACAGTTGCTCTCTGCTACTTCTCTTTATCCTATCTCTAAAACCTATCCCCATTCCCCTTCAACGCTCATCCAAAAACTCCTCCCCGTCACAATCACATCCTTCGACATCCTCTTTCTCTTATTACCTGTCTCAGCCATCTACTCAGCCTTCTCATTTCATCAAACATAATCCCATTTTCCTACCCTCATCTACCATGACTAGTACTTCCTCGTTTGTTCAACTATCCATCCTCCTTCGAACCTACTTCATTATCATCCACACGGACATCTGCAATTAATTCTCGCCGAGTCCGTTTCTGTACCACGTTACACTCCACATACGATTCCTAGCCAGTCACGTCTTCACATTCTTACTCAAAACTCCCGTGATTAATTCTCCTCTTTTTTGTGAATACCATCTTTACTAACAACATGCTCTTCCAACATCAATACTACCACCCTAAATCTAATATAATCTCCCACAAGCCCAATCCAAGTAATGAAATGTTTTACTTGTTCTACTCTGTGCCCTCGTACATTTATGGTCAACCTGGCCTCCTTTGTCCAGGAAAATCTCATTCCCTCTAGTTACCACAGTTCTGACCCTCATTCTACATCACCCGAACTGTTCTATCTTCAAATGCATCAACCAATATTTGCAACCCTCTGGATGGCTGACAAACGAACTTCTGGTCGTCAACAAACCTCACTTTTATAGGTTGCACTCCGAAAGTAATGCCTTCATCTAGCTCGTCACGTGTCTCTTTTACCATATCCAAGGTATACCCGTTAAAAAGTGAAGCCTAAAACGGGCAACCTCGTCTTATCTAGCCCTATCGTCTTATCTAACAACTGCCCGCCTTGATTCTCCGCCAGCCACCCTAACCTGGTTCCGCTGGGCCGCATGTAAGTTTGAATGAGTTTCCTATCTATTCAATCTACTTCTATTGTCATAGTTTCTTAATTTTTTCCAGCCGTCGAAAGCCTTTTAAAATCCACAAAACAAGCAAAAGTGTCTTATTTATAGTCGAGGTTATTTTCTGTTAGGGTTGTCATCACCGCCATCGCATTCTAGAGTTCCTTCTACTAACTAAATCCTGATTGGTCGTCATCAGAGAATACATTTGCTTCAATCTTGTGTCAATGATTCTATCCGCATCCTATGCCGCATGCGAGATAAAACGTTCTTCGAAAGTCTTCGCATTCTGGTGTTTTCTTCTTCTTCTTCGGGAAAGGGATCAAAACTGTTTTCACAAACCCGCCGGGCTATATACCTTCATCGTAGATCTCGTGCATAAGTTGAAAAAATCCATGCCATCCAATGTTTTCCCAATTTTTCAGTAACTCTGAAGTGATGATCTGCTCTTTCTCACTTCTATATATCATTGAGCCTTTCCTATTTCTCCGTCAAGGATCCTTGGTAAGAAGTTAGCCTTTTCTCATACGTTTTCCTTCCTATATCTAAGTTCTCAGACTTATTTTCTCAGTCACATGGCTGTTTTGATGCGGCGAATGGCTCGGCCCCTCTAATTCTTTAATCCTGATTGTTAACGATGTGCTCACTAACTGCTGCGGCAACGAGAGCGGAAAAAAGGCCGTTGGTGGGACAGGAAGAAAAGGAAAGGACGGGGGCGGAGGGGAGAAACGGAAGAATTCAACGACTCCCGTGTTAATAACAACTCTACCGATCGGGCGGACGCGTGCTGGGGAGGCAATGGGAATAGGAGTGGGGGGGGGGGCACCGATGGAATCCGCGGAAGGGGAGGCTCAGGAGGACCCGCTGCCGCCGACGACGCCGCTCACCGTATCCACATACCGCGAGAGTGAGCGGGGGCTGGAGGCCTCAGGGAGGGGGGTGGGCGGGAGGGGAGTCGGATGAAGAAGGGGGCAAACACACTCTAGTGTAAGAGTGGGATGGGGGTGGGGTTTCGGGGAAGGGAAGTGAGGGACGGGGAGGATGTTGGGGAAGGGGAGCGGGTGGGATGGGCGGGGAGGAAACAAACGAGGCGGCTTCGGCGGCGGCATATGCGCGTATCTCCGCGTCCGCATCTGCGGCGGGGAGATCTCGACGTCGCGATAGTCTCGCGGGGAGCTCTGTGGACGTAGGAGTGGACTTTTTGAATGCCGTGACAGATGTGCTGCGACTCCGGACGAGCGTTCGTGAGTGACTTCCTGCACGAACGGGCCATCGACGGGCGGGGCCGCCGCTGCTGCTGTCGCGGGTGGGTCACCCCAGGGGGGGATGTATGGGGGGGAGGGGCCCGATGGATAAGGGGTTTGGGGAAGCACAGTAATGGGCAAAGGGAAGCGAAGATCCGGGGAAGAGGAGGAAGGGAGGGGGGGAAGGAGGGTTTTGCGCAAAGGAAGAAAAATCAAAGGGAATCAAGGAGCAGAAATAATGACCGTACATTCGGATGCACCGCATGGGTCCATGTCCCTACGCAAAACGGTCACGTGATCTGGTGGTGACTCATTTGTAAGGGGAAGTACACGATCGAATCGTCTTTTCTTCTCGCTCCACCTCCTTTCTGCCTCTACCTCTCTCTTTCCCTCCCTCTCTCTCCTCATTTTCTTTTTTTAACCGTCGTCGGCGCTTTCCTCTCCATTTGCCAAGGGACCGGCGGCGACACTGTAAGGCGGGTGGGGGAGCTTTGTTAGAGGAATGTCAGCGAAGACGACGTAATTAATTCGTGGCCGTGAGACGGAGAAGGGAAGGAAGGGCGACCGAGGAGATGATGGAAAGATATCGTGGAGACGAGCCTTTATTCCGTTGCGTAACACTCCGGAGAAGCATTGTCTTTGAGCATGTCGTTATTCCGGTCGTAATTTGTCGAGCAACTATATGATTTTTTCTAGACCGAGAGCATTCTCGATATGCAAGATCAAGAGCATTATTAATTTCTACATAAAAGGTTTCCATATCATCTTCGGTACGAATAACAGAAGACAGGAAGTTTACCTCGAGTTTGAGTGCTTATGCAGTCCTGGTGAGAGTGTAAAACGCGGTGGCATATGTCAATTTCTACATAACACATCCAATATATCGATTTTAGATCATACGTAATGAAAAAAACTTATCCACCACCAACGTTTCGGAATTTCATTCTTCCATCATCAGAGCTATGCATAAAGAAAACCAGGTACAAGGTTTCTTAATGAATAGTCCTGATGATGGAAGAATTAAATTCCTAATCGGCGGAGGATAAGTTTTTTCATTATATATGACCTAAACTCGATATATTGGATGTGTAATTAATATCAAGAGGTCGAGAAGAATAATACTGTAGTTTATATATATTTGATTTTTAATTTTGATATGACACAAGGTTCTTATAATGTACCTCATTAATGAAATATTTGGCATATTCTACCAACCTTGCATAAGACCATATCTATATTATTTATTTTGAAGCATCAATTACTGTAGAATCATGTTCAGGTGAGTTTTTTCGCCTCATAAATCGGAAATGATTTCATCAGCCCGCTAACACGAGTGTCTTAACTTTTACGGCTTTCTCGCATCATACATTTTAGGGGTGATTTTATTTATCCTGAAAACCTATTCATAATTATTAACTTGTCTTCTCCTCGAAGAATCATTCAGCCGCAATCGATTTATGTAAGGACTACGTGCACCAAATACACTACATTGAAAAGTTTTAACTAGTTCGGTGATCTCAACTGATACATTTGAATGCAGACATTTGAATACATTTCATGCACGTACATTCAACCAGTGGAAAAGTATCATCATCCCTATAAAACCCACAAGTGAGCATTAGAAGTAAAAAATATAACGCGCCAAAAAATAAATAAAAGTGACACTGTTACCAACACTTACATTATTGATTGTTCTCAAATTCATAAAATACTTTTATATATGGTAAAACACTTTGTATGTCCTTTGTATTATTGTTTTTCGATACAAAATACATGTCCTTGAGAAACCGAGACCAACTAACGACTTGAAATAAGAGAAATTGCTTACAAGAGTTATTTAAAATAGTGACTTAAAAATTAAATGAATCTGGTGGACTCATTTCTCCATTTTACAAAAACTTAACAACGGAGGAAATCTCACATAAAGCTTCACCATAAATATATCGATTCATAACTATTCCTTTCCCGTTATTGCATTGCTTTCCATTTGAATCCGAAGGTATTTCTTCCATATGAAAACAAATTTCTCATTAAAACGGTCGATCTCTTGCACTACTTCTAGCCAAACTCTGTTCCTCTAGAGTTTCCGCTTAAGCAAGTACTGACGGCGAGAAAATTGTTATAGAAAATATCAGAGGGCAAAAATATTGGTTCCACGAACATCAGTCAGGGTTATCCAAATCCGAAACTGTACACGTGCCTTTGAATCTAAAGTATCTCTTCGCGACCTTCTTGTGGAATGCTGTAATTCGGGACGGGAAGTGTTTGCTCTCGTCATAAACGCCCGACCGTTTTCTCCATGGAATTCCATCCCTCATCAGATTTCAATATGAGAAGACCTCGTATTTTCAGATAAAACTTCTCGAGAAAATATCATCTTTCCCTAGCAGTGCTTCGCGTGAGTAAGGACTGATATGCCAAGTTATGCGTATCCCGCGAGAATTAAGCAAATCAAGAAAAAACGTGTAAGCCTGTCTAAGAGTATCCCCACCTTCGCTTTTTCCTTTAGAACAAAAATCCTGAAAATTCACTCGATCCCTCTTCTTTTCAGCCTCATTCTCTTCCGGACAATTTTCACGTGATTTTTTTTCGGTTATGTAAATCATGTCGGCTCATCCCATGCTTTGGCACTAATGGCATAAATGAAAAACGTGTGGGCGTGCTGAAGTTTATTTTTCGCCCTATTAACCCGTTGCGTTTTCTTTATGGCTCAACGTTCGGTGTTCCTCTCTAATCCTTCCCATAGGTGAGATCGTTTGCGGAATTATTCGATTTAAATTCCGTGTCACACGCGAAGAGCCATTGAAGGGCGAGTTTACTGCGCGAAGACAAGCGGTTGGATGATTTCGAGGAGATCGAAGTCGTTTTAGGGTTGCGGCTTCAGAAGATCGAATAGCTGATCGCCTTAATTTTTACATTTACGACGGTCATACTTTTGAAGTACGTCGTAAATGTTTATGAAGCAAGATTAAGAATGTATATTTCATGAGTGCTTCCCCCATTTCTCGCGTTTATTTGACACCACTTATCCAAGTAACTTAAAATTTGTGAAATATTTTGGAATATTCGAAGCAATTCACAAGATAAAATGCTTAACACAATCTAATACTGGTATCACATAAAATGTAACCGAAATAAGGTTGAGAAATAAAACTATTGCCCTTGACTAAATAATCCTACGGTTTTTTCTTTATGGAAAAGATAAGTCCCCAGTGTAACCTTAGGTTTTCGTTACTTTAGGTGCGCAATGTGCAGGATATCATTTGTAACGATTTCCTTGTAAAAAAAAATACCGAGCCCTTTGAGCCAAAGGCAATAAGTTCCTCGCTAAATTATTCTATCGATAGGACCTCGCCCATGTGCCTTAATTTTGTTGTGGCATAGTCCATATGAAATTTTGTATACACTGAATTATTTTAAAAATTAGAGTAAATGCATAGTGTTGAGCTGAAAATTTTTAAAACTCCGAATAAAGTACTTACTCTAAAATCGTTATTAAGGATTTTAACAATGAGGAAATTTGTTTACACTGAATTATTTTAAAAATTAGAGTAAATGCATAGTGTTGAGGTGAAAATTTTCAAAACTCCGAATAAAGTACTTACTCTAAAAACGTTATTAAGGATTTTAACAGCGAGGAAATGCTTTCCATACACAATGTATAATATCGATGCAAAAATATAGAAGAACTAATAATCAAAGTGGGAATAAACCTTTTCATAGCTTCTCTGTGGAAATTATGAGGAGGGAGTTTGGCTGGATCAATTCACAGGATCTGTTTCAATTTCTGTTCCAAAACGAATAAAACATCATTATGCTAGGACTAATGGTCCAATGGCTTAGATTGCTACAGGCAAATGTAGTTCGAATGATAATTGATGGAATTTTATAGAGTTGGTAGACAAACAGATGATGCACAGTTCGAACGGAATATAATATTCTGCAGTGGCAATAAGAAATAAGTAATTGAAAATATTTCGAGTCCACCGCAACGGCCTGATTGAAGAAATTCTTTGATTTATTTTACACGGGATTTTGATTAGGTGGCGAAAGTACTGCAAAATGCGGTGATTACAAGAAGGGAATTAAAGTCACAGTTTAAACCTATGGATACAGCCGCTCATCACGCATTTCAAAATTGTTGGGGGAGATAGTCCATCTAGATTTTAAAATAATGACCGTAAATGGGAGGTCCATAATGCATCGGCCAGGATAACTATGGCGTAAGTATGCTCAAAAGAGGAAGAGGAAAAGTATGACACGTGATGGGTTAAGAGAGGAAATTGGAGAATGAAGAGGAGAGGAAATAAGTAGGATTTAGATCACGACGAGGGGTGATAAAAAATTTGAAGATTGAGCAACAATAACGGATGACAAGACGTTAACAGGGCAAAGAAAAATGTCCCATTACAATCCTCAATAATTCTTCAGGCCTTTATTCTCGAAAGACCTTTTTTAATTCAGTAAAATGATCATGACAGTTCATTCATTCATGAGTTCAAAGCATTTTTAAAGGCAAGCACCCTATGTCGGCACCTTTATGATTATCTCAAATCTCATTGGCTTCATTCATGTTACGTCAAAACATAAAAATGTAGCCATCAGCACATCCAACCTTCTTCCTCTGTTCCTTTGGCAATACCTGACCATTGCTTTCTTACAAATCACACTTCAGGAGTATTTTTTCTGAGGTTATTAGCATTTTTCTTATTTATTTCGATCATGATAAACGTTTTCTTTATAAGTATAGAGAGCGATTTTTTATGAAAAAGTATAGCATTTCATATCCGGGCTCCGACTAGAGAAATTCCATAGCAAATGGAAAATTGCCAATATTACGAATCGCTAAAAATATTAAATATGGCTCCGTGGGTTTAAAAGTTTCTTTAATCTGAGACATGAATATGATGAATAAACCCAACTAGCAATTCGTTATTAGGAACAACCGATCCTATGATGGCTTCTACGCCAAAGTATCAAATCACACGCCAAGTTTCGACTAAAATTACAAATTGAGAAATCTCATGCTGAGATATTTTATGCTCTTTCAAAAACTCTATCCTATCTATTCGTGCTGTAAAATGTATTTTACATAAATATTCTCACTTTCTCAAGGTGAAATAACAAATGATAACCAATTACAAATTTTTCACCTACATTTCAAATTACAGAAAAATATGTTTATTTAAAATTGATTTCATGGTTCAAATAGGATTCGGATGGCTAAAGTACTCTCTGCATATGCGCTAATAGTTCACTCGGAAGGAATTTGAGCTTATTAGCATATATGTTAGAGTTAAAATGTCCAATTTTCACTGAAAGCATTTCATCAAATCTTTGACAGAGACGATCACTGCAACTTCGCAAATCAGTACAGATAAGTGGTAGCATCTTCTCTAGCCCGCAACAAAAGGTTAGTCATCGCAACAAAAGGTTACTTGATTGTGATGATCCTACTAATTCTTAGTGAATTTTATTCGCACAATATTATTATTATGACTCGTTTACATTTTTGCCATAAATAATCACACCGATCGTATGCACCAACTGACAAAGCCCTACCTATGAGGGGACATCATTGAGAAAGGATTCAATAACACTTACCATCAATATCTTCCGATAGTGTAATAAAAAAATGCATTTCCGCGCGTTAATAGCCACGGAGTGAAAGCACAGCAGTCATATGAATTACATGGCTGACCGATCAATTTCATAAATAATGTCAGATATGCAAGTATTTTAGGTCCAGTACTGCTTCATGGATCCGAAACATGGAAACTGAATAAGAAGGAGGAGAAAGAATCAAAAGTATTTGAAAATAAGATTTTACGGAAGATCTACGGGCATATATACTAACAAAGAAGATGGAGAAGAGAGTATATTAAGGAAATCAGAGACCAAATAATAATACTGACATCATAAGTGAGATTAAGAGCGGAAGAATGAGATGGGTAGGACACATATTAAGAAAAGAGGAGGGATGTGTGCTGAAGGAATTTTGAAAAGAAATCCAGAAGGAAGACAACCCTAGGGAAGACCACGACAGAAATGTTCGAACCAATTCAAGATCGATTTGGAGAGGGTTAGAGCTGCGGAAGAAGATGCAATGGACTGAAAAAGATGGAGGAGACATGTTGGTTCAGCTCAATATCAACTAGGATATAAATGACTCAGGGAGTAAGTACCTAACTAAATATTTTAAGATTACCAATGCCGAAATATCCATAATAGAACTACCTGTAAGCTTTCATAGCAGATCAATTCAGAAATTTTAAGAGATCATTATTTTGATCACATACATTTGAGTATAACATATTGGTGATATTTCGCGATGATTACCTGCAAGTCAAATGTATATGAAAGTAACTTAATTATGATACGCCCAAACTGCTTTAAAAATGCTTTATATTTGCACTATATATTGCTATACTGTATATATACTGCTTTATATTCACACTGTTATCGTGTAAATGACATACTCATCTCTATACTACGCGTAGAATTGTGCTGAGACGTAAGCGGCGGCTTCTGAAAAGCTATCTCGTTCGTTTGGTTAATAGAAAAATACGGACAGAACATGTCTCTTTTGCCCAGCCGCTTGGGAGCAAGGCTCGGGGAAACGAAAATAGGGCGTGTCACGCCGAAACTAAGATGAGAAATCGAGAGCGAACAGTAATTGAAAAATCTCCGAGACTTCCTAAAACATTTCTCATCCTCCAATTCTCGTCTTAAGACCTCCCTCCCACTCTATATCCATCCTCCTCTCAAACAACCGCACCTACCTCTCCCTCTCAAGACCTCCTTGCGCCCGGGAATAACCCTTCCGACTTCGTCTGAAGTCACATTTGAATATAAATGGAAGTCGATTGTCACTGGCCGCACCATCGCGAGAGCAACCATAGAAACCGTAACTCTGTGCCCTTTTGTCGGCCAGATAAGATCGTGGAAAAAATAAAGGGACTTTTAAAAGAGTCGGTCTTCATCTCCACCACACCATCTCCTTCATTCCAATGCCATATTTCCCTTCCCTCTACGCCACACTCCATTCTTCGGTCCTCACCCGAGACCATCATCCTCCCACCCTCGCCATCGGCTCACCTTAATTCCCGCCCGGCTCTGAGACGCGGCGTCCGGAGGATAAAGAGGAGGGACATAGAAAACAGACCGATGCTCCCGGTTGACAAATTGGAGATTTTGGGCGTTCTCCCGGGAGATGGGGAAGATGAAACTCCTCCCACCCCCCACCCCCCTACCGCCACCCTAAGTCCACACGAGATCCGTCTCCTCAAGACCTCCCGCTCGGCTTGGACGCGTCTTTTTCACACACACACACCACTCTCAAGTCTCGCATCCCAAGGGAACTCCCCGCATTAAGTCACCCTCTCCCTTAAGGAGCTGACGTCGGCTGAAAGATTTGAAAAGGGCTAACGTAACACGGAAGCCATTTCAGATTTCATTAATGCTAACGTTTGGTTTAAGCGACAAGATCCTGCTGCCGAAAATAAATTTTGAGACATGCCGACGAGTAAGAGGATAAAAAAATACATTAGAGTGATACAGATTACTTTAGGGGAGTACGAGCTGGGGCTCTAAATAAGTCCTTTACCTGAAATTGGCCCAGAAAATTTTTCACCCCTTGATTCAATAATGCATTCGCGATAGATTCAGGTTATTTACTTATCATACAAGTAGAATGAATAAGTGGCTCGTCTTCCGACATCGTTGCTCTGACCATCTATAAAAGACAAAACCAGCAAGGCTGAAGAAAAAAACTGAAACTATGAAGAAACACACGTCGCCAAAATCATACAAATAATCCAAAGTGACTTCTGATTTTGAATCTTTAGTTCGTGGAAAACTTCTTGAATTATATAGATCGTTTTGTTATAAATAAAATTTTTGCAGTCATATGTTCATACTACAAAAAGAAATTCACATTTACTAAAAAAAATGCTAATAACCCATCAAAGTATAGGGACATTCTCTTTCCTCTCAACATTCTCAACATACTCAAGATGGGCGAATTATTTACCATACCTTTAGTTCTAAACCATCACTTGTATCTGTCTCCTTTTCTTTCACTAAATATGAACAACGAGGACTTCCTGGACCCAGCAACCTGACAATGAAACTAAGGCAGCCAAAACCTGAGATTGTTAATACAATTAAATGTGCAAATAGTGCGCTTTGTTCATTAGAAAATAGTAAATAAATTTCGTTCGCTCACGTAATGTCAAGCTACAATTTTCACATGCGCTTTGCAAATATACCAATAAAATATAAATTGGTAGTTTCAGGCGTAACTCGGTGGAATTTTTTAACCCTCTATGGACAGAATTATGAAACATCAGCAAGAAAAAATACTGCTACTACATTAGTTTTTAAAAGTGCTTATATATAAGCATTTTTATTGTAAAATTGCAATATTTGGTAATAACATTTATTATGTAATGTGACGTATTTGTATTGTATACATTTAATTTCAAATATTACTTTACATAATAATATTTACACACGGTATACTTCAACACGATCTTAATAATGTACATACCTTTATTTAACTTTCCCAATTTTTTCTTCATATGACAGCTGTTATTCTATTTATTTCAGAGCTTCACCAGGCACGTCATCGTCAGTGAATTGCGTCACACATTCATCCATTGTTTGACAAACTGTCGAATGAGACACAACTTTCCACACACTTAATCCGAAGCGTTACAATTCTGTCTAGCGCAGCTACTTCATGGAAAAACCTCTTCGAAAACAGATATTTCTATGATCTTGAAACGCAACAAATTTGACTCGCTCGTCCATATAGGGTTACCATTATAATAATAACTGGCATATATACGATAAATAGAAATGACAAGATAATATTCAAAGGCAATGGTTGATTCCGGGAGTTTAGAATATTAAACCTCAATCGGCTTTCCGCAAAGCAGCGAGAGGAGACGGGGTTTTCATGTGTTGACAGCTGTTTAGCGTGATCAAGTGAACTTCCTCCCCATGCTGAGCATTAGCTTTTTTCATTGGCCTTTCAATCCTAAGATTAGTTGACAGCAGACCTCCATCCGTCCTTATCTAATGCTAGTTCCCTTACCTCCCGGTATCTCTTCCCATATACATCCCTCTTAATTCGATTCATGAACTTATTCCCAAGTCTTTCTTTGGGGACTTTTCCCTCTTTTTTACCTTCAATTATGTTCTTCACCCACCCATTGTGTCTCAAGGTGTGTCCAATACATCTGATTCTTAGTCAAATCTTCTCGGGTTTGGCACCGGGTTAGGCTATTAAAGGCCTTTAATAGCCTTACCCGGTGCCAAATCCGAGAAGATTTTACTAATATTATTCGCCGGGAAAACCTACGATCTTTTATCATCTGGTTCTTCTTTTCTGTATAGAGTTCCATATGGTCCTTTTCTCTTCTACTCTTCTGTACACTTCATCATTTCTTATTTCAGACACATAAAAGTATTTTATTGCACCATTAATAATGGAATATTTAATGGATGATTCCTACAGCTGTAAAATCAAAACGTATACTTCGAATGTGGTCTCCATTAAGACTAGGGAACTTTCTCGCTCAACTACCTTAAGATCACGCACGTTCGTAATATATGGATGTTTAATCATTCGAGTAGCGCAAAAATTCTGCAAACCTCATCGAAATAAAATAACGGAGCATTAGTGGATTTAATATTCATGCTTCGCGTTAATGCTACTGTAATAGACTTATATATGACCGGACAGAACCACCTCATACGTGTAAAAAAAATACCCGAAATATCTTCATTGTCCAAACTTAGCTGGTCTATTTTGATACTAAAAATGAACATGCAAAATGCATTCATTTACGTAAATATATTTTAAAAGGTAATTTTAAGCTCATCATCTTTAGTCGTTCAAACCTAGGATTGGTTGACTGCAGCCCTCCACCCTTCCCTACCTAATGCTACTTCCCTAACATACTGGTATCTCTTCCTGTGTACAATCCTCTTTATTTGGTCCTTTGAATTTATTCCTGGATCCTCCTCTGGGCACTTGTTCCTCTATTTTACCTCAGCATTAAGAGTAAATATTAATTTGAAGTTTGAGAAATGGAGAATTAAAAGTTTGCCTGTTCTACTTAACAGAACTTTCACTGAATATCTTTTCTTTCCAACTCTTCGCAATACTTCATTATTGGTGATTGGCCCCTTCTGCCACTTAGAAATAAACATTCTTCGAAGACAACATAACATTTCTTTCATTATTCTATGTTCTGTAGCTGATATTGTCCAAGCTTCGCCTCCGTAAACGAGTAAGCTACACACACCTGTTAGCAGACTTCATCTGCCAGGGCAACTTCTTAGCTTGAATTCTGTTCCTCATATCCATCTAACTTCTTCCATTACTGGAAATTCTACTTACTTGATAGCAATACTCTTCCATGGGAGTCAATTGTTGCTGTCTGAGTTTTATGATGACCTTGTCTTTTGGATTTCATCCCTAAACCGTTAAAGCCATTTTATTCACATCAATCTTCAGTTTTTTCCCATTACTCTTTCCGTGTTGCATTCTTGACAGTTTTCCAATATTTTCTACTGCATTCGCAATGTCCTCAACAAAGGATAGCAATGTCATCAACAAAGGATAGCAATGTCACTTTTCCACCATTAACAAGTATCCTTGTCTTTAGCTTTTCCTGTATTTCAACTGAGCGGAAATCAAAGATTATCGCGGGAGATACCGACAACAAATTTCGCTTTTCTCGGCGAAAAGACGAAAAATATCTGAATCATTAAAATTGAAATTCTAAAAGTGAAAATGGCAAAAGGCCAACTAATGAAGGTATTACAAGAGAACAATGGTTATTATTACACATATCACTCAATTTACAAGTGTTCCTCAATTATTAAGAGCCAGTCCACTCCAATGCCCTTCCGATCTAGTCAGCAGTATTACGAAATCTCTTAAGCATCCCGTGATCATATCAGAGTCGTCATCTTGGAATGAAAAAGGGACGCCATTCTATTTTCACTCATTGATACGACTCAAATTAGATTCAAAGATTTATTTTTTCCCAATTCCGACTCCTGACCAGGCTTTTTCGATGGCGTGACAATGGCTAAGTGTAGATAAGAAACCTTAGGAATATTTTCTTGGCCAACATCTCTCTATCGACGTAGTTCACATTTATATTCATCCATCATTCGTCGCAAACAACCGATTTTCTTTTCGATTGCACGCCAACTGTCAAAATTTGGGGCGTTTCGTTGGGTGGGAAAATATCTATGAATCGCCGTTAAATATTTTTCCCTCCTCCCATTTGACGATCACCGTTCCGAATATACCTCAAAAGCCTTTTCTTTAGTTTCCATGGGCCTACCCCTCGTCAGTAACCGTCTCCCTCATTTCCTCAACCCATATCGATTGAGTGAAATATCTCCGTATCAGAGGGTTTTTAACGGCGACATTTCTTACCGAAAGTGGACCGAAGAGGCCTCCCGCCATGGCCCATATAATCTCCGACCCCAAGCAGTTGACAGCCCTTCGTGACTACCTCGCCAACGTCAGGCACATTACAAATGCACGCATTTAAAACTCCCCGTATCATGCAAGAGTTTTCGCATTTGCTATCACTAGATGGATTATCTTTGCGTTTAGCCATCACGGAACTAATCCTTCATGTAATCAAGTGGAGATTAATATTCTTGGCATTCAAAAATGCAAATAGTGTGAATAAGAGGAACATTTTGAAGCATTTGTTTGGACGTAAAAATACGCAAAAAATAATGCCCACAAATGTCAATAGCCTGAGCAAAAGAGTTTATGAGTTCCGTTGCATTGCTCAACGGGATATAACTCCGCATACATATTTTACGATGAAATTACACAAAACATGTGTGTTGCGTCAACACAAATAATTATCATCTAATGGGGATGGATTCATTGACTCATCTACATCGGTGAATTCTTCGACTCATTGACGCCAGTTTATTTATCAACTCATCGACGTCAGTTAATTCATAGACTCATCGACGTCGGTGAATTCATGGACGTCGATGATCGATGACATTCATTGTCATCGACGCGGTTCATCGCATCGCGATGACTAAAATCATCGTCGATGAATTCGATGAATCGACTCATCGCACAAGCCTATGTATTAATATATCGCACAGACGAAAGTAGCAAGAAAGAGGATAGGACACAAATACATAGACAAACACAATGGTGGAGTGAAGATAGAAGATGGCCGATTCTAAGTGAGAAAAATTCGACTGGACCGGCAATCGAACCACGCATCTTCCGATCGGAGCCTGAAAGAATCACTCAAAGCATCATTTCTTTTCTGTGAAAATCGTGCGTTAAGGGTAACGAGGTGCCGAAGACGCTGATGGAGGCGCGAATAATGTGGCAAAAGGATTTTCAGCTCCGTTTTATTCAAGCAGTGCGTGTGCGGAGTGATGCTATAATCGTGGGGAAGACACATACAAAACATATGCGGCACAGCATTAAAGAAACTAGGTTTTGTTAACGCTTATAATAGGAAGGTCCTCGGATGAAAAAGTCAAAGAGAGATGCTACTTAGCTCTGGTTAGGTCACACCTCGAATTCGCCGCGAGCATTTGGGACACTGGTCAAAAAGATTCAACCAAAAAAAATAACAAAATACAAAGAAAAGCAGCACGCTTAGTTAAAAACTGCTACGAACGAACATATAGTGTTACACAAATGTTAGAGGGATTAAGGTGGGAGCCCCTAGAGACTCGGGGACTGCACGCTACGCTTAGGCTGCTTGATAAATTCAGAACTGATATTTTTCAGAGCGACACAGAGAATATTATCATGACGCCTCACTACATTTCTAGGTCTGAAAGATGCGATAAAATAAGAGAGATACTCTTCCGAACAGATAGGTACAAAAACTCGTTCTCTCTGCGATTCACAATAAGCGACCACAATAGAAACTGAGCTCCTCCAAATACACGCTCATAGGACATGTCACCATTTCACCTCCAAAATTTTGACATCTTTACACGGCTATTGGCCTGCCACCCCCTGCCACAGGCCCAAGCGGCGGGGTAGTATGTAGACGTAGATGTATAAAACCAAATGGGAAAGCTGAATGAAAAATGTTATTATACACAATGAATATGACATAAAATACACATCAAAGTAGTCTATAATTGAAAACTGACTAGCGATTGCACAAATGTGGACACTTGATTTACTCATCAGGAACTAAATTAAACACCACCTACTCGTCCACTGATATATTTTTGATACCTCGCCCCCTTCTTTCAAATCGGCCTTTTTCCCACTCACCGAGAGTACTCATTCAATATAAAAAATACATTTAAACGTAATAAGAGGCAATTTCTTGGGTACACAATAATTTTTCTTATCTTTAAGTGGTCACGTTAATCATCTCGAGACCTGAAATCACTCCTCCCAAGCTAATCCCAAGTTGCCTTTCTCTGCCCTCCAGTTACCCTCTAGCTCCAACAACGTGACCTCATCACATTCACTCAAAGCTCTCATCTCCACACTTCGGCCACAAACGTCCATTTTTTAGTAAATGCGTGCAGAGAAATTGACAGACATATTTCGCACAATTTAAGCCCAATAAAGAGCCACGGGAAAGGTTTAACTGCTAATACATTATCATCATTAAAGAATTTAAAATACCAATACACTCATTTTATTTTACGATAGATTGTGCGCAGTATTTAAGAGGTTCGCTATCAAAATTATAAACTACGCATTTAATACTGGGAAAGCTAAAATTACCGAATGACAAAACCACTTTCAACTGTCATTATTTTTTTTAAGTGTTTACCGGTTAAGGTAGGTTTTACTGAATGTCAGAGAATCTCCTCTTATTTTCTACTTTTTCAGGGGCCTATCTCGCTCTAGAATTTTCTTGTTCACCTTCGTCACTCATATACAATTGTAAACGTAAAAATTAATCTTCAGTAATAGCTAATAAATACATAAATAATGTAACACAATGGGGAAGTAATTACTCTGCAAATATAGGTAATCCAAGATAGATTTCCAGTACAAAGGAAAGAATACTTGGAACTCAGGAATTCGTTCACTGAACTCTCTCAAATCTGATTATTCATCATCTGATGAATCCCATGAACGTTGACCTGAATTGTGCTCGACCTACTAAATTCTTTCAGACGGCCATTATTATGCAAGAAACATCAAATGCAGAATCTGAAACGAACTTATAATGTTCATGACGTGATGGATCAAAAGGTGAAAAATGAATTGAAAAAACTGAAGCTATCTGCTTCAAATATCTTCTATTACCACATTACAAATTGACGATAATAAATCGGTGAAAAATGGTATTAATTAAACCATTTTACAGATTTCCTCATAAGGCAATTCTTCCCAAAGTTACTAATCCCAATTTTCAGTGGTTATCAAGTTTCAACGCAGATTCAATTAACAACAAGGGATTGGTTTGATAAAATTAAAGCTTTTTTTCAAAACGAAGTTAAATTTCGATAAAACCATCCCGCTGCTACATAAAAAATAAATAGATCTCAGTGAAAACTATTCTAGCCCTTTCAGTACCATTTATGTACATCTCGATCTTTTATCTGTGTACCCAAACCATTCTTTTGTGTATGAAATAAAAGTCCCGAGGTACTTTCCTGGAACATATTTCTAGCTGTCTAATTTAAATTTTCCTCAAAAGAGCGCCCTGGAAGCAAAAAATTCCACTTCATATTTCGAAGCTACTTTGGAAATTTTGGCCGACAAGCAACCTGTTTTCAAAAAATTGCAGTCGACTTAGTATTTGAAAATATGTGTTCTCCTTTTCACATATTATTTTTGTCTTTATTTCTCCATGTGTTCGCTATTTCAAAATACTATCATTATTTATGCACTAATATTTATTATAAATAACAAATACATACATTACATAAAAGAAATTTCTGTCCAATATTTTAAAAAATATTTAAAAGTGTATATGAGTATAGCAAATGATTTTCTTGAATACTATCGGTGTTACGAGACGTAAGTAGTTACGTGAAACGAATTTCAACGAAATATCTGGAAATTGAAATAGGGTGGGACTGAAAGGGTTAGAGAATGAGTGTAATTTTGTCCATTCATCATCGCATATTATCTTCATATAATCGATTATCTTTTCCACTTCGATACTGTCTGAAAATCGTGTTTTTAGCTGCAAAAACGCACATTTTTTCTGAAATCAACAATACCGTATTCGCTTGACAACCAGATTTTGATCTTTTTAAAATTCATTATGCTTAGTTAAGCTTGTTAGGAATGCTAATCATTCGGTTTTGTTCAGCGGTTTATTTTGTCTTTTCAAATTACTTTCACTCAAGATTGAAAGTTAAAATTTATTTTATCAGGTACCCGAAAGCATGGTACTACTAAAATTAGTAGTATCAGGCCCGAAAGAATGAAGATTCTCACTTTTGCAATCTATTTTCTTGTACGCATTTTCCTCGATAACTAAACATACAAACAAAAATAATCATCATGATCACTATTTATAACTCCTAAATGGAATAAACATCATAATTCAATGTCTTTTATAAATCCAATCCAGACTATGTGTACACTAGTGTTAGCGTATATCATTAGATCATATCCTAAATAACTTAAATTCTGAATAACAACTTCACAAGTAAGTTCTCTAATTATGTACTAAACTATAATATTATTTTAGCCTTGCTGTGCTTTTCGTGACGATTCCCAGGGATTTATCTGTTTTATATGTAACAATTTCACACCATTAAATGCATAAAAGAGATCCCGAGATTCATTCTCGATTCTTGATTTAATTTTTATTTTAAGGATTTCATTTTCTTCTTTGAAAAGTCACCGAGGAAAAGAAAATGTATTGGACAGATAACTCCTGCTGCCAACAAAAAAAGCCATCCGTGCATCAAAAATGTCTGAACACCGAGAATTTAATTAAATAAAATAATTAATAACACTGTAGTCAGTTTTCACAACTACTAACTAACTTCTTGCCTCTTATATGATGAGTTATGAAGGAAGTATGATCCCGAGCACCGCAGGGCAATTCAGCTAGTATTCAAATAAAGACTGATGATTTATTCACCCCGTTTTGGATTAAAACGTTCCACCTCTTCAATACAAGCATCTTGATTTCAACGTTCAGAATCATTATTTTGATATAATAATAACTTTCCAATCTACCATATTGAAGCAATAACATTTGAACATGAATCCATTTGGACGAAGAAATTTTTCAGAACGTGGCCTCTCTGAATCAACCGCACTAACTCTTCCCATCCAATCGCAGCCCACTGCTATCCTAACTGATTTCACCCTAAGAGATCAAGTGGGCACCCTCAAAGGGTTATGCAAATGGTCAGTGTTGTGCTCATGGTATTATAAGAAGAACTTGGATCGCGTTTGCTCTCACCCTCCTCCCCCTACGTTCCTTCCCGCCTCACCTAAGGCCTTCGTCGTTCATTGCCTCTCCTTCTTCAAAAATAAGATAATTCCAGTAAGCCGGAGGTGATCCATCTCATCGGCGGTGTTGGGCTCAAAAAATCACTCACTAACTCGGACCACAAGACGATAAACTTCACATTTGATCGAGGAGTCGGAAGGGTCAGGTCTCAAGTAAATCGATCCTTAGAATGTACGAAGTCATGGAGTGATCCCATATAATCCTTTTTAAACGACTATGAATGACTTCGACAGACACGTAAACTAATTGCTATCACAGCACACGAACACGAAATTCCAGAATATTTTATTAACTATCATATTTTGACCACAAATATTAAGAATATTCAGTTTCAGTTCATTGGTCGTTCCATGAATATATACCTTCAGCTGATTGTCTCACCATGCCTAGCATCGTTTCCTTTAGGATTCATTCATTCATTGGTCGTTTAATGCTAAGATTGGTTGACCGCAGCCCTACACCCTTCCCCATCTAATGCCAGTTTCCTTACCTCCTGCTATCTCTTCCCATGCACTTTCCTCTTTATTTGGTCCATAAACTTATTCCTGGGTCTTTCTTTGGGGGCTTTTCCCTCTATTTTACCCTCAGTTATTCTACACAAACCCATTGTGTCGCAGGGTGTATCCAATCCATCTTCCCCTTCGTTTCTGAATGGCGTTTCATTTTGCCCTTTCGTCATCCACTCTTCTGTACACTTCATCATTTCTTATTTTTTCTATCCATTTTATCTTCAGCATCCTCCTCCAGCACCAGGTGTAACACAGAGTGGAAATAATACGTCGGTTGATGGAGGAAGGATTGAGTGGTGAAATGAGGAAAGGGTGGATTGAAACACGGCATCGGAGTTTGTCTAATCTTAACGAGAGGCAAATGGGACCACGGTTTGACGTCCCATCCGGCGCTGCGGACGAAGGAGGTCCCTCTGAACTTGATTTACTGAACATAACAATACCGCATCCCTAAGTATGGATCCTAAAAAACTAATTTCCAATTACTCACACGATTCATAAATGCATTCCATCAAAACGAGATACACATTAAATAAAAGGCATGTGGAAAGAAGTGAGCTGAAACTAGATTGCCGTTAGTAGGAATAAAAAATAGCCTCCGGAACGAACTAAAATTCTCACACCACAAAATTTGTACTCGGAAATTAACTCGCATGAAATTGTATCTCCTCGTTGAAAAGGTTAACGAGATTCATCTCGGAATCCACGGGGGCGAAGAAGCGATCTAGTGAGCTAAGAAACGGGGCGGAGAGAATTTTCCTAGTTTTTAGAATAGTGAGATTTTTTGGACAAACCATCACTAGTACGTGAGATTCGTATGAGAGAAGGATGAGTGGGAGTAATGGAGTGAAAGAGTATGGAGGTATAACAAAAGAGGAAAGGCTAGGATAAATGAAAGCCGCTGCAGTAAATGCTACAAGTGATGAAAGTCCCAGGGGATTCATACGGAGTCAACCGAGGGTAGGTTGGAGGAGGGTAGGAGCAGGATGAGGGATTTGGGGTGATATTTTCGTCCAAGGAAAGCGCAGGTCTTTGCATCTATCCACCTTCTATCCCGCACAAACCGATTTATACCCGAGGCCTCTCGCCTTCTCACTATCTCTCCTCAACCGCTGGTCAGACCCACCCATTCCCGTCCCATAATAAGCCACTCGCATTTCCCTTCCTCCAATCTCTCCCCCAACTCTTCCAGCCTCCACACACCCACCCGCCCGTTCCCGTCCTGCACCTTATCCCCTCCTCCCAGGCTTAATAACAACATTTCTGCCCACTTTTTAATTTTCCTTCGACCCGGCTTCCTCCCCCACTCCGTAGCACCTCCTTGCCTTTACAATTCAACCTCATCTTCCTCCTCCGCTCCAAAAGGACGTATTTATGAGTTCTCAAAACTAATTAATACGCGAGGGAATTTCGGTTAGGCTAAGAAAAGCGAGAGAAACTGGTTGATAACGATGAATTTGCAGTTCGTATTTGTTGTACATGTATCAAAGTATTATCTCGGTACAGTACTGCACTTGTTAATATGAATATTTTTACGACACGCTACCTCTTGTTTACACTTGATCTTGAGTGTGGCACCAGTTTGGGCACTGAGAGTAAGTTCAGCACAGAATAAGAAATCACCCCAAGAAAAGAGTTTAATTTGAAGTTAGTAATTAAAACTCTCCTCAAGGTGGCTAATCACCCTCATTTTTAATTTTCTACGTTCAGAAGAAATCAATATGCAAATTTTGAGCAGCTTACCAAAGTCATAGAAGATATTTCAACTTATCAGTTTCACATAACATGAGGCAAATGTGTCAATAGCTAATTTTAATCTACCAAAAAATAGCGGTATTTAGGCGTAGCATGATATTCCCACCTAAATTATTTATTCATAAAAAATATACAAATAGTTGTAGCAATTAATCCGGTGCCGACTTAATATTTGGTACTTGATATTTACAGAATAATTATACATCAGCTTTAACCTTTAACAAGAAATAAAGAATGATTCGAAGAGGTGAATTTAAAAAAATATGTTTAAAAAATATGGAATGACCAAGAATGTAAAATTAATACCGCACATATTATTTTTGCATTGTATAATAAGTGCATGTGTAATGAGCATTTCAGTAAAAATAATTTCGTTTCTTTATCTTTACACTCGGTGCCACATCATTAGTTCCACGGAAACTGTAATTATGTGCCAAAGCCATCATAATCATACAATCTCAAACGAGTCCCACATAAATTTTGCGAGTTATTATATTCAGTCGAGACGATTCATGTTGTATAAACCATCACTTCATATTATTCATTAACAACTGGTCGAATATATGCATCAAAAACCTCTGACAGAGCAGATTAAAAGGTTTCAACAAGAAAGCAGCTCAAATATATTTATTAAGTCCATTATACGTTCTAAATGTATCTACTTACACGTTAAATTGTGACCCTGGTAATTCCTTTACATAATATTTGTTGAAAAGTATGGAGTACCAGTTCCTAATGGACATAGGAGATTTCCTCCAAATTAACCCAGGCATTGTCGTATGATTTAAATCGTATTTGTCATTTGTATAGCGTCATCTAACACTGGATAATATTTGGACATATGACGGCACATAAAATTGCAACACCACTTTCATTAGTGTTTACGGCCAACGCGTGTTCGGAGCCATTTACACAAAGGCTTGTCGACTTTTGCAACTCTTTTAAATGTCCGTAAGTCTACCGCTAGACTGGATTCATACTGTGATAATCATGGTTACATGTCAACTTCACCAATTTTATCAGAAAAATTCGATAAATTGATCCGTAACACTTAATCATTTTCAGCATTAAATTATGATTAACTCTTCATGTGTTTGTTCCTTCACCTTTTTGTTGCTTATCAACGCATTAGCGTACTATGCTAAATGCTAGTGAGATAAATGGGTTGGTAAGCACATTCTTGTCCGCTTACACAGCAAGCGACTCTAAAGCTAAATCCTCAGGTCTTCAGTGTTACTCGCTCCCTATACTTTACTCGGCATGAGCTCTTCACCTCGTTATATCGCCCTCATCGCCACCTCCTTCTTCATCAAATTTCTCATCTCTTCCCTTACACTCTCGTCTTTTCTTCTGAATTAAGGGCTCTTCCCACCACCGATCCCAACTCATATTCAACGCCCCTCCCCCCTTACCTCCGCCCTCCACTCCCAACCTCTCTCACCACGGCGAAGGCCTCTCTCCCTCGCCGCGCTCACCCACAAACACGGACCCAAAAAATCCACCAACCGCCCCGAGGCATCCCACCCTCCACCCATTCACCTCATCTCCCCGGGAACGCGAAAGATGGATTGGTGGTAATAACCCCTTTCGAGAGGAACCCGTTTAACCCCATGAACCCTCGCCAAGTGTGCAGGGTGGTTGGAACGCCCCCTTCCCGACTCTCGCGGCTATTCTCCATCCTCGAGCTCCACCTCAAAACCCCCACCCCCGAGGTTCTGCTTCTCTCTCTCTCTCTCTCTCAGCCACCTCATCTCTCCCACAACGCGCGCCGATGGTCCTCTCCCAGCCTCCGGGTCCAACCACTTCTCACACACTGCTCCGCCGTTTTACGACCCATCCGTTCCTCCCCACCCCACTCTCTTCGCCCGTTTTCTCGCTCCGCACTCAGCATAATCTACCCTTCCTCGCTCCCCCATACCTTTTGCTCCCTTTCGCTCAACAATTTCCTCTCCTTCCACCCGTTGAAATCTCTGTTCCGAGTGTTGAAGTCTCCCCTTGACCACTGCGGGGAAAAAATAAAAAAGATCCTTCTCTTCTTCACTGAATGATGCGAGGAGAGAGCATTATGGTATATTAGTGCGCCACCTTAGCAGAAGTCACTCAAGTTCCGAGAGTGATAGACTGACTCGCATGCCTCCTTGGGCGGAGGGAAAAATCATTCATGTCAGAGGAAATGAGTCTTCACCCGTAATTGCTCGTCATCCCAAGGTTAATTTGAGAGCCCCCTTGACGGGGATAAACAATTTTCGGCTACCGTTGGATGAATTACTGTTTGACTTATGGCAACGTAAAAACTAGCGCTCATCCATCAAAAAACCAAGGGTCAGTTACGGCACGTGTTAGAGACCTCAAGATTATTCACCCGCGGTCCCCATCAAGCCTGAAATGAAAACCTAACGGCTTCTGGTTCATCGCCACAACTTAGAGAGACCATACGTCATCAAAATGATTCTGTAAATTCTTTGCCCCATTCCCAATGACGCATTTGGTGTCGCATATACCATCATTAAGCCAATTACAAGAGAATAAATTTCTGTTTCAATGAAGCAACTCTAAAAAAGATGTAATAATAATGAATACGCGCCCTCCCAAAAATGTCTTTTTGAGGGCATTTTGAGAGGTCCTCCTCACGACGTCAGTAACTATATTCAACCACCCATTTCCACGCACCTGGAAGAGTAACGATTCAAACTTGAAGAATTAAATTTTATATTATAATTATATTTCTTAAGCACACCATCAGAAGAAGTCGTAAATGATTCAGCAACAATAAAGAAGAGTAAACTTTCGCAGCGTCTCATGAGTACTCACCACTTACTCGAATGAAACGACAAAATCATTCGTAAACAAACAGATTCGTAACCAAACCGAAGATTCCATAAATTTCGAATGATTGCCTCAATGGCAACCAGATATGAATCCGGATTTCCATCCTTTTTCAGTAACTTCATATTATCAAAATATATTCTTCCTTAGAACTTGAGTTTTTAAGTTACCTTCCAGGTGCAGTAGCAGGAGATTTGGGCTTTAGGAGCTCCAAATGCTTAGGCTACATTTCATCATCTAACTTAAAATCTAAACTTACAATGAACATAAAATCAATGACCAAGACGATGTCCAAACACAATGATGAAACCAAATTCCATAAAGTTACGCCTGAAACCACCAAGTAGTTCTAACACAATTTACGGAGGTCAGATCGACGAGTAACCGTCCGCACAAGTTAAGAGAAACAAAACTCGTAGATTCCTTAAATGCATAAATCCACTAGCATGTTACAACCGATATATTATTGATAATACATTGAGTGCAAAAACATTTAATTCACATTGGTTGAGATTCTCACACAATTCAATTCATAAATATGGTTAGACGACATTCCACGATGTGCCGGTCCTATATTTGAACTGCACTGAGTTTTATGGTAATTTCTAATCAAATATTAATCACACCATACTAGCACTACAGGCTATACAAAAACACGTCAAAAATTACGCTGCTAAGATTTTCAAATGGCAAATTATAAACGCAAAAATGAACTCCAGCTGATTCCTTCTTACAATAAGAGCATTGCAAAAAGAATATTTCTGCGCATGGTCAATAAGAAAGAACGCACACGGAGTAGACTTCCTTTCTAGTCTACGTTTACTGTCGAGTGAGTAGTCATATGGGGGGCTGAAAATAACACTCGCTGATCGCTGAAAAAAAAACTAGACCACATATATTATTATGACTTCTTTATGGAATATATCAAACGAGCGGAGGGAGCGATGGAGAAGAAAAGGTTTTACCCAATTCAGCCCGACGGCACTTAATTCCTCAGTCGGCCGGCCCAAACAATTTTCCAAACTCTTTAAATCTGCCATTCTCCCCCTCTTCCTACACATTTACTCTCTCACTCCACGTCACTATCAGCCCCGATATGGTTCCGACCTATCCTCTGGCGATCGGCACCCCGTATAAAAAAGCGTCCGAAGATTTATAACCAGCTACGCCTCCCGAACGGAGCTCGACCGCCCCACCCACCAAATATCCCACATCTCTTCAACTCTTGAAGTTTTTCCCGAGGGTAATCTATCCATATCGATTCCAAACCTCTGAGTTTCACGTGAATTGTCTCTCTAATTGACTATGTGCATGCACAAAACCATATTTATAAGAGAACCACCAGTAGTGTTCTAAGCAACGCTAAAAATACCAATAAAAGGAAACTTGGAAAGAAAGCAAATATCACATATCACTAAGAGATATTACTGTATCTCTATAGTTGTAAACACATAAAAGTACATCGCATAACGAGAGCGGTATAGTTGCGAATTGCGCACGCGGGCGGCGTAGGGCGCACGATCGGAGCTAGTGTGACCAAGTATGTCTATTCGCAACTATTCCGGACGAATTTGCACGCACTGTTTTTATCAGAAATGCGTGGAAATTGTATGTAAATATAACTGCATACATTGCAAATATTTCTCATTTAATAAAATAAGATATGCGGTAAAATGCCCGAAGAAAATTTCCTGTTGACAGCCATTGATCAGTTTGGCAAGGAAAAATGCTATTGTTGAAATCCGAGAAAAATAGATAATTTTGTCATTGAAAATGTATTTTTTAACAAAAATGTAGTGTACAACAAAATTAATTTCTATAATTTAATACTTCATTCTTTCTGCTACCCGTCAATGAAAATGTGAACCCTATCTCGTGATTGCCAGTTATTTAAAAAAATAAAAAAAGAAACCCCTTCACTGATTCCAATGGTTTATTTTGTGAGTAAAATAGGGGCCCATTTTGGGGGCCCAGAGGCCTTTGGTCCAATGAATTCCTCACACTCTACATACGTTAAATATCGAATATCAGGAGAAACGGTTATCGGAGAAAGACCAATAGCTAGAGGTAATGGAGATACCTACAATTGAGCGTGCGTTCTTTTTATTACCGCACGAAGTGCATAATTGACCGACTAGCATACGATTAACCTCCACCTTAATAGGCATGTTCCCAGCATGTGTGATAAAAATAATCAACTATTTTCCTCATTCATTCATTCATTCTCAAGACAACCTATCCCCTCGCCTAAGCTTAACTTTTGGTTCCTCTTATTCTAGATTCTAATGTGATTTAATGGGCATTCGATGGTCATATTTTAGGCTATTTACATTTATAGCAAAGTCTCTGTTGCATAAAATACATTTAACCCACCTAAATCAATGAAGAAGAGTTCTAGTAGCAATGCGATGACTAAAGCTATGCCTTTTGTGATCCTGCACCTGACACCTCTCTTCACGACGGATATTAGCTTACATTTTTCCTGGGAAAATTTAGGATAATAACGTATACTTCCCCTAAACAGAGAAGAATTAAGAACGAAGAAAAATATTTTTCTTTAAGGTAACCTTTAACACGATACGATGACAGAACCATAAGATCTAATTTAAAGGGAGTGGCGCGAAAACCAAGAAGGTAGAGAGCCCATTACGAACTAATTGGTCCCAGGTTCTTATGTAAATGAAATCCAACGCCTGAGACCCGCATAGCATAATTTTCAATGGAATGCAAAAGAGAGGGAATTACTCTCAAATGTGCTTAGGAAAATAATAAAAGAATGTAGTAAGCTACGACTTGAATGCTGCTGCCGGGAACAGAGAAAGTTCAAGGAAGCTGAAATTTATTTCCACCGAATGTAAAGTGTGGAGAACATTAGTGTCACCAAATTGATTTCAGATCTTTGAAAATGAAGCTGAAAGAAGTTTGGGCTGCTTTTTGGTGACTACAAGAGCACATTTTCTGCATTTCAATTCTTTAGGAAGAGAGAGGATACTAAAAGACGAATACATTGTTGGTGGGAATAGTGGTAGGAAGCAAATCAAAACAGAAAAAACTCCACTACGTCTGTGAAAACAAGCAACAGTTTAAAAAAACACCCCTTTCTATTATTGATACTAATGCACTGTACCTACCCCATTAATTTTATTTCATATGGTAGGCATTTTCCTTAAAAACTGCATATTTGCCATCACACATTTGGGTTCCAATAAATGAGTTGCCAGTATATAAATTTTACTGGTCCAAATTCCAGGATACTGCATAAAAATCGGTAAATGCATTCAGATAATCCCAATCTAGACCCATACCGTCACGGACGAGGCCTTTCTCCGACTTACGAAGCATTTTGAATCCGCAGTGCCCTTAACTGGCCAAGAAAAATCTCAATTCGTTCCGGACCCAACCTCACCTCCAAATGAGCGGATCTGCCGCGTGCGGGAAGGCATGGGTGTCGGGGGGGGAGGGACTGAAATCTCGGAGGCGGAGAATGACGGAGGGCGGGAGGAGGCGTGGGAGTGAGCGACCGAGTGTCTCGGGATCTTTGGCGTCGTGACCCGAGGAAATTTCTCTCCCTTTTAACTCGTTGCGTCGCACGTACGCTGTATCACGTCCGTGGCCGATTGATTAGACACTCCGACGGCGCCTGCTGTGCCATGAGGAACTTGTGTTTGCGGCCGACCAAGCATAAAAAAGGAAATAAGCGTTTCCCATTAAGTGCGTGGGAAAGTTTCCATCAAAGCGCATTATTTCGCCAGTCGATGAAACACAACAGCAGGGCCTGCGCTTCATACCATAACGTGCAACGCTACGATGCGCCCGAAAGTGAGTCGTAGCAAAGGAGGTATTATTAACTAACATAACAAAAATTAAACAGATATAAAACAGTTTTCTCTGCTATTTTAAATTTACTGGGTATTGTTTTTAACTATATATTACAATTCATATTGCCTGGCAGACAAATTCTGCGAGATGCTCACTTCTGACGTATTATGCACCAATGGATTTGCTAAGTTCTTAATTAAAATTATCCGGTAAAATATTGAATTCTCCTCCCGAGGACTACAACCTCGATGAGGTGGAAAGGCTTGTGTGCTCCGGTGACCCCTAGAGCTGAAGGGGCGGAAGCAATGCTCCTGATATGGCTACCCATGCCAGATAGGTCAAAGGTTAGGAGACAGGCGAATGGTAGTCCGGGCCGCGTCTGTTCCTCAGTGGGGCGGCGTCTGACATCAGTGGGGCGGCCTTTCACGGCATGGTGTCACGTAAAAAACACCATTGAGAAGGCCATGGAATACCACTCAATTAAAACCCTTGCAACTATGGACAGTTTTTATATGAAAATGAATCCTGGAAACAACGGGACTCAGCCTAATGGGACGGGTGTCGTGCCCGGCAGCGGAGGAAGCAAAGCCCCTGCGGTCATCACCACACGAAATCATTACACGGAAGTAGCGGCAACTGCTGAAGAAGTAGAAAATATGCAGAAGAGGAACGCAACAATCAGAATAGGCACTTGGAATGTTAGGACTATGATAAGGGCGGGCAAGTTAGAGAATAGAAAAAAAGAAAGAAATGGAGGTGGGTGAAGACATCGTGGGCCTGAGCGAAGTAAGATGGAAAGATAGCGGAGACTATTAGAGCGATGACTATTGAGTGATATATGGCGTAGGGAATGAAAGCCAGCGTGGAGTCGCATTCGTAATGAACAGAGATCTTGGGAGAAAAGAAGTCAATGTAGAACAGATGAGCGACAGGATTTTAGTCGCTCAGTTAAAGAGATATTCATAGTATACCTAGTTATAACCCAAGTTTATATGCCCTCCTCGAATCATAGAGAGGAATAGGTAGATGGAGTACACGATCAGCTGGAGAAAATAATTGGTAGATTACCTGAGAGTAAGCAGTTGGTAGTAATGGGGACTGGAACGCGCTGGTAGGTGAAGGAAGAGATGAGCCGGAGGTGGGCGATTTTCGGGTGGAAAGGAGATATGACCGCGGCGAGAAAACTCTTCGAGTTCTGCTGGAGAAATAATCTAGTAATCACAATACATGGTTCGATCATCACTCTCGACGTAGGTACACATGGAAGAAGCCGGAATAGACAGATAGTTTCCATATAGAAAATATAATGATGAGATATAGATTCAGGAATAGCGCTAAAAACCACCATTCATATCCCGGGGCTAATGAACACAGATCAAAACTTATTAGTGATAAAATTCCGCGTCAAACTCAAAAAGATAAAGAGGGGAAAGAGGGTACGTAATTGGTAATCAGAGGCACTGACTAGGGAAATGATGAAGTGTTGATAGCAGGTTGATAAAATTATGGATTCAGATCGGGGAGTGAGACCAGAGGAAGATGAACGAGGAAGTTTGAAAAATGGCACTAGATGCGGATAGAATGCAACGGTAGGCCTAAAAAGTACAACTAAAACTAGACAACCGTGGATCACCAAAGGATTGATAATGGAGATGCAGGAGAGAAGAAAATGGAAGAGCGTAAACTCAAAGCTCGGCAGAAGGAAATACCAGGAACTAAAGAGTAGGGGTATAAGAGGATGAGGATTGTAATGATAGCAGACAAGACAGGAAAGTTGATAGTAGTACCAAAAGAGATGAAAGAGAGGCGAAAGGAATACGTCAAAGAGCTCTAAGGAAATAGGGCCCAGTAGACTAGCAGATATCGACGGATATGGCATCGGACGAGGTATCCTTAATATTGAAATCGAAAGAGCACAACGAGACATGAAAAGGAATAATGCGGTGGGAATAAATAACATACCCACCTCACTGCTGCCAGCTGAATTTTTGTAGAATAGCTTTATCATGCCAATTGACCTAATGCTCCAAATTACTAGCTATTTTCTCGATAGTGATGACCTTATTTTTTTACCAGAGTGCTTTTCTACAAGTCTTCCAAATATGTGTGGTGAAAAATTTTGGCAAATAGGATTAAGCCTTTTTCGAGGAGTTATTGTATAGAACTTTTATTAGTACACTAAAACTCGTCCATGACGAACACGCGTATAACGAAATCCCGCCGATAACAAGGTGAGTTCTCGGTCCCTTGGACTTTCCTGTGATGGCGGATGTCAGTTATTCCGCATATAGCGAGTACGGATACACAAAATCCCCGCTACAGCAACTATTCTTTGGTCCCTAGGCCAATTAATGAACCATTTATGACTAAACTATCGCCACATCTGTCCACTGACCGGCTCTTCCCGCATCGTAAGTTGTTCTCACATGCGTTCACTTAACCCTCCCTCAGAGCGACTGCGAGCGGTGCTGCTGCTGTCTGGCAAATTCTGCGCCCTTCAGGTGTTTGGTGTAGAAGGAAACTAATAATCAAGAATTCCTTATTTCACCGTGAAAAATTGTATTTATTTTAAAATATAGAAAACTGGTATCATATTATTAGGTAAATTGATGAAAATTAATACGAAAACACTCTGAAAATATTATCAGCCTACGCTACAAAATTCTGCACAAAAAAATGTAACTCGTCAAACACTGATATCTGAATTGTTAATTTAATTCAAACTTTAGCGTAAAAAGGATCTATTGCGATTGGCGTTTCGTATGATTTGAGGCTGCATTTTCAAGACTGCGAATCATCCTGAACACAGCAATTGGAATTCACATGCCTTATTTTGGTCCTTATATTCACATTGAAATAATTTTATCATCATGAAGCACTTAGTTTTGGCGGATTTAGCAATGAAATATATCATTGGTTGTTCAATCCTAAGATTGGTTGACTGCAGCCCTCAACCCTGGACGTTTCCCTGTTCTTCAAGCTTTATCTACTAAACGGTTTTTCTATTAAAAAAATAATCTAATTTTTTCGGTAGGCAACAAAACTTTTCAAATGATGTTGAAAGCCGTTTTTTTCTACGTCCCATAGTTTAGGAGTTACAGGCCGTGAAAATCGGAAAAAAATTTAATCCCTATCTAATGCTAGCTCCTTTTCCTCCTGGTATCTCTTCACGTACTTTCCTCTTTATTTGATCCATGAGCTTATTCCTGAGTCTTCCTCTGGGGACTTTTCCCTCTTTTTTACCTTCATTTATGTTCTTCGCAAACCCATTGTGTCTCAGGGTGTGTCCAATCCATCTGGTTCTTCTTTTCTGTACGGTGTTCCATATGGTCCTTTCCTCTTCTACTCTTCTGTACACTTCATCATTTCTTATTTTGTCCGTCCATTTTATCTTCAGCATCCTCCTCCAGCACTAGAATTCAACGGCTGCTACCCTGTTCTGTTCAGCTTTTACAATGGTCCACAATTCCGATCCATAGAGTGCTACGCTCCTCACGAATGTTTTCATGTACTGTTTCCTGGTATTTAGTACTCTCTTCTTTGAGCACAGCAGATGTCTTTTTGCCATGAACGCCTTCTTAACTTGTGCTATTCTCCGCTTGATGTCCGTTGCATATACTTCTTCCGTCCCACGTGATGGTACTTCCGAGATAGGTGATGGAATCCAATTGCTCCAATTGTTCTCCTCTCAGGGTGACTTCTACATTCAGCTTCTCTCTTCCCCAAAACAGGATTTTAGCCTTCGTCTTATTTGTTTTCATGGCAATGAAAGGGCTTGCAATTTCTCCGATCCGTTCATATTGCACCATACAAGAACAGTAACTCGATCTTTGCTCCGCTCACCTCTCTGGCAAGACTCCGCACGGAACACCATGCACATATCAGGGAGCAGATTTAAAAAATCCAATTAGTATGCATTGAATGCATCTCTGGGCCCTGTGCATGCCTGTGCGTTTTGCGGGAAGAATTTCATTAACATGACATTTTATCAACAGCCTCGGGTTCACCTCGAATTTGTCGGTTTGCTATTCCTTTACTCTTCCTAGACCTATCCAGTCATTCATTGGTAGCTGCAAATCCTTGAATTTCCAAACCACAAGCTATTTTCTTCGCTTCATCTTTAAAGTGCTGATTGCTGACGTGCATGTCGTTGGCTCTAGCTTGAAATTACCATTCTGCAAGCACGTCTTCTAATACCTCATTCTTCGCTGTTTTTAGTTTCTTTTTATGTTTCCCTCAACTGCAGCCTTTTCTATGACACCTCTGTGAGAAAAAGCAGTAGTGCAGAAGATGAAATGTCATATTTCTCAGCTATCTCATTGTTTGAAATTTTATGATCACTGTTCACGCCATAAAAAATTTTTATCCTCACTTCAATGGATAGACTTTCTCTTGAGTTTTATTTTTTTAACTTCATTTGCTGACTGTACCGGTTGTGAACCATTTTGCTGTCGATTTTCTGGGATCTGAATCCTAATGCTCGGCAACGTAACTTTATGGAGGAAGAAAAATGTGCGACCTCAGAGGTAATCTTACTCGCAACTGATCCGTGTTTTTGCCCTAAGTAGTCAAAGAACAACATACTTCAATCTACCTTCAAGCAAAGCTCAGAACTGCTTGTTATCACAGAACGTCTGCCTCAATAACATGAGTGGCGGTTCACACCCCACCGCACACACACACTTTGCTCTAAGTGCAGCTTCATATCACTTGCTGTGAACATGAAGCTACATCGTCTCAATGGGTTGCCGGCGATGTCGTATTTGGCTCATGAGATAAAAATTTTCTGTACCTTAAGTATTTTGTGTCAAAAATACTGATTGGTAGGAGTACCTCTTCCTCACCTGCTGTATTTTTTGCAACACCGAAGGACGACTGATTCCATTGCGATGCATTACGGCTCCAATGGCCTGACGTATTGAGTTTTGTACCGTGCTCTTTCATTTCCTTCTTACACTATGCATGTAAAATACCGATCTGGAGAGACAATTCTCCACTAAGTATTCGATTTCCACAAAGCTAAATTAATTGAAGCAAGCGAAATGTGTAACCTCACAATTGAATTCTCAACATCTAAATCCTCACGCGTGAAATGCTACAAGAGTTACTCAATAGAGATATTACGAGTCAACGGAGGAGTGAATCCATTACTAAACGGATGTAATATCGCGCTCTTACACCGGAAGATGTTAAGGAGGTTTATATTTCATTAGATTCATAGCTCAGGAATAGATTAGTGTGGTGTTTTATGAATGATGAACTAGTTGAAATAAATGCAATTACATACATGTAAGCAATATTAGAATAAGTAAAAAATATTTACACTGTGACGGCAGTCAATTGTTAAGGATCTGTTGCGTCAATACAGACGATCAACGACATAAAGCCTGGGATCCGACGAGTCCACTGCGAGTATGTTATGTTGATCAGATTCTCTTTGGCTAAGGAAGTGAGGTCATAGAAGTGGATGGGCACATACTTAATCAGAGAATTTCAATTACTTGGGCAGAGCGGTAGTAGAAAATGATATAGGAGCAAAGGCATGAGAAGAATAGCGTTAGCGAAGGAATCATCTCAAAGAGAAGGGAGCAGATGACTAGAAAATTGGGTAAGGATAAAAGAAAAGGCGGCTGAAGAGCTTACAATAATATGTAGTGATGTGTAAGGGGCAGGAACGTGGACTAAGAGAAATGACGACAAGAATAGACAGCTGGCCCACGAGATGTGGGTGTGTAGGAGGATGGAGAAGGTGCGATTAACAAAAAGAAGACAAAAGAAAAAATGCATGGTATGGTGGGTGAGGAAAGGAAGCTTTTGAATGAGATTAGGAGGAGGCAAGGTAGGTGGCTGGAAGATTTGATGAGGGGTGATGTGCTGCTCTACGCCACGAGAGAGGGTATGATGGCAGGTGGAGAAGGGGAACAAAAAGAATTGGTTTTATGGTTGGGATAACGAAGGGTACGACGCACCGGTATAAGACCTTAATAATCATAAGTTAGCACAAATTGAGGTCCTAAGCACCAAAGAGCCCTAAATTCATTAAATATCTTGCAGGATTGCCACTGCGCCAAATAAAATAAAATTCTACGTAAGGCATTCAATGAGAAATGACAACTAGAAATGAGACAAATAAAATTCAATGACTCTCCTCACAATGGCGTATCCCACTGCCTCTCTCTCAGTGGTAGCATGGACACAACAGTCGGTTTCGTGCCTTCTCGAAATGAAAATTCATCAAATGGAACAGGGACGACTGCTCCTGCTCATACGTCAGAAATGTCCTCTTTGCAATTTTGTGAGTACTCCACAGAAAATTTGATCAGGGAGAACTGATAACTGATGCTTTTGAATATGAATACAGAGAATTTCATTTTTTTAATCAGTAGCAGCCGATTGAGGAGAATCTGAAGGTGCAGCTGAAGATCGAGGATAACCACCAGCCAAATGCGGAAGTTTAAGAACATAGTAACAGTATATGTATATTCTATTAATTCAACCTTTAAAATATGGACCTGAAATTTACAATTTTGTTTATCTTTTACTCCTGTCATTTGTCACATACTGTTAGTTTCTCAACACTAGTCAACAAAATCCTAGGATACTTAAAGACGCATGAGAAAAGCTAGATGAGGCAATGAGAGTAGGGGGCCAACTGATTAAGTCAGTTAAATTCACGGACTAAAATGTACTTATTAGCCAATTTTTAGCATGTAGTATTGTTTATTTATTATAAACCTGTAACATTAAAGTAACTCACATGTCATTGGTCAATTATTATTATGAAAATAATGCTACTTCATGAACATTCCAGAACTCCTGTACGTCGCATAAGCAAAGATTTTGCCTCTCCCTCCCCATATTTTTGACTTACAGGCGCTCATCGCATCTCCAGAGTAACGAAACGAGAAATGGTCGCCCTAGCATAATTTTTGCCCACGTTACAGCAGTTCCAGTTGATTACCAAGAGGATTTTCAATGGATTACTGGAGTTTAAGGAGTGTGATGTTTTTTAAAAGTAATGGTGTGTGTACTTACTTCTAGCCAAGAGCATTCCGAACGACAATGGACAGTGGACATTCAGCACCTAGGGTGAGAACTCATCTACACGTTCCAAGAAATTTCAGGTTTACTTGGAAATCTGTAAAGGAATGGGATATGCTATGTCAACAATAGTATTTTACATCTGAAATGTATTAAAATAAAAAAAACCTTGGTCCAGCTCTTTTCCTGTTGATTTTCGAGCCATTCCAGTTTTCTCCCGCTTTTCCAGGATATCTCGGCTATCCCAACCGGGAGGTCGTGGCACTTTCTCCGAGCCATCTGCAATGATGCCTGAATACACTGGAAAAGGACACGCTTAGATCTTATTGTTGTCCTGGTTAAGGAATAAACCAAACTAAATGCACTGGCCTACTTCCCAAGAGTAAGAAAATATTCTCCTGTTTACGTTAGCTCCCGCTTCCTATGATTGGCAACCAACGATCCGGCAGGCGTGATGAGCCTAGCGTTTTAAGTCGTTCTTGGCAGTAGTCGTAAGTTGCTCATGTGAAAAATTTTGAATAGAGAATTTTACATAGACTTTATGGTAACTGAATGCGTAAAAATCATTGTTTTGTTAAGTTTCCATGGAGTTCATATAAACTACAAAAAAAGCTAATATTTCCATACTCAACTCTGCACCGGATGGCAACTACTTATGATTGTACATTACTAGCCTGAAGTCGATTTCAAAATGAGGCCAGATTTTTTTCTTAGAGGGTAGTAAAGACTCAATTCTTTAATTAGGCATAAATATCTAAGCCAGGCAATGCCATTAGCATTAACTTTTTTCCACTTTCTACAAAAATGTGCAAAACTGAACTTTTAATTTTTAATGAAAATTTGTCAATTGATATATAATTTTTAAAAATATTGCTCAGCCTCATTACTATATAAAAATCAGAATCGTATAATGTTATAAAATGTCTATACAACTGTAAAACACACCAAGAGCAAAAAAAATTTAACATTTTTCACAAAAAAATGGCAGCTGTAGTTGGTAATTACTTTTTTTAAGCTTCAAAGACGGCTGCTAACATTAAAAAGCACTCTTAGCTGAAATGGTTTCAGCTTTTTGAAGTTGGTCATTTTACCTACTATCAAAACATGTCACCTCATTTGAAATAAATTGAGAAAAAATCATTTTTTTGCCACCTTTTTTCTATATAATTCCACTGGGAGAAATCTGGAGTGACAGTTTATATACTGAGGAGGCAACAAGAGAACAGTAGGAATTGGCATCATACTGAAGGAAAACTGTGGAGGAGTAGCGAAGTCCTTTTGGCAATACCTCAAGAGAATTTCCGTAGAGTTATCTAACAGACAATAATATTCTGGCAATACCAGAGTAAAAGGGGAAACAATTTGACGAACTAGAACCAGAGGATGAATACACAAACATATAACATTAAGGACCCCTCTGAAGAGGAAAATTCAATTCTTTCGACCAAAGAAATCTGTCCATCAACATGAGAAAGAACAATTTTTTCTCCAATCCATATCATCTAACAGCAGGTATGAGCTTCAGCTCCTTACACCTTTTCTTCTGGCTAGAAAAGAGAATCCAAAGACTTCACAGAATGCATAATAAATTTTATTCTAAAATTCAATAGCATAGACACTCATAAAAGTCCAAAACTAACTTCGGACCCCATTCCACAATTCAATTTAATGTTATTTGTAAAATGACAGATTCAATATAGGAAGAGAAGAATTTGCTATTAATATATATTACATAATTCTTTATCCACAAATTTAAAGATCTCTTTGTGCAATTCAATTACAGCTAAAATCCACATATATTAGAGTCCCATGGCACATTCAGAAATATCTGATAATAAAGCTACAGGTTATTATCATAGCTATTGATAAAACTCAGTTCTCTCAAAGCCAACACCATAACCATGGTTTAAAGTTCTCTCCTTCCAACCACTAAAGAAAGAAAGGCCAAGATATTTTCTAAAAGAAATTAGGTACCCAACACTCAGGTAATTCCTGTGCCAGAGAGCAATGCCTCTGGGATAAAAAGATAAAAACATAAAAACTTGAGGCCCAGCCCCAATTCCCTTGTCTATAATCAAATACATTACGTCAAACGCAACACAGGATAATTTCAGGTCATAGCTTCCATTATAATTATAATCCTCCAAAATAAAGCATACAAATCTATACATTACTACACTTATGAGCTTATTAAACTTCATTATAAATTGTTCTTTTGTAATAAAGACAATTAAGTCCTCACAAACTTACCACAATTGAGTCATCCTAAAAGTCAACATAAATGGTAGTGGGTGACCAAGCAGGGGATCACAAACATGCCAAGAGTGGTTTCCACACACCTTTACTCATAATCAAATATAAAGAGTACACTTTATGAATTAATCAACATGAACGTTACAATTCCAAAGTGTTTATAACCAATTATTTGTTGGCTAGAAAATTATGTATCTGTAACATGGTGGAATGAAAAACTACCAAGTAAAAACTACACAAATAATTAGTTTTATTACACAAGCTCAATTTGATAAACTAGGGTAAAAACCAAATACGCCTGCAGATTATTCGCGATAGGTGCGGTCAGATAAACATTAATCATAAAAGCACATATAAGGGTACCTTGAAATATCTCACGATTCTGAAAGAATTTCTTCAATTGTTTTGTCATCTTGCAATGGAGACCCTCCAAGAGCAGGCTCATTCTCCAGAAACTCTCTCAGCTCTGACTCCAAATCTGGAACCTCAACCTCCTCCACCACCCCACCAGCTTCAACTACCACAACTGACATCCCACCACTTGAATTCCCACTCCGGCTACTGACTAAACTTCCTGAGTTTCTGACCAGAGAGCTACTAGGAGTGGCCAAATGACTGCTTACAGTAACACTTGGCAGATTGGTGTCCACAGCAGCTGGAACCAGTCCAATCCTTTCATTCACAAGGCTACCTTGAACACCACTGACATTAGCTAGACCACCACTTTCCACCCGCACTTTGCAGATATTAGACTTGTTTTCCGAGACAGCCAGAATTTCGCCAAGTTCTGCACAGGCTGCCTCCCCTAACACTGGAATGGTACCCAAAACATTATCTTCATTTCCTCCAATAATACATTCAGAAGCTATATGACCACCACCAACAACAATGCTCTGTTTGGCCATTATATCTGTTTCTTTTGTAAACAGGGCATTCTCTTTATTAGGACTGCATTGCTCAGTACCAGTTCTCTCTGATGGACCAGCCTTTATATCATTTAACAAGATGTTCCTAGATTCTCCAGCACTCAAATTAACAGAAGATTGTAGAGAAGCTGATATTTCAGGTTCAGCAGCACCATCTTCCACAACCTCCTACAAAAGAAGAGATTGTAAAAATTCATACATAGCACAAATGTGAAATAAGATGATTTTGAAATAACACGTTATGTAATTACTTCCACAAAAAATGCCACTCCACAGAATGAACCTATAATATTTGAAACACCAGCTATGAATTAAGATGTCCATTTACATAGCTTTTCATACAGATAATCAGCCAAATCGAACATAAACCTCATACTTTGCCTGTACTGAAACCACAACCAAAAGCACAAACATACACAGCCAGATGATGCGCGATCGGAGAACATTTTGCGTTTGTCTCATTTGATCACAATATGTCCATTTTACCCATGGCAACAGCCAGCCACCAATGGTAGAAGACATTCACCAAGTGAAAAATGGAATGAAACCAGGGAATATTTCTCTGATAAAACAGAGCATTGCCGCTATTTATGCACACACAGACTGTCTCTCAAAAATAATACAAGTTCCTCGGTAACTTTGTGGTATTCCATATTTCAGGGAATTTAATGATAACATTTACAATACCACAGACTTAAAAACATACGAACCGGGATTCAACACTCAAGTGTCATCTTCAGGTGTTTATTACCGGGTTTACAATGTCTTATATGCAAGCTTGGTGGGGGTTTGGGTGAGCGATTAGGGTGGTGTGGATGCAGGTTGAAGGTCAGGAGCAGTGATTGGTGGGGAGTTCAGTGGGGGAGGGGGGAAGACAATTTGGGAGGCGGCTGTGAGGATAGGAGAAGAGGACGGTACAAATACTTATTTAAAATCTTCAAGTCAGGGTCATGCAATGTTTTGAAAATTTCCAGCTGCTCAAGTGAGTCAAGCTCACGTCTACGGGTTGAAAAGTATAAAATATTAAGATTTAAATCAGTGTGGTGGTTATGGTTTAAAAGATGTTTAGCAAAATTACTCTTCAGTTCGCAAATGTTAAAATAGGCTAGCTGATGTTCTTTGACTCTAACACTGAAATTGCGGGCAGTTTGACCCACATTTTTTAAATCAGAAAACAAACTTTTACACTCAATTTTCCACCTGTACCGGCAGGGGCCATCCCAGGAATTTATTTTGGGAGGGGGGGTTAACTACCTCAGTGATCGGAGTGTTCAATGTTTTATTTGATAACTACATCTAGCTGTTAAAATTGTTCTGTAAAACCCTAAATTTTCAGGGGGGGGATGTATCCCCATATCCTCCCCCCTGGGATCACCCCAGGGTACCGGTATGTAGATGACATTTTAGTTCTTTGGAAAAGCACTGACAGGCAATTAGATAATTTCACCAATTTTTTAAATTAACTCCACCCGAAAATTTTATTCTCATGCAAAAAGGACTCCAACTGGACCATTAATTTTCTTGACTTCTGTATTTCCATCACCGATGACCAGCACCATTTTTCCATCTACCAAAATCCAACCTACACTGCACTGACCATATCATTCCAGCAGATTCCAGGCATTTTCATGCCCAAAGGCAGATGGCCTTCCACTCGCGTATTCATCACCTATGCAATGTCCCACTCAGTCACCACAAGTTCAACAAATAAGTCCCAATTATTAAACAAATAGCGAAAATCAATGGATACCAATCTCACCTAATAGATAAATCAATAATTAAAAAAGTCCAAAAAACAACCATAAACTTTTTATTCTCCAGTGACCTTTTCTCCAAAACAAGTCAAATATGATGTTTTCTGAGATACTTTGGTCCAATCAGTGAGAAAATTGCCAAGGTTTTCCCACAAGAAAATATCGCGTGTCACTTAGACCCCACAAAACGTAAAAATCCTATTCGACAAGAGCAAATACAAAGAAGTGGCATATATGCATTAAAGTGTGGTGACTGCCAAGGTGATTGTGGGTCAAACTGCCCGCAATTTCAGTGTTAGAGTCAAAGAACATCAGCATACCAATTCTAATCCTGAGAATCGGTGGAATCGAGAATGGACTTTCAGAGTCAACTCATCCTTATAAACTAGGTATTCCAGCATATTCATTTTAAAACCATAATTTTCATCTTCTACAAGTCATACACAATCTTTTGATAAAAACAAAATGGTAAAAAATGTTTCTTCTCAATAATATGCAGAAGGTAAAAATCAAAATTTGTATAGTTTATTATTACTTATTATAATACCAAACGATGTTGAAAAGAAACAGCTAAGTTGAATGTAAGCTTCTAGGCATCAATATGAGAAATATCTACCCTTGTTATCCAAGAATTCCACATTCCTGAGTACAGAAAAATCTTTGATCAGACTACACACAAGTTACGAGAAAAGTAAATTTTTGCTGAAAAGTCAGGGGTCAGACTATACATAAGACCAGCTAACACACAAATACTGAAAAGTTATTGTGTATGAGGGTTAAGAGAAGTACAAGACTACGGCTGGCAATTTTAAACTTATATCAAAATTTGGGTTATGTTACTGTCATAGGAATGGAAATACTGTAACCAATGTTTTCTTTAAATATGCAAAACCATAAGCATTTATACATTTCTATTGAGGTAAATCTCAGGCTTGAGTCTTTTGCACACATTGGTTTCTTCTTAATCACCTTATCCTGACAAGTCCGTTGTTTTATATGGCAGAAAAAGGACTCAAAAATGATTGATGAGAACAATATATTAGATGTGTTAAGGAATCAATTGATTACATTTGTCTAATACTTTTTATCATGATGAGTTCACTGAAAATTGCCAAGGAAAAATTTTGACGGACAAAGGATGGAACCATGGACCTTCAGCTTCCCAGGCCATTACAGTATATGTACAGGATTCGTGATTTTAGAGGAAAAAAAGTAAGAGAGGAAGGTTGTGGGATGAATCCTTTGAGTTTACCCTATTTTTCTAAGTGAATGTGAGTTACTTAAAATAAATATGAATTAAATTGAACTTGGATGCTGTCATGTTCTTTGAGGTCCTTGACACACTTAGATTCTCAGGAATGTAGTTGAAATTTTTATGAATAAATTTTCTGGAACATACTGCTATCATTAGGAGACATTCATTATCAATTTATCTGTGTGACACAAGTCAACATACATAAGAGAAATGGAACCATCCTTAAGAAGTTCAGTTTCAGAATGATGAATATCCTCTTCCTCCCCTTTCTCAATATTTTCTCCATAACATTTACGTATACATGGAAGATCAGATAGAAATTGTGGAGGATGTAGCACATTCAAAATTATGTCTGCGCAACTTGAGTTGAGTTGATAAAACTCAGAACATTAGTTCCTAATTCTTCAAACAAAGGAGTATGAGCACCATAACTAATGCAGTATCCACACTAACCACTCTGCACATTAAGCGTAATGTGCATTCTGAATGAACATAATAAGTACATTAATAAAGAAAGAGTAAACTTACCTCTTTTAACACCATAGCTTTTTCCTCAACTGGAACTTCTTTATCCTGAGTAGTTTCCTCAACTTTTATAGAGATACCAGCATCTTCTTGGTGAGGATCTTTCATGATGCCATCCTGTAGCTTTGACACCACACCATTAGTATCATCAGAATCGTTATCACCACCCATTATCCCAGCCTCAGTTGAATCGATGATAGTCTCTTCCATAGTAGAAGAGATTTTAACATCAGATGGCACTTTTCCATTTGAAACTGATGGAGCATTGTTCGTAGGCTGTTCAACTCTAGATATTGAGTCGTCCTCTTCATCATCATCATCAACTATTTCTTCACAGATGTTATTAGCGGAGTTAGCTGCAGCAGCAGCTGCCGCTGCAGCTGCAAGCTTACCAGTTCGAACAGAAGGAGCAACTCCCATTGCTTTCCGAATGGTAGGGAGTGGTGCAATGACTTCAGGGTTTACCTTCTTAGCCATATCAGTCAAATTTTCTGTAATCTTCTCCGCTAAAATTTAAATAATTTCAAGTTAAAATACATAAAATTGCAATATTTTTCAGATTCTACCAAAAATATGACAGCATAAAAAACAGGAGGTTAATCAATACCGTTTCAAAACAGCAAGTGACTCTAGAAATGTAATACATACTATGTATAAAGAAGTAATAACTAGATAACTACAAAAAAATCATATCACACACATGAGGTGATTTGGGTTCCCTTTGGGGTACTCTTCCTCTGGACATCAAACTACCCATATTTCATGAAACACCCTATATTAATATGCAATTGACCTTGTACTTTAACAGATGATGTGACTCTGCAATGAATCCTAGGAAATCATTAAAATCTGCGCTGTGGAGCATACCAAGTTCTTACTGTCTAACCATGAAGCTATTCCATTAAGTTACACCAGAAACCATCACTTTCATGTGATTGATTTGTTTTTTCTTACAAAGCACCAAATTTTAACATTTTACTCATTCATCGACTATGGGGAAGCAGATGATTTTTCATTTAATATTCTACTTTCAATTTCCTAAGAAGTGTGAGATGAAAGATCCAAAAAATGGACTCGCCAAGTTCCTTATCATAAGTTGCTGGCTAAATATTTGACCATTATGATAGATCGCATAATTGAAGTAGAATGAATGCATTGGATCAGAAGCTTATTTAAATATTCGTTTTATGATACATCAGGAATGTATTGCCTATTGTGAAAAAATGCAATAAAACATTTTTTTAAGAGGATCATTAAAAACCCTAGTGAAAATATATAATAATAATTTACCAATAAATACAACTGTTATGGCTAGTAAAAACATAGCCAAGTTATCTTTGGCACCTTTGGGAAAGGAAGTCAGTGGAATTTGGAGACAAGTAAAGAAATTTGCTCTTAAATTAATATTGTTGCCTAATGAGGATGACAGTAATCTTTGATTATCTCCCCAGTTCCTGTATCTTTCATGAAGACTTGAATGCATATAAAGACTGGCTGTTCAAGTTTTGAGCTCGAAACGAAAGCATTCATAAAAACACCCAAGTGTTCAACACTCTGGCAGTGAACCAACTACCAGGGAAAAAAATCAACAAGATAGCTGTGCAAACATAAATTGTTGTGATAAAGTAAAAATTAACCAAATAACAGCTAAATAAATTTGTGAGTTGAGCTTATTGAACATTTATTGCAAAAACAAGGTATTTTCTTAGAAATTCACTCTTCCACTGGACTAGCCCAACCAGCAATCCTGACCTCACTAAGAAAGGTTTTAGCTTTGAAAAGAAATGGTAGGAATGTGAAACTCATAGAAAGATCAGCTAATTTAGGCATTTGAACATTTATTTTACAGTGGATGACAGAATGAGTTAGAACACTCCAAGTGAGGCACATTGGTTGATAATGAAGAGGTCCAATGAAGGCAAGAGATCAACAAACGTTGTGCGCAGGGAGTCCCAGAAATGCAAAGATCAAAGTAGAGCAAAATTCAAATGAAGCATAGGTTAAAATAAAAAGAAATAGCTGAGTCACATGCATATAAAGCAAATCCCATAAGTAAAAAAACAGCTGAAAAGAATGATCATGAACCCTAGAGGTAGAATATATCATTTGCATTATCTGAAACCAGATCTCACGGAGACAAGCTCAACTTGTATGAACACAGGACTCAAGATAGAACAGCTACTATTTCCTGGATATGCATTTATCATTCATACAAGTCAGTGTGGCAACACCGTTGTGTTCATTCATGCATCCACACATGAGATTGTACTGGTTAATGTAACCACGCATTTATATCAGAGCCGTTTACCATATGAATGGCACCTAGACGTACCACATATTACACAAATATTAGTTTTAGGTACTATTTATCAATACATATTTCAAAACTTTAAATACCCAAAAAGGCACCAGCCAGCTACATCATTTAAATAAATTTAAATGCCAAACATGAAAGTCAACTAATTCAGGTGAAGGTATGTATGTGTCCACATTAAAAATACATTTAAGATCCAAAGTACAAGGCATTAAACAGTACCTCACCATCACTCATACACCACTCAAAAGTACATGCCAAACGCATATGGAATTAGAGAATCCACTCTGAATAACACAAATGAATTGGGAAGGATATAAAGAAGTCTTCACTCAACTCTATCCTCCTTCCATCTTCCTCAGTTATTTTAATAATAATACTCTCACCATGCTGGATGCCAGTTTAAAAGCTGACATAACAATAATTATTCACATTTTAAACATATTTTCAAACAGCTTACCCAATTGCACTTCCATTTCTGAAGGCTTGGGGACCAGTGCTAAATGAGCCGGTGGAGGTTGACTTAATCTCTCCCTCTGAACTTGCTCTAACTTTCCAATGAGATCCCCAGTTTGATCCAAACCTCTCTGAAGAGCTTCATTTTTGAAGTCATTTTCTGAAATAGAAAACAAAATTTGCAACTTACATCCACAAGTATATACTTTTAATGCTATGTTAAGTAGTGTTTAGTCAAGCATATAAAGAATTGAAAGTAATTAATACATAAAATGAAAATCTTTCATTATAAATAACAGCAGCTTTGAACTTCTGTAACGGAAGGGTTAGGTATTCTTTGCATACCTTATTACCAGAGGTGATTCTCAGCATAAAAATATTAAAGATTCCGCAATTATTGCATTTACAATTTATAAAGCAGCACAAATTTTCTAATTTGGAGGGATATGAAAACTATACCAAAAACAAGTTCTCAATTTAAAAAAAATATGATGGGAGTTAACATGAACTAGAAAATTAAACATGGTCTGATGGGCACCTTATCTGGGCAGAGAAAAAAACACACATCGACCGAAACTCAGGATGAAGTACTGCATGAAACTTCATCTTCATTAAGCCAACTGTATTCTATCCAACAAATCTGCCAGCCTGATCCCATGATGCAGGGAATAGGGAGTGTCAAGGAATGTATTAACCATAAGGATGTGATCAATACTGAATTGCTCTATGTAATCTGCGATAATATAAGAGTAATATAATATTTGCGTTGCTCTGAACCCAATGCACTGGCATTGTTGCAGTTTGTATCACCATTTTACTATATAACCATAAGGCCATGGACATGCTTGCATATCCTCCATGTTTTGGCAACACAGCAAGACAGCACAAAAAGTTAAATGCATAGAATAGTGAGGGGTCAGTCAAACCAGGGTCGTTAGATTTCATATTTTTGTAGGCATTTCAGGACGAATACATTCTATATTGAATGACTTGTGATCAAGCATAGAGTAGACTAATGCTGATTAGACTAATTGCTTAGAATGCTCACAGTTTGGCTTTACCTCCTCCGCGAATAAGTCACAGATCTTAAATCAGATCACAGATCAGAAACATGGAGGAAACGGAAGGAAGGTGGCATTAATGCGATTTACAATCCACACTGGTTAATATCAATATATAGAAACTTTGCTTGTATACCCCAGGAATTCATGTTTTTCCTAGATTTTAGACATTTTCTTTAGGTCCCTAGAATATTTTGAATCCTTGTAAAGCAATCTTCTCCTGCTATTCGCACTTTCAAATTTTGAAGTATCCTGCAATTAACAACAATTGACTTGAAGCAAATTGCAGCTGGCAACTTAACATATATCAACTCACCCAGTGAAATTGACAACTTATGTCGGTGCAAAAATCATGAGTTTAAAATCAAATTCCAAAATTGAAGTTTGAGGCCGAATTAAAAGATAATGCCTGGGCAGATTGTAATGAAACAAACATCCACACGTAGCCTGTTTTAATTTCTGGATAGTCAATTGCCACTAGAATTTAATTTTTTCTTCAACCTTTCAGCATTTTCTCAACCCTCAACATTTTCTGAAAGTTCCACATTTATAATTTCATTTATTATAAAGCTGTTGTTGTTGCAGAGAACCTTAAATCCTATTTGTACAGGTGGTAGGGACCTGACTGTGACACCATTGCCTTAGTCTTTAATATAGTATAACAATCCCAATATCTCTGAACACATGACCTTAAGTCCACTCTGTGAGTCCACGCCATATTGATTGCCCAGAAAAGAAAATTAGTGTCCAGCGAACAGTTTAGCTAAAAGAAAAGACACTTCATGCAGCAGCAAAATTATGCAATGATGACGTCAAAGAGTCACATGGCTGGATAGACAGTTTCAAAATTTGATGTAATATTGTATATAACAGTATCTGAACCTGAAAAAGCCCAACTTTTCATAATCATGTTGATGGCTAAGCTCTAATAGACATTTTTAAATTGGACGAGACAGGTCTTCTTTATTGATATACTGCCATACAAGACCAAAGATTTCAAAGGGGATCCTTGTCATGGAGAAAAACACAGCAAACCTTACATCACCATTAAGTTATGAGTCAATGCAGATGGCAGAGAGAATCTGGAGCTTTGTTTTCGGAAAATATAGGAATCCAATTTTTTTTAAAAAACAATAGGACCTTGCCTACAACCCATGCAGTCAACACTAAGGCATGGATGACATCTAGTATTTTTCAAGGACTAATGCAAGCCCATGATGTACAGACTGGGGGTCAAAACAGAAAATCCTTTGTAACTGAATAGGTTCCCAGCTATCCAAGCAATAACAAATAAATTTGGCTATATAATTTAACTTGATATGAAGAAAAAATAAATTAGTAATTTTCCCTACTATTTACACTGCCCAGCTGCAGCTACAAGATTTTGGTGTAATCCATTCAAATTATATAAAATTATTGCACATTTGCTGATGATTTTTGCTTCAATTTTCTGCAAATTAAGATTTTCTTTGATCTACATATTCCCACGATTTACACATTTTTCCTTTGTCACCCTCATAAGTGTAAAAGAGAGGCCTCAGTGTAATTGGATCATGCAATCCAACTCAAGTTAAGGACATTGCTTCCAATTGTAAAAGAAACCCACTTTTCTTCGTTGGTCCAGAAGGGAAAAAACATTGTCTTTAATTCATGGTAGTATGGGATGCCATTTTTCCAACAACTTAAAAATCAAAACTCAAGCTTTATAAAAACTACATCTTAAATAGGGATGTGTGAGCAACTCAAAATTTGAGTAGAGTTTAAAAAAAAAAAGCTTGACTCGACTAGAGCTTTATATAAATGTTTCAATCGATTCGAGATTTATTTTATGACCCCATTCGAATTTCAAGACATTAAGACGCTATTTTTACATCACTGCAAACAAGAATTAAGGGAAAATTCATAGGAAAAATTGGAATGGGTTGGAGCTAGTGGTCAGGTGGACTGTGAATTGATGGCAGAACTTCCATCATACAGAGGAAAAACAGAATGTTTTTCTTTTTTAGGTAAAGAGATTTTTCTGGATGAATACAAACTTGTCTAATTGTAAGTAAAATAATTTTTCATCAAGCACGACTTCTTAAGTTAGCATTCATATTGATACTTTCACCAGCCTTGAAGGCATTTCCCACGAGGGTCAAAACTCGTAAAAAATGAATCCACACAAGCAGTTTTATGTGCTCTGCCTCCAAATCCTTGTCCCTTCCTCGTGCTGCAGAATGTATTATACTACTTTTTCTTGAAGGACACATGATTGTAAACAAATGACCATGTTTCACGAGATTTTAAATCAGATGAAGCATGAGAAAACTTTAGCGATTCATCAATGTGGAGCCATAGCTACAGCAGCATTGTTGAGATTGATTCCTTTCTAATTCATTGTTTTTTTTGCTCTCAATCCACCCTCATAATTTAACCCTTTTGAGTGCGGCATGACGTGGTAACATGTCATGGTTGTCTTTACGCTGGTGCTGATGACGTTAGTGAAAGCTGGAACACTCGCAGTACCCTTGATGTGATATCACATCATCGGCACCAGCTTAAAAAACCATGACGTGACATCACATCATGCCTCACTCAAAGGGTTGAATGATATGTGAGAGGTTTCACATCACACACTAATATGAAAACCACTATCTACCCAGCTATGGATGCCAAGAAATCTCTACTTAATAAGTGAACATGACAATCCTTAATAACATTTTTCTTTTATTAGAATTAAATTAACTACCCTCAACCAACATCCCTCTAGTAAGTGATTAAGATTACTACCTACATATTTTGTAAAACAATGATATTGGTGGAAATATAATAAAGAACAATAAGAGTGAAATAACGCTTCGTTCATAATGACTGCTTCAACTTCAGTTTAAAAAGCAAGTAGTTAATACATCCTCTAATTGGTGAATGTAGACTTATTCACAAGATTAAACAAATATTAAAAAAATTGGCAGTTTCGCATACATTGTTTACGCTAATAATCCCACATTCTATCATCACAGTTTGATAGTACTTTCAAACATAACACAAGTGCAATGAAACATGAAAAACAAGATGAAAATTCATTCCACGTAAGTTTGAGAGCTTATTCCTTAAAAAACTTAACACTTGAGTTTCCAGGTTAAGCCTTTGCAGTATTCCACTATTCAGCCAATCCTCATACTTCAAAAATGTTGAGATAGTTTTTACTATTTGAAATTTCTACTTAAGAACATGTAAAATTCTGTCTTGAAATGTACATAATCATCAATCATACAATCAACATGAGATTTCTGCAATATCTCCAGATAATAAGTCAGCCAAAATTAAACTTTGAATTGAATAGACATCCCATACAACAAACACACTTTTGTTCTAAGTATTTTCAACAGTACTTCCACAAATAATTGATCTAAAGGATTCTATACCCACCAACATTTTCCAGAAAGGAGACATCTATCCCAACATCTGACAAAGTTTTGAGGGCTTCAAAATCTATTTTTACATCATATGGATCAGCAGAATTTGCAGCAGAAGTGCCCGTTGATTCAGATGTGTTACTCTGGGGAACAACAGATTTTGGGGAAAGATTCTCGGTGGTATTCCCATGACTATTAGCAGCACTTTTTTCAACTTCCTGTAAATAACGTTTATAACGTCCCCCTTCATCATCTGGACCACCTTCACCCCTGACCTGAAAAATCAATAGTATTAAAACTCATGGAAGTGAAATTATTACAGGTGAATTGCAATAAATCACATTTTCTTAGCCTTTTATGACTAATATGCTCACCTTTCTTCTATGTTCTTCCAGTGTTCTCATAGTTCGACGATGCTCACCCCCAGTTACAATATCTAAGAGATTGTCCACCATCTTCAGGGCATAATCACAGTCTTTAGCAAAATCCAGGATGCTATATTAAAGAAGCCAATAATGATGAGAACAGGAGTGAAAAAAGGCTTAAACTCCCAACATCAAAGTAAACAAATGGTAACTACTCAACTACAATTTTTGGTTCAGAATAATTGGTACTTCATAACAATATTTCCTAAGTTTGATGAGGTGATTAGGAATTACCTTTCAGCATACTGAACAGCTGTTTCATCTCCATAGGTTGAATAAACCAAATCTGACTCTTCCTTCGTAAGATTGGCAAAAGTAGAATCATATGATGGAGCATATGACCCAAAAGAACCATAATACAATGGCTTCACTGCAAAGATTAATAAAAGCATTAAGAACCACAATATTAGAGACAAAATATTTTCACTGAAATCTTTAACTTAAATATATCAGTTGCCCCTCATCAACAGCAGAGGTTAAGTTGCTAAAAAAAAGCCCCATGACTGTGGAAACATAATTAAAATAGGAAATCGGGGATTAGGTTTTGCATTCTATAATTACAGTGAGTAAAAATAATGAAAACTTAATTTTCTCTCACATCATCTCAGATTATAGAGTAGATACCCAATTCTGAACCTTCCAAAGGACAGTTAGCATTGAGAATTTAGTTGTTAAGTTTACTTATTTGCATTACATACAGTGCATGAAACCCAAACACGTTCTCCAAAATGAATACAGAAAAAAAAACAGGAGCTAATATGGCCAGCTGCAAATTGAGATGCATATCATGAGGTGACATAGAATGACTCAGGGTGAGTTCTGTGAGCCACACTACTGATTGGTCCCATGCAGGTTAGACTGCAGGTTTATGTTATGTAATTACTGCGTGGTGACCCTTCAGACTACAATCTCCTTTCCATAGTTTACTGTGAAGGCCACATGGTGATTTTGGTGGTACCTACATACTGAAGTATACTGCATAGAGGAACTGTGACCCAAATTTCAATGAGCATTGCAATGACTCACTCTTCTGCGAAGAATTTAGTGTGAGTCACCCTGCTTCACCTCACAGACCTGTGTCTCATTTTGGAGCCAGCCTATGAAGCAGTGGCTAACTGCTCTTAAGTTAAATAATGATTTTCCAACAATGTAATGCTTTACTTTGCCAAATGCAAGTTATACTCCTTGAGCAGTCGAAGTGACTTCTTTCAGGGTGGTAAGTAGAGACACTTCCCAACACCAAACAAACTAAGATAGAAAAAAATAACAATATATGTTAGACTTCATTCTGAGTTGTGAAACTCTGACATTCCCAGAAAGAAAAATTTCATTGCAATAATTAATGGTCATAGAGATTTTAAAGTAGTCAAATTGAAATTCTCAAGGGTTCTAATATCAAGGAATCTATACTTCCTTGTGTACACAAACCTTCTACGTCAAATGTTATGATTACATGCCTCAGAAACATTTCAGCATTTAAGATGTATGACAGTAAAACAATCTATTGTGAAATCCCTACTTTTCTGTACAAATTCCTCACTACCTACTCACTAAAAGAAAGCACTAGGCCAATTTGTCATTTTGTGATCATCAGTTATATGTGGGTATGTACAATCAAATACACAATTTATAATTATACTGAGAATTTTTGGCACAGTCCTCTGCAATATTTTTCTTTTCCTTTGACATGTCATAAAACATTTGTGATTCTAAATTATACGGTGATTGTGTAGCATAAAGTCTCTCCAAAATAAGAAGAATAAGAAAAAACTTTACAGGCTTTGTAACACATTATCTCTAACAACTATTTTAAGTATTAGTTGAGTGAATCAGCAAAAAATCAAAAGGCCTGATCACTCTGAACTACTTTATACTTGCAAAAGAGTAAGGTTATGTCCAGTTTTCTAGATTGTGACCCCTTGTCATAGATATAAATTATAGCAGGAAATTCACTCCAGGAATGTAATTAGAAGAGGGAGGTACAAATTAGGGTTTACAACAAAGATGTCCATGATCCATATAAATAACAGACAAACATGTGCTATAATGAGACAAACTACAATCAAAGAATAGATGATATCGAGAATTAGTTTTTTCCAGGTAAAAAATTTAAGAAGTGGTCACCTGTCCAAGTAAAACTTTTAGGTGCCAGAATTTTTATTGGCAACCACTGATTCCTTGGCAATGACTACATATTGCAAATAATTAAGCGGGTTATACTTATAAATTGCACGCAAGAGTATTTACTTCTACTTTTAGTATGACATAGCCAGATTTTGTAAACTGTTTGTAAGTCAGCCTTTTTGGGCTAATGAGGCTGAGCTTTAAAGGCCCTAGATTAAAGTTTACAAAATGATTTGGAAACTAAAATGTTGCTTGCCTAGTTTAATCAATCAACAGCCATCTTACCACAGAAAAAAATCAAACAGAAGAATAAGCAAAAATTAATATTAAAACTATATTCTTGCATTCAAATAAGGCAAGAACATTTGTCTTGATGGTTAAAATTAAGGCAAAAAGATATACACAGTTATACCTGAGTTAAGTCAATGATTTCAATAAAAAGCATACACTCGTATCTCACATTAGTAAACTGGAATACTTTAATACATGTTGTAAAACAGTATACCCCAAGGACTCACTTGAGAGCACCTGCCTAGTAATTAAATAACATTTTTTTAAATGTTATCTCAATTCTTCATTAAAAAAGGTTTGAAGCAGCTAAAAAACTGATCTTTCAAAAGAATGAACACACGAAAATGACAAAGGAGTGCAGGAATTCCTCAGATGGGAAATTCATTAACACACTAACTACCAATGGGAAGGAAACAATTTACTCCCTTCTGTAATATCAGGTTATGGTGAAAGCAGGAGATAAATATATCAGGAGACATGATCACTTAATGCATGCAGGTTAATGTACATTTTTATTGGGGAATAGCAGAAACAATGAATTAATAAAAGAAGCTTGAACCAAAATATATAAAAAAGGCAATAAGCATTACCTGAAGAACAAACAAGAGCAGAGCATAAGTATTATGACTACAAACCTGTTTTGGCTGCATTCCTTCTATCCTCTCGAAAACCCTGAAGTTGGCCAGTACCATGGGTTAGTTTTCCAACCAGGGCACCAAGAGATACGGGTTTCTCATTTGTCCCTGGAGTCACTCCATCACCAGGAATTAGAATAGCTAATGAGGTGGTTCCATCTCTTCTCTGCCGTAAAAATCCCATCTAAATGATCACATTGGGAAAATAATCACCAATTACAGAACAGTTCATCTTGAAAAATATACTTACACACAGTCCCATCGATCTATTCATACTTTGCAAAATTTATCCATATCATTTAACCCTTTCAACACTAAAGGATAAACAGTTGTTCTTTCTGGGAGATAAGTCCAGTTTGTTGCATATTTACATTCAGCACAAAGAAATATGACATGTTACAAAAAAATTAATTTTGGAATCCTATGCTCCACATATAAAACTGTTATAACTATTGATGCTCCAGAAAGTCTCGCACCAACAGCAAGACTGTTTTGCTGGTTGCATGCATTGATGCATGCATTGACAGAGTCAATGAGAAGCCAACAGTTTCATTACATATAAACAGTACATATATCTATACAACTGGTATTCCCTAAATAAGGGATCTGTATACGCTGTAATAATTTTTCATGCCAACTTAAAACACTTTCAAAGTAAAATGAAGCCATGACCAAAGATGATTACTTAGCAGTGAAATTTCATGCTATCTCACAATTATGACTCGAATATTTTTTTGAGGGACAACATCAAATCTTGAATCCTGATCTGACTGGTGACACATGAAAAATATTACATCAAGTTTGTCATGGCATCTGATAAAAACCACTACCTTGGCTCCTGCACGCTTCAAAGAAAGTTTATGAGCAGCATTGGCAGCAGCCTTCTTAGCTTGAGCGATAATTTCTTCAGGGGACATATCATCTGGAATAGCCTCAAGCTTGCTCCTAAAATAAAAAAAATAGCCACTATCAATGCATTAGATAATTCTCATGTACTATTAAAAGTCATCTCATGAGCTTATGATACAGTGGACATTACCATCCCATTTAATATATGATTCCATTTTGGCATTTCAGGTGTTTCACTAGACAGGCTACAACCATTTTAACTGGAGGATCAAAATATGAAGATATAAACTTGGGGAGCAGTTCATACAAAACTGATTAGGCAAAACATAACCAAGAGGATCCCTCGGGTAGTATAGAAGGATTCAGCCTCTCTACTATATTTAACAATGAACCATTGTTGAAAGATAGGCTTAATATAACATTAATTAAGTAAATTAAGGTTGAGCATATAATTGAAAAATATAGTCCCATCGCTTCATGCTTTTTCATTGAAAAATTTCAGTACCATTTCACAAACATTTCTAGCAGCCCAAATTTCATCACTGGTGCTAGTGACAGATGCCACAATTGGCACCACAGTGCCACAGGCAGGGTGACTGTGTATTCAGAAACACTGAAATTCCAAGGAAAGAGGTACAGGATCAACTCCCAAAGTATCAAGATTTACAATAGGTGGAATATAAGAGGACATTTGTTAAAAATAATGAATGTTATATTACTTGTATTTCATTCATTAGAACATTAATACAATATTTTACAAGAGAAAAGCACAATTTATCGACACCAAATGTTAAGCATCAATAACATGAGCATCTGGGATTCAGGCAGGCCAGAGCATCTGTAATGGGGAAACATGGTAGGCTATTTCAAATCTAGCAAGGTAGAAGTTCAACACGCAGTTCTCAGAGATGCTACTAGTGTCAAAAATTAATGAAATTGTTTTCCGTTTGCCTACTAGATGTAGACACCATAGGGGTGGGTCAGAGGTGGGTGGTCTTCCAAAATTCCATGGAGTACTACTGAAAAGACGGACAGGAGGAGTGCTTCGTGTGTATGGTTGTGCAAGGATGTCACGGCAAAAAGGAATTGGCGGGGCCTACTTCAGACAGCACGGAAAGGATAATCCATTGTTTACTCACTCTTTGGATAAAGAAAGGTACGTTATCGAATTTTTTACTAGCACAATATTTAAGCAAATCATTCAATGTTTTTTAACAAATTATGAAGCTTGATTGTTTTGTTCAGAGTTTGTAGCCAGGTTTCAAAGTTTTTAGAGCAATTCAGAAGGGCACGTTTATTGCACTTTCAATGCACATTTGTAGGTTATACTTCCCATACTCCAAGGAAAAGCACAAAAAACTGTAAAAATGTAATAATTAAAGTATGTTTTGATTTTGTCATCATGAGAGATTTAAGACATTGCTGATACAACCACTGATATCCACCTTAAAACACAGTTAACACTTCTCATTTGATAAATTAGAGAGATCACGATAACTGAATTTCAACATAAAATAGTCTTAACCAAACAAAGATTCAAAGTTTTCTTATAGATCAAAAAGATCATGCTGACTCACATTCCTTAGTAAAGGGTCCAGTTCATCACTGCCCAATACAGGTATAACTCAACTTAAGTGTAAGTGATATTAGGTTTCACTTGAAATTTGCCACACAGCACATACAAAACACCACTGCCAAAACCATTGTTTAATGCTGCAACTAAAAGGACAATTTAGCCTGGATTACTGGATTATTAAGGATTGGTAAAAAAGTAATTAGGTTTTAACCACCAACCAAATATATAAAAAATGGATACAATTAAACAGCGCTAAGATATAGGATAAGTTCATAAGGCCAAAAGATGAAGAGAGGTGGTTCTCTCCTTATCATGAAAAGATCTCTAGAAATATGAATATTTGATCGACATTAACAGGAATCACAGAAGTTTTGTGGGATCATTTTACCTTCAATTCTAATAATTTATAAGGTGATTGGGTCTCCAAAGTCACTAGAATTCACTATGGAAATGCAAATAAAAAGCAATTGTCGACCAAGAAACAGCAAAAGCCTACAATTTTGCCAAAAATATACACAGAATAAGTAAAAATTAATACGTAAAAATTAATCACTTATACTTGTGCTCCCTAACTTTCTTTCCATTTTCCTCAATGAGGAAGTAATAGATTATATCTTGAAAGAAATTTGTTCAGTTTTATTTCTAATTAAAAGTAATTCATTAGATTTTAGATTAGGGAAATACATAGAACTACTTTCAGGTTCATATTTTTTCAAGAAAATGCAAAGATGGATTTAAATTTTTAAAAATATTTTATTTATTTATGTATTGCTAACATTAAGAAACAGGGATTCATAATCTAGTGACAGCAAGATTCTGATTTGCAATTTGGTAATTGATATTTGACAAAAAAAATGCAGAAAATGAGATGCAAATTCAGGATTCGATTTCAATAAATTTTGGACTCGACACATTAATAAAATAAATCTTAAATATAACTGTTGATTTAAAAGATTGTAACACTGCACATAAGAATATTTCCTTGTTAGATAATTTTTTGGGAATTAGTTAAATGAATGCGTACTTCATGATAATTTCCTTTGTAAAATATTGGTACCTACATTCACACAAATTATACAATCTACTTGCTGTTTGAAGTCCTTGAGGTTATCTGAGAAGTTGCTACTTTTAGTTTAGCGAATTGCCGCTGTTCTGCTACTAGATAGCGCACGCACAGTGTCAAGCTTGATTTTCATAATGTATTAGTTACTCATGGGTTTTTAATAGTATAAAGGACTGCTATCTATCATGTACAATCTAATCCATTGAAGAGACGGCACAGGAGTGAAGAGACAGCATAAAACTTTATCAATCTCTAAAAGAATATTAAAGGAACAATATCAATCATTGATTGTATTTATCATGCCAGCAGGAGAATGGCAGGTTTAGACCAACATAGTTTCATTAATGAGCAACAAATCACAAACACTTATGTGCAGCAGAGTCAGCTCACCAAAGAAAAAACAAAATCTACAACGGAAATATGCTTAACAGATATTTTTAGTATGAAGTCAAAGAATAATAACAAGAGATGAGGACCTTTTTCGCTCAGGTTATTAATCACAATTTGCAACACATCACAATCAGTAACAGAATAAGCACAAGCTGAAAACATCAGTGACAAGGGACTTAATACCTGGTGATAGAATCTAAAACAGCCCATCATCTGATCATCAATCAGCCATGGCAAGGAGTGTCACGCAATGCAAATGTTTTCTTTGTTTTCATTTCTTATCATGGTATTGTTAAAATTAATAATTGTTTTTAAAAATTAGGTTCAAAATTGTTGAACAATTTCTCTTTTCATTAAAAAAAAATGTTGTAAAAAGTTATAAATCAGGTGTTTATCATCATTATACATATGCTAATATGTTATGCAAAAATGAACTAACATTAAAGCAAAAACACACAACTTGAATGAAAACTCCCTAATTCAAGAATAAAAAGACTGATACCACATAGCACCGATAATCGAGACAAATATGTTATCGGGCAACACTTTCATCCTAGCAGGGCCAGATTAAAGATGCTTGACTGTAGAAATAGTATGTACCGAGTTAATTTAACAGCATTTTTAAGGATTATGGATATTTATTTTTTAAATGAGTCCTGAAAACATATACTATGCATAGAATAGGAAAGAAAGGAATAAACTCACCCTGGTTTAGGCCTCATGTTCCTTCTTTTTGCTTCCCTGCGAGCAGCATCATCACCTTCTTCAAATTCATCATCCCCTTCCTCGGGACCCCCAACTCTAACCTCAGCTTCATTTGAAATCCCACCTTCTACCACACCTTCCATTGAGACTTCATCCTCTCCTTCCTGCTTAATTCTTACAGATTCACCAGATACTGACATCTGAGAAGAGGGGGGAGCAGATGGTTGCTGAGAAGGCTGCGGAGGAGGAGGGAGATTGAGCTCAAAGCCTAATTCTCTCCGAGTAAGGCGGGCTAATGAAGGTAAAACAGGTGCTAGAGGTCGTATTTTCTCAGGAGTCATAGCACGAAGCCCCACATGAAGAAGTCTTTTTGCAGCCTTGTAGTATATTGTATCTGGGTGGTTGTACACCATTGCATTGTTACACATCAACTTGAAATCCTCCTAATAAAGCATAGAATCAAACAAAGGGATTAATCAGCCAATTGAAGTTCCATTATTAGATACAAACAAAATATCAATTTTTCACACACCTTACAAGCTACCAGTTAAAAACACAGCTAAAAAAAACAATTTTACAGCATAACTTGATAAGTTGGGCATCAATGGTAATGAGCGCTTGTACCTGGAAATCCTGAATGTTATAAAACTCACAAAGGGCAGAAACACCAGACAAGTGAATGAATTTGCTAATGGGAATGAGAAAAAGCTGATGTCTCAAGGAACTGCTAATTAATATCGAAAAATGTAGTTGTTCTTAGTAAAACTTCTTTTCAGGACTTCACGAGATTCAAAGCAGTTGGGGTTCTTCATTTCTCCTGCAGTTATGATGCAGTACTCCTACATCATTTCCTTCTATCCTCAACCCTGAAGACAATAGCTAAGTTGCCACATTAAAATCACTAGAGAGGTGGAGAACCTCACCAAGTGGAAAGCCTGAGAAATTATGAATATGTAGTATGCTTTGCTTCAAAATTATTAACTAGAGCACCGAAAAAAGTCATTTGATTTTTTTTTAAATTGGACCTTCAATGACTATAAGAAGAAATCTTCACCACTTTTGTAAAATAGAGCATTCTTCTATTACTTTTTGAAGAAATATCGTGAATTAGTTGAAAGTAACAGACTTTTTACGGAATTTTCATGAAAATCGCTTTTTGGAGCCTTAAATCCCCACCAGGCCTGATTTTACATGGGAGAACAATAAATTATAAACACTTAACTTCATCTGGGTGTTACATATCTAGTCTTGTGTTTCCCAACTGGTACTCCACGAAACCCTAGCAATCCATGAAAACATTTGGTGCAACCCAAAAATTTATGTACTAATGTATCCAACAATTATTTGAGGGAGAATCAATAACTGCCCAAGAGTAAATACTGTAGAAATGATTATAATAAAGGAAAGGTCTCAAAGCACCTACTGGTAAAAGCTCTTATGTGCTATAGCTGTGTCCCAACTCGTAAAAAAAATAGGAAGGAAAATCACAGCCACTTATGAAATTGAGATTCTCACAACAAAATGATAATTTACTGACCACATATTCTCCTAATGTTGCATACTGTCCTTCGTCTATCTTTTGTTTCATTGTACTAAAGTCCATAGGCCTTCTAATAATCCTTGAGTATCCAGGTGCTATGCTATCAGTCACAGGCCAGGCAAAGAAGTGATGTGGATCTCGTCTTTCCAAAGCTCTCAAGAGATGCTCCAACAAACGCTGAAGAGGTCCACGCTCCTGCTGTCTCTGACGTAAAACACAGGATCTAGGTTCTCTTGATCCACCTCCACCAGAACCTGGGCTCTGAACATCTGTTCCAGAGGCACTGGGGTTAGCAGGCATAGAGCTTGGTATCTGTGAGGTCGGCTGTCCCTGATTATTTCCAGTGTTAGAGCCTAAAGCAAAAATAGAAATATTTACAGTGAAGAAAAATTGTAAAAGGATTAATTTTCTTTTACGGCCACTTATAGCACAATTCAAATTATAAGTAAAATTATTTTTATATGCACTAACTGCAGGATTAGACTAAAGTATAGAACAACCCACAACACAACTGTGAGATCTCCTTAACCACTAATTGAGGGTCACCACCCCAAAGGATATTGGAAAACAATTTGGGAGGTCATAAAATACCTCTCTCTAACTCTCCTATTTACAGTTGATTGTAAAACGTGTGTATCACAAAGCATAATTTATGAAATTTTTAAATTTGTCATATGATGAAAACCTATAGTTTAACTTTATAATATAAAAAACTTTAACCTATTGTTGAGATGCTAAATAAAATGAATTTCCAAGGGGTCAGCATTTCAATTAGTAGCTAGCATAAAATTATGCATCACTTCATCATATATTGGGCATGGTGAACATAGCCATGAAATTTGAAAAATTTAAGTTCCATGTTTTATTACACTTTTTTACCATTGGAAATTGCACAATAGAAAATCAAAGCACAAAATAGATTGTATATTGCAAATAATGCAAAAAGAACCAAAATTGTACAAAAATCCATGTTTTCTTCTCAAGTGATTCTAGGGCTACAAATTTCATATATCAGTACTGTATAAAATTATGTAGAAGACAACCTTGTGCATAGTTCCCCCCCAGATGTTTCAGCCAAAAAATTGCATTTCTCCCACAACATATTTAACATAACGACGACATCACCATGTTGGCTTTAGATCTCCCCACTTGGGTGTTCGTCAACAATAATGGTCCGCCATAATTTGCCACTCTGTTTTCGTAGTGAACTCGAGAGGGATGGGGTGAACAATTGCCGGCATAAACATTGCATAGCATAAACAGCACGGCATCACATGAGAAGGGGTGGGGGTAGAAAAAGACGCGGAGGAACATTTCTCGATCAAGGAGGACTTGCCGGTGAGCATTGAAGTGATAAGACTTGGGAGACTTGCCTGTCCGACTTGAAAGTGATAAGACATGGGAAAATTGCCTGGCGGAGTCTGGAGAATATAGACGGGGGGGTTTCTTGTGGTGCTGAGAATCAGAAAAGGACTGAGGAGGAGTTCCTGCCTACAATAAGCCCTGCAGATTTTCAGATGACGCTTTTCTTCCTCATCACACGAAGTGAGGAGATAGATGCCTGTTCGGCCGAAGGAACTATCTAATCTGTGGCATCCAGTCTGTGTCGCAACTATGATTTATTGTTTTTGTTTAGGTGAGACCATATAAGATCCCGTGAATGACAATTTTATAATACCAGCCCAGAGTAATTAACATTATTTTGTATTTCTGTACATGAAAACTTAAATTATCAGTTTACAATAAGTGTGGTGAAATAATGGGCTGAAAAGTGAACTATAAATTATAAAAAGGTGGTTATAAGGGATGTATTAAATGTCTTATATAAATTTAATGGGAGTTAAATTATGGTCATGACAAGGTTTTTCATTTGTTAAAGGAATATTTTGGTTTGATGAGATTGATTAATTGATTTCCATGTGTTTTAAGTTATTAAACATAACTCCAAATTTTAATTAGTCTCATGTTCTATTTTGTTTAGTATAGTCACGGTTATTTATATATATACATACATTAGGCATATGTGTTACTGTGTGTATGATCCAACCTGTTTTTTGTGCACTTAAGTGATGCCAGCTAAAAATTTTTTTGAACTTTTTAGAATAGAGCTTTCACAACCAAATTACATCCACCTTCCCTGCACCCCATGCCTATTCTTACCTATATTTTTAAGTGGCAATTAACACTTTGAGTAGTACAAACGTACATGTACGTCCTCGGGCCTCCTGGCCATTTAGAGTACGATCGTACATGTACGTCCTGTAAGCTTGAGCTAGAGCAAAAAAGGCGTACATATACGTCTCCTTTTCAGAAGCATAGTAGCACTTGTCACCATCTATGCTGGAGTCTGGTGAGCATAATTATCACTATAAAGTATCTCTGAAGAGTGCTACCTTCTATATTGTAATACTAGTCACTATGTTCTCAAAAAAACTCACTCCTGGGGATCAGCCAGCAGAAAAATAACTCACTACTCAAATGGTTTAGGTAACTCAAAAATACATTTTTCATATTCTGCAATTTTGAAAAAAGTGGCAATTCCAATTTTCCTCAGCAGATGACTCATTAGTCTGGCAGTTGCTCTTATGTGCTATTGCTGTGTCGCAACTCATTGAGCATTACCGAGCAATCATTAAGTACGCACCTAAATATTTAGCCACCTATCACAAATGGAGCTTGAGTTGGGGACACCCTTCACAAGTGTTGCCATCTACTGAGCTGGCAAAATGAAAAAAGAATAGAGTTATGACAGGGATCTTAAATAAACTTGATACCCATAATACTTTTGATGCCTTGGGCTACTGTTGTGATTGAGGCTTTTGCAGGGTTTGGATGAAGGTTGATTCTTTGGTTTTCCAATTACTACTATGTTGTTCTTGGACCTTAGGAAGCCTACAGGATGCCTGGCAAAATATTGTCCTCAACATGGAAAAACACAGTGGAAACCTCAAAAAACCAAAGAATCAACCGCCTTTGGCTACCTTTGGCTGCATTGTGAGAATTGGATGGTGAATTTAACACTTCCTCATAAATTTCATAGTCTTAAGAATGAATAGCTATTTATTGTAGGGACTACAGTTAGTGTAGATGTGTTAGGTTTCATTTATTGTAGCAAGGGATAGCATTTAATCAGTATGTTCAAGTAGTCTTGAGAATATTTCATAAACCTTATTTAGCAGATAATGATTTTTTCTCTAAATTGTATCAATAGCTTTTCTTAGTAGTAGATATATCTATAGTCTTATAGCTAAATATTAGATACATCAATGTTGACTCATTTTTGTATGCGTTATAGGGTAGATAGCTCTTTGTATTTTCTTTTTACAATTACTCATTCACTACACTACCTTAGCAAGTAGCATTTTTCTATTACACCTAGCTTCTATTTCATAGTGTCTACTGCTTTTTCATTGAGGTATAGGGTAGTTCTCATTAGTTTTATCATATTTTCAACTTTACTTAAGTGCAGGTTACTTTTCGTCTAGGGGAATGTCCTGCATATTTTCAGCCTGGATGAGGAAACGGTTATGTCCAGTGTACTACCTGATGTATGCAGCACTTTGCAGCATGGGAATTTCAATATTGAGGCACATATAGAATAAACTCTACCTCTCTTAAATCCGATGCACACAAAAAACGCCTTAATACACTCCCTCATGGTGCCTAACAAGTTGGGACACCCCTCAAGAAGGCATCCTCCCCAAATTCACTGATTTAAGTGCCAGACTGGTGAGTTGGGACACAGCTCATAACTTTCTCAAAGAAAATGACACCAACAGCCCTAATGGCTGAGTGATGAGCACAAAGCTTGCCTCAGCATGCAATTGGGTGCATGAAATCAACTGAATGCAAGAATTTTCCTGGTCCAAAGGACTGGGCAGGGTATCACAAGCCATTGTCTGAAAAGTATATCCTCTCTCTCATTCCAATAATGTCACATAATTTTCTAACAGTAGTTCATGAATACCTGATTCCATACCCTATCCAGTCACTTGTTATGCATACTCCTGCCCAAAAAAAGTCCTGAGTTGATGTCAATGTGACAACACAGTCAAAACATGCCCCAACACAGTCAAAACATGCGTGGGAAAGCAATAAACAAACGGAACGGAACAAAGGCCTCCCCACAGCTGGGATAAGATCCTCGATGGGTAAATTTTGATGTGCAAAAGGAACTTCTTAGTGGCGGGGGGAAGGCCCAGGCTTCTGTTCACTTCATGTGTGAGTGAGAAAGAAAGGGGGATGACTAATTTTGGTTGCTCCAATAGACCAAGATCTCTCACTGACGATGACTGCTGGAAGATGTGGAAAGCCCAACCTTTGCCTTTATCCCCACTGCTCGTTCCATTTCTTTTGAATAATAAATTTCATACGCGCATTTATAAACATTTAAAATTTTTGAAGAGGTGACATATTTTTGCAATTCCTTGAGGTTCCAAAAGCCCCATGATCACTTACATGCTATGATTGAGTCTGTGATACGTTAGTGTTTTGTGGGTTGATTCAATTTCATAAATATTCCCTTTTTTAAACTATTTTTTCCGGAAATGTGTAATGAAAGTTAATGAAGTGCATTTATGCATTTGAAATGTTGAACACAATGTAGAATATACAACCAATTTCCCCTCAATTTCCCGCTAAAAGCATAAAAGCAGGCGTGAAGCAATTCAGGAGGCTAGGCAAGGCAAAATCGATTGCTGAATAGGACTTGAATGATTAATGGATTAAAACTAAAATGATTATTTCAAGAATTCATGATTTTGTCTATTTTAAGCTACTTTAATTGACAAACATTTTATCCTGTGCTACAAAGAATAACCACCCAATGGTTTCCTTGAGGGCCACATAGTGTGGTTTACATGATTTTATTGTATCAGATGTCGACAATGAGTCATATAAAATATTTAACTCAAATATAACTATATATAAAAACTCATAAAGTGTAATGAAAAATTCATAAAGTGTAATGATTTCGGGATCCAATTCAACATAATTCAAACGCTCGGAGCGATGGCAATCAGCAATTAATCCCTCGACTTTGGAACCACTATCATTTGATAGAGAATGACTTGTTGACAGAAATGTAAGAGCAAAAAAAATGATTTTTATATATGATTTAACCTGATTCAAACTCTTATCGTGATGGTAATAGACTTTCTATAGCCTAAAGAGGAAGACCCATCACTTTCAGCAAAACTTTCATTCTTGTACCTTCCAAAAACAAGGACAATTTTGTGACTTTGCTCTCCGACCGACCTTTCTTACCTCAATGATTACCCATCCCTAGTCATGCCGACACAGACGGGAGCAATGGAATAGACCCAACCCACCCTCACCTCCCAGAAATAATCCCTTACCGGTAAAATATTTCACCAAGGGGTGTTCCTGCTCATCAAGTGAGTTCTGTGGAATGTTTATTTTCTGTCCTGTGTGTTTATTGCTTTTCTGCACAAGGGGTGCATCGTCACAGTGATGCCAACTTGGGACATTTCAGCTCCGAGGCATTAAGTTTTTTTTTGGACAGGAGATACCTCCATACTAATGATCAACCACCAGACATCAGCCACTTTAATGCTAATTGCTAAAGGCAAAAAACAGGCCCACATTACAAATTAATCATTAAATAAAATTTAGGGAACATCAAGTAAAGGCAATGTAAGAAAATCATTGTTCTGCAAAATATTTTGGCAGATCTGGAAATTGGAATTGCATTACACCATGCCCTGTGGCCTGGGGTAGATTATCCTCATTTTTTGAGTGAAGATTTAAGTCGTCAAAAGATTGACTCAATGTAGTCTGCCCTCCCCCCCCAACTTTTAGACCAAAAATTTGGTCTCAAAAAGATGAGACTATACACCAGTATGTGCAGTACATGGGATGATTGATATGTATAAAATTCTTAAACAAGCCACATGAGATAAGTAACGGCATCAGCACCATAAGGCATTCCATATTTATTTATTAGTAGGTACCTCATGTAAGCCATGGCACTTCCAAAAAATATACCAGTATTTAACTGACAAGTATTTTTCAGCACTATTTTTTCCCTAGATATTTATAAATAAATTGGAAAATTAATGTATATGGCCTAATTACTCGATTATTTCCAAATTCAGAGTAGGTAAACTCCAGTACAGTAAATAATTATGAAAAAACATAACCAATTATTTTCAATCAACATTTAGTGGTGACTAATCTGAGAATCGCCACAAGATAATTTCCTTCAAACTTGCATGAATACTTTTACTTTCATGTATAATTTATTTAAGGCAACCTAGGCAATGCCATAAGGTATACTTAAAATTCACCTAACCCTTTGGCTGCGGGAACATTTTTCTATGTTTTGCACGGTGACTGCCAGAAAAGTGTTTTTCTACGTTTGACCACCACTTTACTACCTGCGGCATTCTCCTAAAAATTTTATTGCTACCCTTTCCCGGACATCTTACACCCCGCCAGCTCTCACGGTAGGGAGCACTAGGGCATTCAGCATTCCGAGACTGTGTGCTCTGGGCAAACCCTCACGACAGGGGGTGCTTCCTGGGATTTTCCTCTCGTATGGAGAGCTTCCAGCTCTCAATGATGCTTTCACGATGAAAATAATTTGCATGGACCCTAGCTATTACTAGGAATCGATTTTATCTGGCCAGTGTCCATCGTCCTCAGAAATGGCGTTGAAAGCATTGGTCTCACCTTCTTATTCTTTGATAAATGAGTCTTCTGTCCCTGCATTGCAGCAATGACAATGGGTGGCACTGAGTTTTATTACCTCGTCCCTTTGTCTGGGTTTTTCATATATTCTTTCCATTCACTCTCGAGATTTTTTTTTCAGTTTCCTAAGAGTTCTGGTAGCGTGCATTTGCTTTATATGAAGTACTTGCACAGTGATTTAAATATTTTGTGAAACTTTTGATTTTTATTCGCCATGGCTAGTTCTATTTGGCTGACTTTGGTGGCTTTGGCAAGTTCTCTTTGACCGACATGACCATTCGCTACGTCGGTCAAAGAGAAGGAAGGTTGTGTTAGAGGAAGAAGATTTTTGTGATGTGTCAATCTCCTCAAGTGACACAGATACGGATGAAAATGACAAAAATGATTCTAGCAAAGGCGTTTCGTCCAATTTCGCTGCATGCCAATGTGCCTACATCATCATCTTGGTCCATGACTGATGATTTTACTCCGCAAATATTCCAGTTTGATGACACTTCATTTGGTATAAAATCGGATGGCCTTCAGTAGAGCAGTGTGGAGGCTGATTTTTTTCTGTTGTTTTTTGGTATGGACCTTATGACACACATTGCGGATGAAACAAACAGATATGGTGATGCAATTGCAAATTCGACAAACATATCACCAAAAAGTTGAATGAGATCCTGGGAAAAAGTGAGTTATGGTGAGTTTTATGTGTTTCTAGCCCTTAGTATCCTTATGCCCCATGTGAAAAAACATTCAGGAGTACTGGTTCCAGGATACTCTAACTTGTACCATGATTTTTGGAAAGTGTATGCAGTGAGGCAGATTTCTTTTGATTTTGCACTGCCTTCCCTTTGTTGACAACAGCAATCCAATGCCGAGTGACCCATAATGGAAAATAAATCATGTGCTTTCATACCTAAAAATGAAATATTCCGAGGTGTCTCAACCATTTCAGAAAATTAGTCAGACGAGTCATTAGTTTCATTCAAAGGATGCCTGGGAATCAAACAATATATTCCATCAAAGAGACACCTATTTGGAATAAAAGTTTTTGTTTTATGTGACTGTGAAACTGGGTATATTTTAGATATGATAGTGTGTGTGGGAGCAAAAACTGAAATCAGCTGATGTGGAGATTTGGGACTGTCCAGTGAAGTGGTGAAAAAATAATTGGAGAGTTATCCAGGTTGAGGACATGTACTGAACACAGATAATTACTACACCAGTCTTACATTGTGTGAATTTCTTTTGAAAAATAAAACTGGCTAATGTGGTATGGTTAGGATAAATAGGAGGAACATGCCTCAATTTGGCAAACAAAAAATGGCTAATGGCGATAGTGAAAAACAATGCAATGGGAATGTACCAACAATGAAATGGCATGACAAACGTGATGTTTGGATACTATCCACCATTCATACAGGGCAAATGGTAAACAGTGGAAAAAAGTACCAAAGAACAAACGAAGTAATTTTCAAACCCGACGCGGTAGTTGACTATGTCAAAAATATGAGGCTGGTTGATAAGTTAGATATGATGATTCATTTAGTCAAGTGCATGAGGAAGTCCATAAAATGACACAAAAAGCTCTTTTTTCACTTGCTTGACGTCACTATGTAAAATGCATTTTATTTGCATAAAATAATCAAGAAAAAGAAATCTTCTTATTGAAAATTTGTACTGGAATTGTTCGGGTATTGTACGGATCAAAAATTGTTTTAGAAAAAGATATTAATTTAATACAGGAAAATTTCCACATTGGAGCAAACTCTCCCAACAGAATAAATGCCAGACATTTTATTGCAAAAATTCCTGATACTGAGGGCAGAAGAAAACCCCAAAGAGTGTGCTTTGTATGCAATAATACTAAAAAAAGGGAGCGAAAGAGAAAGGACACTGGTGCAGAGAATGCCAAAAAGCACTATGTATTACTTTAATATTTTTGTTTATTTATCCTGGGTTGGATGAGACGGAACCGTCCCCTCTTCCCCCAACCCAGTACCCCATGTAGTGAATGTTTAAGAGATTATGATTTCTGTATTGAATTCTAGGAGCCAAAAATTAAAATATGCTCTTATCAGACAGATGTCCAGGACAAACTTCATTTACCCTATCTCAACTTGCCGACCCCAGTGAAATGCAAGCAATATTTGGTTCAGAGACAGTTTTGACACTGCTAAATGAATGTTGAGTAATATAAGTAATACACCTAGTTAAAAGCCAACCAATTTATTAGCTGTTTGGTATCAAATCCATCAGAAAAATGTGATTCTTGTCATTATTGAGAAAAAACTCAAAGTAAATTTGAATTTAAAGTTTATTCCTAAATTTGCAACACCAATTATGTCTTTTTGAATAGTGCCCTAGAGTTGGCCCTCCCTTTAGTGAAAAGGGAAGAAAGGTTGTCCCAGATTATAAGGGTCCACTACCTGCGAGACACTCGTCCAGGCTAGAGGGCAAAAAAATTTCCTCGCTTCTCTCCTGCACACGGTAGCCACAAAAATCAGGGGCTCCCGCAGCCTAAGGGTTTAAGTATAAATTCATTATTATCCATATTGGACGGTTCTAACCTTTATTTTATTTATTTCAGTGAAATGCCTTTTAACATCTCTTAGGTCAATGAACATGGTTGAAATTCAAACATGGCGGGTGAACTTTTTGAAGAAATTGCAATGAGAAAAATTCGGCCGGGACTGGGAATCGAACCACGGACCTTTGGTTTGCCGGACCAATGCGCAGACCACTATGCTATCCAGGCTTCCTAATTCCCATGGCAATTCTGTTACCCGATGTCACCTTGTTAGCTTAATATAGGTACATATATTATGCCTGACATGGAGCAGATGATCTTCTGTGTAAATGATCATGCAAGTCGCACAACTCCTTGGTGTAAGCATAAATCAATATTACTGGTATTGTAATACATCGCTCACACCAGAGTTACGAGTCCTCTGGTTAAGAAATGACATAGAAAAATATGTTATGAAGCTTCATAGGCTTCGTCCAAACTGCGTGAAAATTTTACCAAGATGCTTGATTGCCTAACCTCTTACTCATTGAAAAAAACGAAAAGTTAGTTGTTTGCATGTAGATTTCCACGGGGCATGGATGGAGGTTGATTCTTCTAATTTTTACCCCAAAATAAAACACCTGCATTACTAGCTGGAATCCTGTCCAGAGAATGCAGCAATCCAGATTAGTGAGGATCTATTGTTCTGAAGTAGCATACCACAACATTTGAATATAGGTAGGAAACTATCTCATATTCTCTACTAGTAATAAAGTTTAAAACAACTTGCAGGAAAACAAATGGGAGTAGTTAACACCACTGTTCATCTGAATGACTTTAAATCAAGTTACAAAGCAGTGAGAGTAACATTAATATGATGATTCAGTCATAATCAGAACGCAATCAAATGTTAAAAGTAAAGAATACCTTCAATATTTGCAGCTGCTAGGCTAGGAGGTACTGAGTCTCCAAATTGTCCTTGTGGTGATTGTTGTAGACATGGCCTTTTAGCAGGTGGAGGCAAATGCTGAGAGGATGCTGTGTTCACTGCTGCTACAGATGTTCCAGCCATGAGTCCACTAGGAGGCACTGATACCCCAAAGTTTCCCACTGTGGCTCCTGCATCAGGAGTGATTCGATGACCACTTCCATCGTGCACACTTAGAGATATATCTACACCCTCCCTCCTCCTATGCCCAACTGCCAAACCATTTTCTCCATCATCTTCCTGACTTGATCCTCCTCTTACATGCTTCCGTTTTTCCTAAATGGAGATAATTATATTTTCATTAAGAAATGTTCATCCAATTAAATTTTACCATGCAGAAACACACAATAAAACCAGAACTTATCACTGGCCACATCCAAAAAAATAGATAACTCTGCTTTAAAATACAATAAACAATAATTTGCAAACATTACACAAATATTGAAATCCTTTCTATCAATGATTGGTAAATCATGTACTTTAATGTAGAATCTATTAAATACTTAGGCGTCACCATCACTGAAGACATGTCATGGGGGAAACACATCAGGGAAATAACTAGTGTAGCAAACCGTAGATTAGGATTCGTAAAAAAGGTTCTGGGCAAATGCGATGAGAGAGTACGAGAAAGAAGCTATTTTACTCTTGTCAGGCCTCATTCAGAATAAGTCACTAGTATATGGGATCCGTACGAGGAAGGTATGATAAAAGAATTAGAGTGTGAGCAAAGGAGATCTGCTAGATTTGCTAAATGCTGTTATGATAATTGTATAAGTGTTACGAATTTAATAGAAGAACTAAGATGGGAATTACTATCAGAACGCAGGTTAAAATTTAGGTTAATCCTTTTAAGTAAATTCAAAACCGATTTGTTCACAGATGACGTTAGATATATATTAAGAACCCCTGCATACTATGCTAGGTTTGATCAGATAAACAAGATTAGAGAGATAGATTGTCGTACTGATAGATTTAAAATGTCATTTTTCCTGCGTACCATAAGAGAGAACAATAGGCAGCATAGCAAAGGGATAGGTAGGTGAAATATAGTTAGAGTAGTCTGTAATGCATGATGCATGTAATAACAACCAATAATCCCTTTCTTATTATGTAGATACTAACCATCTAGCTGCATGTGACCCTGTTCTCTAGCATGTCTCCCTTAAATATCCTACTTGCATCGCAATAGTGCATGCTTGGTGATCTTCACCCCCTGCCACACACCCTCGTGGTGGCTCGCAGGGTATTACGTAGATGTAGATGTACTCTCATGAGTAAGCCTCTAAAAGTAATTCTACAAAATTAATAAGAATACAAAATACAACTAAAAACTTAACAAAAATAATTTAATTGAATCAAACTTGAACGATCATTCCAGCTGAAAACAGATTTTTCAAAAATGCTTTCCTGCCTTATGTGCCTCTCAAAGCAATGAGTCAAATGCAGAAACAAGGAAAACTTTCTGCCCACCAACGTTGAGGCAACAACTAGTACAATAGTTACCTTACAGAAAGGGATATGTAATTTATTGATGGAGCAAATTATTTTGAAAAAGAAAATAGCCAAGCATCACTAATTTATTGCGAATGGGGAAATAGGTAAAAGGCATTCCTACATAAACATGCCCATGAGCATGAGAAGAGCATAAGAATACCTCATTTCCCTTGAACAATTACACGGTGGTGCAAGGCTGTTTTAATTTTTCAGGTAATTGCACCCCTCCTCTTTACTTGATTCTCCTATTTACTTGATTCTCCTATTTTTCCAAATTCACAAGCTTATACAGTTATCACCCATTACATTTTATTCCATGATGATGTATCTTTGCAAACACCTACCTTGTTTTTTTCAAGAATACTATATATGCTTGAGAAAAGTTTAATTTTTGAGCCCAAATTTTTGGAAAAAAAATTGGGGGGATTAGACTACGAAAAGTCGAACATTTTACGGCTTAAATCTCAGCAAAACAAAATGTGATAATCTTTCCAGATCACAGGGCTTCAAACAGTGCAATATACTGATCTCTAAATTTGCCAAAATCACTCACTAAATGAACAATCCATTTCTTTGTTCTACAAGCACACAGGGTTCATTACATCATCTTCAGTTGACACTCATAACTTTCACTTAATTTTCATGAGAATTGTGGGCCTGCAATTATACATTTTGCGATTAAATGTGGCTGACAGTTGGTGGCAATCTATAAAATCTAAAATCAAAGTAAAACAAACTGAGGTTCAGGTATCCTAATAAGCTCACGTCTTCATGTTATTGTTGTGTTGATAGCCATTCATGCAGCTGTGCATATATTTAGTAGTAAATAGGCTCATCCAAATTTATAAATGAAACCTCCAGTGCAAGTTTATGTATATAAGAAAATCTGAATTTAACCCTCTTAATGAGGCAGGCCAATATATCGGCTTCAGCATCTCGGGTGAAAAGTGCGGCAGGCTGATATATCTGCTCATAGGCAAAAAACTGTTTAACTTTAGCACATAAATATAATTACAATTATCTTTTTAATGATGTATAAGTCTTTTTTGATTATCACCTAATTCAATGAATACACAATAAGAAAAACCACATACGGATATTTTAAACAATAACTTTATAATATATGTTTTCCTAGAGTGATACATTTCATTAAGTTACCCTCCGCATTTCTCCCTAGAACCGCTGGCAGGGGTCAGCAGTAAGAGGGTTAATTGTTCATCTTTTGTTAAAGGTAGGTAGGAAAGTTGTAACCCAGAGTTAGGAATCAAACTGAATTTCATAGTTATTTTTAGGAAACTACGAATGCAGGCATTTTTGCTTTAAAACGATACGAATAAAGAATGAATTACCTATAATACAAATGCCTCTATTTTGCAGGTGTAAGCTTAAATTTTGACTACCAGAGCATATACACATAATTTTTAAATTACAATGGAATGTCTAATAATAAGTTTCCCTACTTTATGCAGAGGGCAAAAAAATTTATTTATACAGTTAAAAATTATTTACAATGACAACATAATGATGCTGTACACGCACTTTGAATCTTAGTTTCGAGTTATTAGGATGAAAAATATATATCATTATGTTCATAGGTTACTCTAGGGTTTCCCTGTTCTTGAGTAGAGAAAACTGGTCCAACTGTACACAAGTCATAGGATTAAGTACAATTTTTTTGGCAGAATCAGAGGTCCGCAACTGTATCTGCGATAATCTTGTGCAGCCCAGGACTGTACATGAGGTCAGCTTTAATACAAGTATATGTGGTAAGTCAATTAGAGTTAAGTCCAAATCTTCCGATAGAACAAAAATTGACTAAAATCTGCAACTGTATCTGCAAGTGAAGGTCCAGGCAAAAATATTGCTGAATCTCCTTTTTTTGGGTTGGTGTAAGAAAATTGTACTGTACAATTGGCATTGTGGAATGAATTATTACCAGAGCACAGAAGAACCAAGTGTATCTGGTAGTGTTAGGTCAAAATACATAAGTTATAACTATAAACTAACACATTTATATGGAAATAATCTCTATGGCTCATAAGGAATTCAGATATATATAGTTTTAGGTAGCCAATACATCAAAATATTGCTCCAGAAAAAGGTAACCTTTTGACTACCCATTAAAAGTAGGTTTCCATTGGCTAAAAAAAGGAAGAAATTTCTGAACTTATACTCTAGCACACAGGGTTAGTCCTAGAAATTATCACACCTATACATGATGGAAAATGCAAAGCTATCTTTCACAATTAGAAATAACAATTTTTCCTTAGTGATTACATGTGACAATTTTGTCAAAAACCAAACGAGAGTCGACAAATATTTAAAAAATTAATATTTACTTACAAGAATGATGATGGATTGTTTTTATATGATTGCAAGGTCTACTGCAACAAGGTAAAAAACTAAGCACAGTGCTTACACAGGAAGAAAATATTTCATTTTCATTTAATGACTAAGCATCAAATATTTATATGTAATGAAAATACTGACCTATATGACTCTTGATTCTCACTTTGCTGCACCAGCACATCCAGTCTATCATCAAGTAATCACTTTCTAAGAAAAATTAAGCTAAATGATGATTTTTTCACTGGAACAAACAGTGTTTACTTAATAAAGGCAAAATTGTTAGTCCACTTTTCACCAGGAATAATTGTCCTTAGGTCAATTAAAGGGGAACAGACAGATAAAAATCCTTGGCATATGGGGATACAGTATTCATAATTGTGGACATCGAGGTAACTATTCATGGATCAAACAAACATCCAGTACCTCCAAAAAAACTGAAGCATAATGAAATCAATTATAATTTATATAACAGTCCAACTGAAGAAATAACCAAGAGAAGTCAAATGTAATTAAACTATTGACCATGTGTCTTGAATTGTAATTTGTTTTTAAGAAGGAGCTGAGGAAACATCTCTTACTCACCGACCCAAAATGAGAGTTTAATGCATACCCAATTTTACTTTAATGCTACTGTGGAACATCAGTGAAATACAACTAAAGCCTTACATCTTTAACTAAAGATACGGATCTACCATTGTACTTTCTGTTGTTAAGTGATGTTATGGTGGATTTGAGAGAGCAATTTCTCATATGAACACTTGTGCCTCAATGATCTGCAATCCTTTGGTTGCATGCTATATGGGAGGCTAGAGTTACTATGTTACATACGCTTGTGAATTGTTATCTGGTGTGCACATGTGACTCATTTATGGCAGCTTCCGTTACATTGTATAAAAACCATTGACTCAATACAAGTAAATTAGAAAGAATAGTTTTTCTTGTCATTTCTCCTACTGATCCATAACAACACTTTCTAGCACATACAAGGGTAGGAATAAATTAAATAACTTCCTGCAGGATGAACATCTTTAGCAGAAAAATGGTACAATCAGTAGTGTAATGAGCAACTGACCCAAAATGCCTGGATCAAATAGAATGGAGGTGTCTTGGAATATCAAGTATAAACCAAGTTGCATAATTTATGATGGCAATGTATGACAATAGTAAGGCAAGTGTAAGAGTTAACGGGGCTCTGAGTAATTGGTTTGTAAAAAAACGGGGTGTAAAGCAAGGATGCGTAATGTCTCCACGGCTGTTTAATGTATTTATGGATAAATGTGTTAGAGACGCATGTAGTGAAAATGATGGTGTTTTGATTGGAAATGTAAACTTGCGAGTTCTTCTATATGCAGATGATGCTGTTTTGATCTCAGACAGTCAACAGGGATTATAGAAGCTCCTAGATAAGTTTTGTGAATCAACGGAGAGAATGGAATTGAAGGTAAATGCAGGCAAGACTAAAGTAGTAGTTTTTGATAAGGAGAATGGGGAGAATAACTGTATAATGAGGGCGAATAGTGAAGTAATTGAATAGGTGGATGATTTTGTGTACTTAGGTAAGATGTATGCGAAAGATGTAAGAATCGATGAGGAGATAAAGAGACGTGCGAATGCTGGAAGGAAAGTGGTAGGTAGCATGTGGAGCATATCAAGGAATGAGTGCTTGTCTAAGGAAGCGAAAATTGCCGTGTACAAAAGTGTGCTTCTTCCCACTTAGCTATATGGTAGTGAAACATGGGTATGTCAGGATAGACATAACACCGTTGGTATGAGTTATATGAGGAGTATTTGCGTCAAAAGTAGGATGGATAGGGTCAGGAATGAGTGGGTCATGAATGAATGTGGGTTAAATGCTCCAGTAATGGACGTGTATGAAAGGAGTGTGCTTCGTTGGTTTGGCCATGTTGAGAGAATGGATGAGAGTCGAATACCGAAACAGATATATGAGAGTAGAATGAATGGTGTGAGAGGTAGGGGTAGGCCGAGAAAGTTGTGGTTGAGCAAATTCTTAGGAGGAGGAATATTAGGAGTCTTAAAAACAGGAGGGCGTGTATGAAACAGTGTATAGGGGTAAATGAGGCAAAAGAAGTTTGCAAGGATCGGTCAGTATGGAGGAAATTATTGAAGCAGAGTTAGGTGTACAATTATGTATTAATAAGTGAAACATTTTGACTGTGCCTACCCCGAAGGGGAACGGCGTGATGGGTATGTATGCATGTATGTATGCATAATTTTTTTAAGTACCTATGTGCCTATCATATGTGATTAATTTCCTGGGAAACCAAGTGTGGCATACGAGAAGAAACGGGCTCTTCACCTACCCTCAGTTCTTAGAGGTTTATTCTCACAAATCCAACATAACATATGTCTGGAGCCTGAGGTTATCACAATAAACCACGACCATTTAAACTACAATGCTGGCGCTCGGCATGGAAAGCTACAAACCTATCAGTAATTACAGTATCAGCATCAACATCAGTAATTGAAATAAAGGATGAAATAAACCAGTGGAAAGGTCAAATGGTAGAAATACAGAGAAGTTCTTTTGAACTACTGGGAGAAAACAGTTGCATGAATTAGAAAAAGATGGACACATAACAGTTGAAAAATTTAGAAAGCTATGAACTAGATTTCTAAAGATCAAGTATTGAAATCATACATGAGTGGTGTACACCATTTTTCACCACTCTTCAGTCTATGGATTGGATCAATTTCAAAGGAAAAGATACTGGCACATGAAAGAACATACAAGAAAAAATATACTTTCACGCAGAAATAGTCACCAAGGTTTACTGTAAATGAAGAGGACTTATTTGATGAGTTTCTATGCGTGAAAAAAAATTGTGACAACACATTTGAAGATTGGAGTGAGCAGAGGGATCAAACCATCAGTAAAAAAGGAGTGAAATTTTTGCTCATTTTACAAAGCAGGGAATAAATTCTAGGAATATTAAATGCCTAGACAGTTTTTGTTTAGCGCTGCCAAGAACTGAAGCAGCTGCTGAGCCTGTATTCATATCAATTACTTAATGGAATCTGGGTATAGAGCAAATACAGAATTAAAATTAAGACAGTTAAAACTTTCATAATTTTTAAAGCATTTCAAGAATTTGTAATGTGAGTTCTATGATCAGATCTAAATGACAAAGAAATCTGTAAAAGGCCCATAAAACTGATAAATAATGTTCTTATTAAATATGTTGGTTATTAATAACCTTCTTTTAAACATAAATATGGCTAACCATAGTCAGTAGTTGAATTAATAATTTAAAATTCGACAAAAATATTAGACATAGTTACGGTTTTTTTACTTTTACAATATCCCATTTTTATGATGTCCCAGGTCTTTTAATTATAAATTTCAGAACGTTTCAGTTTTCCAGTAAAACAGTAAGGGAATCCTATACTTATACAGTACACAATGTGCATGTACTCGAGATGACAGTATATATAATACCTTTAGAGCATATAAGTTTATATAACACGACAATTAGCCCTCCAGCGTGGAGTCTACCGGCAAATACAACCTCAGAACGCTAGAGAGAGAGCAATATTTATTTTCACTCTGGTGTATAAAACATTAATCTTGAATTTTTATGCCCCTACGGTGAGGGATATTATAGGTCATACCTCTTAGACAGAGTACTTTAGATGAAGAAATGAAGTAAGCTTCATCAGATTGACTTATGATAAGAACAAGTGGATTTGTTACCACTCATTCAACAGTAGACCAGGCCATCATTCACAAAATTTCACCCATTTTTCCTAGCTGGGTTTCAATTAATGGAATGTATTTATTCTTCTTCTTATAACATTACACTTAAATCAAATAAATGAAGAAAACACTTACTTTGTGATGACGCTTATGTCTCTTCTCGTGCTTGTCCCTCTCCCTCTTCTTCTTCTTCTTTTTCGTTCGGCGATGCCTCTCTTCACTCCCTCCCATTCCTCCCATTGCAGTTCCACTAGACACAGATCTCCTATTGCCTTCAGAGCTTACAATACCCAGCGGGCCGGAGGGAGGCACGGAAATCCTAGAATTTTCTTCCGATCCCTCTCGAACAGCAGCAATCCCCTCCTCAAATACCCTTCTCTGGCTTTCAGTTCTGCCAACAATTGTGTCCTTTTCTACTTCTTCTTCTTCTTCGACAAAAGAAGTGGTAGCAACACTATAATTGGAAACCGAGGGTCCTGGCGAATCGCTGTGCTCGGGAGTAGAAGAGCTGCCGACTTTGAGAATTAATTTCAGAGCCGGAGGTTTTTCCACAGATCCCAAATGTTTATCTGAAAATATGATGCAAGGTATATAGAAATATGCACAACTGTATGGATTAATAAACAAGACCGAAACAATACATTTCATTTTTTCATTATTAAAAGACACCCGGATTATTACGTACCACTAAAAGGGCAAAATGCAGAAGTAATATTAACATTCGTAAATCACCAAAATGATTTTCGCGGAACGCGAAGTTTCGCGAGCACATTTCCATTCACTATCCAACCATTAATCCCTCATAAAATAATCTCCAAATTAAGGTGTACGTATTCAATTCGAAAACCTCTTCGGTAGAATGAAGAAATTTAACCTACCTTCATATCTATCCCTCTTCTCAGACTTGTGTTTCTTGTGCTTTTTGCTACCCATTAAAAAAAATAACTGAAAACTTACAAAAATAAAGCTTTATGTGTTTTCAAATGAAGCTGATTATTGATTTATTTCTAATCAAGTAAACGCCGACGAATGACAATGGGACGCCATGCCAACTTCATTTTTTAATTGCTAGAGAGCTCTGCTAGCAAATCTTTTGCTTGCGCTTTGACATAGGCAAGTGTCTACTCCAAAGATTATGTACCAAAGATTATATACACAGGACTACTCCGGCTCACTCCGGCTACTCCGTGGTGGACCTCTGTAGACCATGTAGTCGGTAGTAGAAACCAGTAAACGAAGAATGTTCTTGAATTTAAATATTTTCGGTGGAAGTGATGAAGTGGTCTGTGCCGGGAAAAGAAATCTGCACTTGTCAGTGGCTTCGAGGCGATATGCAGTTGAGACGACCTTTTAAGATCAATGTTGATATTTATTTTATCAGGGAGGTAATGTCACCTACACAGAGTAGATACTCTGAGTTCCATACTACTGCATATCAGTGACACAGTAGATACTCTGTGTCACTGATATGCAGCCATTAAGCACCTAATCAGCTTTTCTTTGTTAATTCTTAAATTGTTCATATTTTGACTTATGCATGCCCCATGATGTTTCATTTCAATGTCTCGGGAGAATTGGTGAACCAAAACTGGATGTTGTTGGTATCATTCAATGTAACAAATATTGAAAGCATTGTAATAAGCTTTTTTTTCTCCTAGAGCGATGTCCTGCCGTTAGTTACACGATAGCTCAAGATGGTTCATCTCTACTTCGGTGTCTCCTTGAGGGCTTAATACTACCTTACCCTCTCTAAATTTAACCGCATTTGCACGTAAAAGCGCACTCTGCAAAAATCTTGGAACTGCTTGGCAACGCAGCGTTTCGGAGGCATATATCAGCGCATATGTTTAATAATCTTAGTCAGCGGCTGACGTTAGCCAACAAAACGAGTGCAAGGTATTTCATCTCGGGAACGGGAAGTAAAAGGTTCAAAAACGCTAAGGGCTCTTAAACCGAGAGGAGAAGCTAATCGGCGAATCTTCCAGGAGGGCAGGGAACTCACAGTTCACATGTGTCGGAAATATTGGGGTACGTACTTCCATCAACATCAAATTTACGTTTCTGTTGGTAGAGGTGCTCGGATATTAAACCAAAATGCTATTGAACACGTGAGTAAATTCACGGAATTTATCAATTCACTATTTCCATTCGCGCTCAACAGGGAAGAAGTGATGTATCTGCGGTATTATCTGTAAAGTTAAGCATTTCACCATAGTTGGAATTGATTAAAGATCTTGGTGTAATTTTTCACTACAGATAGTACTTAGGAAAATTTTTGCCGCTCAATTTTAGATGCATCTTATGTGTTTGAAAGCACATTCATAAATTGCTTAGAAAAAATTACCGTGGTGGAGCTAGAGTAGATATTATAATAGCCTAGAAGTGGGCGTGAAGGGCTGAAGACTTGCGATGAAATGGTATACGAGATCTCTTAGATACCGGTGAGATGAAAGAAGAGCAGATTGCGCTGGTGAAAATCTCACTGTGAGTTACTTTCCGATGTTATTACGTATATCTGTCAAAATTATTTCCTCATGGTTGGCTACAAATAACAATATAATGCCTGAGAATCCTCATATCTGCTTAACTTCGGCCTAAGTCTATTACTAATGAGAAATAAACCGAGTAGTAGGAACACACGAAATGCTGATGACCTGAGGTCTTTCAGTTTGTGTGAGCGTGTCTTTAATAGTTGCAGTATTGGTGGTAATATATTATTAAAGTACTCTGTTGACCGCTCCGATGATATCGACACTGTTGAAGCACTCCATCCAGTTTTCATTTAAATTGCATTCAGTATGTTAGCTCATTTGTTTTCATCCTCACGTCTTTGTCAGGGCGCTAGCTGTTTCCACAAATTTAACGCAAGCCCTGAACTTTTAAGTTATGGCTGAGTTGATAAGTTAAGAAAATGTATTGTACGCAACCATGGGCGCAGCCAGGGGGCATGACTGGGGGGAGGGGTCGAGACATTTCATTCCATATCTCCTATACTGAGCCAGACAGGATGATGTCTTTACCCATCCTCCCCCAACCCACCCCCCTCTCAACGTAAATCCTGACGACGTCCATGCACCCATCTCAATTTGTGCATAACCTGCTCATATTAATCGCTTGAAGTTCAACCAATGAAAACTGTTCCTATGCACATTGCTTGCATGGGACTACTAATACATTATTATTGGTAGTAGTACAATATTATGATATTAGTTCTACCATGCTTTCCTGGAAGTAATTGGCTGCTGAGCTATTACAGTAAGGCTAAAATGGGTGAAATGTATTGATGATGTGTTGCATAGATAAAGCTAATCCAGAGCCATATGGCTCTCATATGTTAGAGATAAGGTTGACGATGGATAGGGTTCAAGTTGATGAGATTATGACCGTGGGAAATAGATGCCTTATGATGACATATCATTCGTGATTAACTTTAAATGTGATGAAATAATGGAGGAAGCAGATAACCAGTGTCTGCTTACCCTTCCATTTTTGCTACCGTAAAATTCCTTTAAAATTCTGAATCTGAGTTATGTCTCAGGCTGTATGCATGTTTGAAAGTGGTATGGAAACTTTCCAATTTATTAAAGCTATTATTATTCATTCAAGATGCCAACAGAAATGGGCATATGATATGTCACAATAATCATTTCACCGAATTACTCTCTTATAATCAATGCATTATACTAGATCAGTACTGTACACTTTGTCCCAGTTGGGGCAATGAACAGTTTTTTCCTTCCCTTCAATCCAGTATCTTTAAAGTTAAATTAATTCCATTGATTTCATCTTTCAGGGTTATGTATTTTGCAGTTTTATTCCAATATCGATATACCCATGTTAAGACTTTCAATTAAATCTATGTATTCACTGCAGCTTGTGCTGTAGTTATAACTGTTTTTGCTTTTTTCTCCTCAGCATAGCATCTTATGTATCACTCCCCCTTCTCAAAATAGTCAAACATAGAATATGCATGTTTAAGAAGGCTCATGTTTAAGAATCAATTTCAATCTGTGGCATTCAATAAATTTAATAAATACCAAGTTATTACAGAAAGTAAACTACAATTGAACATATTTAACATCAAATACAGAACAAATTTTGGTGTAGCATGGTCCCAATTCCCTCCTTTGATCATGGGAATCCCTGCTGTAGCGTCATGTGAATGCTATCTACTTCTTTTATACTGTCATGTGATCATGAAATGAGAGTAAAAATTTATACATCTATCCACCAACATTAATTTGATCTTCAGTTTTTTTCTTCTGGCTCCACCGTATTTCCATGGCTTTGAATCTTCTTTGTCCAGCTGCTACTATTGTCCAAGGTTGACTGGTATATAATGGATTGCTTATCATTTTTTATAACAAAGTTTCACCGAGTTTGTATTGCTTGCTGTAAGATTTGTGTAATTGTATGTTTTCATTTAATTTGCTACTATGCTTACCATGCCTTAATTGCTTTGTCCATTACTGGTGATCCTACTTCCCGGTAAGCTGAGTTCTTACTTTACACCTTTGACTTTATTATCATATTGAAACATAGGCATTTTAGTTTCCTTTGCATTTATGTTTTATTTCTTCTCAGCTTTTCCCATGCAGTTCAGCAATCTTGCCAGGTTCTCCTTTGCTGCCGCCATTACTCTGTCATCAACAAAGTGTATCATATCGTTGTCCCTTGATCACATTTTCTGTTGTGCCTTTCTGTTCTTAACCATATTTATTGGAAATTATTTCTTTTTTAATGTCAGTATAAACTAGTAAAGAAATTATCTTTGGCCTTGCCGAAGCTTAAATACCCTACACCACTTTCAATTTTGTTTAAAACAATGTGGTTTTGGTCCGATCCAACCCATTTGAGAACTCTGCCATCTGTGGGATACTAGAGGCTTATGACCCAAATTTCAGCTCAATATCTCAATTTTTATGGTAGTTATCATGACAAGAGACAGACAAACAGACGGACATAGCTAGATTGACTCGTGAGGTGATGCTGATCATTTCTATATGTACCTACTTCTCCATACCTGCCACGCCTCCTTCAATGTGTTGCATTTCTGTTGTGACAAAATCAACATACCCTGACCACGTAGTGGTGTAGGGTATAAATGTGATGAGTACACAGCACATTTTTGTTACTCCTGTTGCTTTCATAAATTGAGAAATCTGCAATTCAGTACAATGCCATGCATCCTTGGCACTGGCTGTGTAAGCTTTGAATGCTAATTGCTGCTTACGAAAAAATAGTTTCAGCTCCTGAAATTTGCTGGTTCTGAAAAAATAGTTTCAGCTCCTGAAATTTGCTGCTTCCGAAAAAATAGTTTCAGCTCCTGAAATTTGCTGGGTTGAAAAGTTTAAAAATATATTGTACATATCCGCGGGCAGAGCCAGGGTGTGTAAGGGGGGAGCTGTCCCCCTGATTGACGCATTTCATTCCATATCTGCTTTACAGAATCAAATAGGATGATGTTCTAACTGTCCCACCCTATACACAATGCACAGCTACTGGTTAAGTTCCTGCCCTCCCTCCCCTATCTCTCTCTATTTTTTGCTTTTGCGCATGGCACTTTTATATTAACACCACCAACTTTTTTCTCGTAGTCTACATATTATTCTTCTGTTAAATAATTACTCTCCAATGCTCTTCCATATAAATATAAATCTTTTTCTAATCCGCATACCCAAATACTTTTCAGGCCAAAGAAGCCTGTGTTCATGGCCTGATTTTTCCATTTCTTCTTCTCTGTGAGAATTCTCCGAGTTCTTGTTCTCTTAAAACTGGTATTTGTCCTCATTAGGTACTCTTACCTCTGACTGTTCCAACCTTTATTGTTAAACTCTCATCATTGTTTTGACCCATGCTGGATGGTTAATTGTTTTTATTCTTCACATTTCTTTGATCTTTTGTTTTTATGAATGGGGATTGATTTGTTCTTTCTGATGAAGTTGGCATTTATCCAGTTACATATATGTCTCCCAGTAATTTGTACTCAGTCTTTACTCCTGAGTAATATTAAAGTGGCTTCAAGGAAGTTTATGTATTCCTAGGGTCATTACATACCTTTAAGTTCTTAGTTACAGTTATGGAATCTGGTCTCATTTCAGGGTATCCTTTCATCCTCATTGGCAGTATCTTCATCTTTCAGAACCTTAACATTCAATTGGATACCACTGTAAAGTTTCTTGAGATACTCGCTTAAACTCTATTGTTATTTTCTTTGACTATAAATGACGTTATCTTTACCAAAATAACTATAAAAAGTGACTTCATATGGGTATATAGGTAGTTATTACTCTTTTGGCCTGAACTTTTAGTCTGAACTGTCGTTAGTAATATTTTGGCATTCCTAGATAATCGTATCTTCTTACATGGCAGTCACACGGCTTCCGTAAGGTCAGGTCCTGCGAAACACAGTTTGCACTCTTCCTTCATGATATCCTAAAATCAGGTAAATTGATTAAGCAAGTCGATGTGATATTTCTTGATTTCAAGAAGGCATTCGACGAGGTTCCTCACAAAAAACGGTTCGATATTTTGGTGACGAAATGTTTCTTGTCACGACGTTAAATTTTTTTAATTCTCTAGCTATCTTTTCCGTGGTTCCCGCAACATATGACAAGATGGCATTGGATGATGGCTTAGACTCCTTCGTCTCTCGTAAGGTCCTTTTCAGGGCCATAACTCTTGGATTGTCTTCACTTCGGGCGGTCTTGTGGAGCAACTTTCGCTGGAAGCCGTTCTCCTCAAAAGTCTTCAATAAGTGCTCCTTTTCATGAGCGATGGAGTCTGAGTCGGAGATCTGATGCGCTCGATGGAAAAGTGTTTAGATGACTCCAAATTTTTGATGTGGGTGGTGATGCGAGTTGGCGTGCAGGTATCGGTCGGTATTAGTCTTCTTGCGGTAAACCGTGTGTCCCAGGGTTCCATCTTCTTTCTTGGACACCAGTACTTCGAGAAAGGGTAGGCAGTCATTCTCTTCCACTTCCATCGTAAAATGAGTGGAAGGGTGCCGGTTGTTGAGGTACTGTATGGATGACTCCAACTCCTGTTTTCCATGGGGCCAAATCAAGAATGTATCTTCCACATATCTGACGTAGAGTTTTGGTTTTTTGTGGAATGAGGCAAGGGCCCTCTGCTCGAAGTTCTCCATGTAAATGTTTGCAATGACAGGAGACAATGGAGAACCCATGGCCATTCCTTCGTCTTGTTGGTAGAATTTTTCTTTCCACATGAAGTAGAGTGTCTTAAGCAAAATTCCACCAGCTTTGGGAAGTCCTCTGGAAGTTCATCGGCGGTGACACTCTTGATGGTGTCAATGGCTCCCTGGATGGGAATGCTAGTGAATAGCGATGTCACGTCGAAGCTAACTAATAGGTCATTCCTGGTGACTCTAGCGTCCTGTATTATTTTCACAAATTCCAAAGAATTCTTGACGGTGGTCGAAGTATTTCCCGAAAAAGGTAGTAGTTCTCGCGCGAGGTGTCTGGCCAGCTTGCGCGTTGGTGAGTCAATGGCGCGAACGATAGGTCGGAGAGGTATTCCTTCTTTGTGTATTTTTGGTAGTCCATACAATCTCGGTGGCTCGGGAGCAGGTTCAAGCACACGGCGTCTCTCTTCTTTCGGAATGGAGTGGTTGAGCAATCTTGCTTCCTTTTGTATTCTTGGAGGTGGGTCCGACTTCAACTATCTGTAGGTGTCTTCTTCCAGGAGGATGGAGGTTTTTCTAACGTAGTCTTCTCTGGTCATTATTACGGTGACATTGCCCTTGTCTGCAGGGATGACAAGGATCTTAACTTCGGCCTAAGTCTATTTCTAATGATAAATAAACCGAGTAGTAGGAACACACGAAATGCTGATGACCTTAGGTCTTTCAGTTTGTGTGAGCGTGTCTTTAATAGTTGCAGTATTGGTGGTAATACATTATTAAAGTACTTTGTTGACCGCTCCGATGATATCGACACCGTTGATGCACTCCATCCAGTTTTCATTTAAATTGCATTCAGTATGTTAGCTCATTAGTTTTCATCCTCACGTCTTTGTCAGGGCGCTAGTAGCTGTTTCCACAAATTTATCGCAAGCCCTGAACATATAAGTTATGGCTGAGTTGATAAGTTAAGAAAATGTATTGTACGCAACCATTGGGACAGCCAGGGGGCATGACTGGCGGGGGGGGGGGGGGGAATCGAGACATTTCATTTCATATCTCCTACACTGGATTTTCATTTCATATCTCCTCTGCTGTAGTTATAACTGTTTTTGCTTCCCAAACCTGCTCCCCATCCCCCCCAGATCCCTCCAGTAGACCTGTCCCCCGACCAGTAAGCTCAAACTACAACCACCCCAAACACAAAATGCTGCCGACGCGCATCTGCAGCGCTTAGCGCCTTGGGCACTCGCATTCAGCTACGGACGTGGGCGGATAGCCACACCGTTAAGGAACCAAGAAAGAATTTCGAATGATGAGTCATGTAAAGAATAGCAAGAATTGGTAAGTATAAGCGAAAAAAAATTTGACCCCCAATAGGACAATCCACCAAGCAGCCGCTAACTTGTGATCTTTCCGCTATCAAACGAGCGCGTTACCCACTATGCTCGGCGGCCGTTTTCGAATGAGGAAAATCGAGCTATCTTCCCTTGGTAGCTGGAGCTCATTGGTCGGAGATGACGTCAAATTCACGTGACTGCTGACACCATTTGTTGTAGATGCATAGAGAAGAAACTAAGTAAATGAAAACGCAGTCTTGTTATCCTCACTATATGTAAGATGGAGGTTGTGATAATATGGGCATGAATGGCAAATAGAAGTGAAAAAACCTTCTAATGGATCTGCTTTCTCATTAGTACGAATGTTTTTGTGATATTAATTAATTTTTTGGGAAAAATTGGTGACCTCGCTATACGCTAGAGGATTGTCGACTGTGGATATACTGCTGAAGTATTTGGTGACCAATAGTCCTGTGAATAACATATACATTGTAGATATTCCTTACTTGTTTATTTTATTGAACCCACATTCTGTTTTCCTTCTACTGGGTGCCCTCGAAAGAATTATGGTTCGATGAATGGTACTCTCGGGTAGCCTTAAATTTCATCAGCAGTATCTGTTTCAACTAAAGAATATCATGATTGTTAATAACGCAGAGCATCGGAGAGGTTTTACTGCATTCGCCAAAGAAGGGGGGATTATCCTTTAGTGAAAATATAATTTATTCTCAACTGAATAGGCCTATGGACAAATTTTTATTAAGCTTAGAATCCGTAATAACGATGTATTTATTTCTACGTACATCTGGAAAAATACCAAAAATTATGGGAGCATTTCTGCTCAGCTATAGCATGCTCACTTTAAAACGAATTACCATTGGCTGACTGAAATGTGACGTCAGCCAGTACAATCGCCCGGAAAGAATATGAGACACGGCAAGCAGAGCACATTGCAGTGGTATAGAAAATACGTAGTATTGTGGTAATAATAATGCTCTCATTTCTCTAACTTAATATCTACATTTCTGCTAGTCATCATGGCATATTCACTACGAACATAAATACATAACAATCAAAGATAATGAATCCCTCAAATTCTGATCAAGGGTGTGGAGCAATTGACTAGGGCACAAGCAATATTCACTACATCATCACAGCAGCTCTTCAGCTTATGAGCAACTGTGGATCTAAGAAACGAAACGATGTTAACCTTCGTATGCACCTTTTCTAATGTATTCGGAGGCTGGCAATTTATTCTCCATTAACGGTCTGTGATTTAGGGTCCCTGTACAATTTTTGTTTTGCGCTAGAAGTGGTTTTAATAAATTGGAAAATTTTACCATTATCGATTGCCGATAAAATAATCCAATTACTTTCTTCTTATTGGAGAAATTACGCATTAAAGTGTGCTCTTAGCTTCTGACCCATCCACTTTTTCTTGACGCATTTTCGTTCCCTGGCACTATGACGACTGCACATCCTTGCTAATGGGGCGTGTGTGGCGTCCTAGATGAGATAGCCGTTGATAGCTGAAATCCTTAGCCGTCGTGCGTGCGATTGCGTTTTCCAAGTGTTATTGCAATTATGAAGGTCAATGGACCCAAGATTTGTGAAAGCTGATTCAAGGAACCTCACTAAAGTAAAAATGGAGGCAATGTCTTCTTCTACTAATAAAAGTGATCTGTATAATCAATCTGAGAGTCGCTGCGTAAATATGAGATGGTGACTTCATAATTCAATGGTTTGCTGTGCATCGTCCAATAAATCAGAAACTGGAAAAAACTAGGGTATTGGATAGTAACTTCGCCTTTCACATAATGACAATAAAAATTCTCCATCTATGGGATTGAATTAAGCTACCCCTTGGAGCCATTGATTTCAAATTTTGGAAATTACAGTGGAAATATTTTATTCTCGGTATAAATTATCTCGTAACAACTCATTCAACATTTCCTTCCGCTTCCTTTTTAAGGTTCTTTCTCTCCCAAATCTTGGTAGCGCAACACTTTAAAGCAGATGAATTTTTATGGCACTGTATGCCTTTTGAGCCTTGTTCTATATTTTATGAGGCACAATTCCCATTAATTATCAAAATCTTCCTTAAAATAAACGTGTAAACGACAATAAAGTTACATTTTTCATTAAAAACTAATACGTATTATTCAATAACAACTAAAGTGAAATAATGCTAGCCTTGATGGATACAAGATGGTGAACGTAAGGCAGACAATACATACTATTCTTCAATGAAACATTAACAAATATGCAGTTATCGACTTTTCAAGCGCGATGAAATAACTGAAATTAATATCTCGGAAAAGTTTAAACAACTGCTTCAAATTGTTAATAAAGGGAATTCAGCACGTTGACTTGCATCGAAGTGATCTTCACAGATGTGTACTGTAGATTTTGCGGACAGGACGTCTTTTCTTCGACACTTCATCACGTCGGCCTTCTCTCACCATGTTAGGGAATTGTAAAAAACTGCTTATCCAGGGCATTGCTGGTAGTGTTAGTCCACTTGGGTACATTGCAATGTTTAAAATTATTGTTAAACATTCTGAAATTAACTTCTTAGCCCTCAATTGATGGTTATCAATCAAGAAAACCGGCTGACTATTAAGCTTCGCCTTCACGGGCACTACAAGTAGTGTCGTGTTACCGGACACTAGCGTGTCAACGGAGGCGCTCTCGCGGTGTCCGACACTCTCTTTCGAGCGTCGGCAGGGCAGCTCTCGCGAGAGCTGACAATGAGTTGCCCGTTTCAACGGGAGCTCTCAGACACAGCTCTCCCGAGAGCTGAAGTGGAATGTACGGCACCCTCTGGCAATCCAAATGCCCTCCCGTACGGCGACTGCCATAGTGGCTTTAATTTGAGTACAAAGAAGTAAGGGGAAATAGCTAAGGAAACAAAGATCCACAAGTGAGTAGCTATTAAAAAATAGTGACTTCGGTGCCTATGAAACCTTGATTTTCGAGTGCAGTTAACTTGCTCGACAGTTTCCCAAATAAAAATGAAATATGTCATTTTATAACCCCATTATTCTGGGTGCAATCCTTAAAGATAAATTAGATCCCCTCCTTCAATCCGGTATTGAGTGAAGTGCAACTCTTGTGAAAAGTGCTACATTGGTCAGACTGGTAGGAGTTTCTGCACAATAGTAAAGAACGAGAGATTCTGGAAAACCGATTACGAAACGTCACTGCTAGCAAGACACCTGCTACTAACTTCTCATTCTTGTCAATCAAGTCCCGAGACTTTCCGCCTGGGAAGCAAGGGCATGAATAAGAATATGTATATTCATGGGCATAATAATGGACTTTTTCGCACAATTTGAAATCGTACACTCTCTTCAATACATGAACAACTGTTTGTGAACCACTTTCCTCTCGTCAATAGCCCCTTCCCTAGAGCTAACGGTCTCATTCATACTTAACCTTCTCCAGTCGAATCCACCCTCCGCGCGCTTCCTTTCCACCCTTAATCTTTTGTTCCTTAATGATTTACCCTCCGTCGGTAATCCCTTCTAAGAATCCATCTAGCATCCTCCCTCCCCTTCCTTTCTTTGATCTCAATCCCTTTCCCTCTGAACCGTCTCTCCGATGCTGACCCTTCAGCGGATTTCCCAATTTTTCTCCCTTTCCTACCTCCTTATACAGGCTACCTCCCACCTTGCCCTTGCTAATGGCCTCACTTATTTTTCGTCCATTATTTCCTATCTCTCTTGGTATCCCACGCTCCCTTGTTCTCTCCTTATTTCCGATATTTTTGGTTTTCCCCTCCTAACCTTCCACATCTCTATCCCCCTACCTTATTTCATATACCCACCCCTCCTATCAACCATATATATATGTGATGTATCCTTTTTCTCAATGTCTAGAACCTCTTGGTGACTCTGTGAGATGAAACGCATCCTATCACTGTTAAAACTTGTGGAAAATTGCGATAGTTGTTTTCATTATATCTTGGCTATAGTCAGTTTCACAATGGTGGCGGCGGGGTAAAGTCCTCGCCTGCTAACCCGAGGGTCGCGGGTTCGAGTCCCGCCTGGGTAGAATATTATCTGCCCGAGACATGGGTGTCCGTGTCTCGTCCGTTGTTACTGTTCTTCACCCGACGTAAAATGGCCTAGTATGCTGTATTCGGGGCAGTGAAAATAAATAAATAAAATAAAATGCGGATGAACTTGCGTCTCCTCCAAGTATGGAAATAAGGGAAAATGGTGGTAGAAATAAGTTGTGGATCTAGGTAGAAACTCTATCATTAATCGATGGTGTGGAAAGGTTCCCAATATTGTGGGATTTGACACATAGGGAATATAAAAATCGTGTGAAAAAGAGTACAAGGTTCAAAACTATTGCCAGCAATTTATGAACGTCGGCGCAGGAGATTAATCGAAAATGGCACAATCTCCGGACCCAATTCAACAATGAGTTCCGAAAAATATCAAAGAAAAAGTCCGGATCTGGAACAGGAGAAGGTAGCTTGTGGGAATTTTTTGACGGGCTGAATTTCGTCGCTGGATCCTCGACGGCCTGCGTAGAAATATCGACAAGGTGGAAAGTGAAGAAAATTTTCCTACAAAATCTTATTTTAGTCATTTTTTCTTGATTTCCCTTTCTTGTCTCTTCCGTGAAATTTTAGCAATAGCAGAAAGGAAGTTATATCGCGTCCATGGAAATTTATTGCAAAGGGTTTCATTAATCCTGAGGTGAACTTAACTCATGAAATCAAAAATTATACATAATTGAGAGAAAAAACATATACTGAAGAAAATCAACCCATATAGTTTGGCGAGATAGTTCACTGACGTTTTCGTTTATCTACATTAAGGTGAAATACGAGGCGTGTTTTAAAAGTAAGTACCGTTTTAAAATTCGGCCCCTGCAGTGCTGCGGTCGACATTTGGTGCATGCGTGCTGTACACCTACATCTGTCAGGACGCCACATACGCCATTACTGAAACATTCGACCGTGTTTACGTTTGTTTGTGACTATTTAAAATACCTCCGCCGATTGAGAAACCCGCCGACTGTGAAATACGCCTTGTGATTCATTTTCTCTGTGCAAAAGGCACGAAAGCGGCTGAGATTCATCGTAAGGTCAGTGAAGATTATGGAAAAAACATTATGGGCAATGGAATCGTACAGAAATGGGTTAGAGATTTTAGATAATCCAAAACAAAATGTGTAGCATGATGAGTAAGGGGATCGTTTTGCTCCCTAACAATGCCCGTTCACACACCGCTTATCAAACTCAAGATCTCATCGGATCATTTGTCTGGGAACAACTTGATCACTCTTCGTACAGTCCCGAACTAGCGTCCAGTGATTATCAACTGCTTTTGCATTGGAAGACGCATCTGGGTGGTCAGCGCCACCACGACGATGTTGTCAAAACGGCCGTTTTACAGTGGTAGTCAAATCAGGCGGCAGACTTCGGTGAGGATGGGACTCAAAAACTGGTTCTACGATGCGATAAGTGCCTTAATATTAGTGGAAATTATGTAGAAAAGTACATTAAGGTATAGGTGTTCATGCAAAAATAAAGTTGTTACGAAAAGTGTACTTGCTTTTTTATAATTTAAAGCTGTACTTACTTAAAAAACAACCCTCGTATACTGAGAAAAGATACATCCCGCGATTACACCTGAATCATATGTGTCGATATTAAAAAAGAGGATCGAGTGTTACTGGCTGTTTTTAAGATGATTAGTAGAATTTCCTGCGGCAAGAAACCGAAGTGTGACGGCCAATCTCACTTCAGGTTAAATCGTTGTCTGCATATTCGTATCAGCCTTTGCTATTGCTCGCGATACCTTGTCAAAAAGATGGTTGAAGCCTTCTTCACTCTTCCGAAGAGTTTTTATACGCCATTCCATCGTCAGCAGCCAACTCGCAAATCAAGGATGCGTACGCACAGATGTCAATTCTTTTTAATAGCCACTCACTTGAGGGTCTTCATTTCTTTTTAAGCTGTTTCCTCTTCCTTTATAGTGCTAAAATTGAAGCCACTACAGCAGCCGCCAAACGGAAGGGCATAGTAATATGATGTCTCCTTTCTCTAAAAATTCCGTGTTCATAGTTTTTGGTGGATTTTAACACACTTAAAAATTTATCTCCTTTCCCGCGAACTACAACCTTGACGTGGTGGAAGCACTTGCGCGCTCCAATGATCCCAAGAACTGGACAGACGCGAGCAAATAATATTGCTCCCGGTAGGGCCACCCATGCCAGATAGGTCGAAGGGTAGGAACCAGAAGAAAGCTAGTCCAGTAATGGTGTCACGTGAAAAACACTGTTGGGAAGTGGGGGAGGGAGTCCCTACCAACGCTACCAACTATTTACAACCCTGAGAAATGAATCTCACTCAAAGAGAAATGAATCCTGGCAACTACGGGACGCCGCCCACTGGGACGGGTGTCGGGCCCGGCGCGTCACCCCCGAGCTCGTCATCTCACGAAATCCTTGCACAACAGGGTCATCACAGGATGCATGGACATCGGAAGAAAACAAGAAAAAGAACAGGAGGAAAGTTCCGTACAAATAGGGACTAGGAATGTTAGGACAAAGATGAGGGCTTGGAAACTGGAAAATACTAAACGGGAAATGGATAGAGGGAACATAGATGCCTTGGGGCTGTGCGAGGTGAAATGGAAGGACAGTGGGGACTACTGGAGTGATAGTTACAGGGTAATCTATAGTGGTGGGGTTGAGAATCAACGTAGGGTAGCCATAGTATTGAACTCAAAATTGGGGATTAGGTTAGTTAATATTGAACAGGTGAGCGACAGGATACTAGTGGTAGAAATACAAGCGTTCCCGACAAATTTCGTACTGGTCCAGGTGTTCATGCCCACAATCAAACATAGGGAGGGAGAGGTGGATTGGGTGTATGAACAGATAGAGGAGATAGGGAAATCACGGGCAAGAAAAATCTAATGGTAATGGTCCTCTGGAGCGCAGTAGTGAGGGAAGGGAGAGATGGGTATGAAGTGGGAGCGTATAGATTAGGAACGAGAAATGACCGCGGCGAGAAGGCAGTTGAATTTTGGAGGAGAAATAAATTAGTAGTAACATACACATGGTATCATATTGGACGCAGGCTCACATAGACCATGCTGGGACACACAATAAGATATCAGATTGATTATATTACGTCATGGTTAGCCGAAGATACAGAAACAATGTAAAAAAACTCGTGAAGCTAACAAGAGGCTGATGCGGACTCGGATCATATTTTAACACTTTTCTGGTAATAAAATCTTAAATCATTATACACGATGTCGAACACTGTGATATCCATATTTTTAGAGTTAGTCTTGAGGGTTTGGCTACAATGATTTATGACCAAATCCTCAAAAACTAACTCTAAAAAATAGAAATAAAATCTTAAGCAAACTATTGCGCTTATATAGGGGTACTAATTAAAACTTAAGACAATGCTACAAAAAACCAAAAGAATGTGAGAGTTTTACGAGATTTTTTACGATAGCATGCTTAAAAAAGGAATAAATTGTAAAAATGAGAATCGCTTAGTTATTATATTTTAGTTAAGTAACTGAAGGCTTCATATTTCGAATTAAGAAAGGGTATGGGAAATATAATATTGTGCTCGTAAAACTACACATCTGGATCCTGTATCTAACAAAATAGGCGGCCAACTTACGGCAAAGACACTATTATGATATTTTAGACCACACCTTACAGCTATATACAGCTCTCTCGAAAGCTTATGGCGTTCTGATGGGCGGCATTTGTGTTGTCCGCGTCATACAAATTCCATTTTTTGAAATGCAGTCATGCATGGCACAAATGCCATGTCTTCCCCTACGTCCTTTACCCTATCCCTTCCACCAAACTTTACCCCTCCACGACGTCGTCTTCTGCGCATCCGAACGTTATACCTAAGCACCAGGGTCTTTTGCGAGAGCTGTGTCAGTGAAATGTGCAAAAATTAAGCACATCTGAATTAACCAAGCATTTTAAATTAATATTTGTCTTTGAATAAATGGAACCCATTTACATCATTATTCATAACTCTTATTTAGAAATTATACTGGTAAAAAACTCAAATAATAATAATAAAATAAGGGTACGAAAGCGGACCACCAGCCTCGTGGCGTACCTGGTAACGGCTCTGCCGGCCAATGGACGTCTGCATATGGGGCTAACCACCCCACATGCAGTTTTACTGATTCCGAGAAAGTCGACCAGAAATTTCACCCGTTACCAGCCCCTCTCGCATGGGGGCCCCAGTGGAGTTGGGTGCGGCAATAATATCAGTAACACCAAGAAGGGAGCTCATATGGAGTGGACGGAATACCTAAGGGGCGACCTCCTCGCATGCTATGCTGCCAGCGAGCTCAATCGCGGTGGATATATGGCAAGAATGCACTCTTTGTGGAGTGCGATGCATCCTGAACATAATCACCTGTCGCAGCAGAATCTTCGCGACTATGCTAACCACCTGCGAAAAAAGGAAACTCCACAACAACCACGTGTTCAGAGAAATACACCACCGGCCAGACCACCCTCCCCGACACAAGCCGTCTCTCCACCGGCTGTTTTGACGGCCACTGCAGCGTCGGTACCCCCGACAAGTAGGGAGGAAGTAGATCAGGCCGACTCTGAACTCCGAACGCGGTTGATGACTGAAATCAACTATGATGTAGGACAGGCCAAGCAGAGAGATATCCATCGGAAGATCTCTCTGCGGACTAACGTCCTGACCAGGTTGAATCGCTTTAAAAACTTCGAATTCACTTAAAAACTACCGCCCTGTAACCTGCGTCGACGAAATCCTAACGGAGACGTCCGACCTCTGGACAGTCAACTGCGTGGTCTACGCTGCTGCCAAAATAATGGCCAACTCCCAAATGCCCACCTCTTAGGAGGACAAAGCGGCAAAACGGCTGGAGCAATTGGAGGCCAAGATCACGCTGGTGAGACGCCAGGCTTCGAGGATTAGGTGTGTGATGGAGTACATCACATCTGGGCGGGCTTTCACACCCAAAGTCCGGCGCATAGCACGCAGCCTCAGATTTCACCATCACACACTGAACAAGAACGTGCTGCTCACCGTGAAGCAGCACGCGGTTGATAGAGTTTGGGCACTCACCACGGCCCGGAAAAAGCTCCTGAAGAGGAGTAAGGCCGTGAGGGAGAACTCAACCTTTCTCCTTCACCCGTCCCGTCTCTTTCGACCACCTCAGTTTGTCGTCGAATCTCCGCCACCCGTCCAAGGGGGAGAACGTTTCTGGAAGGATACCTATGAAACGTCGAGGCCATTCAACGGAGGCACTCCGGCTATAGACCTCTTTAAAATGTTTTGTGACCGCCACCTACATGAAGTGGATGGACCTCTTTCAGTCACAGAGAGTGACGTGAAGGCCTTCACTGGCAAGAAGAATCTCTCGGCTCCAGAAATGGATGCCGTGAATAGTTTCAGGTGGAAGAAGTTCACTTCCACCCACCAACACCTCGCCAGAATTTTCACATCCTTTCTCTCGGGTAGAGAAGAAATTCCACCGTGGCTGACTGAGGGACGTACGGTTCTAATACCTAACAAAAGAGACTTGTTCTAAAAACTACCGCCCTGTAACCTGCGTCAACACTGTATATAAGGTATTGGGTAAACGGGGGGTTTTGAGGTGAAGGGACTCACATTTGACCATAATTGGTCCAATCGACCATCATTGGTTCGGTGGGGCCCCGATCCGATGAGGAACTCCGGCAGACCACAAAACGTTTACCCAAAAAAGGGAGCAAGCGGATACCCTATCCCAAAAACTTGGGCAACGGGCTTCGCTGGCTCTCAGCCGATGTGTGGGAAGTCTTCGCCAAAGCGAAACTGTCGGCGAATCGTCGAACGTTGCTGAGGAACCCAACAGCTACGAGGACTAGGGAGAGGCGGGGGCCCGTTGTCGTCCTTTTGGTGACAGGTGTTCCAGCTCTCGCCGCAGGATTACAACTTCCCCCTCGTATTGGAAGCTTTCGCCTATCTCCAAGGGATGGAAGAGGTGGGAAGGAAGGGATGTGAAGGTTAGCGAAAACAACAGCTCCTTCGAGGCCGACACCAATGAGGCGGATTGAGGTCAAAAGGACCTCAATTTGGCCTCCGCCCCCCGAAGTGCTCGTATTAGTTTGGTTACCCAAACAACTGAGACGAGTAGCCGTCGGTCTCGCTTTCGCAAAAAACCTACCGCACATCGTTGAGAACCGGAAGAGCCCGTTTCCCAAAGATTTGGGATTAGGTGTCTCCCTGGCTCCCTTTCCGGGTTGACGCCGTGCGGTCTGCCGGAGTACGTCCTCGAGTCGTGGACCACCGGACCCATGGAGGGTCAATTAGGACCAATACTGGTCAAAGCGTGGGCACAGCCCTTCTCTCAGTAGTCCTCGTCAACCCGTTCCTTTTTTTCCCTTTCCTTTGGATGACAATCCGCCTCATGGTGTCGGCCTCCTAGTGGCTGTATTTCGGTAACCCTTCCCATCCTTTTACCATTCCTCACGCTACTTACCCATCCCGGTGATAAGCAAGAGCTTCATGCCGGGAGGTAGGGTTTTTACCCCCGGGGTGATCCCGAAACACATGTATATATGGAGTTCACCTCCATCTTGAGCGACCTTATCCTCCACCACGTTCAGCCGGTTTGGGAGGAGGTGTACGAGCATAGGGGCTATAAGCGTGGAATCGCGGGATATAAGGACAACCTGCTCGTTGATAAATGCATATGCCAGGATGCCATCCAGCGTAAGAGCAATCTATCAATGGCCTGGGTGGACTACAAGAAGGACTTTGACACCACTTCACATGAGCTCATTATAGCCATGTGGAAGTTGATGAAAGTCCACCTAGAGGTTGTGTCCTGCATCCAACGCCTGATACCATTATGAAGAACGCGCTTTGTCTTGACCGCAGGCAAGCGGTCGGTTTCGACAGAGTTGGTAACATACCACCGTGGCGTTTTCCAAGGCGATCGCTTGAGCCCCTTGCTATTCTGCATTTCCCTCCTACCTCTTTCGCTAAGGCTGCGACAAGGGAAAGGATACATGTGCGGTGTGCCAGGTGATAGGAAGCATAAGGTCACCCATTTATTTTATATGGATTGACCTGAATCTCTACTCTTCCAATGCAGTGAGGCTATAGGGATGGAGTTGGATTGGAGGAGTGTGCATCCAATTACCTGGCGAGAAGAATATTTTCGGAGAACAAGGGAGACATGCACCTCGTTGACGGGAGCGTCATTCACCACCTCGAGGGCGATGACAGCTACGAATACTTCGGCGTCCCCCGAAGCCGAATGCAGGAGGTCGCAGCAGTGAAGGAAAGAGTCACCGCCGAGTACAGAAAGACTCTCAAGAAAATCTGTTGTTCTGAGCTGTCTGGCAAGAACAACGTTCTTGCTACGAACATGTTCGAGGTTCCCACACTGCTGTACTCCTTCGGATGCATGAAATGGAACGTCAACTAGTTGCAAAACCTTGATAGAGGAACGAGGAAGATGATGACCATCTACAGAAGTCTTAATCCGAAATCTTCCGTCGCCAGATTGTATCTCCCTCGCACTGTAGGTGGTAGAGGTTGTCGAGCCAGGAGTGTCTCCATAACAGAGCTGCCCCGAGCACAGCATGCCGAGTGCTCAAAAGCAGAGACCTAAGCTCAGTCTCGTAAGAGAACACGAAAGTGCCGGAGTAGGGGCGTTTCTCTTCCAGGCGGCCAAGAGGGCAGCGGACGAAACCGGTATGGACTTTGACCTGACATCAGACGGAAGCGACGACGGCAAGCCCATCTTGTCGTTGAAGGCAGACGTCCTGAAGCTCGAAATAAAAAAGGCCGAGAAGAAAACCTTGCTGAAGGCGCATACCGATAGGCCCAGGCATGGATGTTTCTATCGAAACATGCAGAAGCATGGGCTCTCGAAGGACCTGACGTTTGCCTTCCTCCGCTGGTCTAAAGTCAGAGACCGAGGGCCTCGTCCTCTCATGTCAGGATGGTGTCATAAACACACCCGTGTACCTCTGCATTATATTCAAGACGGAGGTTACGGACACGAGATGCAGGGCCTCCCGAATCCAGCTGGAGACTTTTGAGTCACCTTCTCTCCGGCTGTAGCTATTACGCCAAGTCAGCGTATATTGCTAGGCACAATGCGTTGTATTAATTATTCAATAGTTGAATTACTCCTTTTCCACCACCAGGCAGTTGGAGGCGACCGACCCCGATATCATTCTCCTAGACCACCTCTTATGCTCCATGTTGGTGATAGAGTTTCGGCTACGGCTGAAACGAACATGGATGCAAAGGAGGCGGAGAAACGGGCGAAATATCCAGACCTTCTTTTTGAACTTCGACAAATGTACCCAGGGCACTCTGTTAAACTGGTTGCCCTCATCATAGGTCTGCTCGGTGGAGCTAAGGGCTCGCTGCTGGAGAACATCAAGAGCATTCCATCCTGCGTGGCACAGGGGGAGTCACTTTCAGCTCGCATGCTCATTTTACTTGGGTCCCTCCGTCTACTCCGTACGCACGACCCAACTGCAGCGTAGTCACACATCTGATGGGCGTCGGACGTGGCTGCGGTAACTGCCCCACCCCTCTATAGACCTCGGCCATTATGACGGCAATAAAACCCGATGCTTGCCGAGGACACGGTGGGGAATGTTACTAAAGTAACGATAAAAATAATAAAATAATACAGATAAAATTAGTACTGGTGGTGGTGGTACTATTTTGACCCCCCTACCCTTGATGTCCTTTAAATAGTAGTAGTTTTTTTCTTTGCTCACTTGAAAAAGCAAATTTTTCTATAACTTCCCTGTAAGAATGGATTTTAAAATGTCATTTTCGGAAGAAAGGATAAGCATGTCGGAGAGCCAGACATCTCCAATGCTGCTTCTCTGCCTATTTTTTATACAATTTTAATATGCTCATAACCCTCTCTGCCTGGCAACTTGTTGCTGATAAATCCAGAAGTATCTAATATAACATTGTTACGTAAGGCAATCCATTAATATTTAATAATCACCTATAAGGCCCAATAAATCCTTTCTTGACCCATTGATACAGAAATCCTTGTTCGACTATCTTAGGATCTGTACTTGGACCATCAGGCTTGTCGTCACAAGAATCTTAGGTGTTATTTTCGTCATTATTTTGGCTCAGACACTCGTCACTCAAGCTCAGCACATCTGGTAAATCAATGCTCGGGTAGCTAACTTTGTACAGTTGACTAAATACATTGATTTCTTCGCAAAGTTCTTCCCCATCAATTCCATAATACTCACACAAGTCACTTACGAGAATCGGCCTTAAGGTACTATACATATTTTTAACAACATTGAGTAAACCTTCGTGGCAAAGTAAGTCGAATTTGTTTGACAATATTCAGCGAGCTTTCTGCAAACCGATCCCGCGGCTAAAGACTTAGGGAATCAAGGATTTGAAAATAGGTACATTTATGATCTTATTTTCGCTTATTTCAGTTCTGATCTTATTTAGAATGCGTGTACATATATATTGAACCTTTTCCTTTGTCCTCCTCGGAACGCGGGTGCGCTCATGAAGGGAAAGGGGTGGGGGCGGGGAGCGCTGGACGTCAATATTATTAAATATTTATGATAAACTAATATGATTTTACGATTAAAAAACTGAAAATAGAATTATTCTATTATATCTAGCTCTACTACTTGGTCTAACTGCAACCCATACGTAAAAATAAACTTACAAAAAAATAAGAAAATATTTTTGAATTGAATGTTTCATATGTAGAGAAAAAGTTACTTATCGAAGGCGAGGAGGGTACGAACGGCAGAGACAAAGCAAACGGTTGTCGACTAAAGGGAAGTGGGGGCAAAAAATCACCGTAAAAGGTAACGTGCAGTGTATGCACGATCCGTAACTCTAAGCCTTTTGACTGTACTGCGATGTGACCCGTTGGCAGATGTTGGGAGGAGGGGGCGGGAATAAGACTGGAGGGATGCTGAGTCAGGGCGAATCTGAATGCTTTTTCGCAGGATATTTAATATTTATAGTATATCCTCCCTCTTCCCGGGAAATCCCCTCGCCTTTTTTCAGGATATGAGTGATGAATGTTATCTACGTCTTTTTAAATTAAATTTTACAGATTAGAGTTATGCTACTGGGTTGCGTTCGGGGATCTTATGGTGGCCTCGACGACGGTGTGGTGCGGCAGACAAGGAATAGTATAGAGAGATGCGACCAAAATAAAAGAAGCTTTCGGCTGGCTGAATGATTCTCTATAACTGCACGATGTTTTACTATACTACACTTAACTCTTAACATTAATTTATCATTATAACCTTTAGATACGTTTATAAATCGCTGTAAACGGATAAAAATATTTACATTTAGTGAATTTCTTTATGCATTTTAAAAATCCCCCTACATTTTTTATTCCCCCCCTAAATTTTATATTCCCCCCTAAATTTTTTATTCCCCCCTAAATTGTTTTCCATGGCGCAACTTGCGCCGTACATACCCCCTGTGGGCGGCCCTGTTCCAAGCGACCAGCAAAAGGTGAAAAATTATTTCTGCTGCCAACCGGAGCAAGAAATGAAGACGAGGAAAATATGGCCTCATAAAATAAGCCGGCGAGACTGGACAATCGACAGGGTAAGGGGAAGTTCCCTTTATTTTGTGAATTGCATGCGTGTTATTTAGGTTCTAAAAATTAAATTTCTGAAGCACAAGGCTACCTGCCTAATGTTAGAGTGGTAAAAGGAACGATATCTTCGGGTCGTCATATTATTTGCGAGTTTCATAAGCATACACTGGTCATAAATAGTTGGCATTAGGATTATTAGTGAATGAAAAACATGACGTAACCTGGCCTTCGTGTCAGCAGTGATTCTTATTATCGCGTTAATTTTCAATACTCGTGTGAACAAAATTTCTTATTCCTCTTTTCGCAAATGATACATCCAGTATTTATTTACTTGGTGATTTTCACGGAGGTTTTTTTTCATCTTCGCTGATGAGTTATTCTGTCCATAACAACCAAAATTTAATTCCATGTGTGTGTTAACAGTAATAAGTATTCCTCAATTTTACCGTGATATGTCCCATGTTCATTTACTTATGGCTATGGACGCAGGTTGTTTTTGTCACGTACTATTACTTTCAATAATATAGTCAACGCATAGTTTACTTGTTATCAAGTTATCTTTGTGAAAAGTTTTAACACTCAGAGGTCAAAGATGGGATCAATATTGATAGATACGTGTGCGTTGAGGAGCAACTTTAATCTCTCTCACTCTCTGTCCGTCTTACACGTAGATACATGACGAAAAAAAATATGTGCATTAAACAAAAGAAGTGCAAAAAGCAACAAGTCCCGCCAACCTCTGAATACCAAAATTAAATCAAATACACTCGATAATCATTTAAAGTTAAAGTTACCAACTTTTCACCTTCTCACAATCTTGATCCCTAGTCAGACGGAGTGAAATCCTTACTTGACACTTTCGTTTCCGTTTTACGAACTAGTAAAACATACGAAAAGCACCATCCATGTTCATAATTTTGGTGGGTGATTGACATCGATTACTTCTTGAAAATGCCTCCCATCCTTATGCCACAAGTTAAAAGGGAATATTATTTTTACAATCTTATTTCTTATGAATAAAATAATTCATATATATAATAATATGGCGAATAACGATTATGCTTCGATTGATAGGGGCTACTAAAGTGAACCACATATCGCCCACCATATTTCACCACAGTCAACGTCTTAATGCACAAAAAGGCATTATAATGTTTTTTGCCTATATGAAAAAAACACGTAACACAAAAGCTCGTAATTACTTATGATCTTCAACTGTTGGCTGATAAAATATGTGCTTTGCAACTAACATAATTAAGTTGACAACAAATTATATTTACTCTAAAGGTTTATTGTCCCCCTTCTTTGATGAATGCAGTAAAAACCTCTCCAATCATCATCATCATCATGTCCTGTATCTCCTTGTGGAGCATAGGGCCTCAACAAAAGCTCTCCACCGGACTCTGTTTCTGGCAAGCACCTTCACCTCCCATCCAGGACTTCCCCTCCTGTTTGGCCTCCTCTATCACTCCCTTCCTCCATGTTTTTCGGGGTCTTCCTCTTCTTCTCTGGCCCATGAGGGTTTCACTCAAGGGCCTGTTTCACTATATGGTCTTCAGGCTGACGAAATACAAGGCCAATCCTCCTCCATTTCCTGGATTTTATTTCAGTTTCTAATTGCATTTGTCCTGTCTGCCTCCACAGCTCTTCCTTTGAGATTGTGTCAGGCCGTCTCATGTTTAAGATTCTACGTAGACATCTGTTTACAAAGACTTGCATTTTTTTTGTGTTATGGTTGTTGTAAGTTTCCAGGTTTCACATGCATAAAGGAGCTGATTTTACTGATTTTACATTTGAGTTGAGGAGTCTTAATTTAGTTCTTGTCATCAACTCCCTGGAATGCCAAACCTTTCTCAGTTGGGCAAATGCTCCTTTAGTTTTTCTGATTTTACTGTCCACGTCCTCGTCAGACCCGCCTACTACAGCTACAACACTACCCAGGTACAACAACTGCTCTACTCTGACCAACACATCTTCCCCCACTTGCACTTCCACTATTCCAACTGAGTTGATTGCCATCAATTTGGTCTTATTTGCGTTGACCTGAAGACCCACGGTCCTAGCTGCATCCACAAGATCAGCTGTTTTTCCTCTGATATGTGTCAGCCTGTGGGCTAGTGGGCACACATCATCCGCCCAATCCAGGTCCTCCAGCCGCTCCTGCAGACCCCTTGGAAATCCTCTCTTTCTCCTTCCTCCAGCTTCCTGCAACGCTCTGTCCAGCACCATGATAAAGAGAATGGGCGAAAGCAGATATCCTTGTATTACAACGATTTTCACGGGGAAGGATTCAGATAGGGCTCCATTGTGTTCCACTTGGCGTGTGAAAGTGGAGTACATTACACGTATTAATTATATGATTTTCATAGGAATACCTTTTTCTGTCATTACATCCCATATCTTTTTCCTCTCAACCTGGTCCAATGCTTTCACAAAATCTAAAAATATGAAATACAAAGGGGTCTGAAACGCCAGTGTTTGCTCCACAATTATCCTTATGGTGTTGATCAGGTCAGTGCAAGATCGACTGGCTCTAAACCCGAACTGCTGTCTTCTCAGATACCTTTCCACTGTTGTCTGCTTTCTATTTAGTATTAATCTTGAGAGAATCTTACTTGGAACTGAGAGGAGAGTGATGCCCTTCCAATTTGAACATTTTGTTAGGTCCCCAAACTTAGGCTGTTTGATTAAAATGCCTTTATTCCAGTCCTCTGGTAGCCGCTCATTTGTCCAGATTTTATGCAAAAGAGGCGATATCTGACCAACTGCCACATCTGTATCCGCCATCAGCATTTCTGCGGTTATGTTGTCAATTCCAGGGGCTTTACCGTTCTTCAGGTTCTTGATTGCTGCTTTTATTTCTGCTCTTGTTGGAGGTCCAATATTTATTGTTTGGAGCTCTTCCCTTTCATATATTTCCCTTTCTTCTTCTGTATTATTTGTTCCCCCTAGTAGGCTTTCAAAGTGCTCTTTCCATCTTTTGCATCCTCATCTCCTCATCTCCAGTCAACAGCTGGTTTTCTTTACTTTTTACAGGGTGCTTACTACCCCTGAACTTCCTACTCAACTTTCTTGTGATCTGGTAGAGCTTTCTAGAATAATTTACTCTAGCAGATTCCTCCGCTTCACTTGCCATATTGCTAATCCACACTCTTTTGTCAGACCTTACACTTCGTTTAATCTCTCTATTTTTGTCATTGTTTCTACTAGTAAGGACCTGTTTTTCATCCACCCTTTTTTCCTGGTTGTTTTTTTCCTTCAGCTTTTGTCTTTCTTTAATTTTGTCCCAAGTCTCATCAGATATCCAGGCCTTTCGACCTACCTCTTTCCTAGGATTTCCACCCCAGCTTTTTGATAAGAGGTTTTAATGGCATTCCGCATGGTTTCAATCTCGTCACGTCCTTCATTTTCTATCTGGTCTTGTCAATTTCCTCTTTCTTCTGTCAGCTCATTTCTTTATGCAAGGAACCTGTTATTCACTTCAATCCCAAAGTTCTTTTACAGTTCGTGTCGCTGAGCTTACTAACATTCTTTCTTTGTAGGAGATTTCTTTCCTTTGTTCCTTATCGATGCAAGTTTTAGTTTGAATTCTGCTGTCATAAGATGATGACCACTTGTAATTACTGCATCTCTACGATTCCTTACATCCATTAGGGATGACCGTCGTGCTTTACTAAAGGCCAGATGATCAATTTGATTTTCTTTTCTTTGATCGGGTGAAACCCAACTAACCTTATGACATGTCTTGTGGTGGAACATTGTTCCTCCAATCATGAGGCCTAGACTTTTACATAGATCTAGATACCGCTCCTCATTGTCATTTCTGGTGCCTAGGCCATGTCTGCCCAGAACATGCTCTTTACCCGCATTTAGTGCCCCCACTTTAGCATTAAAATCTCCCATTGAGATAGTAATAACCTTTTTCTTGATCGACGACAGAGAATTGAAGAGTAAGACATAACAAATCTCCTTATCCTGATCCTCTGCATCTTCAGTCGGTGCGTAGCACTGAACTATTGATACACTTCTTGCTCTGGTTGCAAAACGTGCCGTGACTATCCCTTCTGAGATTGGTTGCCAACTTAAAAGGCTTGCTTTACTTTCTCTGCTCATAAGGATTCCAACTCCTACTCTGTGTGCTTCACTCTCTCAGTTTCCAGTAGTCAACTCTCCAAAAATCGTCCATCTAACTTCACTCAGTCCCAATAATTTTAACTTGTATCTGGCCATCTCTGCTTCCACCTGTGCCAACTTCCCCTGCTCATGCATCGTTCTAATGTTCCAGAATCCGATTCGTGTCCTAAAGTTCAGGCTAAAGGTCAAGTCCTTATTATTCCGTCCACATCCGTTTCTGCTGATATTCCTGAGATATGTTAATTTAAAGTGAGTGGGTTATCAGCCCTCTGCACCCGAGTTCCAGGCTGGGATTGCCAGCTATGTCTTGGAACTGCCAGCTTTGTTTTGGGTGTGCTCCCTGAGTTTCTTCAGCTGCCTGGCCCCCCTCACTTGGTTCTGTGGGTGGACCAACACCCAGTGGCAGGTAGTAGCTCTGTGCAGCTAACAAGTGAGATTGAGTGCCAGATGTGGACCAGTCTGCCGAACCCTCCCGAAGGTGTGGTCGAAACGGCTTGAAAGGTACTACCACTCCCTGTACACCCATACTACCCAAAAACCTTTCCAATGCCTAACGGTATTAACAATTATGATGTTCGTTATCTGAAACTAATGCTGCCAATGAAATTATGGCTACCTGAGAGTACCTTCCATCGGATCACAATTCTTTCAACGAGAGAATTTTTCCTCCTTCCAGAGCAAGAAAAACAGAATTTGTAGGTTCAATAAAGTAAACAAGGACGGAACATCTTCAATGTATGGAATTATTCACAGAACTATCATCTACCAAATATTTTATCAGTGTATTCACATTTTAAAAGCCTTTAAATATAGCGAATTCATCATTTTTCCGCAAAAAATTAATAAATAACCACACAAATATACGTGGTCATGATAAAATAGTATCCATTTGAAAGTCTCTTCGCTTCTATTTTCCATACAAGCCCATATTATCACACCCCGAATTCTAGCTTTATACATAGTAAGCATAATAGGACTGCTTTTTCATTTACTCGGGTTTTTTTACTATGTATCTAGACAATAAGACGTCTGCGGTCACGCAAATTTGACGTTATATCCCCCCAATGAGCTCTAGGCACGTCTGTGCTCTAGGTTCCAAGGGAAGATTGCTCGATTTGCCAAGTTGGAAAATGACCATCAGCTGTGTCCCAACTCGTTATGCATTAGGGAGGATACGTTAAGGTGCCTAAATATTTGGGTGCCTTTCGCTAAGGGAGCTTGAGTTGGGGCATCCTTCGCAAATGTTGCCGTCTACTGATCTGGAAACGAATGAAAAACTAAGGAGTAATGAAAGAAATCGGGAATAAATAAACATGATATCCGAGAAACATATGATCGCGGATAGTTGAAATATTCTCGAGAGTCCGTACAACAAAGGAGTAATGAAAGAAATCTGAAACAAATAAACATGATATCTGAGATACATATGATCGCGGATAGTAGAAATATTCTCGATAGTCCATGCATATCATGATATTTATGATACTCTTTGCGCCTTCGGCTACTTTCGGCTGCATTTTGGAAATTAGCTAGGGAATAATTTTCAAAGTTTTGAAAATCTCAAGTTATCATTTTAGGGGTACCACAGCTAGTGTAGGTTTGCTGGGTGTTCGTAATTTTTTAGCATAATACATAGGTTTTGTCAATTACTTGGGGAAAAATACCGTTAAAAATGAGAAGTTATTTCGGATATATAGTAGTTGCTAAAAAGTCGTAGAAGATATTGTTAAAGGCAGGTTGATAGATATTTCAAGCATCAAATACCATCGTTACGATTAAGCATTTTTAGTGGTGACTACTTTCGGTTTATTATTTTTGGGAATTCTTAATTGTATACCATTAATTCTGAATTGTGTTTTTAAAGTATACTCCTGATTTCTTAGTAGTAAACTGAATTTTAGTATTTTTATATCTAAGGCTGATCGGACACAGAAAGTGTAGAACACCAGGAGTCGTCTCTCTGACTTTCAACAGAACCTTCTTTTAACCGGTAGAGTACTTTAAAATAAAAGGATCGCAGTAGAGTGTAGTAATTCATCAGTTTGTATGAGAGGTCTAGTGTTCATTTAATACACCGTTTTTATCATATATGCATGCTATTTTCTTAATTGTTTTACTATTTTTTTAAATTGTGGACAGCGACTCGCATTCGTTATAGGTTTGATAGCTTTTTGTACTCTATTTTCATAGTTGACATTTTATAAATAACTTATTTATATAGTAGACTTTGGCGTGAGTTATTTTCTCATTATAACTAGCCTGCTTCTATTTCATGGTGTCAATTGTGTTCTCAATAAGGTGTCAGGTAGTTCTCTTTAGTTTTGCTATTTTCGACATTTTCAACTTCAATTAAGCGTAGGTAGGTAACTTTTTCTCTTGAGCACACAGCAGTCGCGTGTTTTTTTGTAGTGGGAAAGGAGTATGGCGACCACGGACTATAAAGATATGGACGTACAACTTGCTGCCTTGAAAGTGATTCCAAACACTTCCGCAGAAGAAACTGCCGGTAGATAGTGCTAGTAAGCAATTAGGGTCTATCGCTGGGAATTTACATTAGAGTTAGGGGAGATGAAATCGCTCTTTCTATGCAATTAAAATGATTGAATTAGGACGTGGACAACCAGAATTAAATTTTGAACGTCGAATACCAAAAATACCTCGCGATTTAGCCTCCCGGGCAAAACTTTCCCCCAGAACGACAGGCAAACCGTACTGCGCCGCTCCGTTCATCTCCTGCAAATTGAAATTTTGAATTGCTACTACCACGCAATTTCTAAGAATTATTCGCGTTGTGGCCGTCAAATATGATCATCCAAACACTATTATTCATAAAGACCACGCGAGTAGAATCTTTAGAGAAAGCACGTCCCCGATAGACAGTCATGCTGTAGATGTCTGCTTGACAACTTACGCTTCCGATCCAAGAAACGTTACAGCGCCGGCTAAGATCAATTGTTATGCCCTTTGGACTAGAATAGGCAAATAAAATTTCACCCACTGAGCATATAGGAATGGTTCACCATTACATGTAGGTACTGTGGGACAGGAGGAGGTCTCTCTCTATACCGTTGGTGGAGAGCTGCCGCCAACCAATCCTGATGGATTGACAACTGAAAAAGAAGACTGTTGGAAACAGGTAATCCAAAGCAATGGGGAAAGGACGAGCTGATGGAAATAAAAGTTGATATTAAGCAATTTAATTAATTATATTGAAACATCATTCAGGCTACATTGAGTGCAATAAAAAAACTGGAGGATCACCCTCAACTGGAAATTTTGAAAAGAAAAAATTATGATAAAATAAAAAAGGGAAAATATAAATTTACAAACATGCAAGGAAAATATCTACTCCAAGGATTAAAAATCACTCGACTTCATTAAATGATGTCAACCTCTCCACACACTAAAAACAGTGCCAAATTCGATCATAGGAAACAAAATTGATTACATGAATAGCTATGTGGTGACAAGCAGTAACCGACTCAAATGTCTTGCAATTCATGTATTTACCGTCTAATCATTAGGAAAAAATACAAAACCACTATCACTATGAATATCACTACACCAGACAGGACAACAACAACCACGAGTCCCTTGCTGGTATACCACAAATCACAACAACAACCACGAGTCACTTTGTTTTATACCACAAATGACAAAGACAACCACGAGTCACTTCATCGTATACCACAAATCATAACAACAACCACGAGTCACTTTCTCGTATATTACTCATGACAAAAACAACCACGAGACACTTTCTCGATGTACTTTCACTACTTCTTGGATTCACAACAGCCAATCCACTTGCTAGAAAGAAAAAAAGCATCATCTATATAGCAAACTTAAATAAATACTTCAAGACAATGACAGCATTAAATGTAACCCAATCCTCACAGCTTCCCTTTCTTTCTCTGCAGTTTTTCCTTGCGTTCCCTTCCTATAGTTACGAACGTTTCCCTAATAAATTTCTCTTTATTAACTTAAAATCTCTGCGATCAAAAGCACAACTGAGAAATATTTAAATGAAATCCATTAATCTCCTCGTGGCCACGTAAGAACAAAAATTTCAGTTTTACTAGATATCTGCATCTACCCGTTTAAGTGCTGGACCGAGTCCGAAAATTCGTGTAAATCGGAGAAAATATTTTAATGATGACACTATAAATAACAGGGTTCAACAGAATATAATTTTTAAAATGAGGGTAAACTATTTAACGAGATTAGGAGAAATTTCAGTCCATCTGACTTTAGACGTAACCACGTGGTGTACCTAGTAGGAGCGAAATGGCGATCCCAGGATACTAACTTATCTACGGAGTAATTAATCGTTCCAGAGGCTCATAAAAACATAAATTCGGCCGCGTAAAATATCCGAATAATGAAACAAACAAGAAAATAAATTCATGGCGATACCATATTCCACATAACATGGATGCGGTAGCACTTCCTGCAGCAAGATTTCTCCACGTATAGAGGAAATTTTCAGTTGGAATATCAGATTTCACAACCAGAATCATATATCAATATTGCGAGGAAAAATAGGGAAACAATGACTTGAAAACACCTCAACATTGTCAATAAAGCCAACTAGTATTGTTTTCGTACTTACGACTGCCTTGAATGAACTCTTATTCCGCACTCCCAACTTTGCGTTCAATTTCTTTGTCTTGTTGTAACCCGTACAACAATTGGGCACAAAACAATTACGCGCAGGGCGAACCATCTTGATAATTATTCGGAGAACTTGCGAATAGTAACTTAGTTCCCTGTTGTAGTCACCTCAAAGCCATATGCTGAAATGAATGAGTTTCCTCCACGATGGACCCTAAACTGTACCAGCGCCACCTTTTCGATGCTCAAAACAAACGAATAACGGTGGAAGGGGTAGGAATCATAAATTCTTGATTTTGAGCGCCATGTTGACAATCCTATTTCCATTATCCTTGATGGCGACAGAAGGACGGACGGAATAGGGGGGCGGGGGCGAAACGGAATCGTCAGCAAGGAATCCTGGCGGGAAGAGGTTTACGATTCTACCAAGTGCGGCGCTGCTACTGTGAGGAATGCGGAAGTATTCGCTGTAGCACGTTCTTTCTTGTGTTTGAGGCTGACGAGTGAAGGTGTTCGAGAACTTCGTTGCGTGATTTTGTAAAGAAGAAGACTTTTTGAGTAAAAAATGAATGCTAGTTGCTATGTTCCTGGGTGTGCCAGTGGCTATAAGTCAACTGTTCGAAAGAATAAGGAAAAATGCATGAAAAATCCGAGCCTTTTCAAAGCACCTAAGGTAAGTTCAAATTTCAATGCGTGGAATGTCTTTTCTTTGGTTGGTGATGACTCTTTGTTGTCAACTTTAATGTAAGGGTAATCGAAATTCGTGGTAACATTTCAGTATGATTGTATTCAACACGAGTAGCATTTTCTGTCAAAGGTTGTTTCTCGCCCGTAAAAAATAATGGATCCGTGACCACGTGGTGTTAGTTATGCACATTTTATTGATCACTCGTCTATGCTCCTATGCGTCTATGCTATGTCATCCGTATCAATTTTCTAGAGATATTATGGTGGAGTGTATGTGGCGACGTTGTCTTATTTTCTCGTGCACTTCATAAACTGTCTTAAATGTCATTTTCTGTATTTTACTTGATACCTGATCCCTGTATGTATTCGTCACGATTTGGTATCACTGACATGGTCTCATGTTGTGGGTTTAGTAGACAATATTTTTTCCTAATTATCAGAAAGAATGAGGATAGAAATGTGAGCTTGCGAGCGAGAAATCGGGGCACTTAGAATAAGTTCAACTTTTATTGCGTAATGTACGAGGGCAGTTTTTTTTCAACCTCCGATAGGCCATATATAAAAGACAAGTGAATATTAAAAAATTATTTTATTTTTAAAAGTTAGGTACACTTATGGTTACTTTTTGACATAAACACCTTGACGGTTGAGGCATTTTTCGTACCTGCGGACAAGCTTTACAATACCCTCTTCATAAAATGTTTTTGCCAATACCTTTAAATGAATCTAAACTTTTTTTTTGAAGCTCCTCGTTAGTTTGGAAGCACTGCCCTCCCAGTCACTTCTTCAGTTCAGGGTAAAGATGGAAATTACTCGGCGCTAGGTCGCGACTGTATGGCGGGTTATCGAAAATGTCCAATTGAAATTGCTCAAGGAGCCGTTGGGGTTGCACCAGCACTGTGAGGACGGGCGTTGTAATGGATCAGAGCGTTGACAGTCGACATTTTTGGGACTTAGCGAGCACAAAGTTTTCTGAAGCCTGAATGTTCTATAACGATAGAGTACAGAGAAGATCTTGAAACGTTCGTAATTCCATAGACAAAGCACTTATGGTGAACCGACGGCTTTCTCAAACTACTTCGTCAACTCGTTGAACAAGGCCGTCTGTAGCGACAGACTTGCGTCATTGACCATGCACATCGGTTCAGCCATATTTAAATTTTCGACACCATTACCGCTCAACACCATCACTCAAAGTTTTCTCAATACATTCGGCTCATTCGTTGACGAATTTCTGCTGCACTGTTCCCTCCTGCCCTACAGGAAACGAATAACGCTTCGGAATTCGCATTTGGCGGGAGAATCAATTGAGGTGGCCATGTTTTTGTGACTGCTGCTCAGCACTGACTGACGACTTGAACTCGGCAGTGACAGAGCGTGTAGTGCGGGAGATGCTTAGTCACCTACTGCGCCCATCACCCGCCTGTCGCTTGTCTGGCGTTTATGCTGTGCGATCGGAGTTTGAGAAAAAAACTGCCCTCGTATCTTATCTTTGGTCGGTTCCGACTAATTGTCATGTATTTCATTATAAGGGTAATCAACATTCGTAGTAATCTTTCGGTATGTTTGTATTCAGCGTGAGAAGTACTTCCTGTTAAAGGATGTTTATCGCCCGTAAAAGTCGGATGCGTGGCCACGTGGGGTTAGTTGTGTACATTTTGATCGTCACTCGTCAACGCTTATCCGTATCAATTTTCTTGGTAAATTATGCCGGAATGTCTGTCGCTGCATTGTTTTTTTCGCGTGGGCGCTTCATAAATTTCGTTAAACGTCTGTCCCTGCTGTTGACTCCTTAACTGATCTCTTACATTCGTCGCGATTTGGTTCCAGTTAACTGATCTCATGTTGTGGGTTTAGGATACAGTATTCTCTTGTTGACAGCCATTGGGCGAAGATCAATTTTTAGTACGCGAAGATGGTATCAAGAGAGAAAAAATTCCATTTATTATAACTGTCTGACGAAGGGCGGGTTAGAAAGTTCTTTTTGGAAATATTAACCGCGAAAAAACTAAAGGTTAGAAATTATTTACTCCATCAGTTAGACAATACTGTCTTGTCACATTTATTGTTTACACCTTTCATTTTCTCACGAGGCTGTAGTGGCGATATCTAGTATCAAGTGTCGTCTTCACGTAGTGTATTAAACTGATTGTAATTGCTGATAATGCCGGTGTGGATGAATACTTAGTGAGGTCACGTATAACCTGTATAATTTTGACATGATTATTCTCGAGACTAGCGCGAAGTATTTCATCGGGAATTTACCATTGCGGATGTGGGATTACGCCGAGAATGACACCAGGCACTACGGACGCCGTGTAGCGGTTTTTTTGTAACCGATTCCTTGCTTACGATACCGCTTCCAATATTTAACATGGCGTCCGCCCTCCTGTCTCTATACTCCTTGGTAGTGGGGGGGGGGGGAAATTGTTACGCCCGGTGTTTTTCTGACGCATGCAGCACTTTGCATTATGGGAAATTCCATATGGAGGCGCATTTAGGATAAACTCCATCTATCCTAAATCTGATGCACGAAAAAGGCACCTAAATCCGCTCCATCATGATGCCTAACGAATTGGGGCACGCTTCCAGAATGCATCCTCCCTAAATTTACCTACCAATTTAGGTGCCTAATTGGCGAGTTGGGACAGCTACAATGTGGCCATCATCTCGATAAACAGACGAAAAGCGGCACCCGCAATCATAATGTTGGTGGGATATTGTAGTCAATTACTTCTCAAAAATGCTTCCCATTCTTCTGCGACAACTTAGAAGGCGATATTATTTTAAAAATATTATTGCTTATAAATAAAAATTTCACACACGTCCAAATATGACGGATAATTATTATGCTATCATTGCAAGAGGCTGCAAAAATAAAAGATATATCGCCCATTATATTTTACCAAAGCCAGAGTCTTAATGCACAAAAAGGCTTCATAAATTATTTTTTCCTCCAAGTAAAAACCCTAGACAGTCTATTTCTGTATTACACTCCGAAGAAATAACCTATTATATTCACCTTTTGACCGATCTATCACATGCGTTGTCACTAACATGATAGACCTCTGGACACCTATTTCGGTGATAACGTTTTCGAGAAGAATGTGTCTAAACTTCTCATAAACTCAAAGGAATTCGATGAGAAGTTATTCGCTATTTAAAAAGAAGCATTTTAAAAAACGCAACCTCTCTTCAAATGAAAACGTTATTCGCACTCCATCCATCTTCAATGACGTCACGTAGTAGGGGAGAACCGGGTAATGGCGAACAGAGGGCAATGCCGAACATGCCTCTATGTTCGGCCAGCAGCGTATTTTCTTACCCATGTGAGGTGCTGCAGTCTAGTGGCTCCAATACAAAAGAGCAGGAGCAGCACCGTCATATTGTCAGTTCATTTGAGGGAGTAGTTGAAAGAAGTGTGTTTTTGATGTTTTTGATCTAAGGAAGTTATCTGATGTTTTAAGGTATGTATGCGTTATTATTTAACGTAGATTTTGAATTACATGTCCATAGATCGTTAATAACATGTAAAATAAGAATATTCTTTGGATTCGGGAATACAGGCAACCGTTTATCAACGTGGTATGTTCAAACACAAAAGTTAAGTTTCGGGTAATGGCGTACACTGTTCGGTATTCCCCGCCATGTGTTCGGTATTCCCCGCTGCTTACATGTACACTTTTCCTACAAATACTACCGAGGATTTCATTGTTTTAGATGCCAAGCAACCGCAAGCGAACTACTAATAAAGCAAATTGGACTAAGGAAGCACTCGAGGCGGCTTTTGTATTAGTAAAAAATGGAACATCAATTCGACAAGCGGCAAAGCTACACGGCATTCCCGTTACAACTTTATATGACCGAATATCGAAAGCAAAATCCGATCCCCCGTTTCTTGGACGCCACTCTACCTTCACACCTGAACAGGAGCGTGAATTTGCTGATCACATTATTCGTCTTGCTAAAATTTTTTATGGCATCACTCCAAAAGACATTCGGCGTGCTGCCTTCACGTTTGCTACCAGTAATCAAATCAAACATTCGTTTAACAAAGAGACAAAAATCGCTGGAAAAGATTGTTTCTGTGGGTTTATAAAAAGGAATGGTAAATGAAGCATTCGCAGGCCAGAAGCTACTAGTATTAATAGGATTCTAGGATTTAACCGACAGGATGTTGGGAAATTCTTTGCTAATTTGGAAGAAATTATTGTAAAATACAAATTTGAGCCGACAGAAATCTGGAATATGGATGAGACCGGTATTTCTACTGTGCAAGAGAATGGTGTCGTTGTAGCAGAAAAGGGGCAGAAAAGAGTAGGGGTAGTGACAAGCTGGGAGCGTGGAAAAACAATCACAGTGTTGTGCTGTATGAGCGCGGCTGGCCAATTTCTACCTCCGATGTTCATTTTTCCTCGGAAGAGGATGACGCCTTTGTTAGAGAAAGATGGACCCCCTGGTGCGGTTTACTGCTGTTCTAAGTCAGGATGGACAAATGAAGACATATTTCTAGAATGGCTAGATCACTTCATAAAACACGTAAAGCCTACCAAAGAAAAGCCAGTGTTATTAGTTATGGACAATCACTCTTCTCACTGCACTCTAGACGCCTTTGATATATGGCGAGAAAATGGTATTGTGGTTGTCTCCTTACCCCCTCACACATCCCACCGCCTTCAGCCCTTGGATGTGACCTAACTATTCTTCATTAAAAGCAGCCTACAATAAGGAGTGTGACATTTACCTGAAAGGAAAACAGTTTGGAAAGATCACACCTTACGACGTGGCTGGTCTTTTTTCCAAGGCCTATGGTACAGTCACTACCATCTTGAAAGGCATCTCTGGATTTTCAAAGACAGGGATTTACCCTTTTAACCCAAATATATTTACAGATGAAGATTTTCTCGTAGAAGATACCTGTCCTCAACGTCAGGAACCATGCATTGAAACTGCTGCAAATGGAAGCCAGTCCTCTGTTACAAATGAGGTTGCTGTATCCCCTGGAACATCCTTCCAAGAGATTTTACCAATCCCCACAACCAGCAAAGCCAATCAACCAGATGATCCAAAGACAAAAAGAGGCAGGCCGAAATAGCGCTCGGAAATACAGTCTACAACACCAATGAAGGGTGATCTTGAAGTAAAACGTCAAAAAAACTAGAAAAAGAAAAAAAAACTAAAAATCAGAGAAGAAAATTCCACCAAAAGTAAAAATATAAAAATTAAGGAGGCAAAAGAACCTAAGAATATGGAAAAGGTGTCCCTACCGGGAAAGGAAAACTTTTTATGAAAGTTCAGCGAAAAGCTAAGAAAAGTCTTCTCAAGGAAATTGAATTCGAGAAGATGCAGATGGACCAAGAGAAGTGTTTCGTCTTTGACGACTACGGTCAAGATCAGGAGCTGTGGTATCGGTGCACTGCATATGGAATTTGGGTACATGCTGAGTGCTCTGGTTGGGACTCCCCTGAGGGGTACAAGTGCGATATTTGTGTCGGAAAATAATTGGCCTGTCCTGCTGGCCAAATAACAAATGTGATTTCCGAGACTGGAACAGTGTGCCTAAAACTAATTGCCAAATTTGAGCCAAAAACTAATGCACCTGCCTAAAACTTTTTAGAATAATATAAAGAAGTTTTTGTCAGTTTAAAGTTTAAGTTTCAGCCTTGTTACTGACGTGTTCTACTATAAACTTAAAAGATTGTTCTTTCAAGAAGCAAGTTAAGCTTCATAGTTGTTTTTGGTTTCGATTTAGTAACTTTTTAGTTTATTATTCAAATTTTTCCTGTTACTATTACCTCATTCAACGTCCTTTATTTTTCTACAGAAATACGCAATTAACAGTTTCAAAATTTTCGATTTTATGTGAGTTTTTATTTGCCTATGTTATTTTAATGGGGAATAAAGTGTTCGTCATTACCCGACAGGTAGGGCAATACCGAACAGTGTAAAGGTTTAGTTGATATTTTTTTATAACTGTATGTAACATGCTTGACATAAAACATGTTTTTTAATTTGAAGTACTAACTACATACTTTATTTAAGATTAGTTTGAATTGAATTTTAGCGAGCCATTTAGATGTGATAAAAAAAAGGCCTTAAGTGTTCGCCATTCCCCTACTCTCCCCTACAACGAGTATAAGTGTATGAGCCGTGCGGGATCCGATCGGTCTCGACACTCCGACACTGCTCTATGAATTTCCGGCAGTCTGGATTTCGTGTCAGAGAGTCGCGGCAACCGGCGGTGTTTCAGACACACGATAGCTTCGAGGAGCGCAGCTACAGATTCGTTTCTACCTCAGCAAAGCTTAGAAAAATGCTTTTTTTAAGTATTCTACCGGTAAATGTGGGTTTTGTTGAATTTCAGAGAATCTCCTCTCGGTTTTCACGCCTTTCTGGGGGCTTTTTACTTTTAATCGAACGCAGTTGTTTATTTATTCCATCACGATGAATGGTCGTCAGCCATCGGATCGTTAAAGCCAGGAATGTCTAAATTGTGTATTATGTTGTCCTTAGCGTATACATTTCGAAGTACTGGTTCAGTAAGTTGGTTTTATCGATGCTGTTGGTGAATACTTTACCGATTGTGCCCAATAAGGACTCTACTGTCGAAGATTAACCCTGGAGTTCTCTCGCGTAAAGCCAGAAAGACTTTTCGAAGAAAAAGAAAGGGTTTTCATCTGGTAATTCAACTAGGATTTTTTTCTGAAAGGTTTGTAGAGTAGTACGCATTATTTTCTTCGTTTTTGGGCGATGAGCTACGTTAATTTCTCTCGCCGCAAGTTGCATTGTTTTGTCACCGGACTTAATAGAAATTTTATATAGGTTGTGTAATTGCCTTTGTGTCCTGAGCTCCCGCCTTACTTTGTGGTTATACCAACGAGGTTCTTTATTCTCCCGTATTAAGTTTGCGTGGAATATATTCGTCGATTCCTTCACGTAGCATTTCCAAAAATTATCTCCATGATACGTTCGTGCTCTCGTCTTTTATTGTGGCTACATATTTCGTGAATGAAACTTCTAACGTCTCTCTAAATTTTACGTAATTGTACTTTTCAATTAAGTAGACTTTACGTTCATCTGTTACAGTGGACTCTACTGTTGTTTTCAACGTCGTAAAAATTATTTCACCATTACTTATGCCTTCGAAGATATCGACTTGTTTAATCATTGTTGGGTGACTAACAGCTAAAAGATCCAATATTTTATTACAGTTTATTTATGAAGGCAACTGTAATCATATACCTAGATACCTCAATAACGAAAGTAACGACGTACCTCCTCTGCTCCATTGATTGGGTCGGTATGGGGCCTATTGCATCAGTCATTTCGCTCTAGTACCTACTCGTTCCGCCTGCTCCTCACGCTGAGGGAATTTTTCTCGCTTCATCTTCCCCTGGGTGCATGATAGACATTCACTTTCATCCTAGTTTCCCTCATGGCCAGTCAGCTCTGCTAATATGTTTGATCTTCTCATGGCCTCCATGCCTGGATGGCCGAGCCTTTCCTGCCATCTTTACCAGGTTTGCTTTCTTGCTCTCATACTTCATTAGGAACTCATGCTCCTTTCTAATGTCATCCATTGTGTCGCCATTCACGGCAATTATGTAATGCATCCTCGAGGTTCTATGGGCTTGTAACACCACCTTCTCTCCTCATAGATTTTCGTAACCCCTTGGAAAGACATGTACTCCAAACCCTTCTCTTTATTTGCTCTTGGGAATGTAGGTTGTCTTCTAACTCGGGAAAATACAGTGCCTGTGAAAAGGTAACATCCTTTCCTCCGCACTCTTTAGACAGGTCGAGGGTAACTTAACCTCTGCCTTCAATCCTGAGGGGTGCTCCATCCCCAACTTTCACAGTACCTTTATAACACTGAAAATCCTTAAAAAGGTCTCTCTATGGGGGCATGTGGCTCGAGGCAGCGTAATCGAGTGTCCATATGCCATCATTTTTCAGTATATTCCTCCTTGTGCATATCTCCACGTGATCCCTTGTGGCAATAGATGCGGAGGCCTCCTTCGCCTCATGCTCAAATTCTGCTTCCATTTTCTTTGGACACACAGCCGCCATGTAATCCTCCTGTCCACATGCGTCGCATCAATACCTTCCCTTACGTTACGATGGCTTGCCCTTCCTAGCTGGTTGGGAATTTCCCCCTCCAGAGATACCTCCATATCGATCTATCACCTATGGTCAATACGAAGCTTTTCTTTTTCCCAAGTGAATACCAAAAACATACGAGACGTAGATACAGTGAGACTGAAACCTTCTTTAGGTTAACGAATCTTAGTTCCCTTAGTAACGACTGATATCTAGAACCATAATCGCTTTTTTCGTTAAATCAAGGGATAACGTACGATATCTCGCGAGCTATCGTGGATTGAGATACCAATCGGTAAGTTGATAAAAACATAATTGCTCCACAGCTACCGTTCGTTAAAATCTTCGGTACGAAGAGAGATCGCACGTTATCTCCTAACGACAGAGAATCATAATTGACACCCTGATCTCCCGACACTTCCATAGTTCTTTTTCCTGTTTCCGGAATTCCCACCGTTTTGGGATTGACATCTTCAGCGCTTGGTGCGATGAACTCTCTTCTTGTTCCTTCTGGTCCTCTTCCTCCAGAATAACTCGCCTCACTGCAGCCATGGACATCCTGTCCGGCTGGACCGCCAAGATTTTAACCGTGACTTCGTGCTCGCTCAGTAACCCAGTCAAACAAAGTGCAGCCAGCTACCTACCTGTTGTAAGTCCCAGATTAATTTTAATCAACACTCTGTTCATTTCCACCATTGTGTTACAATGCCACAGAACGCTCATCTCACTGATCTTGGTCAGGCACGCCAATTCACGCAACTTCTGGGCAGCATCGCAGTACGTATTTTCACAGCAAATCTCTTCGAGGGTTTCCCATGCTTCCTTCGCCTTCTCGAAATCGGCGATATCATTTTTAAATTCATCGCTGGTATTGCGCGTATAATATAATGCGGGATAGTGCCATGTGATTGTTTTTCCCTCTGTCTTATTTCCCATTCGTGCCAGGTGATCCTCATACCCGGTGATGGCCTCCTAACAATCCTTCGCAAGTAATCGCATTTTCACTCTAGCTGTTCCATTGTACTTCTGTCTTATAAGCCTAGCGACCGGAACATAACTTGCTGCCTCTTGCGACATACCTGCCACCTGCCACCTGCCACCTTGGACGCCTGAGTTCCCTGTTTGCGATGCCGACGAACCAATTTCACGATTACTCCTTAAACGCGATACGATTCACTCTTCACTCATTACGAATTCTCACATCACGCCCTGAACCCATGACCTATTAATTGTAAACGGAATCAATCCCAATGGTTCCATAAAAGTAAGTGGCAATGGATGTTTGTTGACTTCAATAACAGCACTCCGTGTTAGCAAGCAAGACGAACAGAGTTCTCTTATTTTAATACGAGGAAGTCCTCAGAAGAGTGGAGAAAAGGGAAGTCTTCTGAAAATCCTAGAAGAAGACAGAACAACTTAATCGGCCACATCATGAGACATGATGGCCTGATGAGGACAATCGTCGAGGGACAGGTCAATGAGGAGAATGGCAGAGGAAGGCCTCGTGCGAGATATATAGAACAAGTGACGAAAGATATGAAAGAGAAGAAATAAAAGTGAAGAGATTAGCTGATAGGAGAATTGAGTGGAGGGCTGCGTCAAACCAATCGCCGGATTGTTTACCGATGATGACAACCTTTAGCTACAGAGAGCAGCTCAATACACATCCACACATAAATCAAGGTCGATTTCACCAATTTAGCGACTAATAGCAACAGTCCTTCCTCTGAGTCCACGTTTCTGCCCCTTTCAATGCTACACTCCATACCATCAAGCTCTTCACTATTCTCTTTTTTATATCTTTATTCAAGGGTCCATCTTCAGCTCCCTTCTTTTAATATAGGCTTCATTTTCGAACGCTATTCACCTCCTAATACCTTTGCTACTGTACCCATTTTCTTCCTGCGTAATGCCCAAGAAATTAATGCACTACATACATTTCGACAATATTTTACACCCATAATTAATTACACATTTCTTAAAAATCTTTACCCATGCTTGTAAACGGGCTGCAATTTGTGATACCAACGTTCAAATATTCATTGTTTCGTGAAAATCGATCCCGCGGCTGGTAAAAATTCTTGTTCACTTTACGTCGGAATTCGCTCTAATAACGCTCCCGTGGAACGGGTTAATATCGTAAAGCGGGGGTCTACTGTAGTGGCAAAGGTATAAGTAGGGGAGAATAGGGTTGGTGAAGGAAGCATTCAATAATGGAAGGGAGCTAATGACAGGGACTTTGTAATTTTGAATTGGGTAGAAATACATAGATAAATGGGGCGAAGGTTATAAAATACGTACAATGATTTTTAAAGATAAAGAGTTAAAATTTTAAATTTCAGGTACTTATAGAAAAAGATGGCAAGTAATTTTGTAGGATTATTGTTAATTAATTATTAACACATATAGTATTCGAATATTCAATGGATTTGACCATTTGATTTCAGAAAACTGCTATTCATCCAATTTCTCATTTGCTGTAATTTTTTAAACTTTCTTTTTCATCATCTCATGCATTATGGTTGTATTTTTGTCATGGCAAAAGCTTGGGCATTTGTATTGGAAAATCTAATGTTTAATAATGTAGTAAGGAGATTAAGGAATGGTGTTATTAGGGAACGCCTTCAGTGGTCATTATTACTGTCTAATAAGGATTGCTTGTATGTTTTTGCTTGTGAGCTAATCGCTGAACAGAAATTTCTAGTTTTTATTACAATGTCTAGTGCTTTATGTGGAGATTCATGTGTAACTCTGCTTGCATTTAAATGGTCTTTTAATACATCTAGCATTCTTGTCATGTATTCTTCCACCTTGATCAAGCCCATGCACATTGTTAGTAGGGTATGAACCACTGGTTCTAATGCTGCCGAGTATTTCGCTATTGTTGTTAGGTCAACAATAAACGATGATTTGTTTACTGAAAAATGCTGCTGGTATGCAGATTGTCTTGTGACATAGTTTCCTTCCATGGATTGTTTTTTTAGGGAATTGAATATCTGAGGGAGGTATTGCGAAAATATGTATTCGAATGATTTCTTATTTTTCTGAGCATCTAGTCCTGCACATTTGCTCTAGACTTACAAGCAGTCGATTCCCTGAACAAGTTTATGGTACCTATTCTTTACAGTGGTAATAGTGCTTCTTATTGCTGGTGAATAAGATTAAGTTTGTGGTTTGAGCAATGGAAAAATAATCACTTTCACTTGAAATCACTTCTTCACCACCTTCGTTGCCTTCCATTGCAGAGCAGTCACCATAACCAAATCCTGTACAGTATTCTGTAGGATGATTAAGGGTAACCAAAAAAATTGTCAATTGCTTTGGCGACTGACGACGCACATTATGCTTTCATTTCCGCAAAACCTGCGATTTTCCAATGTTTTAATGAATTTCAATTTGACATGCTCAACTTATACGTAATTTTCATGCATGGTAGGCCTACTCATGATCTTTGAAAGCAGCTCTTTTAGCAGCATTTTCGTCATCATTTACCTCCACTTCAACATTGTAGAAACTTTTGCCCAACCTTGTGATCCGGTGTCACTCGAGCAGTGACAGTGATGGAAATTTCTATTTTCTCCCGTCTTTCGTGACGTGCACATAGCCAACAGCAACGTCTCTGTAAGATGACCGGCCAGATTCTAGCGGGAAAAATAATCGGCAGTAAGATCTTCTCCATGACTGATGATTATTAAGTGATGAATACAGAATTACTAAACAAATGTAAGTAAATTCATGTGTCTATTAGCGTCCTCAAGGTATCTGATGAAACTTCATTTCCATTTTTCTCGTCTTCATCTCAGCGCTCACGTAGCCTTCGTTTCCGGAAAATGTCTTCCACAATCACGGCGTCAATGATTGGAGAATTTTGCATGAAAGCTTAGACAAATGTACTTGCCATATTGCTGTTTGGCACTCCGGTACTCACGTCTGACTTTGCTAATAGCGAAGATGACCCATGAGTCCCTTCTTCTCAGTCGCTCACCTCGCTCCCGCAACAGAGCCATGACGTCACCTTCTTTCATTGTCATTGCCCTGCTTTCCTCGCGCCCGTACGTATAGTGCCTCCCAAAATCCGCCAGTTGTCGCTGGTGCGTATCTACAGTGGAGACCCTGTTGGCCACAATGTCAATCATTAGGAATCCGAGTGTCGCGTCAAGCTCACTGTACCTGGAGCGCGTTGCAACGCTGCTGAGCGAGGGGTGCCCGGAGATGTTACTGGCGATGGGATTAGATTACAGGCGGCAGGATTAGATTACAGGCGGCGGGACAGGGAGGTGGTTGAGGCCCAGTCTAGAAGGTCGCGGGCTTTGGGAAATTTGAGGAAGTGTGTCCACGGTGCCCCACTCGCTGCTGTGGGGACGTATGAAGCGGATCACAGAACAGGGAGAAGCGATAGGAGGAAGAATGAAACCTACTTTTGCCATGTGCCCAACGCCCATTATTATGCGGTGCATCGTTATTTTTCCGATTTTCGTTACCTAGTGGAATCATAAAAATGTCAAAGTGACATAATTTTTTCTCGATGACTTAATAAAACTTATTTTTTTCATTTAGAGTGCATTGAATCAATGTGCTAACCTTAGTGATAATTTCCAGAAAAAACTTAGTAAACAACTGGATGCTTCAAAACAATACCCTACTCAAACATCATGATCAAGGTGCTTTCAAAGTAAGTCGAGAACGTGATTTTTTGCCGAATCCGACCACTATACAGCGCAGCGGTGTATTACCGCCTTCAGAAAGTTAGTTGAGGTAGGTTTATGGCAAACGTGCTAAACAAATGAAATCATCATGGAGTACCACTTACTAAAAAGATGTTTACTCACGAAAAATTAAATTATTGGCAGCATTTTCTTCAGATTTTCCTTCGAGATTCCTTTTTATTTATGAAGTCCCTTTGAGCTTGTATGATACATTCAGGATCACGTATTTCCATAGACCTACTGCGTCGAGGATCAATTATTTTTGGCAGTAGGCAAATTTTATAAAAATTTTCTAATTTTGGAAACATTTCCATCAACCAGAAATCATCGTCTCTGAGCACTTTTTCATATTTCATCCCTTTCGGTGTCCACAAAACAAGATTAAAATATTTTCGTTCAGTGATATGGAGCTGCCCTTGGATTTGGTAATGGAATATGTGCCGTTTTGGAATGCCAATCACTTTCTTACTTTTATCCATTAGCCAAAATGTAAATTTCTTGGATTCAATTGCCTCATTTGGAGTTAAATTTCTAGCAGAATATGGGCACTTAATTTCCACTAGACCATCGTTTCCAATGAAACCATCAGGGGATGCGGCAAAACACAAATGCTCTCTGTCGACGAAGAGTCCACAATCGTCGATTTTCCAGCCCAATCTTTCACTAATCTCTGCTTTGGCGACGATTTCTTTTTCCTATCCACACATATGCACACGCTTCGTTGTCCATAGAGCCGTAAATGATTTGTTTCACCAAATTTTTACAGCTGGTGTGGGGAAGCATGTTGCGAACCTTTCCGAAAAAAGATGCCGTCAGTAATTTCCTTCTAATCTCTCTCCATTCGCCACTCTCCCCCTGCGTAACTGTGGCTCTTTCAATTCTTCTCCTATCTTCCTCTAAAGCAGGTAAGCTGGTCAAAAAATCCCTCTCAGCTTCACAGCATTCATTCACTGACATATCTGGCCGTTGTCCATTCGGTCCGTAAGCACTGTCACATAATGATTTTCGGCATCTTGGCTTGCCTTGCTTTCTCGTGGTCGAAAACTGCAGTTTTTTATCCTTCTTTGCTCCATTCTTTTACAGAATAACCCCGGACTCGAAAAAAACATTGTTTTGTTGGTCTTGTAGGCTAGATTCTTGGTATTGTGACGAAATGCGGCTCCAGCACATCTCCCCTGGTAAGATCTATGAAGAGCAAATTTGACACTTTTTCCTCCGATCATTTTCGCCACAATTGAGTTGAACTGATCTACGGGGTTATTGTCAACATCGTACAATAAACTTCTGCTGTTGCGACTCATGAAAATCACCATTTGTTGAATATTGCACTTTCTCTGAGATCAGGATAAAGATTTGATTTTTCTTCCTCATTTGTTCCTGCGCAGAAGTAAGTTGTACAACCGGAATGTTCGCCAAAAACATGGTTTATGCTATTCTCAATGTCCAATTTCAAAGATTCTATTCTAGATTGAAAGGATCCTGGCTGGTATTTCCTAAATTTTATGGCTTTGATAATACCTCTCCTCAGACGAAGAACACTACTTCCCAGATACTTTCGCAAGAGAATGGTACTTTTCTGCTCCGGTTTGTCACCTGCTACTGTGACATCCCTTTACTTTGCACAAAAATTCCTCAGCAGGTGATTCCGTCACTCTATTTTTTCTACCGTCAGGGTCCTATACGGACGAGAATCGAGGACATTCTTTTAAACATTGTTGTCATCATCAGCTATCAATTTCGCAAACCTTACACCGTACAGTTCCTCGCTTTTTCTAAATCCCTCAACAATTACAGCTGCCTCCATACTCGTAGAACTTTGTGTATTTCCCCAATTATTGAAGCAGATATGTTTCGGAGGTTCTTTATTATTTGCGGCGGATCTCATGCAAATAACGCAGTACCGGTTTTTCACTCCGAGGGAGATCAGCTTCTTCATATAGTATCCAATGATTGCGCCCTGAAAATTTAAATTCAAGGATTAATATCAAACATAATTTATCAATGTACTTATTCTAGAACTTTGAAACAAAAATCAACTAACCAATCCGGAGGAGTTATAGTTCGTCCGGTAGGACCTCTTGCACCAGCTTCCGTCGGCAATAACGGTTAATAAGGGGGTGCCATCACTATCTATCTCACCCTTGGCTACGGCAAGTTCCGCCTCAGCCTTTACCGCAGTTTCCGAGGATACGAGAATCGCAGTGGGAAATCGGATATTTGCAGGGAATCGCAAAATAATGAGAGCAGTTTTAAACTGTTCTTCAGGAGGAAGTAATCTTTATCCCGCTGCAAAATAGATTTCGTCGCGAAGCTTCTTACGGCCCTAGTGGTTACTCAAGGTCTGCAAAGTCTATCTCCGGGCGGGGAGAGTAAATAGCTTGATATTACGCTTGGAAAAATTATGTACCTATAGCAGCGAAGACACAACAATGAGACATAGCGTGCAATATCTGTAAAGGATAAGGTTGTCTCACTCACGGCTCAGGCTCCTATTGGCTTGACGTCCTGACGACCCAAAGCCCCGCACTCTTTGAATATCTCCGTTCCGTTGCTTACACGCTACGGGGTGACCGACTTTTATCAGAAATGCATTCCGATTTTCAGAGGACTATTTCCTTTTAAATGCTTTACGTATTCGTGACATAGATTTAATAGTCCAAAACTTTGAATCATGCATATTGATAGCGATCAGTCATACGAAAAACGGTCGGACGAATGAATGTATCTCAAAGGCTCCATAATTATAGGGATAAATAGCGCATATTTTACTCCTTGTGACATAAATGGCATTCAGGTGAAAGATAAAATTAATTGGAACTTAAGGAGGACATTTGGACAAAGGAAAAAGTCTATAGCTAATTAAAATCGCTTACTAGACGTATTGCGCGCGCCGCGAACAATGCCTGTAAGTCGGCGACGCGCGGGAACGCGGTAAACTTCGAAAGAGTGGGTACACGACGGGGTGGGCAATACAAACACAACACAAGCGCACAGTTGTCTACGGGGAGCAAGAGATTAATCGAGAGAAAGAGTTCTTATCACCGATTTTCGTGTCACAACAGACATAAACGTGGCATACGAAAATTTCGGCACTGACAGAAAATACAAGTTTAACAAGCCACCTTTGCGCTTTTCCCGTATTTAAGACAGGTTCTACTTTTTGAAAACTTTCATTAATGTCTACATTACTGCCCGTCTCTTGCATATGTATATCGTTTTAGTCACTTTCATACTTTGTTACTTACACTTCTTTCTAGCTACTTGTGATTTCGAATACTTCTCGAACAGTTTAAAATTGCTCTCATTATCAGAATTCACCTTTTTCTTCTTACATTAAGGCATGCTTTACGGTTACTTATATTCTTATAATTTCCCTACCTTTCGTTGGTACTTCACTCCACGGGTATTCATTGGAACATTTTTTGTGTGGTGTCCGTGCGTATATTGACGTAGTCCTTTTTTACGTCGACAGGCGCAGTTATCGGGTATACCTTGAGGTTGACTCTATCTCCGTTCGAAACGACTCTTTACCGAGGCGCTATGGCTGGTGGAAACTAGAGAAGGTTCGCTCAATGACGCTCCACAATTCACAACCTTCCTCCCCGCCTGGCAGGGTTTTAAAAGTTTTCAAATGAGGTCCATGTCTCAAAATCTTCCACGGCGCAGCGACAGTTTCTTCCGCGACTGCTATACCTTACACATTCCCCTATCCTTGAAACATCAAGGAAGTTCGTGGGGTATCCGTTTGAGGAATGAGAGGGATATGGCGGGTGGTGAGAGGGAGGAGTCAGTGGAGGAGGGTTACAGGCTCCACTGTACGATGGAACTGAACCCAGTAGAGTTCCACTACCTCCAACTCCACTCGACGCCATTGAATTTGGCGGGAGAGAGATCTATGCCTACGAAAAAGAATACCAGGAGAAAGCCCAAGGAAAGCCTTCTTTCTTAGGAAATAAAGAGTACCGTATAGGCACTTCGATACCTGAAATTATTTCATGTCCTGAGGATTATTTTTAAGAACGATTGAAAAACAAAGGAATTGTTCTATGCAGCAATTTTTATTAGGAGATATTTTGACGCAACTTTATACAGCAACTATCAAATGGTTGATCTCTTCAAAGGTGATTTAAATTGACAGAATTAATCAAGTTTAAGGGGATAATTTGTCGTAAAAGAAAATAAGCGAAAAAAATCTTATAACTACAATTACGGTTCTTCGGAATCGAAAGAATTTCGGCGTTCTTCACGATGACGAAGAATTTCTCCGTGATGTTCCATCAAGTCAGGAACACCAATTATTTGTCACGTATTTCGCGCTGATGGTCTTTCCTCACTTCTCTCCGCATATTCTTCGTCTTAGGTACAAATTCAATAGCCATAAAAAAACATTCGTTCTCATTCCGAGTCATTTTCAGTTGTTTCTCAAGAGCTTCACCTATATTGAAAGCTCCATTTACATATTCGAGCAATATCTGTAGCTCTACACGCTCTCCGAGTGTAGTTTCGTAAACGAATGTTGCTCTACAATCTGCAGATTGAGGGCTACTCTCTTCCAGACTCGTTTCTTGACCCCGTGACTTAATTTCTTCGTCAACTTCCGCTGTACCTCTCGCCTCAAAAACTTCCATCGCTGCACTAATTTTGGGATGGGCATGACCAGCCTATTTATAAAAGAAAAAACATGGTGTAAGTCTTTCTTTCACTGCAAATAATTTTCCCTATTTTCAGTCGCTTGATTACAAGGAAATACATCGTGATTTGTATCAATTTGACTGTAAGGGATTGGTCTCTAGAGCTAACCTCTTCAAACAATTCTTATTTTAAATCATATACCAGTAATTATGGTCTTCTTTTAGCCCAAAAACATATCCGCATCCAACAATTATCTCCGCCTAAATTAGACTCACTGAAATCTGTATGAGGTAATGTTAAATACCCCAAACACAAAAGCATTCCCATTCATACAGTTAATGGCACATAAGCACCTTAAATCTCTAAGCATTACTGTCCGTTAGAAGAGAATCGCTCTTCCGAATTGGAGTATATTTAAGCATTCATTTTCTTCTTTGGACATGGACTTATTTATCTATGGATTGCAGCATTTGATTTCACTTATGTCACAAAAAATGATCACGCTTAAAAAGGATTTCTTACAAAATTCCTCTGAAGATATGCATCTTCTGAGTACCAAAGGATTTCCTTAAAAGATGAAAATCACACTGTTGAAATGTAATACCTGAGCGGCATAGTTTAAAATCAGGGCGATCATTTACGAGTGCACGTAATTCTTTAGAGTGACTGGTGCATCACGAGCGATGACTTACCGTATCACCAGCGCAGCTTACTAGTCGATTCACTTGGGGGCACGAGGGCGTCACTGGATGCGTCCTCCTGTGGTCACATGCGGATAGTTTTTGGACGGGTTCGTTGCATCCAAAGCTACGTGAGCCCCTGCCCTCCATTCGTCGCAAGAATATGTCTCTTTTCATGAATCGTTCCTTCTTGAGAATAGCCATGTCCAATAGTCTTCCAAGTGACTCGTACCTTATTGCATGTGGAGGCAGATCGTCGAGATAATCGGTTGCGGGCTCCATGATCATATCTTCCCCCACCTGCTTGCGGATCATCTCCACCCGTGGAATTATTTCGCCCGTCAGTGCTCGCTCGATTTGAGACAAAGGATTCTCGTATGATCTGTTCAACCTTTCCCTTGCCTCTGGCGGCTTCCTACCCGCGAGCATTTGCGATGCTCTCGCCTGAGTCGCTAATGGACAGAGGCCTCCTGGGTATCCTTCAATACCTGGATTATCAAAGCGGCTGGCCCAGTGCATCTCTGCTAAAATGTGATCAAGTTTAGCATTCCTTGTGCAGAATCCAACGATAGGTTCTTCTGTCTTCTTCGCGGTTAACGTGGAGAGAAAGCCATGGGCTCCTGAGTGTTGGGGGAGAGCCTTCGTGGCCAAGATATTCGTTTCATCCTTAGACTCATGTCTCACATTACGCTCCTTTGCGGACACCGCTGGCCTCCAATCTTCTACTCCGTCGATGATATTCTGCACCAAACCCGGGACTGGAGATCGTTCGTCTATCTCTCGGGGGACATAGGCCAGAACCTCCCTGGGGACCATGGCCGACGGATGTGGAGTTAGAGCTTCGTCCGAATTTGGTGGGTCGCACTCCGCAAATATCAATACCAAAAATAGAGAGGCCAGATACCATTTCCGCAGCTTCTTCTTCGCCTCGGTAACAGGTTTCATGCGAAGTGGATAACACATCCACTCGCTCGTTTGCTTTTTAAAATTTTCCGGCAGCTTCTCCTCCAAGCTGCAATCCTGATCACAATCCTTCATACTTGGGTTGTTTTTTTTCAACACGCCAATTTCTGATCAGTCCTCGGCACAGGACCTAAGTCCGAACTCGAAATTAAAGCCGTTCTCTGTTGTTCCCTCTTTAGTGACACCTTCAGTATCCACTTGAAACTTTATATTTCCCCTTAATCGCTTATATCGATTATTTATCGCTTATTATAAAGCTTTATCGCAATGTTCTGTCGCACAACAAACGTTTCTGCTTCGCTAAGAACACCAAAATGAGCCCCTTTTACTTTTCGTTGCCTAGGTGATATAGATTCCATTTTTGATCTCGCTGCATTGTTGCATAACCGCCCGTGGTAGCCACATATGCAGCTGCTGAGCGGTGAAGAGACCTCACCGTGGAAGCAAATTTAAAATATATGTTAAGCAAATGCTCTTTCATGCCTTCTAAACGAAATTAAGAAAACTAAGTAGATCGCTACATTAAACCTATCGCCACTGAGAACCTTGAACGATGTCTTTGTTTCCTAAGCTTACATTACATTAACGTGGGAAATATTCCAAAATTAATGTTTTCTATAATGAAGGGTTTTACCGGCTATGTATGATCGCCGCAATGCTGCGAAAAAACAGTATAACGATACGTTAAGGCTGTTAATTTTTCATATCTCTTCCAGCAACAGCGTGGTTGGGAATCTCTCTCGGTCCGCCGATTACAAATTGGACAATCGTTTGTGCAAATTCAAAACTAATTTATTATCAGACGAAGTCATTCATATCCCACGAACTCCAACATACTGTGGCAGATCAGATCATGAGAATTAATTGAGCGACACAGATTCGAGAGCTGACATGTTTAAAATGTCGTTTTTCTCGATCGATACCAGACTATTATGGCTGTCAATGACGCTTTGATGTAGGTTAGTCGACAGTTAGTGCAGATTAGTGATGTGCTCTCTAACGCTTGTTTCTCAATCTATCACGTAGTAATGACATCATCTTAACATGACCCCTGCTAGACTCTAGTATCTCGTGTACGCAGTTGCATTGCACCTTACATAGGAAGCATCTGTAGCATTGGTGGCATACCTAAAGGTTGGTGAATGTTGGTGAAAGTTACATTTACGTTTTATTGCATGGTGGTGAGAACAAAACAGCAAAATCTCAATACCATTGGTTTATACTCTACGCATTAGGGGTTATTTCTCTCCCTAACGCCCATTAAAGAAAATAAGTTAGCATTTTAACTACTCAAACTTTGATGGATAAATCTGGAGTTAACCTCTGCTAACAACTGTGGACCGTCGATTACACAGACCAACGAGGGTATGCATTTTTGATGCTATGGGCCATAATCGACGTAATTTTGTGTGCTGAATTCGAGGCTTCTCATGGAAATAGGCTACCACGTTAGGGTTTTGAGATATTGCAAAAGTAAAGGGTCAAAATGTCAATTTTAAGGTTTTGTTTGAGCTTAAATATCTTAGAAACCGAAGGTGATCGAGTAATTCTGCAAACGGATTCTAAGTTTGCCTAACAAATTTATAGCATACAGCTATGTCGCCAGACAAGCTATTGGTTCCATAAAATGTACCTTAATTTCAAATTTGTGCCCTCAAAATTATAGTATGGTTGAATATAAATAAAGTTGATGATAGTTGCTAAATTAATACAGGATATGGTAACAAAGTTTTCATAGATTTCATTGATGTATTCTATATATTTTTAACGCAGATTTCGAATACTTTGACAGAATAACTCTATCACCTTTGGTTTATGAGGTATTTAAGCTCAAAAAGGCCTAAAAATTGCCATTTTGACCTTTTAAGGATAGAATATCTCAAACGCCTGACGTGATAGCCACTTTTTGCGAGTATATTTGAATTTAATGGATAAAATTACATCGGAAACGGCCCTTAGCATAAAAATAAGCGATTGAGACCCTAAAATTTGCAGGCGTGTGCCATTGGCGAAATAAGTCATCCATGCTAGCACAAAGACGTGAAGGAATGATGCTCTGTTCTATAGAACAAATCAAATCAAAAGATATAACTGATAATAACTTTGAGAGATTTCCACTCTATGTTTTAATGTTAGTGCAGTTTAGAACACATCAGCGAAGTTATTGACTCGCTTGAGACAATGTAAAGATCCTTTTGGCACTGAGGTGACGCAGTCTATTTTCTATCTAACCATTTTCGGACACTATGGAGGCGAGACGTGCCGTGACAAATTTGCGTCCCCCTTCCGCTCTCCTTCACCATCCAGGCTTCCTAATTCACATTGCAATTTTGGTTAGATACAATGGAACTAGATCTTAAGAACTTGCGGTCCATCAAAGATGGCAACGCAAGGGAGAACAGGGCTTCAAAGAAGCCACTACCAATAGACAGTATCCTTCCCTAGCACTTATACCGTGCTTAGCCATTTGAAAATATCACTGTCCTGCGATGGTTTCATTGCCGCCATCCTGTATTGCTTTTTAGGATGACTTTTGCATCCTGAATTGGGATCCACCGTTAATTTTCCCGCATCACATCACATTTAAAAAATTGTATATTACGTTTTTTTCATTTTTACTCAAGGTCTGCAAAGTCTAGCTACGGGCGGGGAGAGTAAATAGCTTGATATTACGCTTGGAAAAATTATGTACCTATAGCAGCGAAGACACAACAATGAGACATAGCGTGCAATATCTGTAAAGGATAAGGTTGTCTCACTCACGGCTCAGGCTCCTATTGGCTTGACGTCCTGACGACCCAAAGCCCCGCACTCTTTGAATATCTCCGTTCCGTTGCTTACACGCTACGGGGTGACCGACTTTTATCAGAAATGCATTCCGATTTTCAGAGGACTATTTCCTTTTAAATGCTTTACGTATTCGTGACATAGATTTAATAGTCCAAAACTTTGAATCATGCATATTGATAGCGATCAGTCATACGAAAAACGGTCGGACGAATGAATGTATCTCAAAGGCTCCATAATTATAGGGATAAATAGCGCATATTTTACTCCTTGTGACATAAATGGCATTCAGGCGAAAGATAAAATTAATTGGAACTTAAGGAGGACATTTGGACAAAGGAAAAAGTCTATAGCTAATTAAAATCGCTTACTAGACGTATTGCGCGCGCCGCGAACAACGCCTGTAAGTCGGCGACGCGCGGGAACGCGGTAAACTTCGAAAGATTGGGTACACGACGGGGTGGGCAATACAAACACAACACAAGCGTACAGTTGTCTACGGGGAGCAAGAGATTAATCGAGAGAAAGAGTTCTTATCACCGATTTTCGTGTCACAACAGACATAAACGTGGCATACGAAAATTTCGGCACTGACGGAAAATACAAGTTTAACAAGCCACCTTTGCGCCTTTCCCGTATTTAAGACAGGTTCTACTTTTTGAAAACTTTCATTAATGTCTACATTACTGCCCGTCCCTTGCATATGTATATCGTTTTAGTCACTTTCATACTTTGTTACTTACACTTCTTTCTAGCTACTTGTGATTTCGAATACTTCTCTGGGGAGCTTCTAGTATCATATTCTGATATGACTTTCATGGCCTACCTCTCCTCTCAGTCCATTCAGGATGCTATAGTACGTACATTAGGTAATTTGGCTCATTATTTCTAAATAACCGAAAAAAAACAAAATCCTTTCATATCAGTCTATTACCAGATTCACATTCTCTCATGACCTAATCATTCCTCTCCGTTTTCCTCAAACACCGCCAATGATTATACTCATAATATTCTGCCAACATTTATACTAACCCTGGAAAAACTTAGTGTACTCCCTAAGTAGGTAATATATTTACCCAAAATACCACGCTATACATGAATGTTAACAGTCCATGGCAAGCCATATATATTCTAAATAAATCAAATATTTGTATAGAAATAAATGTTTCAGTGAAAAATAATCGACAGGTTCTAGTTCAACAGCTAAAGATGATTTTCTTCTTTCAAGTTTCTAGAAAAAAATGGAATGAGTAACATGCAGTTAACCAGTTAAATGCCTTTTATTTAACAATTTTTCTCATTTTGTTACAGGAACGTCTTGGTGCTTTGTTTTCTTCTGTTATGAACCTCTCATTTAAATACTTAATCCGCATAAATCTCCTCTGCTGAACAAAAGCTTTAAAAATTGTCTTGTCCATTTGTGAGTATCTACAAAAATGCCTAACTATTTTTTGGACAAGCCCCCTACCTTTTGGCAAACCATCCTTCGAAAGCATATTAAATGCACCCTCCAAAACACCCAATTCTGAGATGAACTCATCATATTGCTGCTCTAGACCACCATATGATAAATGAATTACCCATGGTAGCAGACAAGGCGTTGCTTGCAGGCTACCAGATATTTCATGTGTACAAGTTTCAAGATTAGGATGCGTTACCATGAAATTTTTGGCTACCCAGCCCTAAGTAACTAAGGGCGTCAGTAGAGACCTCGGGTACATCACACACTGAGATTTCAGGTGAGGATGAAGTGAGCAATGAGTCGCCATTACATTCTATTTCACTTGGAATTTCCAGTAAGGGTGATTCAAAATAACCCCCATCACCTTCAACCTTCCTGCTCAATTTAGTTTTCTCAAGGGCTTTTGCCAAAATGTACTCTTCATCACACTTATTCTTTACTTATTTTAACTCCGCTCCCTAGCACAAATCCTGAATCCAAAAGCCAATTTCGAATCAGTTTCAACAGATGTGGAGCATCTGGAAAAAAATAAATATTCCCTCCAGTCTCAGGGCGAGCAAATGAATTGCATAACAGTGTTATTGTGAAAGGATAGCCCTAGCTCCTTCCATATACCCTAGTTGCTACTTCCACAGTCATTTACACAGGCCACAACTACATAGCCAGCGTAATACAATTAGCTCAAAACTGAATTTAGCGATATTTAAGTAAACATCAAATTGTAGCGAACACGCGAATGGCAAGCCTAGCAGAATTATCCGAGACGTAGTGACATCACCCGCGACAAGACGTCAGTGACGTCACCCGCGAGCAGCTGGAGCTTGCGCAGTAGTGTGTGAGACAACCTTACTTTTAATAACCTTGGTGGATACCAATCCTGAGAGCCGCCGGCAGAACCTTCAGTCTCTCGCCTCGAACCCCTTCCAACTACCTCCAATCTACCTCCCCCTAGGCGGCCACGCGGCAGCGTTGCCAGCTCGGTGTCGTAGAGTGACATGGAGCACCACTGGACGACTGCGAACAAACTGCGAACTACATGGTCTTCTATGGCCCGCCAAGCAGGGAAAAATATAGTTCTGCACGTCTATAAAACTAAGAAATTATTAGGAAAACGCTTTGCATTGAAGGTCAAATTTATGCGAGAATTTAATACCAAAGAATCAATCTATGCTTGCCAGTTTACATCTTTCTGATTATCATGACCAAACGGGAGTAAAATATAAATGTGCCAGCTCTAATTTGCACGTTTTTTTTGGCAAATGTGGGAGGAATATCCAAGTTTTGCCAAAGGCAATGCATAGTAAAAAGAGCCTTCTTTCAAAAGTTGAAGACCAAATTCGATTAGCTTATGAGATTGGCGAGAAAATCTCTTCGAAAAATGGTCCAAATCACGGACCGGCAAAGCCGAGGGAGGAGGCCCCTTAAAAGAATCTAAGTTTTTGGGCTAACTTTGACCTAAATTATCTCTCAGTCTGTTCTGTCGACGCTAGCAATACATGGGGGATAAGGATGTTTTGATGCCTTTCATGATATACTACAGTTAAAATTGAAATCGGGACATGAGGAAATGACCCCAATTTTTACCTTGACTTTTATCACAAACACGCTCGTCGATGGATAGCTGTTCTTTCTTTGCTACGCCCAGTATTGTTCCGGCTACTGCTGCATAAGCCATGGTTTCTTGAACATTACATTGTTTTCTCTTCCACTCTTTCTCTTAGGATGACAGCCTTGATGTGTTGAATGGGCTGGCACATGCCAATGACCCCTAGAACTGGACAGGCGGTAGCAATTACAATTGCTCCTGGTATGGCCACCTAGGCCTGAAAGGTCGAAGGATAGGAACCTGTGGAAATGCAGTTCATGCTACGTCACATTAAAAATACTGTAGTCTCGGTATAGGGAAGTCCTCCCAACTATACATTCCCTGAAAATGAAAATCAATAAAGGGTATATATTCTTGGCAACTAAGGGAGCCGTTCACTAGGACGGGTCTTGTGCCCAGCTTGGGGGCGGTAGGGCCTCCACGGGTGACTTCATACAAAATCCTAGTGCAACAGTGTGTTCGAAGGATGCAAAGACTCAGAGAGACGAGGAAAACATATGAGAAGGAGGAAAGTAATGCTTTATGTGGGAACCTGGAGCCTTATGAAGATGATGAGGGCTGGAAAGCTGGAGAATATTACTTAGAAAATATTGCTCTTTCCGGCTTTGGAAGATGATGGAGGGGCAGAAGAGACCATTGGAGTGATAGTAATTGAATAATTGTTATTGGGTAAGTGATAATAATTGGGTAATGTGGTAGGGATAAGAGTAAGCGTGGGGTATGGTATTAAATGCAAAAATGGGGATAGGGACAGTAAACATTGAACAGGTGCGCGATAGGATTCTAGTGGTAGAAATTAAAGTATGTCCAATGAATTTCACGCCCACACGAGTAACCATAGAGAGAAGGAGGTGGATGCGGTGTTTGAACCAAGGACACTGCATAAGGACGCAACTCTTGATGCGCTTTCGATCGTCTTTTGCCAACATTTCTGTCGCAGGTTAATAGCGTTCCGAAACTTGACGAAAGGTGGCACTGATGCGATCTTTGAGCCTTGTTTACCACTTGTTTACGACGTGATTTGTTTTGTTGTGAAGGCAGTTTGGAGTATGAATGTGCAGTTAAACGAGACGAATTTGGTTCAAAATGGGTTTGCGAAGTTTTTTTGTGTCAGATGCTTTACTGAGATTGAATACCTAAATGAGGAACAAGATTCTCGGTGAAAAGAACAAAAGCTTGTTTAAGGTTTACGTAAATACACGTGGGTGACGAGCGTGACCCTTACCGCAAGGTAGCCATTACGCGAGAGACGGCGTTCAGTGTATATATTTCCTTGTGCGTACGTGACAGTGTGATTCCTTTGTTTTGACATTCCCAGCGTATACTATTCTTTCATTTGCTGGCGAGATAGACTGCGTTCAGTGTACAAATATATTTCCCAGTGCCTCCAACAGTGCGCACATGACAGTGTGATTCCTTTGTTTTGACATTTCCAGCGTATGCTATTTCTACATTATCCGTCATTCCTTCATTTGTTTCCGTGACTTTTCTGAGCTTAAGTTGTTCGTTTTCATTTCAGCAGTTGATCTTCATCTGCTACAGGCTATTTTATATTGACCGTTTGTTTATAACGGGCAACCAATTGTATTAGACATAGATTAATTTTCCAAGGATTATAATGAAGCAAGTAAGTTACTGATACTAGTTTTTTTAAACACATATTGGAATACATTGCTCGCTTCCCCGCCCGCCCGATCGTGTATTCTTGTTCTTTCAATGTCCATTTTACTTTTCTACGCCGTACGAATTATAAAGGGGAAATGCTTTCGAATCATTGTAATCGTCATGGCATCAATAATATCAGCTGAGTTTGCTAGCGGCTTATTCAATTTACGTGAGTTGGCATCGAATAACCGGAAATGAACTAGCATTCGAATTAATTGCATTAAATATTATTTCAATGCACGCTTTTCCCTTTTCTTAAATCGTAAATTAGGAATTGTAGGGTGGAATTCGGAATACGAATCCACCGATCACATCACCTAATTCTGTACGCCTTCGGTGTCATTGATTTATTTCGCGACGCTCTGGAGAGTTTTCTCGTCGATGGCTCGGTACCTTAGGTACATAAATCTACTATCCAATGCCTTAAAGTATTACTTGTAGTAGAAATCATCGTACTGGCGGAGAAAAAGGAGACGAAAGAACACGTATAGTTAGCCCAGAGACGTCTGCTCTGAGGCTTGATAACTTCAACAGCGCAGCCTGTGGCCAAAAGTAGAACTTATATTCTTTCGCTTCCATTGGCAACATAGTCAAGATGGGAGTTTTACGTCCTTATGCAGTGCTCTTGGTTTGAACAATGAGAGGAGATAATTGGAAAAGTCTCGGACAATAAAAACTTGATGGTAATCCTTGATGTCTCTAGTGTGATCCCCTTTCCCACCTTCCTTCATCATCTTCATACATATCAACCTTTTCTCTCAATACAAAGATTCCATTATCCTGGTAAAATTTGACGCAAATTCACGTTTCATTTATTGAATTGTGTTCATTTCATTAGTAATTGATGATTTATCTTTATTATTCGACCTACAGCGGTCCTTGCAAAGCAGAAAAAGATCCTAATAGCCAACTATTCTAATAAAAATATTTCATGCATCAATGACAAATCATAAGTCATGATTCATTGATGTGAATTAATCTTAACCCTGATTATATGTAACGACTCTATCTATTTTATGTGATGGTATAGCTTTGTGGAGCTCTAACATATTTTTTCCTTTTTACAGGGTCCACGCGTTATCTGTGTAAATAACAGCAAAATACAAACAATGAAGATTATATTTTTCCCCCCTTCATGCAGAGAGAGAAATTATTTGGTAGATATTTTGTCTTTGGTATTTGGACTTGGAGCCTGGGTATCTGTTACTGGTTTTTGGGTTGAATTGCCAATCTTGATAGATAATCTGCCGGAAGGTTGGAGAGTTAGCTCCCAGATATCGGTAGCGACTCAAACAGCTAATATTGGTCCATTTATTTGGGCAGCACTTCCATTACTCAAAAGAGGACCGGGAGTGGGAGGATTCAGCATTAAAACCAGGCAATATATCACATATACACTCCTGATATGGGGTATAGTTGCTAATGTCCTCCTAGCTTTTGTATGGGATTCATCCATAATGATCGGAGGAAGTCTCCACTCCGTTCCTCTAATTGTTCTAATGTTCACAGTTGGCTTAATTGGGTGCACATCTCCTGTGCTCTTTATGCCACAAATGGCATTATTTCCTCAGGCTCATCTGATATCCTACCTAGTTGGAGAAGGATTGGGAGGATTTATACCAAGTATTATTGCTTTGATTCAAGGAATTAAAGATGGAGACTCTCAACCTCGTTTCAGTGCAATGGTGTATTTTCTCATCATATCCTTTCTTATGATGCTGTCAGCTCTTTCTTTCTTTCTTCTCAATAATCTCTCTGCCATTAGGAAAGTGATGATCAATTCGAACACTGATAAATCAGCAGTAGTGCATGATAGAGATACTGCTCATGCTGGGGAATGTGAGAGTACGGGGTCCACGGAATCCGATGATGTTGATCACATGTGAGTATTGTATTTACTGCTGTACTTTAAAAATAAGTGCTTGCCAGTTATTGTTCATGCATTAGTTCATCTCATTTGCATTCACCTTCAACACTTGATGAAGGAATTCAGTTTTAAGTTTTGGACATCTCTCAAATTACGTGTGCAAGAATTAATATTAATAGTAATAATTGTAACCCAGTCATTCTTTTGCTCTAGTGTGTGTAGCTCTTTTATGTAATTTGAATATGCTCTTTGGAATGAAAGCATTTATTATGAATCATGATGATATGAGTAACTATGAAATCCCTACCATCCCATCCCCGCATGCAACAAGTCTATAAGTATGAGCTGCTCTGACATCATTCAGCATCCCTGTCGTACCCTTCTAACAATTATTATAAACAGCCTCCACTCAGCTTCTGAAATCATTTATTATTTATTCCCGTGTGACCCTTATAATTCTCTAAGTCTCTCTTACTCTCTCCTTTGAGTATGTGTGATTTCTTGGCCAACATTCACCCACTTACCTAATGTTTCATTTGAGTATTTTACCAGCGATTTTTAAGTTGGTTAAGTATGTACAGTTATTATCCTAACATCCTAATTTTTGGCACATTCTTATGTTTTCCCTCATACGGTTGACATGCCATTATATCTCTCTTAAATTCATCATATCATCTCCCACTTGTTATTTTGTCCAGAATTCCTATCCTCTTCCTTCTTCTCGTACGCCTCCCCAGTGATTTCCCCTCTTCAACATCCCCTCTCTTTTCAAAACCTCCCCAATCCATCTCTTCTGCCACCTTCGAACCTCCGCCACTAGCTTCCTCGCCAACCTTATTCAATACCTCCTCGTTCATTCTTCTCACCACCCAGCTCTCCTTCTCTGTCCTTCTCCACAGCTACATTACAAACCCCTCGAGTCTACATATATCCTCCCTCTGCAATGACCAGGTCTCCACCACATTCCATATCAGAGTTTTCACCAGCCTTTTCTTTACGTCTCCACTCACACCAGCCCTCGTCATTTTCCTCCCCTTTGAAAATTCTTACTTAACCATGGCAATTCGACACCTTTTGCCCCCACCACTAAATCCCCGCTCCTCCAAAATGCCACAGAGATAAGTAATCTGCTCGATTAGCTGTATTTTGTGCCCTCCCACACTTATATTTAGCCCTGCCTAATTACTCAGTGAGAATCTAAGTACTGATGAAAGACGGAAGTTCAAATGTAAATACAGTCGATAGTTTGTAAATAAACACGTCGTACTGGTTTTACCATGAATATACTTTACTTTCAATTTTTTTGTTTTACTCACAATTAATCATAATGCAGTGGATAAAAAAATGTAGTACTACACGCGGGACGTAATTATACTTTTTAATATCGTCCGGTCTACAGATATATTTAATTCCTCTCCCAATTTTATTGCAAAAATGCACAATTAACTTCTTAGCACTTCGTGAATATCGCTATGCGGAAATTTAATAATAATACGAGGTGACTTCAGGAGTATTCCCAATGGCTATCATTGCAGTGTAGGTAAAAAGGAATGCACTTACCGCCGCCTTGAATAGATTCTTATTTTTCAATCCAAGTGGATATAAAATGTAGTACTACACGCGGCACGTAATTATACACTTTTTAATATCGTCCGGTCTACAGATATTGGGTCCTCGTAGACGCATACCCTGTTTTGCAGCCTGGTATGAAGCAAGTTCTGCTTAAAAAAGGCATTCTAAATTCTTTATTTAATCCGAACGGGCTTAATGCATTCAAATTAGAATAAGAGTCTGGTAAACATTGTCGTCGGCACACGATGGACGCCTCATAAACCTCGTACACATTTTCTGTAATAGCTATTTCCTCTCTAGCATTTATACAAAGTAACATTTAGATCACAAAAATAGCAAGATATTATTCAAAGTATCAAGTAATTCATATCTCCTCGATCATAATTGAATATTCACCACAGTCTAACGTTAGCAACAGTTAACTACGTCTATTTACAATAGCAACTGAAAAGACTTTAATCGAAATGGCGCCAAGGACTGGGTGAACTAAAAGTGGAAATTTAGGCAACACGCAGCCTAGGCAACAATTCCAATTATCTAATTCAATAATATATATTCATGCCATAGATCTTGAATATGCCTATTCATATCTTCACAGGACTAGCGAAACTGGAGTTAAATGTACTCCGGAGTAAACGCCCCAGCGGAAGGGATGCCTTCAAGAAACAATTCCACGCATCGTAGCCGATCGCAGTGTTTTCTATCGGTCTCCGCCTTGAATTTTTAGTTCGCTGTATTTTAATTTTAGAAACGGCCATTTTTTAGTTCTGGTGGGCTGGTGAAATAGCGGCGGTAGTTAAATCCATAGTTGCTGAGTTGGGGAGAAGGAGGTGGAGTTCATATCTTCACTGGGCAATTTTTTTTACTAGGCGCAATTCCTTTAGGAAAGGGTGTGTGAGAACCCCAAAGATGTACCTTCTCTTTACATCAACGCAATAAATGTTTAAGGTTGATATGAGATAAAACGAATTCAGCATTCAGATTTATTTACATGTGTGTGTGCTTCTCTCCTCTCCTCAGTTTTCGTTAGCACTGGTATGTGAGTAACTGGAGGTACACTGGTAATACCATATGCTGGTATACCTCAGTTTACATTGTTAATTGGTTCTGTGATTACCCAGTTAAGTTGACCCAAACAGCAAATTTACCCTATTACATATGAATTACAAGTGTGGTAGAGCAAAAATACACAATGTCCAAATGTTGTATTACAAGATAATACAGTGGTAGCTTTGATGAATATTAGTTGTATAAATGCTTCAAATATCCACTAGTACTCATGTATCACATTGTAATACAAACCAACAAGATGTGTTGGCCGTATTATCATGTTGATCGTAAACAAAATATTACCTTGCACCACGGATTACTATACAGGATAGGAATGTCAACAATTTAATCCGTGCTCGTAGTGTACGGTTTCTTTCTTCCGCCGCTAGTTGTCGCTAGCGTCGAGCTTTTGAGCGTTTCACAGAAAGAATATAATATGGACACGGAAAGAATATAGGTAATTGGAACTTAGGCACCTTTAGTACACCTTCCTGTTTTTTTTGTTCATAGTTTTTTAATTTATCAAAATGATTAGTATAATTAGTCAAGTTCGTGCGCTAATTTTGTCACGTTATCTGGCGCGCACGGGGTTTGCCGTCTTCCGTATTCCTAAATATCAAAGTAATTTTAACAAAAAGGGATAATATCTACGGAATGACGTTAGAATTTTCATATTGAATATTCCGCATCACAAAACACATTCTTCACAAACTGTGTGACATACACTACGTTTACAAATCGAACTCAGACCGGCTAGTCGGTATGGTAAACGTAACGGGCTAGTGGGATAGATATGAGAAGTGGGTTAACTCGGCCCGCTTTCTCTACCAGTCTGAGATTTCAAATCGATATGAACCGATTCAAATCAATATTTCAATCGATTTTGCATTGGTAAACCAGGCGATCCGAGTCGGCTGGCTTTGAATGTTCAGATCTGTCGGAGTTCATATTGATCGGAGTTCGATTGGTAAACGTAGTGACTGTATCACTAAATTTACTATCGTGAGAAATCAATCAGGAACAACAGGTTTTCTGTGGAACGTTAAAGTTTCCTATTGATGCTAAATTCTTATCACATCAGCAGCAAACTCTTAAAAAAAACATTAGCAAATTGCTCAGTAAATTGCATTTTCCGTAATCTGGGGGTAGTCAGTGAGCGGGGTGAAGAAGGTACTAAGGCGAAAATTGGGTATCTGGAAGGAATTGGCGGACTGTAGGTTGGTCCATGCACTGGAAACTAGTTGGCATTACGATGCAGTACTTAAACTACGATTTCGAGTTTTACCTTCAGTTAGATACATTATTTTTGTCTTCAGTGCTATCACGTTATCACTAAAACATCGCCAAATCTCAGTGTTTGTGCCGTCATGTTTAATAATATCGCTTAATTAAAAGGTACAGTTCCTTATGGAAAAATATTTTTGAGCAAAGACGCTGTCAATTATTCCCGTAAACTAAGGAGCCAAAAGTAACTTCAGGATCGGTAACAAATTTGTTCATTTTTGCTATTATTGAGAAATCTGTCTTGGAATTCGTGTTCGAGACAGCAATAGAAGATGCGGGGGAAAAATCATGCCCCACTTAATTGTCGGGGTGACCCATTCTATCGCCGGAGGGCGTCGGTGCATTAGACTCGGATTGCCCCAAGAGGGTGTTTTCCAACCTCCTCGGATTGACAAGAATCACGTCACCTTACGTTCATATTACATCAAGGAAAACAATTGAACTGCTCTCTGAGAAGGGAAAAACTCGGAAGTGGTATGTAATTAGCAAAATTATGATTGATGAGAACTACAAACCTTGGCAGACCACAAATTGATAGTTATTCGGTGAAAAGGGATGGGAACACTACTGTTACTACTTATATCTTGTAGAGGACAAAACAATATTTTTTGTAATTAGTGGCTTCCTTATGGACATCCCTAAGGAACACATTGAGGCGGTGACGTGCTGCGTTAATTAACCGTGCATAAGCTGTCTCATATGACTCATGAAATGTTTGTATACCACTCGAACAAATCGATTGATTATTTTAAAAATCACTTTTGAAAGCAAAACATGAATGCCGAGAATGAAATTCAATTCTAACTCTTATATCATAATTAAAAATTGGCTGACTATGTGGATGATCTATCTTTGATACCTACTCAAATTACCGTTCACTTAGTCCAATAAATAACAATAAGATAGGCATTCCCTAAATTTTTCCCCGTAGGGAAATTAGTGAGTATAAATTGAGTGGATATCCCCCTTGAATCACACTGAAGCTACAAACTACTAGTAGTACTACTAGTAGGGATGAGTCGATTCCACTTTTTTTCGATTCCAATTCTTTCAAGTCAATTCTCGATTCCGATTCCATCGATTCTGATTCCTAATAACAGGTGGGATATTGATGTACCAGTAGCGTACGACTATTATTTAAATTCAAGTATTGGCTGAAATAAAACAACAGAAAATTAAGTCGCTCAAAAAGTATATATATAAACAAATAGCAAATATACCCTCAGCTTATTGAGGTAGATAAAAAGTACAAATTGATAGCCTACACCCAAAATTACTGAGACAAATGATGTGATAAATGAAATTTGATTTGAATACTTATCTAACTGGAATCGGAATCGACTTTAGGCGATCGATTCTCGATACCGATTCTAATCCTGAGAATCGGTGGAATCAAGAATCGACATTTGGATTTGACTCATCCTTGCTATACACATAACTGCATGCAATGTGACTTTTCGACCAACTTAGAATATTATGAGTGGATAGCTGGAGTGGATGTAGAGGCAGTTGAGCGAGAGAGAAAATCCAAAAATTCGTATGTGTCCTCATGAGAGTCTCTTTTTTTATATTAGGAAAACCTAGAGTAACTGACTATCAGATATTCCCCAGAGCAATATTCCATTTGAGACAAAACAAGCGAAGTACACAAGTTGTAGGATATCTTAGGATACGGTTCTTTTGAGGAACCTAATTGTATTCAAGACCTATTCAATTTTGAACATACATTATCAACATGAACATTCCAACCTCGTGTGCTGGACGTGTATCCCTAGAAATATGGTGTGAGGGGTAAAGATACTTTTTTGATTGTTAAAACTGAAATTGATGTCATCTTTTCAATTGAGCTGGATAACATCCAATAGCTGTAGCCTTTTTCCAATTAAGTACCTGTTGAATATTGTTCTCACAGCACTAATTCTAAACTACTTAAGGCACTCTTAAGTATTTTTGATAAGCCCTTCCTAACATTTGTCAGATAGTATAAAGGTTGAATCATCTGCAAATATAAGGGAATGCACACTGTAATCTTCCCACATTAATGGAAGATCATTCATGTTTAGTAAAAACAACATAGGCCCCAATATCCAGTGAACCTCCATATGATGTTAAAACCTGGATATGACCAGCTTTGGATCCTGGAAACCATGTATGGATATATGCATAAATCATTTCCTAATTTCTGGTAGGTTTCGATATTTCGAATACCTATTGTACCAGATTGATTAATAGTCTTTCTATAACAATTTTCAATTTAAAAAATTCCCAAATTCGAAATTTGTGACACACATGACCATGGAATTGCCCTAGTTTGGTCACTTGTCATCATCAAAGTAGTCATTGATTCAGATTCTGGGCATTATTATCAGCAAGAGATTTCGAGAGTTCATGAGACACTCGCAATTATATATCAGGCACTACAATTCAGGGTAAAGTATCTATAATTGCCCGGGGGAAATGATGATGACATTTTTATGCTAGTAGTTTTATTTTATTCCAATTATCAAATGGTATAATCTCTTATTGACCATTTTTTCCTGGATCCCTCTGTAGCCACTTAACACATAGGATTAAATGCAATGATAATGAAGGTACACTGAGTCCATGGCGATGATGATAGCAATGGAACTTTGTTCTTGTGAGAGATGTAGTAAAAGATTTATTCACTAAGGCAAAAAGAAGAAAAGGAAAAAATTCTAATATCCTAGAATTTGTTGGCTACAACATCCTCGCTTATTTGCTTAAATTATACCATTTGCATTCATGATGTTCATTATCATTTATTCTTCTCAACCGTTCTTCATATAGTGATTATTTTTTGGATGTTGTGTACAGTAATATAGATGAAAATTGAGGCCCTAGGTGTTAAGCATTGAGCGAATAACTAGAGAAGTAATATTTAAGTATCGTTCTCGGGCTTCGCACCGGGTTTCATAATCCGCCGACGTTTCGGAAAACGACTTGTTTTCCATTTTCAAGCCACGTGTTATTTCCGCCGTGACCACTATAACACTAAAATTAAACAAGCTGTTGATGCCCCAACAATGAAGGTTGCGATCCCTATGATTGGCTGACGTGTTCCGCTGGCCGTTGAATCATTTTCTCGTCTTTTTATATATTTGATCACTGGCCACCAGGTATTACTCAGTTGGAATCCGGTGTCTCTATTAAAATTATGCGGATGCAATCGTATCTCGATGGCGTCTTTGATAATGCGGTCCCAGTAACGTTGTGCGCGGCAAAGTATTTTTGCATCGGTCCATTTAATGGCATGGTCTTTGTTGATGCTGTGTTCCGCCACTGCCGACTTCTCTGGTTGCGCCAATCTAATGTGCCTACGATGTTCTTTAAGCGTGGTTTCAATAGTTCGACCAGTCTCCCCCACACTTATTTTGCCACATTCACACGGAATCTGATGTACCCCTGGTGTCTTCAAGCCGGTGCGGTGGGATCTTTTGCCTTAACCAACTGGTCCCTTAATTTAGATGGTGGCAGATGGATCGTTTTGGTATATCCCTTCTCCCTGATGTCTCCACTATCGGGAAAGATTCACCGCATTCTGCACCGTTTTAACATCAAAAACCAGGAAAGAACCATGAGACCCCCTAAACCAACGAAAGAATATCACGAAAAGCCGTTAGGAAGAGCCTGCATTCCCTATGTTTCCACCATCTCGGGGAAAATAGGAAGAATTTTACATAGGCACAACCTACAGGTGATCCATAGACCTCCAAAGAAAATTCCAGATGGGCTCGTAAGAGTTAAGGACGAACTTGGCCTCAGAGTGACTGGAGTGTATAACATCCCTTGTGAGTGTGGCCTTGCCTACGTTGGAGAGACATCACGTACGGTAGAAGCCAGAATTACGGAGCACAGGAGGCACATAAGACTTTTTCAACCCGAAAAATCGGCCTTAGCTGAGCATAGCCTCGATATGGCGCACTCCATCAATTTTAACGGCGCAAAAATCCTATGCCGATCTTATGGATACTGGGATCGATTAGTAAGAGGGGCAATAGAAATACGTCTCGAGGAGAAAAAGCTTAACCGAGACTCTGGGCAGAGCATCAGCCAAATATGGAGTCCGTTGATTGATAAAATAAAACGGTCGCGGATAAAATTCAAATTCCAACCGCCCTGAGCCAAATTTGAATCGGCTGGTCAACAATGGGCCTCAACCGTCCATTGGCTATCTTAGTATAAAAACCCGGCGTGGACCAAACTCGGCAGTCAGTCTTAGCCCTGATGACGATGAGTGAGTTTCTCATCGAAACGTTGGCCTTAAACAGCCTTACCCGGTGCCAACCCGAGAACTATTTATCTATAGTATTCGCCGGGAAAGCCTACGATCTTTTATGGATACTGATATTTGCATGAATATTTTTCCAAAATATTTTTGATATTTTATGAAGTTTTGTTTCATAAGATGACCATTTATAAGGTTTGGAATTTTTAGCTCTGGAAAAAACTTAAGTCATACTTTCTCATATCAATCAACCTTACATTCACTTAGGGTGGATATGATTTTTTATAGACATCTCTATAGCTTTTCTAAGGTAATTATTCAATATGAAGAGCTTCTCCTTCACTCCATTTCAAATAGAAACATTTTTTTAATTCATACATAGTGGATGATTTAAAAGAATTCATCTTCACTGTATTTAAAAAAAATAAAATTAATTGAGAGCCAAGTACTTTAAACAGTTAAGAGATACATATATATGTGGTCATAAGTTGCTCTTAAAATGAGTGAAGATATTTTCTCATTTGATGTGTCATTATATTTTCAGTGATGGCAGTACCAACAGGATGGATACAACTTCATCTACGATGGAAAGACATATTGAAGTGGACTTTACTAACCACCAAAATGATAATTTACTCTTAAAGAAGAAAGCAATTAAAATACTGCTTATTCAGTTCTGGATTTGTTTCTTCTCCAGTGGGTTTTTACCTGGAGTTTCCACCTATGCTAGTCTTCCACATGGCAATGAAGCTTTTCATCTCTCTTCTACATTGGGAGCTGCAGTTGTACCTATTGGCACATCTATTGCATTTCTGAACAAAAACCATCCCAAGCTGTTCACTGTTGGAGCAGTTGCTACATTTGCTTCCATGTTATCAGTATACACAATATTAAGTGCAGCATATTCTCCAAAGCCGCCATTAGTTGGCACAGAAGTAGGAAAAATACTAATTGTGAGTACCTACTTACTCTAAAGGCCTTTTTGCATTAGGTACTCCATTGTACAATTTAATGTTCAGGAAATGCCTGAATGCAGACACAGAATTAGAGCAGAGGCTGTTTCCCTACTTATCGTTTATGCGTTTATGCATTGATTCCAGCGATTCACTGCTATACACAATGCAATTAGCAATGCTCATCCATGCTTGTATCATATTGTGCAGATAAGTGTCTCATGTAAATTGGCCTGGACATGTACAAAATTACAAATAAATTTAAAATCGTCACTAGTTGTAAAAAAAATGGAGAAGTTTTAGCAGAAACAATAAGTGATTATTCTCAATACAGCAGATATGAACACTGTGAGAATGACCTTAGAAAAGGATGAGGCAGAATGCAAGTCTTTGAAGGAGAAATCAATCAAAATGAAAAAGAATGACTGTCTGTAGAGAGAATCTTGTGACTGGAAAAACCTACCTTTTTAAATTAAAAAAATATTCACCTTATCACCTATGAATCTGACAGAAGAGATGCTTTACTCATGATTGACTTCATGACACATTGAGGGAAATTAGACGTGTTCAATTTTTTTGAATATGAAAGTGATCAGAGAAGCAGATATGAGAATTTCCATTTAGTGACTCTCGGTTAACTGAGAATAACTTTTTGCTTATCAAAGAAAGGAGTGACAACAAAGCTCGAAGAAAGTAGAGAAAAACGTTGTCAAAGACACACAAGTAAAAGAGCTAATGAAAGGGAAGATTTAAACTAAATATAGTGAGCTGATTTCTGTGAGTTGTTATGATGATGAAAGTTGTCATGATATGACGTTTTCCAGGGATTGCTATTTTTCATGCCAGACTACGGTTTTCAAATCATATGTCGGCATGTAAAATTTTGTGACCAACTTGAAAGTTATGGGTCATTATCTTGAATATTGAATTATATGGAATATACTGTATTCATATTTTGTGAAGTGAGTCTCATGTAACTTTTATCCCTAAATCTCTAGATTTTGAACTTGGTTCTGTATGCTGGTTTGAGTGCCTATGTGAAAGTCAACTCAGCCCGAATATGCAGGCACATTGAAGGTTCTCTATCAAGAGGGAGTGGAAGCACTGTAGAGGGGAGTGGAAGAGGACCCTTGTTTTGGTGTGGGGCTGTGAGCCAAGCAGCTGCAGCTGTTGGGTCACTGTTAGATTTAACATTGGTGACTATTTTGGGACTATTCAAATCCCTATAACTATTGTTTTGTGATACATTTACATATTATTCTTACAAGATTTTGCTTTCTGAGATAGATTTGGTACTCTATTTGAATGTATCTGTGCCCATGTAGCACCAACAGTTGGGCCAACATTGGGGAACTGTTTCGTGCAACGGTTGGTCAACCGTTGTTCATGGCCGTTTTGCCAACCGTTATCCAACTGTGATGGCCCAACGGTTCCCCAACCGTTGGCTCAACAGTTCCCCAACCATTGGCCCAACAGTTCCCCCACCATTTACAAACAATCATTCAACCATTTTTTCTATTAATGTGTATTGCCATTAGGCATAACATTGGTTGGTATATGCAATTGCCGAAATTTTTACCTTCCCCTTTCTCTAAGCCACCCACCTACTTTGAGATAACTCGATTCCACCATTACGGTCGGCACGCTATATAGGTCTCACTCAGGCACACGTTCCTGGGGGTCAAGTTTGATTTACGTCAGAACTAGGTAATTTCAAACTTGAAGGTTATGCTACTCCTAAAAACTGACTGTTAAGGCGAAGATGATGCAAAAAGCCACGATTTCGATTTGCTTGCCAATGAGTGTTCTTGACCATGCCTCCTTCCGTTTTTCAACCTCAATGAAAACTGGTAATCCACCTACTCGGTGATAACTCGATATCTCGATGTCAACTCGATATCTCGATGTCAACTCGATATCTCGATGTCAACTCGATATCTCGATGTCAACTCGATATCTCGATCGCATTTCCTCCTTTCGACTGTGACTTCCACCATCTCCAAACGTTGGCCCAACGGATGAGAAATAACTGTGAAAATGGCACTGTTGGCCCAACAGATAAGAAATAACAATGCAAATGGCACCGTTTCCCAACGTTGGCCCAACTGTCTGTGCTACATGGGTAGCCTAACTCAGAGCTTATTTATTTCAGTTTCCTTGTGTTACTAAAATAATAGTGAGTGAAATTAGGTGACAACACAACAAGGCTCACCAAAACTTATTTATTGTGAGCCTTTTCATTTTGTGACCTTATCTTATTGACCAATTTTGAAAATTTTGATAGTATTTACACTTAAAATTTGTATTCACTGACAAGTTTGGCGCATGGGTGTGCGCTGGTACTTAAATATATTGTGATAATAAAGAATTTGTTGAATATTTTGCTTTATTAAAACTGTCAACCCTTGAGTGTTTCTCTGTCATGACATGCTTAAGTGATCAAATTTATTAATTGTGAAGATAAAGAAATAATCACAGTTGACCATTCTCATTCATCTTGATCACTTCCGCAGCACTGTGTTGTACAACAAGCCAAAATGTATAAAATATATATATATATATATATATATACATACATACATACCCATCACGCCAATCCCTTTCGAGGTGGGCACAGTCAAAATGTTTCACTCATTAATACATAATTGTACACCTAACTCTGCTTCAATAATTTCCTCCATACTGACCTATCCTTGCAAACCTCTTTCGCCTCATTTACCCACATGACTGTCAGAATACAATGGTTCAGCAGATTTGAGTCAAATGGGGGGACCGAGTGCCCCGACCCCTCTCCGCGGTAATAAACAAGAGGGGTGGAGAGGTCTGGAGGCAGGAGTGGGGGTAGAAGGATGAGGGACGACAGCAGCCATATCTTCGCTCACCGGCCATTCTCGGATCATGCATACAGATAGCAGTGCAGGCAGGCAGTTAACATTGCTATAGCCTTAATACTATAACAGCATCTAGAGTTTTTATATATGTTATTAACGAAGGATGATTCTTTGCCCCGAGTGAATTAAAAATTCGCATTCAAGAATATACCCTTCGCAATGTTCGCTGAAACATTGCCAAAAAATAGGAAGTTTCTCTATTTTTTTAAAAAAAGACAACCACTTTAAGAGAATACAATTCAACTTAAGGCATAAAATAACTCTCTCTCTGTAGAAAAAAAATATTGCAAGTCTCTAGCTATCATGGTATAATCGCAATTGTGTCAGAGGGAAGCGACTGAAACAAACTTTTCGGTCCCAGTATAGAGCCCCCTTAAGCCAAGTCCATATATGTATAATACAATCTTAATTGTAAATAAAGGCACGTACAACTCATTTGTGGAATATTTTTAATTAAGAAATATTTGTGGGACTATCTTTTTATCGTTATGAACAAAAATTTCTCACACAAAACAAAAGAACTCTGTATTGTGTGGGCTGCCATATTTATTTTATTTCAAATACACAATGTACCAATATTAATGGTTTAAATGCCGCTTACCTTTTGCTATTGGCTTTCTTACTAAATCCTCTATAAGCTATTAATAGCAGAAAATAAAAAATTACCAGAAAATTATAGTACATACATACATACCCATCACACCCTTCCCTTCCGGGGTAGGCACAGTCAAAATGTTTCACTCGTTAGTACATAATAGTACACCTAACTCTGCTCCAATAATTTCCTCCATACTGACCTATCCTTGCAAACCTCTTTCGCCTCATTTACCCCCATGCACTGTTGCATACACGCCCTCCTGTTTTTAAAACTCCTAATATTCCTCCTCCTAAGAATTTGCTCAACCACAACTTTCTCGCCCTACCTCTACCTCTCACACCATTTATTCTACTCTCATATATCTGTTTCATTATTCGACTCTCATCCATTCTCAACATGGCCAAACCAACGAAGCACACTCCTTTCATACATGTCCATTACTGGAGCATTTAACCCACATTCATTCCTGACCCTATCCATCCTACTTTTGCCGCAAATACTCCCCAGATAACTCATACCCACAGCGTTTAGTCTACTCTTATGTCTATCCTGACATACCCATGTTTCACTACCATATAGCTAAGTGGGAAGAAGTACACTTTTGTACACGGCAATTTTCGCTTCCTTAGACAAGCACTCATTCCTTGATATGCTTCACATGCTACCTACCACTTTCCTTCCAGCATTCGCACGTCTCTTTATCTCCTCATCTATTCTTCCATCTTTCGCATACATCTTACCTAAGTACACAAAATCATCCACCTGTTCTATTACTTCACCATTCGCCCTCATCATACAGTTATTCTTCTTATCAAAAACTACTACTTTAGTCTTGCACGCATTTTCCTTCAATTCCATTCCCTCTGTTGTTTCACAAAACTTATCTAGGAGCTTCTGTAATCCCTATTGACTGTCTGAGATTAAAACAGCATCATCCGCAGAGCGAAGAACTCGCAAGTTTACATTTCCAATCAAAGCACCGTCATTTTCACTACATGCGTCTCTAACACATTTATCCATAAAAATATTAAACAGCCATAGAGACATTACGCATCCTTGCTTTGCACCCCGATTTATTACAAACCAATCACTCAGAGCCCCGTTAACTCTTACACTTGCCTTACTATTGTCATACATCGCCATCATAACATTCAATAACTGCCCATTTACTCCATACTCTCTCAAAACCTTCCACAACTTCTTTCTATTTACTCTGTCATATGCCTTCCCTAAATCGACAAACGCACAGTACACTATCTTTCGGACACTCATACATTTTTCTATCACTTGCTGAAGTGCAAAAAGCTGGTCACTACATCCTCTCCCAGGCATAAACCCACACTGCACACCCCATATTCTGTCGGAAGTAATATTCCTCACTCTTTCGATTAATATTTTACTGACCACTTTTCCCGGGATACTCAATAAACTAATGGCCCGATAATTATTACATTCGGTCTTTCCTCCCTTCCCTTTGTACAACAGAACGATGATAGCATTATTCCAATACGCTGGAACAACAGAAACCTGTAAGCATAAATTGTATAGTTCATGCAGCCTACAAATTAGTAATTTACACCCACACTGCAACATTTCACTGGATGTCCCATCTATGCCTTCAGCCTTCCTATTTTTCAATATTCTCACAGCCGTTGTGACCTCCTTCTCACTGATATCCTTTTCCATCCTCACATTCTCACATACAACTTCACAAGGCTCATCCTCAACGCCTGCAATATTATTGTACAATTCTTCAAGATACTCCCTCCAGCAGTCCCTAATATTGCTCTCGTCCCACATGATCTCTCCACTTTTGTTTTTTACCGCATTCATTCCCCTACCTTCACCAATCTTATCCCTTTTTACCCACTTCCAAAACAGCTTTTTATTACCTTCAAAATCACTCTGCATTTTGTTAGCTTCATCCGCACGCATTCTTTCTTTGCTCTCTTTCACAACGATTTTGCATTCATATTTTTTCTTTCTGTAAATCTCACTTGCCTTAGTATGCTCTTCCTCAGATTTGGCAGCAATCATATCCTTGTACACCTCATTCTTTTCTCTGACTGCAATTTTCACTTCTTCATTCCACCAAGCACCACCTTTTGTTCTTCCTACCACTCCTTTTCCACATACACTTTCAGCACATTCCACAATCACTCCTTTTAAACACTCCCACGCATCATTTACGTTCTCGTTCTGATATGCTCGTCCCATTCTCTCTGCTTCAACGATAGAGCATCCTCAAGCATGCAACCATACTGCATTCTTACCTCGCTGTCTAGCAACCTTTCCACTTTTACTCTCAACTGCTTATGCGCAACATTCTTCCTTGGTACCCACTTTCTGCCCAGATTCACTTCGGAGATTACCAAATAGTGGCCTGTTCCACATTCAGCAGCCCTCATCACTCTTGTGTCCAACACTAACTCTCTCAATCTCTCATCATACACAATAAAATCAATCATGCTTTTACAATCGCCCCTTTGCCAAGTATACATATGTATTCTCTTATATTTAAACCATATAGTAATTTTCAAAAATTACCGTAATTTACCTCAAATAAAAATTATGGTTATTTAACCATATCCTCCTATAATGATCTCGTTCTCGCTCCTTGAACTTTCCTATGATGACATATGTTAAATATCCCACAATTAATTAGAACGGATGATATGAAATCATCAATACTGAAAACCATTCATGGGTTCCTTGGCCAATTATTACCTCATTCATAATGAAATCATCGCCATCTATGTCCACTGCTCCTTCTGGCATCGTAAGTTTATCTCACACAGGGCTATCCCTTAAGCCTCCCACAGAGTGACTTCGTGCAGTAATGCTGCTGACTGGCAAATCACGTTCCTCAGGTATTTGGTGTGAGGGAAAACGCTTTACTTAGAACTGCTCAATGCTCCATGAAAGTAATTTTATTAATTAAAAATGCACCAACTCAGATAATGCAATAAACTATTTATCCAGCAGCATAATCTCAGGCTGACTAAAATTAGCAAAAAGACAGAAATGAGTGAACTGACATTGTAATTCACTAATGCTAAAAATTCTGCACTTTAAAATATGTAGCCCTTCAGGCATCACCATCCACACTCATAATTTAATCCATAATTTTGCAAAAAAGTCTCATTGATTGGCATTTTGCATTTCTGAGGCTGCATAAGCAGTATTTTCCAGATGATGAATCATGCCGAGCACTTCCTCACCCACATTCATCTGGCAAATGTATTGCCGTAAAGTTTCCAGCACCTCCATCTCTCTGCAAGAGTCTCCCAAGGACTGTCCTCATCACAATCATTTTCACCACTCAGTGAACCAAGTTTCATTCGCCAATGTTTTATTTTGGTGCTTTTATTCACATGGAAATGGTTTTGAGTTCTCATAGTTCCTATCTTCCATGGATTTTCCAGTGACAAAGGGCTGTAATTTCTCTGATCCGCCTACATTACAGCACAGATGACCAGTAACTCACTCTTTTCTGCATTTACTTTTGTGGGGACAACCCTCTATGAAACAACAAGCTTTTATCAGGAAGCAGATTTGAAAAATCTGAAATTTATCTGTATTGAATGTGCCTCTGGGCATGTATCCCGCACGTTTTACGGGAAGAATTTCATTAGCCCTCGTGTCAATAGATGCACCCATTTTAAGTGAGTTTTACTGTATTTAAGATGCAAACATTTTAGTCTTAATAAGATATTACAGAACTTTAAATACACCTTCAAGTTCTGTTGAGCTTTGAATCCAACTGTAGGGTAGTGTGGTAATGGCAACTAGAGGAAATGAAAAAGCAAATTTTTCTGAAAAGATGGAACTCAGCAAACTTCAACCACAGATTAGACAAAATGAACCATGGTAATACTATTGTGAGATAAAACTTTTTTGAGTACATTAAACTCATTTCAGAAATGACATAGCACATAGTATGATAGCAGCAGCAACGGTTGATAGTTTGCCCAGCATAACCACTCAGAAACATTTACACAAAATTCAGCCAATTACAAAACTACTCCAGGATTTGGTAGAAATGATGCATTGTGTCATTTTTCCAAGTCAACAAAGATAGTATTCATCAAATTAAAAGCTTTTATTCATAAATGAAGCTCGTACCAAGTAACAACCATTGATGATGTTTACTCCTTCTTTACAATTACATAGCTTCAAAATAACCTCAGACTGGATTATATTGGCACAATGATGAGATCTTTCTGTGATAGTGACATCAGAGAATAAGTAAGAAATGATTCATTATGAACACTAACTAAATGAAAAAACAAGTGTTCACCAAACACAGCAGTGTTTAAAAATCTAGTAGTGTTGAGCTCTATGGCCTCCTAACATAATAAGTTGAAGCGAAAGTTAAAGAGAGTCCATGGTAATTAAAGTAATGCCTGGAGTTGTGTGTCCTTGAAGTTCTCATTGTGCATTTGAATATTTGATGTAATTAGTTCACCAACTTGCTGGGCATAGCTCTGCAGCACACGGCACAATATTCAAGGTATTCAAATTTATTCCCTTTCCTTACCAATTTGAGATCTTGCATCACGAATAATTTCCAGTATTCTCAGTATTTGAGAATTTGCAAATAGTACAGGGTGGGGCAGAGCAACTTGCCTATTTGATTTGGGCACCCTTAAGTGATGGTTGCTCGGAGGAGAGTTGAGGTAGGCACATTAGAGAGGGTGGGGCATAAATTTGAGGCTCTGCTTGGCTTAGTCAGCATCATGAAGTGGATGAAGGTGGAGTGCTCATTTGCTGTCGAGACATACTTTTCTAATGGTCACTCAATCATTGCCATGCAATGTGCATTCTGTACCCATTTCAATATTGCATCCCATGGTTGTGTTCCTGGCTGGCAGTCGATTGTTTCATGAGTGAACAACTTCAGTGAAAATGGTGATGAGAAGAAAAAAAACCTGGGCTTACATAAACAGCAAGGTCACCCCAAAACATTGACATGGTAAGGCTTTCTGTTTTGCGATCCCCTCAGCGCTCTGTCTGCAAACATTCAGCTGCTGTTGGATTGTTTGCTCGTTCTGTGAGGTGAATCCTTCATGAAGATCTAAAATTTCATTCCAACAAATTGGCTGTAGTGCAGGAACTATTTCCATGATTTTATTGCTCGAGAAAATGCATGTGAGGTGCTTCTTGGCATGCCTCATGACACCCTTGTTTTCTTCAGTGACGACGCTCACTTCCATCTTTCGGGATGTTTAAATAAGCAGAATAAGCATTATTGGAGCCCTAATAACCCCAAACAACTTCATGAGCATCCTCTACATTCACAATGTGTAACTGTTTGTTGTGAACTATCACGAGTCGGAATTTTTGGTCCATGGTTTTTTTTTTAAGAAAACGAACGGGTAGTTTTGGTGACTCTGACCGTGTGTCCACAAAATTCAGGAGTTTTTCCTGCCATCACTCAATGAGATGGATACGGGAGGTGTACGGTTGTAGCAGGACAGTGCCATGGCACACACAGTTTAAGTGTCAATGACTGTTTTGTGGCAACACTTTCCAGGACGCGCCTTATCTCCTTGAGGGGAGATCTGCACTGTCCAGCACAGAATCATCTGATTTTACCCCCTGCGACTATTGTTTATGGGGCTCTCTAAAATCACTTGCTTACAACAATCATCCTAGGACCCCGGCTCACCTCAAGAACAACATTTGTCAAGCTGTCACCAACATACCCGTCCATATGCTGGAAAGAGTTGAACGAAACTTCCGAGTTCGATTAACACAGTGTATTGAGAATAATGGACGTTATCTGCCTGATATCATGTTTACAACTGTGTAAACATAAAATTTAAATGTTGTACTTGATGCCGTTCAAAGAATTAAATATATATATATCTGCATTACTTTTTAAAAAATTGAATTTCTAAATAAGCAAGTTGCTCAGCCCCACCTAGTATTTGCCCATCTCTAAAGGAATATGCCTGATTAGATGGCTCACCGAGGGCTCAAAACTGTTATACCTATGTATTTTGTCTGGCACTGGAAGGAAAATGAAGATGGCGAGGAAAAGTTTCTGATGAGGGAAGAATGGTCTACAAGGGAAGGTTTTTCTCCAAGGGAAGAATATTTCACATCAGAGACAATATGTCCACTACTTCAACAGAGAGATGGTGATGCTAACTCTCTGGTGCAAGTAAATGCATTTGTGTCTGAACAATCACCGCCAAAAAAGTTAAGTCAAATAACTGAGAGGCATGGAATCAAATTTTTTGGTTGATAGATGCATATCAGTGGATCATAACTTTTTGATTCACAAATACATATTTTAGCTTCAGATTATTGTTAAACACATACTTACTTTAAAACTGGGATATCATGAATACTTTTAACATTTATTGATTGTTTCAGTGAAAATGTATTGATGATTACAAAATTAAAATTTTATTTCATAATATTTAAAATTGTGATGATAAAAGCTTTTGAGTTACTCATCATCAGCCTTAGACAAGATTCCAATAGAAGCATCCAAGGTGACATTATCCCCTGAAATTTAAAATATATATATATATATATATATATTGAGCACACCACATTGAGACTGGTTTATCATTTTTGGCATTCATTTGGCATTCAAGGCATTTTTGGCATTCATTCATTTGGCAAGCAAGGCATATTCATTGGCATACATCATTCAATTATGTGAAAAATGAAATAAAATGGAATTGAATAAGAAAATGAATTTTACTGTTACAAATACCAGGGAGCATTCTTTTAGAAACAATCAAAATAATTAGATACCTGGATAGTTCTATATGTATTATACAATATTTAGGAAATCTACTGGTTGAGGTAGGTTTAATGATAATAATCTGGATGCATACCTATCCATAAACAAAATATCTGTCCATAGTGAACTCTAAAGCCATTGCTTCACTTATGGCAGTCTAATGCTGTCATAAATACCTTCAGCCACATGATGCCACACTTTGATGTGGACTATGGTTCTATTTATGAAGATCAAATAAGACAAAGCTTTTAATATGCAACAGATTGGTATCAAATCCATCGTGATGACATAATTTGTACTTCTCCTTAGTTTTTTACATCTGTGAAGAGGTCATAACTTTCTTAAGCCATCTACTGGCCGAAGGTAAAATTGGTCTTGTAAAAAAAAAAATGTGCAAAAACACTAAGTTGGGCTATTGGTTTTGCAATTCATCATTTCTACACAGCCTGGCCAAACAAAATCAAAATTACCAACTTTAACACACACAGCTGAACATTTATGGGTGTATTTCTAGGGCAAGGTGCAAAAAATAACAACAATAAGGATGTGCATGAACATATCACACCCTCCATTAGAATATCACCACTCAAAATACAAAAAATATAGTATCAATGATTACTGTAACATTCATGGAATGTCCATACCTGTTTTAAAAATATCTGTAGCTGATGAAGCTCCAACAATGCATGGCAGTCCATATTCTCTAGCAACAACTGCACCTGAAACATTCATGAATATTTCAGCTATTGAACTTGAAAACTATAAAGTACACTACTTAAAAACTAATCAATTATCTCAACAATTGTAACTGCCATCATATTTTATGTTAAGCAACAAGAGATGGCAGCCATGGGTGAAACAGTTCTGAAAAAATCATTTGCCATGATAAAATAAGGAGAAGAAATCTCTTTGAAGGTCAATGAATATCAAAATACTAATTAAAGAACTTAAATTTTAAAATGATAAAATCTGGAGCATACTTATCAATGTCTTAGTTGTGACACATATATCTTATGAAATTCCTTTTCACTGAAATAAAAATTACAGTCCCAACAAAAGGGATATACCTTCAAAGGATGGTTATTAGTCTATGAGGTAGCACTCCTGAAGTATGTAACAGAAAAACCGTCTGATCTTTTGATCTACATTCGAGTGCTGAACAGCAAAAAAGAAGTGATCTGGGCATGCTTATATTTTTGTTACAAAATACATCATTCCAATGTAATGGAACATATAGTCACCTCTCACGTCGATCCTATGTTTGATATCAAATTCCTGAATGTTATTAAGGTCAGCACTGGGAATGATTTGATAAAAAAGGAGATATTATATGAACATGAATGTTCTTGCTTTGATTTGTCACTTAATAATAGGATACCTATTTTAAGTATCAAGCAAAATTTTACTTATGGTCAAGAGATTGTGCAAAAAGATGCTGTTGGAAGCAGCAAAGGTTAATAGTAACATGGGGTGGAGTGTATAATTCATTCTATTTGTTGGTAATATTTCAACTGTTGGGAGGTTTCATGAGTGGTAAAAATCCTTTCCCCCACCTTTAACCATGTGTGCATTCATTCACAAGGTAATCTCCCTGAAGATTGTCAGGTATTTAATCAGTCATTGCCTATATTTCCAGTCTTTGAGTCCTCAAAACACCTTCACTAGATAGTAGAACTTGAGTTTAACACGGTCTGATGGCTAAGGTAATGTCACATTTATTGTATGCCACTTACAGACGGGGGCAGTAGTTTGGAGACAAACATAAGGTCTCCCCTCCAAAGAGAGGCACTTAATGTTGCTAATCTTCAGTAAATAAAGCAGGAAATAATAGGTATTTTCATTTTTTTATCCATAATTCATAATTATTTCATTCCTCCACCATACTTAAACTTTCTTCAACATCATTTTCTTCCATAAGTCACGTTTCTCAATTTGTCTTCAATCTACCTAACCATCCTCTTCTTAATATCACCACTCATTTTCTTTCTTGGATTACCAATTCTAGGGCTTCCTCATTTATCTTAATTCCAACGAGCATTTCCTTCCCATTCTTGAAGTTTCTACACAGTTGCTATGTAACATTCTATTGGAGTGAGACATGAATTTTTATAAGAAGGTGAGCTTAGCTAGATTGACAGTTAAGTATTCAAGTCACCTTTCTATAAGAAAAATCCATTTGTATAATATCTACATGTAACCCTTATTCTAAAAAAATATTTAAATGATTTTTTAAAAATTATAATATTTTCTGTAACAATGGCTGGATCTGTAAGTAAAAACCAGAAATTAACATCCCTTACACATAATATATACACACCATGGGAAATGAGACCTCCCATTTCCGTGACAATGCCAGACAGAAAAGGAAAGTATGGTGTCCAACCAACATCTGTGCTCTTCGTAATCAATATATCTTCAGGTCGTATGTTATGTGCTTCATCCAAGGATTCAATCACACAAGCACGTCCTGTGACCACCCCAATACTAGCCGGCACCCCACTCACTTTGATGGCACCAGTAGCAAATGATTTCTAAAAATAAGAAGGAATGAGAGTATTTTTTCATACAGTAGACACAAGCCATTCTTCCAACTCAAACTGAAAGTACTCCAGTCATCAACAAAAGATTAAAGACTGTTGCTCACATGATAAGGTCAACAAAAATAATTTATCGCTCTCATATTTCATCAATAGGCTGTCAGAGTAATATTTATAATAGTAAAGGAACCAATAGTGATGATTTTAACCTAGTTCATCAACAAATTATTCATTAAGAATATAAACATGACTCTCTGGGCATAATTATCTTTATTATACCTAGTTTGATATTGATATGATCATAGTTTTTTTACATAAAGACATGGTTCATTATGTAGTATTATGTAGCATAAAATCCTCATAGTGAGCAACAGGGGGAAGACTATTGGTACTTCTATATGAGATGAAAAACTAATATGTAGTGGACAATGTATGCTTGCTATATCTGGCATTCCACAACTTGTCATGACTGACAATGGCTGTGCCGTACTTTCATAATGTCTACACATTTTTTTAGAATATCTTCCATTCCCTTTAAATAAAGCCACAGCTATAACTCAGCAACAATGCACCCCTATTTCATTAAATACCTGAAAATCAATCATATGTCCCCAAATGAACATCGTTCGAATTCTCATTTTTGTCCTCCAACTCATCTGATGTAAGAGATATATGATTACTCTTCCTCAGGGCCATGCTCAGCACTACATACCTCATTATCCAAATCAAAATTAATAAACGACTCCATGTAAGTATCAACAACGGGTACTCCTCATCATAAAGTCTACAGTGTCTCCGTAAAGCCGTGAGTTGCATCCACAAGGTTCAATGTTTTATTTTGTTTCTCAATGGACTTCCACTTACAATGGCTTCAATACAAGTGAATATGATTTTTCTGATAATTAGTGGAGCATCTTCTTCATTGCTATATCAAAGGTTGGTCCATTTTGTTTGATCATGTCAACTACAGATCTACAATGGCCACACAATTACAAGGGAGATAAGCAAAGAAGCCAAAGTGAAAGGCGTCAGAATAATAGCGACACATCCAGGTTTTGGGGATAACCATATTGTGCAAAGAAGATGAAAGTGTCATGGAATGAGTGAACTGATAAAGTCAAGATAAAGGTCAGTAGAGAGTATATCTTTGGGAACTCAATTACCAAGAAGGGTCACTTTTTCAGTTATATATATTCTTCCCGAGCACATTTAGGATGAGGGTCTATTGTTATGTCATACTAGTTTACGGCCCTTCTCCCTTCATATTTGCTTAGAGATAGTTTAAGAGAGATAAGAGTCCATTTTCTACCTTTATTTTAAAATTTTAGCAGTTGTTATAAGTATGAAGTAGATATAGTAATCTTTAAAATGCAAAATGACTCTGTTTAATCTAACTGATATTCTCAGTTATTTGTAATATATACACACAAGGCTAAACCTTGACTTATTTATTTAGGCCACAAGCTGAAAACATCTACAAGACTGGAGGTTTTTCGTAATTCTGTCAGACCTTGTACACTTGTACCATTTGAAAGACAAGATCTTTTTCTTCGCAGTTAGTTCGAATTTATTGAATGTTATGCAAAATACTTGACCACCCAATAATAGCAGTTTACAATGAAGAGCTATCTTGATAGGTGCTTCAATAAACTAATCTGTACAGTTATTGGTATAACACCCATATGTAAATTGCAAGTAAAAATCAATGGAAAATCAACTGCAAAAAACAGAGTGGTGAATATCAGATTTCTGCTGGTATAACAACCATAAAATATTCACTCAAAAATGCCCACCAAACCTCAGCCACTTTATCCATTTCCCTTCACCACAATCACCAAAAAAGAGGGTTGACTGGAACACTACCAGATGATGGTGTTCACAGCTGTGTGAGGGGAAGAGGGCTCAGTCCACTCCCTTTCCTCCTCACACAACATTGATTAACAAATCAAGCAGATTCAGCTTCAGAAGAAAAAGCTAAGTAAGAAGCTAATCAAATATATAATAAATAACATACAGGAATCATTCATCAATTGATTTTAACCATTAATTAATATTTAGCCAAGACCTATAATACACGCTCTCTTTTAATCACTTCCACCCAAAAGCCCCATCCTTGCATACATCTTCTGCATTTCTAACACTCATACATTGCTTTATATGAGGGGTATTCGGAAAGTAAGGTCTGAATTGCCATAGCTAATTGAATGTCACACGAGCATTGAAACGCATATGTGCACCGACTCTTGGCATGCCTTGCCCATTAAATGATGCCATTTGCATTGGAATTGTTGCCGTGAGCTGTTTACAGTGTTAGTTCAAAATGCTTAACACAATTGATCAGCCCGCCGACTGTGAAATACATTCAGTGATTCGATTCTTGACCAATAGGAACGTTTCAGCTGTGAGAATTCATCAACAGATAAGTGAAGTGTACGGTGCGATGCAATGCCCTAATGCAATGAGTGACAGGTTAGGGCATACGTGGGGGAGAGCTTTCAAGGACTGATGGGAAAATGTGCATGATGAACCAAGATCAGGCTGACCACCAGTGATCACAGTGATTTGGACAATGCTGTGGATGAAAAGATTTGTGAAGACCAGTGATTCACAATTTCAACTTCAGCTTTGGAATTTCCGAATGTGAGTAGAACAACTTTGCAAAAAATTGTCTCTGAAAATTTGCACTTCCACAAATTGTGCTCATGTTGGGTTACCAGGCCGCTTACTGAGGAACACCAAATGAAAAGAATGGCTTCTGCTCTTGATTTTTTGGACCAATATCATAAGGAAGGTGATCAACTTTTAGAGAACATTGCCACAGGGAACGAGACGTGGGTTTCTCACATGACCCCAGAGTCTAAACATCAGTCAATGGAATGGTGTCACATGAAATCACCAAAGTCAAGGCCAAGCAGACATTCTCAACATGTAAGATTAGGGCAACCTTGTTTTAGGATAGACATGCAGTCTTGTTAGTCAAGTTTATGCAACAAGGGGCAACAATAAATGCAGCTGCTTACTGTGCTACCCTGACTAAGCTTCGATATGCAATGCAGAATAAGCAACATGGCCTTCTGATGTCTGGAGTTTTGCTGCTGCATGACAATGCCAGATCACATTCTGCCATTCAAACCCAAAATCTGATCAGATCTTTTGGATGAGAAGAGATTGACCACCCACCGTACAGTCCAGACTTGGCACTGAGTGATTTTTACTTGTTCCATCATGGACCTGGAGAAAGTCTTCAACAATGCTGAAGGGAACAAGATGTTCAGACTGCTGGAAAAACTCGGAATGGTTACAACTACAGAAGAATAGTCTACCAACTATACAGGAAGTAAGCTTTCACAATGCAAATAGGAAACAGAAGTCAGAAGTTAAAATTAATAAAGGAATAAGACAAGGATGCATCCTCTCATCAATACTGTTCAACATATACTTGGAGGAGGTCATAAGAGAAGCACAAGAAATTGGATTTAGCGGAATAATGATAAATGGAGAAGAAATAAACATGCTCCGTTTCACAGATAATACATCAGTCATAGCTGGAAAATGCAATGGTCTCCAAAGGTCACTAAACATGATGGACCACGTTCTCCAAGAATAAGTGGGACAGAAAGTTCAGTGGACATCAAGCAGAGAATAGCTCAAGCAAACAGGTGTACATAGGAAAAAGACAACTGCTGTGCTCAAAGAAGATAGGACCACAAACCAGGAAACAGTGTGCGAAAAAATTCGTATGGAGCATGGCACTCTATGGATCGGAAGCACGGACCATTGGAAAAGCTGACCAGAAAAGACTAGAAGCCTTCAACACCTGGTGCTGGAGGAGGATGCTGAAGATAAAATGGATGGACAAAATAAGAAATGATGAAATGTAGAGAAGAATAGAAAAAGAAAGGACCATATGGAACACCATATAGAAAAGCAGAGCCAGATGGATCTGGCACACCCTGAGACACAACAGGTTTGTGAAGAACATAATTGAAGATAAAATAGAGGGAAAAGTCCCCAGAGGAAGACCCAGGAATAAGTTCATGGACAGAAAAAAGAGGAAAGTACGTAGGAAGAGATACCAGGAGGTAAGGAACTAGAATCAGATAGGGAAGGGTGGAAGGCTGCAGTCAATCAACCATAGGATTGAGCAACAGATGATGCTCTTCCATTCTTAAAACTTCCTTGGAGAATTTTTCTCATGACTTTCATAGCCTACCCCTTATGCTCACACTATTCACTTTACATGCCATTATTGATCAACATAGTTCATTATTTGAATCTCTTTCATTCTCTCATCATGGCCAGATCACTGGACCGACTCCTTTCATATAGGTCCATTACTTCAGCACTCAACCCACATTCTTTCATGACTCATCCATTTCTAATCCATCCCACTTATTCATCAAACATTTCACAGGTACCCCATTCTATCCCATTGGCTAACTCTCATGCTAATTTGGCCAAATCCAAATTTCACTGCCATATAATAACACCAGGAGGAGAACACTGCTGCTTACTGTGGATTTTGCTTCCCTTGACAAACACTTATTCCATGATATGCTCCACTCATGACAACTTCCCCTCCAGCATTCAGGCACCTAAAAATCTCTTTATCTATCCTTCCTAGTTTTGCAAATATTCCATCTAGACACACAAAATTATCCACTCATTCAATTATTTCATCATTTTTCCTCCTCATACTTTGATTATTCTCAATCTCCTTATCAAAAAGTGGGAAGAATGATTTTACGATATTTGTCATCAATTAAAATGCATTTTCACCAGCAAATTTTCATAATTACAAGGTTTCCTATACTTTCAAATTCATATATTACCAAAACTAGACAAGTGTTTCACAGGGAAATGTCATTAAAAGATAGATCATAACGTATTATTCAATGATAATGTATATAAATTTTACACATAAAAGGAAAATATAATAAAGTATGTGATGTATGGCAAGTATACATGGTAAAGGTAAGATGGTAAGAAACCAATGGATAATGTATTAAACAGCGTAACTTAAATTAACTCATAGCTTTAAAGTGAAATGGCTATATCATAAAATATGAACGTATAATTGGTAATTTCAGGCATAACTTTGTAGAATTTGTTAACATTATAATGATAACTCATAACTTTGTGAAGTTGAAGATGATGTTGAACGTAGAAACCCAGGTCATTCTGAATAAAGATACATGGAATCACAAAGTTACGAGTTATCATTATAATATGAATGTAGTTTATACTGTCCCACCCGAAAAATTTTAATGAAGATAAAATATAGGGAGAAAACTCAAGTAATGCATGAATGAAATCAACAAAGCTGGGGAGAAGATGTGTCCACATTAAAAGACATAAGTAATGAAAATCTAATTTCTAAGTCTATGCTGAGGCAGATATATGCTGGCCACAAAAACTTTAATCTTATGATTTAAACATCTACCACTTACCCCAACATAATCTGCAACTGCTGGGCCGATGAAAGTTTCAGGAAGTTGAATTTTATCCCACTTTGGTCTCAATTTTCTCCTCCTACTTGCTCTTCAACAAAATTAAAGAAATGGTTACACTCTTGATACACCAAAATTTTATGGTCTTATACTTTGTAACTATGGTCGTATTACATTATAATGGTGTTACTCATCATACAGTCATCATTATCAAGATTAATGAACAATTGTACATTATCCTAGTGGGAAAGCTTACCCAGAACTAGTGCAGAGCTTGTTTAATATTTCTATTCCTCACCATTTGAAACTTGTGTATACCTAGGCTATATTTTGATGCGTAGCTGGAATATTTACACTTCATTTTCTGCCCATGAATATGCACTCACTTCATAAAGTATTGCAACACACCAAGCTAGCAGTTCACATAGGTCAGCTATTGAAGCTCAAAATATGTTGGCTATCCTGTACCCTCTCTAGTGACTATGAGAATATGTAGCCACCTCCTCATGGTGAGTGATGGATAGTCAATTAGTCGATGAACTAAGAGCTGCAGTTTACTTTATTTCCTCTAATCAAATCATCGTTGGTAAATTCATGTCGGTATTGTCGAATTATTATTGCGGGTCATTGACTACCCAACATCCGTAACCAACCCAACATCTATGTATATTTGACATTTTTTAACAAATTTTGGCGAACTAAGAAACCATTTTCCCTGATTTGAACACACTAAATCATTAATATGAAGCAACATACAACAAGATATGTAATTTTTTGCCATAAAATCACTCTGGAAACATCGAGAAACCATCAGGAAATTTTTCAAATTTTTTACATTTTTCCATTTAAATTTTGACTAAAAAGTGCAGCCTGAAGATATAATCCCAGAGCTAGTTAGGAGAGACATGCACCATTACAATATCTTTTGGAAAATTACATGATACACAGACTAAAGTTACAGAAGTATAATGTATATTGATACATAGAGGAGCTCTATCCATTTTTGACTTTGCACTACAACTGCCGGGTAATATTATGATGCCATTGAGTCGTGAATACTGTCACTTCCTGAAGTATACTTATTTCAATATTAAAATTCTAATAAGATCAAAGTTGAGAGCATGGTCAGAAGCATGTCCATTTGACTTAGAATATATTGCATAGCGTACCCAAAAATTCTCATTGACACCAGATGTGGTCCAGGATAGTTTTGTAAGCTTCAAACAGCTGACCTAAACGAGCTGCTAGAATGATGCATTTAACTTATGTGCATGCAGGAGAGACCTTACTTTGAAACTCAAGAGAGAAAACTTTTTGTAGGTTACTATACAACATTCAGAATTTTGAGCGGTAGTTGACACATCAATGCTGAAGAGTTAGGAACTATGGGTGACATAGATTTCAAGCATACAAACAATGCCCGTATAATTTCCCCCAAAAAATGCTCACAAAAATCTGAGGCTAATACTTACAACTTCTCACAAAAAAAAAAACAACCCAAAGCAAGACATTAAAAAATGGAGTGAGTGGGATTATTTCAAACAATATTTAATGCAATGCTAAACTGGCCTAAGGAACAGAACCTTGAACTGTACTCTATCGATGCATATGGTGACAGGGTATCAAACAAACTGTTTGAGTTAAGTGAGGACAATGACTTCAAATTAAAAGATTTCAGGGTGAGAAAGAAGACACACACTATGGCTATGTTTCTGTTTTGTTTCATAGTGTGATATTTTGATAATGCTTAAAGTAAATGCATTAAAAAACAGGGCACATACTATGTATGATTTCTTGTGGAACCTATGGAACCCTTTGGGTCACATGAAAACATGATAATATTCACTACATTTTTACAATGATGCATAATATGCACCTGATTTTTTTGACAAGATTTAGCAAAAAGGCACAGATACCTAATACATGGCAAGTAAAGGCATGCAAGAATAGGAAATATTTCAATAAATTAGAAAGGAAGATCTACTTTCTTTGGCCTAGGATAAATCACAACATTCTTTTCTTTTTCAACATTCTTATTTGGAGAATAAATGACTTGAATAATATGCTAGGGTAATTTCTTTATGACACCAACTCAAGGTAAGAATTTTATACCCTAAGATTTTTTTCAATTTTAATAAACATGAATGTTAATTATATCACTTCATTGAAGAACAATAAACATGTGTATTCAATGGTAATTTCATCTCAGATCACAAAATAAGGCAGAAAAATCAAAGATAATACTGCACAGAACATTAGCACTAATTTTTGCAACAGCCACAGGGACAAAAGTCAACTCGTGCTTTGTTAGCAAACCTAACTTACTTCACTATCAGAGATGTTTTCGATGCACCCTCTTCACTGAAAAGGGTGCTCAGCTCATAGTGAGTAAAATAAAATATGAGCTCATCATCAGGTATGATGCCTTCTCTCTCAGCTAAATAGCCTAAATGTCTATAGGCCACTCTGAATGCATGAAGAGTTCTCACCAAAGCAGACTTAGTCTCTTCTCTGCGAGCAACAGACCTCCGACACCAAGGCAATATCTTTTTTATTAAAAATCTGAAAAACAAAATTTATCATTGAAATTTGGCAAAATATTAGTTCAACTTAAAATAAGTTAAGTAAGCAACTGTAATGCTTATTTTACTGAAGTGTATTTAATATCAAGTTGTGCTTTGATATTCTTTAATGAATACTACAATAAAAAATCTTAAGTGCAAGTAATTCAAATACTAGAAATTTACTTGCACTTAGGATTATACATATTGTCTGAAGAAAAGCGCTCAGTAATTGAAAACTACCATTTTTAAGAAGAAGAGCTCAAAAAAGTTTTCACAGAATGCATGACTACAATTTAATTTGTTCAGGGAGGACCAATTATAATATACATGATAAATTTAATAGAGCTTGGTAATCCAAATGAGAATGCAATAAATGTTTTGTTAATCTGATTTATAAGAGTATCTGTCAAATTTCTGTTTGGCAGCCAGGCACATCAACCAATTTAGAAAAGGTAAGAAATAGAAGTAATAGAAACACCAAGAGTGAGGAGTGGAGCAGGAATATGTAACGGGCAAACTTAATATCCGTAAGAGGAGTTTTTTCAGGTCTGACACCAATAGAAAGGGATAGGTATCAGTTATAAGAACAAGTGCAATCTGAAGCATTTTGTGGAAAAATATCTGAAAAGTTACATTTCTGATTGACTGTTGTCAGCTGATGAAAGCTCTTTGCTGAAAAAGGCCACCTAAGATGGAATGTCTACACATCAAAAATATTCAAGATTGGGTTGACCATTATTTATATAAAGCGACTCAAAAAGTAAGTGCAGAACATGTTAGACTGCATAGGACAGGACACTCAACAACTTGAAACAACCAAAGGCATTGACAAGTGAAGTTTCACAAACCTTTGAGTTTGGTTCTCACTCTCGCCATGATTTTGCTAAAGAAAGGCTGTTCCCATGAATATACATGTATTCTTTCCCTTGCATCTCATAAAAGACAACCAATATAATTTCATACACAATGGAAAGAGGTGATACTAGAGTAAAAATATTACTAGACTTCACTTTGTGTTTATGGTTTTGTTCAGATATAATTGGCATGTGTGCTCGGTGGGATAGACAATTAAGAACTGACATAAAAAGGAATGCATGAAACTAATTATATTATGCCAGTAAAATAATTTGGAACTTCATCATTAATCAATAATCATCGATAAATGCCATTCATATTAATGACTAACTCATATCAGGGCCATGTAACCAATGATGTGAAATAGACATGCAGTATTCTCTACAGTGGAATTCAATATAGTAAAATAAAAACTATTTGGGTCTCAACAATTTTACGCTAAAAACTCCACAGTATTTCTCCCAGGTACAATATCATACACATATACCTTGACTTACATTGTTTCAAGTTTCAAGTCCCACATTAAGTCAGTTTTTCTGGCTAGTTAGTAGATGAAATAGGTCAAGATATGCCAACATTATTGAGTTAGGATGAAAACATAAAAAACACAAAAAATAATAAAAATATAAGAAACTGCATTGAAATGAAGTAAAAAATCAATTAAAAACAAATAATACAAAATACATTACTCTACAAAAATACTAAATAAAAAAGAAAGTAAGTGCCCATTAGAGCATATGGGAATATGAATTACAATGAATTGAGCATTGTTTGCAGAAGAAATGCTCAGTAACCTGCAGGTGAATACAAGGTAGAATTAACAAAAGTCACAGCAAAATTTTTTGATCATAGTTACAGGAAGAGGAGATTTACATTTCTTTCTAAATTAAGTATTTGGAGCTTAAATGCCAATGCCACCAATGTAGTGGGAATAAATTTTAAGTTTTTAAGCCGGTCAGTGCTACTGTTGTAGAAACGGGGCACAAGTCAACAATCAAATTGTTTTAAAGTGCCACTTCCAGAGCCAACAGAAGTAGAAGCAATAACAATTGGAGCTTTTGATTCTCTAGCAGAGACTGGAACATATCAGCACCAACGAGCAGCGATAAATGGATCGACATGCATAGAAGAAACATTCAGTCCACTGCTAGTATGGAGCATTCAATCTGTTCACAATGGTCACGGCCTAATTTTTTCATGTAGTAATAAATCTTGTTCAAAGTAATAATTAAAATATTTGAAGATTCACCAGAAAGTAATTAAAGAACTTGGGGTTGAAACTGTATTTATCCAAATCCAAGTTTACTTTATCCAAAACTTTACTTTGCTGAAAATGAGTGCAGAAAAATACCACTTGGACTCTATAGTCAGAAATAAATTAAGCAACTGTACAGTTGTATTGTGAGAAGAGCGGTGCACTGGAGCAAATGGAATGCTGTTTGCCACATCTTGAATCTAGGATCGTGATTACGTTTGTCGTGATTGTGATAATAGTTACTAAGTCATTAAAGAACCTTAATTTTTAATAATTTAAAACATGTAAAAAAACTAAATCTGTCATTTATACACTTTTGCAAATTATTATATATGTATTAATTATTGGTAAAATAATCCATATCTTGGCAGATTTTAGGGGTGTGGAATGACTTATGCAGAAATTTGACTTGAGGTTTACTTGTATTCTGAATAATATTACAAAGACAAAATCTTAGGAGGGATAGGTGAAACATTTTACTTACTTTGTTATGGTTTTCAAGGGAGTTTGAAGCTTTTGAATAGTACATCCAATCCCTTCAACTGAAGCCTGGGGTCTTTCCTGACCCACTCCAGCAGCTCTCACCATAGTTTGTAGAGTATTCATTAAGCAAGCAGGCTCCATATCCCAAGTGTGAGATTCCAAATCAAACTGAAACCATTAAAGAACCACAAAATAATCAAGGATGTTCTTCACATCACACACAGCCACTGGAAAAAATAAAATTATTACTTCTCTGAGACATCTATGACCATGCTTCTTAAGGAATTCCTTAAAAAATGTAGCTGCTTCCCCAGGATGTCTGTCAAACCAAGCAACAGCTTCTGATGACGATGAGGAGCAAAACTCATCTGCACCATCAGACTTAGAGATTTTGGATGCTAGTTCCTTAAATTCAAAATAAGCACATTGTTTATAATTAGTTATCCCCCAGATATAGAGAGTGTTACAGATAATACAAAGTTTAACATAGGCATATATACCTGCAGATCCTGAGGTATTTCAGCTGAAATTACTTTTGTGCATGATGATAATAAGAGAGAGATATCTGCAAAGTGATGAGCCTTCAATTCTAGAAGAAAGTAGAACAGGTAAGCGCCACTCATTGTCAGCTCTATGATCTACCACTCCACAGAGTTAGAATGCACTCTATGTATACAAGCTTATCCTATTCTTAAACCGACCTTTATGTTTTTCACAAAGAAGATTCACCAATATTATTTGGGAAAAGACACCAATGGTTGATACATAGCTGTGATCCAAAGCAGCCTAGAAGAAATAATTAAATTACTAGAATTACAACTTGTCATCAGAATGCACAAATTTGTAGTTTGATTCCAAATTATTCAAACCGATTTCAAAGAAAATTATGAAATAGGAATATGATTTTCTTTCCATGAAACAGTTGACGGTTCGAAATAAGAAAGTGGCCGCGGAATACATTTTTTCCTCAAGACATAATTAAATGTAACACAGTAACCAAATTGACTGGATTTTAGTATTATAGATGGAGAATTTAAAAAATATCCATGGATAACGGTTTCCTATCCAGAAGATACTAATCTCAGAAAACTACTGCCTAAAATTTACCCAATAGTCAATACGCCATAAAAAATGTACTTACATTTATGCACATAGTGCCACAGCCCACAAGGTTAAAGCAACTTTTTAACAACTGTATTATAGACATTACTTTTCTATCTTCATCTTTGACAGAGATATGTTCTCTTCTACATAACTATTATTAGAGCATATTCTTCCACGGCTTTCTCCCATGCAAGAAACTGGCATTCGAGAACTCATTAAGACTGCTAATTTCATTGATATTAGCCTGGTACCACAACTTTTTGCGGGTATAAAAAAAAAATTCAGCTAGTTCAATTGGAATAAAGGCCTTATTCAGGGCTAAAGAAAGTAAAGTATCAATAAGATAGAGAGCCATCAAGCAGGTATAATTACCATGGACAGATTGTCAATCACATGAGCCTGAGGTCACATAATTAAATTCATTGTTTTAGAAAATGATTGAACCAATTATTCCTTCCACCTTTAATTATTGAATTGCATCAACCCTTCAGTATGGTTACCAGTTTTCATATGAGAGTCAGGTTACACCCAGGAGAGGGCATCAGGCACTCGGGATAAATTATTTTTTATTTAATAAGAGTAACTAAAAAGCTAATATTTTAGATGATTTGGAATCGAGGTTGTCTTCAATCAGTTATACTTTAAGAGAACATTTTTTTTAAACTCTTACTTGATCTGGGGTATACAACAAAAAAATACGAGACTCAATGGCTGAATTATAAAAATATCTAAAGGTGAAACCATATTTCAATACATATGAAAGTAATGAGAATGTGTCAATATTTTTAACTTGAGCTTCAATAAGATGCACAGAATTTGCTACACGTTAAGATTGATCCTTCTTTCTCATCATAGAATGGGTTGGCTAAAACAATGTACCTCCATCCCCCAAGACTCTCATTGTATCCTAATTTTACTGTTTAATAGACATTGAGTGAAGATATCCTAAAATGGGTGTCACTGAATAAATCATGAGTGAGTCAAGGATTAACATCTCTCAGATGGTGCTCACAACAGGCAGTATTTTTGGGCATTGGCTATGCAATGATGTCAAGGGTGCACCCCAGTTTTTGAAAGTAAAATTTTGAAAAAATAGTTTGGATAAAAAAATCAAAATTAACACCTCTCAGATGGTGCTCATAACAGGCCATATTTGTGGGCACTGAGGATGCACCAATGTCAAGGATGTACCCCAGCTTTTTAGCAGCCTCATTATAGTAGTAACTACACCACACTGATTCTTAGAAAAGATTTTTGATCAGTTGAATAAATATTAAGAATGGCACGTATATTGATCTGCGGCACATGTACAACAGCATACGTAATGCTCTGGAAAGTTAAGGAGGCAGGGTTGCACATGCTCTGTGTGGCAATTTTTAAATGAAACTTGACGTGACAATGACTAAAAAAATCTCTGCTGATATGCAGAGATGTTATATGATGTTATATGATGACATAATTGAACACGCAAATGAACACACTTTAGAAGTAGGTGTAGGGGTCTGCGATTCTGTCTTGGAGGAGGTGAAGCCAAACTTTGAGCACTATGAATGATCAGTCTAGGCTGCAATATGAGTTTGGTAAATGAAAATTTCATGTCGTGCACGCTGGCAGTGGCAAACGCCTCTTGAAACCATGAGGAGTGTCAATCGGCAGCTCTGTCGTAACATGCCTAAAACATAAATGCAGCTGCATCATTGTACCCCCAACTGCAAGAATTTGAATGATTACCATACATTGATAGAAACATCTTGAGATGACGCTAGACATGAAATGACATTTTGTAAAATTTTTATCAAGCATACTCTTGGTGCTTAGGATATCTGACAAAAAACTAAAACTGCCAGCAATATCCGACGTGATGACTTAAATACATATATAAAGTTTCAAATCATAATACAAGGAAAATACTCAAGAATATAAAAACAAAATACAGCAATGACCTAAATTGAAAGTTTTTTTTTAATTTGCTTATGATCCAATACTTTAATCTCCTTAGAATGGGTTCTGATTTCTTACTTGCATGAACATTTTTTGTCCAGTGCAATATGTTAGATTGTCTTTACTAAAATAATTCTTCTACCATCAAAACAAAAATCATCATAACAGCCTTAGCTGTAAGCCACTCCAAAAATTAAGGAATTAGATTCATGGAATAGACAATTTGAATAAAAAGAAAACTATAGTAGGTAATTATCTACTCACATCCAGCAACATATACAAGTTAGCTGAAATTTCCTCATATAGAGCCCTTGCAGATTTGAATTTTTTGGGTTGTAAGTCAATTTTTTGTGATTTCAGAGTTGCTGTTTTGGTAATACTTTCTGCTCTGAATGAACGCTGAAATAAACATTTCAAGAATATGATGCCAAAATTTATCATTCCATTAATCATTGATGCAACATTAACCATGGATTGAATAATAAATTAGTATTTTACATCATGTCATTAAAACATACCCAGATAAGCCTTAAAGTAAGACAAACTCTTTGCTGAAAGTTGGTCAGTCCATGCCTCTCAATTCCCAAACGATGAAGCTCTGGATGAACACACGGGCTTCCAAAGACAGCCATATGGACAACCTTGCTACTGAGAGACACTTTTGGCTCATTGACAAGAAAGAAAGTCTAGAAAAAAATTGCACCACAAACTAAGTATTTGCTAATCATAAAACACACTTTCAAAGTAAATTTTACTCCCAACAAAATTTCACTCATATTTGAAGGTTACACAAAAAGAAACCTTTAAAATAAGAATTAAATCATATAAAGAACAGTCAAACTGTAACAAACAAAAGACCTTCACAGCAGCAAAACATGTTTTACTTCACATTATAATGGGAGATAAATGTGGGAATGAAAAAAAATGTTAGGCTATAACGTGTCTAAAGATTTGTTGTTTGCCTGAGAACATTTAGACACATACTATTTTTTTGCATAGAAAAAAATGTGGCAATAACCCAGTACATGAATCCTAAAGAAAAAAATAATAAGAATCAGACCTAAACTCTTAGCTATTTACGTAGCTGAAGGCTATTGGTTAACTAAAAATGAAAATTTACAACAAGGTAATGTCACATCCAATTTCTGAGGTAAACTGAGGGAATTACTATTCATATTGGAAATAATACTATGTACTTTTCCACAATTATTAAAAGTACAGTGGCAGAAGAAATTAACGCAAAATTTTTCGCATGCCAGAATGCAGCACACAGGGGAACTTCTAGATGCAGCACACACTTCGAAAGACTGGCAACACTGAGGAAGACATCTTCTACCACAAATATTTGAAATCCGCTATGGAACTCACATTTGCCGGAGCCTAGAACTAGAGCCTAGAACATCAATCGCCTCTTTTTTGAGCTTTCTTCTCATATTGTTCACGTATTCAGTCGCGGCGTATCACTGTGTATATTTCAGCATGTTTCCCATGCCAAATAATATCATTGTTACTGGAAGACTGTTTATAACAAATATTCACTATCCCATCCAACTCGGAATATGTGCTGAAATGTTCATTTCCTACCACCAAGGGATATTTATTGTGGTCCACTTTCCGATGAATTTTTTGAATGAAGCGTCCTGTATCTCTTTCATCGAAATAATATAAATCGAAATTTATTTGCAACAAGTTTTGATACAATAAAGATTTAATAAAAATAGATACAGTCTAGGTGATGAAATTGTTCACGATTTTCAATTTTTAGATCGATGAAGTTTCGATCTCAAAACGGACATTTATTAATGAATCGTTCATGACCCATTATAAATCCGTCCTTAGTTTGTCAGGTTGGGAATAAACTATGAAAATATATGTAAATATATGATTTCATGAATTAAAAATTAATGTGCTTGCATTGATACTGAATAATCTAGATATATTTTTCAGACATTTATTTCATCTTATCACAGGAAGCTTGCTGACGAGCTGTTCACTGTGAAGGTTTATCTAGTAAATTCTTATCTACTAAATTATCTAGTAAATTCAGAACATACGAATATACGTTCAGAAAAATGTAACCCAAATTAGGTGTACTTATGGATAAACAAGTCCTTTACGTCTAACCGCATAACATGTTCTTGTATGTATTAGCTGTAAATTCGCCGACATATAAAATTAAAAAAAAGCCTTTTATAAGACTTCAGTTTGAAGTAAAATGTCATGAATGAAATAAATAAATAGGTAACGGTTAATTTTGCAGCTGTCAGATGTATTTGGCCAGCAAAAGAGTGGTTCATGTTAGATTTGTAATGAATGCAGATGACTTTTTATAGGAATTGCCACATATTGATGATATGAATTAATATAATACACAGTTGCAATGACTGGCTAATGGTATGAAATTTTACAAATACAAAAGAGAAAATCCGCCATATAAAAATCATTTTAATTGACTATAAATTGAATTCAAAACTCAAAAATGTCTTGACCAGGAGTGAGATTATGTTTCTTTCCTTCTCGCGGTCATTATCGTCATCCATAAGGCAAGCTGCATTGGTAGGGGAATGCTCAAAGTCGTGGGAGCGCACTACACTGCAATGAAGCACCTGATCTTTCTTAATGACAATTGTTTTCAAAATCATGAGCACAATTGAACAATAGCATTATGAAGAACCATGATTGCAATTCAGGTTTGTAACCTGAATGAATGAAGCACCTGATCTTTCTTAATGACAATTGTTTTCAAAATCATGAGCACAATTGAACAATAGCATTATGAAGAACCATGATTGCAATTCAGGTTTGTAACCCAGTTACAACTACCGATCTTTCTTATTTCAAGGCAATTTTCAGATGGAGTTTCGTATCCTTTCAGGGTATTTATTTGCGTCCACATGAGTTACTGTGAACTGAGTCATTTTTACAATGCGTAGTGATTTTGTCTGCGAATCTTTAATGGATCGATAAGGATAGGAAAAGCATACTACTCTCACTGGCAAACAAACAGAAAGCAGTAGTTCTCGGATTTCACCTCAACAGCCCAGACCATTCCAATCAAATGCCATTAGTTTCCATTGTGCAAGGGCTTTGAGACCAGCTAACAGTCTTTAATGAAGCAACGAGTAATCTTGTGAGAATCTTGAGAATCCCAAAAAGTTTCTCCGTGTCGAAACAAAGCTTCACCAATACTAATCTAGTCAAACTGAGAATGTGTGAAGGGCGCATAATATTGATTTGGGACGTAGTATGCCTGTAATAAGAGATTATTTTCCCCTTATGTTGTGGGCAATACCTTTCCTGCCAAAGATCATGTTTCTGATGCCAGTCGTTTAACCCACAGCAAATAAGTGGTATTTGACTTCTTTCAGCCCCTCCAAAGTATTCGACCAGTGCCTTCGAACATTTTGAAGAGCGAGGAGCCTTTTCTTTCTGGCACAGCAAAAACCTCTGCATCATTCACAACAACAATCTATCTCACCCCAACCACCACCACCCAGAACTTCACTAAGGTTTACTGATGACTACTTCATTAAGATGAGCGTCGATAGAAGGACAAGCAGAGTAGACAGCGCAATCAGATATTTTTCAAAGTTTTTCCGGCCTCTCCGTAAATTCTTGGAGGAAAAAAGATCTTATTAGCCTATATGTATGCCTCATCTTTCTCCCAGGAGGAGGAATTGGGTAGCAGATTTGTTAAAGGCAAATATGTCTGTCGAAAAATTACCCGAATAAATGTTGCGCCTTCGACTTTTACCCACTGAACTTTTATTTGGTGTTTAAATGTAAAAAATCCTATTTCTCACTACCATTAAACGGAAGTCATCAAGTTGTCCGCTTTAATGAGAACTATGCTAATTCAAATGTCAATCAATATTCATTTTTCGTCCGCATTTAGGAAAACTTGCGAGCTCACAAATGTCTAAATTCTAGACAGTTCAAAACAAGCCATTTAACACAGATGGAGCGGGCTGCACGGAGCCCAGATCTCAAATCCTCAGGAAGTAATTTTTTTTTTTTCAAATTTATTTGCCCAAAGATCAGGATACAAATAACGCACATGATATAAGGCACGTCATTTTAGGTACATACCATAAAAATACCACATATACCATACCACTTTACATGCATATCACAATTATCTCCATCTTATAGAATCTTATTAAATTAAATATCTTATAACCAATAATAGATTTTCTTTAGTCCCCCAGTTTACTATATTATATTACCCTTTATTCAAATACTCTTGCACAGAGTAATACATTTTATGTTGTAAGTACTCTTTTAATTTGGATTTGAAACAGCCCATACTTTTTATGCATTTTAACTTGGTGGGCAAATTATTAAATAATTTAATACCCATTTCTTTAGGGCCAATTTTTAGCAACTTAGTTCTGACAGTTTGATAGTGAATGTCATTTCCCCTTCTTGTATGGTGATCGTGAAAGTCACAGTTACAGGCAAAACTGTGTAGATTAGCTTTTACATGGATAATTAGGTTCATTATGTATATGCAAGGAAGAGGAAGTAGGTTCAAGTTTGTAAAAATTGGTCTCGATGGTGATGAATGCAGTTTTCCAGCTATTATTCTTACTGCTCTCTTTTGGATCTTAAAGACGTTTAGTGATAAATGTGAAGAGCCCCAAAATAAGATGCTATAGTTAATATGCGAATAAAATTCGCCATAATAAAGATTTAGCAAAACTGTTTTGCTTGTTGAGTACTATAGCTGTCTTTGAAGATAGCACGTTGTAGATAATTTATTACATAAGTGTCGGATACATTCTTCCCATGAGATGTTTGTGCTTAGGTGGACACCTAAGAACTTCACTGAAGAGACCTGTTCTATCGATTTACCATTAACTTTTACTAACATACTTTCATCTTTCTTTTTATGTGAAAAATAGACTATTTTACTTTTGTGCATATTAAGATTTAATAGATATAGATAGAAAAATAGAAAAATTATCACAGCACCTTATACTAATTAATTCAGATGCTAATTTAGAACTTTTTACAAGGCAATCCTGTGAGCTTGATGATATTATTACATTGGTATCATCAGCGTATATAATTGGCATCACTCCTGGAATTACAGATAGTTGATTTGGAAGATCATTAATGTAAACAAGAAATAGAAAGGGGCCCAGAATAGAGACCTGAGGAACCCCTAAGGAGCTATGACATACATTTGATGTAAACTTTATCCCATCAACACTAAGAGTTACTACTTGAGAACGTTTTGACAAATAAGATTTAAACCAGTCTAGGGAGACACCTCTGATTCCAATTCTTTCTAGTTTATCAAGAAGCCTATCATGGTTGACATGATCAAATGCCTTTGACAAATCAAAAAACAATCCTAAGGCCTGCTGTTTATTGTCAAGAGAACTAAGTATCCTATCAAGAGCATCATATATTGCCGACACAGTAGATTTCCCTTTCCTGAAACCATGCTGGGAAGTGGAGATTATACCACACTTTTCAACATATGCCATTATTCTTGCATACATGATCTTCTCAAAAATTTTAGGAAAAGTATTTTGAATTGAAATAGGCCTATAATTGCTTAGATTATAAGAACTACCACTGTTTTTATAGATTGGAACAATTTTTGACATTTTTAATAATGAAGGGAAAACACCTTGATTCAGTGATTCGTTTATAAGGTATAATAGGGGTCGCTTTATATGCTCAAAGCAATAAAAAATAACTTTTCCTGGGATTTCATCTGGTCCAGCACTACCTTTATTACAAAGTTGGGCATTCATTATCAGGAAAATGTGAGAAACAAACGTATTTTACTCCCACACACGAAACGACCCCAAATTTAGATGCAATATGGAAAATGGTGGAGGAAGAATGGAAAATTGACCAAATAAGATGATGTCAAAATGCGGGAAACTCCATGTCTCAGAGACTTGGTCATGAAATCGAGAATGGAGGGGAATGCATTGATTATTAGGGTAACAAACATCCTATTCCTTTATGTATACACCAGCTCAATTCTCAAAGATAAATTACTGTGGTCATGTGCACACATGACTCAGGTTGAGAGACTTACAAATACAATTTAACCTTTTCCTCTTGTTCAAAATAAAGCAGTATATTGCCCTTTCCAAAATTCATTAGCACTAAGGGATGAAATTTATGGCCCCGTTAAAAGTCTGTTAATATCTTCATATAGGGCACACACAACTTTAATCCCCATGGAAGCAATATTATTATGACATATTTGAATAGGAATAGATTCTTTAGAGACGTAGCAATTGTGTAATCATTGATGGTGCACATTCTAATTTTTACATCCTTGGCTACTCAGCAGATTTATGAGGAGTATACAAATGAGCATAAGGAAGATATCTAATTACTGCTTAGTTGCTACATGGAAAAGATGATTTTCAAGATTTTATCACTTTCACAGGGGAGATGAGCAATGCATTGTTGTCAGAGTATTACTTATGTGTGAGTGTAAGAATGATCCTCAAAAATTTAACTACGTAATTTCAGCGAAAAACTTTTCACTGCGAATACGTCAAAAGGTATTTAAATGATTCAGTAATTTACCTTATCCTCTAAGTATCATCCTCCATCCTCTAAGTTGCACGGTTGAACTACACCGCTAATGTATTGCCCATTGCAAACCTAGAAAATAATGCTGGGAAAACTTCAAAAACCGTTTTAATGAAGATTTCAAGAAATTTCCACACTTATTTGATCTCTCACTCAGATAAGTAATTCACAAATTTGGCAGATGGAACCAAGCTCTAATTCCTAATAAAAATGATTGTCATCTTTACTAAATCATTTCAAAGTAATTTAAAACTGAAAGTAGCCTGAGGTAAGTTCAGTAAATAGAGTAATTGACACAATCAGAGATCCAGTCTATTCCCTCGTTCATGAATAGCTTTTCATTGATTGATAAATTGACAAGTGAGTGGATATAAACGTCAGGCGACAGGCAGGTCGTAGAAATCAAGTGGGACCGAGAACCAGAGAATGGGAAGTAAACATCTCATTTGACTAATTTGAAGGAAACTGCTCTGATTCCTTTAGAAAGCCTGAATATGTGTAAAGCTCACACACTCATAGTTGAGGTCAATATGGATTCACTGGGCATTCTGCGAAGTTTTGGCAACAATAAAATCAAATTCCATAGAATAATTATATGGGCACTAGAAGAGGCCACACCTAGATTTGAACTCCAGACTTTTGTGGCTGCAGACAAACGCTCTCCCTCTAGGCTACCGAATCAATCAAGATAGGTCTGCGTCCTGTGGTTCTTACTATACATCGAAAAAAGGGAATTCCAACGTTTTCTTTAAAAACTGGGCCAAATAAAATGTCCTGGACTTTTAAATTAATTTTCAGAAAGTAAATAATATTACTTTAGGAGGCATTAAGAAAATTAAGTGTTTGAGACGACCTGAATGCACGAGGGCAGAATTTTGTGTAGGATATTAAGATATTGGAAAAAAAGAAAATTTTCTCCTAATGGAAACCATTTTATTCGAAACCATTTCCTATATTTTAACTTAAAATTCACAGGATAATACACCAAAAAGTTAATTGCATTGTATGATATTTTTCGGAAGTAGTTTGAGGCCTATTAAAACAACGATCATCGACAGCTTTTTCTTACACAAGGAATAACTTTTTATTGTAAGAGGATTTGATCTGGAGAATATATGTCCCAAGTAATAATTGTTTAATCGTAACTTTTCCTAGGTTTCATTCGAGAAAATCAAGAAAAATGTTTTTTAAAGGGGCCAAAGCTCTAAAAAAATATGGTAAGTACCTCTACATAATAGACAACGACTTCCTTACCTCGCCTGGCTGTGGGACGAAGCAAACTCATCACATTTATAACTCCAACATGGTCTCGTGAATGTGAACCTTCCTAGTATTCCTATTTATGTGACGCGTAAAATCCATTCACATAGAGGTTGAATATTCCTGGTTTCCATTGGCTGTATCAGTGTTGTCAAGTTATTGAAGGAAAAGCGATTCCAATTAGTTCCCACGCACGCATTCAGATGCCAATGAGTTTTGTGTTAATTTTTTCCACCACTGTATGTAGTGTGTATTCTTTGAAATATGAATATTAATACAAATTCTTCCAACAAGTGAAGCCTGATGTCATTATGTTTAACTGAAAGGAATTTCTTTTACTCATTATTCCTTTACACTAAACCCTCTCTTTTGTAAGTCAACTGCACACAACCAGGAAAAAAAATATGGCACAAGGTTGAGCTTCTGAAAAATATTAGTGGATTTTAGCTTTAAAATGCATAAAGTATTAAAATGATCAGTTTAAAATCTGGCCATTAACTATCACCACTAGACATAAAGGACTGATATAAAGCTTACTTACGTTTATCACATTCATAGCCAACTGGTGATGAGTAATGACACCATTTCTCAAAAAATGAGGTATGGACTGTTTGGCTCGATCTGGGCTCTGTTGTATTATCACATCCAATGATTTTGCCATGACAGAACTGGTTAAAGGAGTCATTGCCCCAGGCAAAACCTCACTATAAAAAGCATTTACATCTCCCATTATCAGATACTCAATCATATCATTAGTTGTCTAATACCAAATAATTAGGAAAAGTTTTGAAGGTAATAAAAAAATACATTACATATTTTCCAGCATTAGTTAATAAAATCACAACCTTTTGAAATCATAATTTTTCCAAGAAAATATGTTTTATAAAACCCATAAAAATCCACATTTTTTTATGGATACAGCATTTTACAAAAATATGTTCACCTAGATATAATGTGCAGCAACTATATTTTAAAAATTGGTATATATTCTGAAGCAACCTGATAGACATTACTGCTTTCTGAGGTGACTTGACAACTCTCGCAAGTGGCATGAGTTAGCTATCTGCATTATGACATATAACCACCCACCTCATAAATTAGCCCAACCATCAAGCTTGCCAGTAAGATCACACCCTATAAAAATAATTAAGACAGTTGGAGGGAGTAGATTGTGAGGAAGGCTCATCATATACACAAGCCCAGTTTATATTTCTATCCATTACAGATGGGGAAGGTAATTTTTCCAGCTGAAAGTTTATGAGGCCATGATGTTCTTGGGATTAGCTGCAAGCAGAGCTCAATGACCCTCTTTTTCAATATCACTGTATAATGCTTTTAGGACCTTAGAATAGAAACAGAGTTTAACATTAGGAATAAGCACCCAATTAATCAGAAGTTTGGATGGCAATACTCCACACATGGCAGCTCCCTAAAACTATATAACACAAAAGAAATAATTGTAGGGTTAAATTTGTCCCCAAATAGATTAATACAGTTCATAAGGAATAGGAGTAACTTGCTTACTCAGATTCTTCCCCATCATAACCACTTCCACAACAATATCTCGAGCTGTTATTTATTTTGTAGGGTCAATAGACTTGACTTTACTGGTGATTAAATAACTGTATTGAAAAGCAGATATTGTATGCAGCTAAAGAAAATGATTCCAAGGAACTATGCTGGTTGCCTCAAGCTGTATTTACACAATATATGTAGTAGATGCATGACCACATAAAGTTGCACCATATAAATATGCAAAATTGTGCCAATATGCAAATACGTTGCAATAAAATAGTCCCTATTCTAATGTGGAACATTTGATCACACAATTGTCCAGTCATGTACTTGTGGGGGTAAATTCATCATGTAAATACATCCTAGATATGGTTGTGAAAAATAAAATATACAATTATATGTCATCTGGTAAATTAAATAAAAACCATTTCAATTAACACTGGATAAATCAGCACAAAATAACATAAACCATGAATGGGCTGCAAGGGATTTTAATTGATGCATAATTTGATGGAAACACACACATACATTTTGTGATATAATGATGTTCTTTTGATTGTGTATGTTTTTGATCATCATTTTTGGGAACAAGCATCACTTCCGGGATGCTATCAGCGGGTGCTAGAAGCCATGCCTGATGTACGAAATGTATATTTTTGTATCGTTGATATTAAGTCATTAAAGTGAGTTTTACAAAGTTCTGTAAGTTACTACAGATCAAATGGTGACGAAAATTTAACATTAATTTTGCATGAGTTTTAAGAGAGTTGTTTGTGCGAGTTTTGTAAAGAATGGCCACGGAGGTTACCATCTACATCTACATCTACGTAATACCCTGCGAGCCACCACGAAGGTGTGTGGCAGGGGGTGAAGATCACCAAACATGCACTATTGCCATGCAACTAGGATATTTAAGGAGGCATGCTAGAGAACAGGGTCACATGCAGCTAGGTGGTTAGTATCTACATAATAAGAAAGGTATTATTGGTTGTTATTACATGCATCATGCACTACAGACTACTCTAACTATATTTCACCTACCTATCCCTTTGCTATGCTGCCTATTGTTCTCTCTTATGGTACGCGGGAAAAATGACATTTTAAATCTATCGGTACGACAAACTATCTCTCTAATCTTGTTTATCTGATCAAACCTAGCATAATACGCAGGGGATCTTAATATATATCTAACGTCATCTGTGAACAAATCGGTTTTGAACTTACTTAAAAGGTTTAACCTATATTTTAACCTGCGTTCTGATAGTAATTCCCATCCTAGTTCTTCTATTAAACTCGTAACACTTATACAATTATCATAACGGCCTTTAACAAACCTAGCGGATCTCCTTTGCACACGTTGTAATTCTATCATCATACCTTCCTCGTACGGATCCCAAATACTAGTGGCATATTCTAAATGAGGCCTGACAAGTGTAAAATAGCTTCTTTCTCGTACTCTCTCACCGCATTTTCCTAGAACCCTTTTTACGAATCCTAATCTACGGTTTGCTACACTAGTTATTTCCCTGATGTGTTTCCCCCATGACTTGTCTTCAGTGATGGTGACGCCTAGGTATTTAATAGATTCTACGTTAGATATTTTCTTTTCTTTGATGACTATTCCGGGGAAAGTCATTCTTTTTCCAAAAGTTCATTATCGCGCATTTCTTCAAATTTAATTCTAGCTGCCAACAATCACACCAATCATCAATCGCATCTAAATCCTTAGCTAAAGACTGACTGTCCTCTTCATTTCTAATTTCCTTATACACAACTGCATCATCGGCAAAAAGATGGACCTTGCTATTTTTTACTACTGCATTCAAGTCATTTACATAGAGAAGAAATAAAATTGGGCCTATCACGCTTCCCTGGGGAACACCCAATGAAACTTTAACTTCACCTGAGCTGACACCATCTAATACCACCCTTTGAACGCGTTCATGTAAGAAGTCTCCTATCCGGCCTACTTCATTACTGTCTATCCCGTATCATGCAAACTTCGTGAGTAACTTACAGTGGGGAACCTTGTCAAAAGCTTTTCTAAAGTCAAGAAACGTTGCGTCTACCTGTACATTACCTTCTCCGTGAACTAAAATAACATGAACAAAAAGACCTAATTGAGTTTCGCAAGACCGACCCTTTCTGAACCCATGCTTATTTGTTATCAATAAATCCTGGCTGTCGAGGTGTCCCATTATTGATGTAACAATTATATGCTCTATCACTTTACATGATAGTGAAGTTAATGATATTGGTCTATCATTACATGGCTGTTCCCCATCGCCGCTTTTAAAAATTGGGGTCACTTTTGCTATCTTCCAGTCTTTGGGAACCGCGTGTTCTTCGAGGGATTTGTTAAGTACTACTTTAACCCTCTTAGTGCTGACCCCTGCCAGCGGTTCTAGTGAGAAATGCGGAGGGTAACTAGAATGAAATGTACAACTCTAGGAAGATATATATTATAAAGTTATTGTTTAAAATATCCATATTTTCTTATTTCTTTCTTATGTTTTTCTTATTGCGTATGCATTGAATTAGGTAATAATAAAAAAACGCTTATACTTCGTACAAAAAATAATTGTAATTATATTTGTGTGCAAAAGTTAAACAATATTATGCCTATGAGCCGATATATCGGCCCGCCGAACTTTTCGCCTGAGATGCCAAAGCCGATATATCGGCCCGCCGCACTAAAAGGGTTAAGATACGGAGCCATTTCGAGAGCTAATTCTTTATACACACGAGCTGGAATTTCATCAGGACCTGAGGACTTGTTCGGGCTAATGCTACTTAGTAAGGATACGATTCCGCTACAAGATATATCGTTCGGGGGCATCGGTTATTGAAATCGGTCTGGTATGGTTTCGCGCAAACTATGCTTAGATTGATTAAAAACGCTCTAATAAAAAAAATAATTCAACAAATTACCCTTATCTATACTGGAAGTTACTATTTCGCCTCTATCGTTTCTCAAGGAATTAACTGTCGACTTTTTAGTTCCCTGTACTTCCCTAACATATTACCAAAATGCTTTCGGATTTCCCTCTAGTTGTTCTCCAAGTACTTTTATCTTGCATTCACTAAACGCTTTTCTAAGGGCTGTTTTTGCGGCTGCTTTACAAATTTTATAACGTTCGATAGTATTTTGTAGGTCGCTATTAGCTACATTTTTCTTCATTTTCCTTAGTTTCGCGTGGCTAACTCGTTGGCGTTTTAAACTTTTCTAACCTTTGTAACCATTGTACCACCTTGGTTCCCTATTCTCACTCTTATACTTATGAGGTATATATCTGTTGACAAGTGACCGAGTAATTTGGAGGAACTCTTTCCATGTATTGTCTATATCACTATTTTTGCTAAAGTTCACGAATTTTTCAAAAGAAGTCTAAGTCACGCCTAAATCCGTTAAAATCTGCTTTACTAAAAAAGGTAAATCTTTCTTTTTAACTTAAAATTTTTTTCAGCATTGGGGGAAAATTTTACGTATACTACCTTGTGGTCACTTATTCCATTGACATTTTCAAATTTTCTAACTTTTTCAGGGATGTTTGTGGCATGTACATCAAGAACATTCTCCCCTCTATTGGGCAAATTTACTATTTGATGTAGTGCGTATGATGCGAACAGGTTAAGTAATGACTCACAGATTTCTTTGTCCCTACCCCCAGACTTATGACTACATGTTTTCCATTCTATCGATGGTGTATTGAAATCTCCACCTACAATTATCTGTCGTTCGTTACTGTGGGAATTAAGGGACCTGATCTGTTTCTCGAGTTCTAATATTGAGTGTACATCGGAATGGGGAGGTCTATAGTAGGCACAAACGTATATTACTTTCGAATTAGCACATTGAATGGAACACCATACACTTTCTATTATATTATCAGGAATCACTTCTAAATTGCTGACTATTGTGTTCTTAACTGCGATAAATACTCCCCCTCCTGGTCGACCCTCTTGATCTCTCCTGTATACCCTAAACTTTACTGGGAAAATTTCACTATCAGCAATATCGCTTGTTAACCAACTTTCCGTTTCTATAATTATGTCAGAATTAGTACTCTCTATAAGGTGATGGAATTCAGGTATCTTGCTTCTTAAACTACGACAATTAACTACCACTACTGAAAATTCCTCTATTTTAATATGCCTGCTTATCGTATTTGTGGGGTTTCTGTTTTCTAAATTATTGGGAGAGTAACAGTTTGGAAATTCATGGGTGTTGTTTTGATTTATTAGTTTTTCCTTTTTCTGTGCTTTCTTCCGTCCCGCTAAACCTATACTGTGTTGTCCGATCAACTCGTTATTCTTTGCTATCCTGGTGAATGGCAAGTTATTTAATGGCCCACTATTTCACCTACTCTCTTCCCTAAATATTTGTAATTTATTGTCATCTATGAAGCTTTTCCTAGGCCCTAAACTTAGTGTACTCTTTATTATTTTACTTTCTGATAATGCACTGAATTCGTTTCCACTAACTGACCTACTCTCTTGCCTACCATATATGCTAAACTCGCTGGGTATGCTCAAATACCCTGACGCTACCTTCTGCGATGCCTCATATATATAATGGACACCCAAGCGATTTTTGTAATTATGTTGACGATTGCCTGGTCACAGGGGCTACCAAAGGGGAACATCTCAGGAATTAGAGACCAGTATTTGAGAGGCTCAGGAGAGTAGGATTTCTGTTAAACTTAAATACATGTTTTTTTTTCAGCAGAGAATTAAATATTTGGGGCATATTATAAGCAGGACTGGTCTGGCTAGGGAGCCAGATAAGTTTATGGCCATTTCTGAGATACCCAGACCACGATCGCAGAAGGAGGTACAGACATTTCTGGGAATGGTAACGTACTATGGGAGGTTTATTCCCAAATTATGTGCTATTGTCCCCACTGTATAATCTACTAAAAAAAGAAACTAGATTCTCATGGGGAAACAAGTGTGAGGATGTATTTATGAAAGCTAAAGCAACCTTGGCTTCAAAGGAAGTCTTGGCCCACTATAACCCGAAGACGCCTCTTACGGTAATGTGTGATTCTTCCCAGGAAGGATTGGGGGTAGCTCTGATGCAAGTTGGTCCAAATAGTGTGTCCCGACCAATTTGTTATGTTTCCCGTAGACTATCCCAAGCTGAAAGGAACTATTCTGTGGTGCATAGGGAGGCTTTAGCTGTGTATTGGGGAGTCAAAAGGCTATTTCAATAGATAATGGGAAATAAACTTGAGCTTATGACTGACCATAAAGCCCTGACGGCATTATTTGGAAAAAGTAAGGGAATACCTTTTTTGGCGGCTGGTAGATTGCAAAGGTGGGCTCCATATCTATCAGGGTTTGATTATGTGTTCAAGTATGTCAAAGGTGAAGACAATGGAGTGGCAGATGGGCTGTCCCGGTTGCCTCTAACTCACTCTGAAGAGAGTGAAGAGGAGGAGCAGGCGAGCAGCTTCCATTTCATAGAAACATCTATTCCCATTAGGTCGAAAGATATTTGGGCAGAGACCCTAAAAGACCCTATTCTGAAAAAGGTGCTTAGGTATATGGTACAGGGATGGCCTGAAAATGTTGAAGGCATTTCAATGCTATTTGAGAATAGAATTAGATGTTGATGAGGGTATTTTGATGTGGGGCCGCAGAGTAGTGATACCTAAATCACTGAGAGGGGCAATGTTGAGGGAGGTTCATGCCTCTCACATGGGAGCCTCTAAGATGAAAGCTTTGGCTAGGAGGTACATGTAATGGCCACATTTGGACGAAGAGTTGGAGGAACTAACTAGATCTTGCCACTCATGTCTTATGAATCGTCCAGACCCTCCCAAGGCAAAGGTAGTGAAATGGCCAGAAGCAAAGAGAGTTTTTCACAGGATTCATATTGACTTTTTGGGACTGTTGGGGAAAAGTATTTTTTTTAATCACAGATGCATATATAAAGTGGGTAGGGGTGTTGGAGGTGAAAGGGAAGGCAGACACAGAGTGGATCCTCACAGCTTTGAGGGAAACCTTGGCCAGGTATGGGTTGCCAAACCAAATTGTAAGTGACAATGGGAGGCAATTTATTTCAAAGGAATTCAAGGAATTCTGTATTAAGAATGGAATAGTCCATTCCACATCTCCACCTTTCCATCCAGCTACGAATGGGGCAGCAAAAAATGCAGTCCGGTCATTTAAGTCAGGATTAAAGAAATTATTGGGGGACCCAGCAAATAAGGGATGCAAGTGGGATGCTCTGGTGGCAAGGTATTTGCTTTCCTATAGAACTACACCCCATTGTACCATAGGGAAGTCCCCAGCTAGTTTGATGTTTGGCAGAAACCTCAAAACTACACTGGATTTGATCCATGCGAGTAAAGACAGGAGACATTAATCACATAGTAGGCAGGTTAATGGTTTTAATGGGAAGAGGGAAGACCAGTTTGAGTTGGGTGAGCAAGTATATGTCTGAGATTATACTACTCCCAATAAAAAGAAATGGAAGAAGGGGGAAATAGAAACAGTTTTGGGAAAAAGGAATTACCGCTGTAGGACTTTAGATAGTGGTCAGCTATGGATGAGGCACACAGACCAAATAATTCGGGTTGGTAGTTCTTATAACAGCCAATATGAGGAGTTGGGAAGTGCAGAGTGTGGGCATTACTCTGGGGACTCCACAGGGAGTTTTTCAAGTGGGGTGCGGGAAGAACCTCTGCCTAGCCCAAATGGAACAGATCAGGGGGTGGAAGAGCCACCACAGGAGGAGAGCAGGGCTGTAGATGATGGCTTGCATTCTCCCATCACCAGGCCAGGAGACCAAGGTTTGGAAGAAGGTAAGCAGGTACAAGCAAAAGAAAGACCGAAAAGAGTAAGAGAAGCACCTGAAAGGCTAAATTTGTAAATATACGATAGGTGCTGAGAAAGTTTTGTTCAGTGTTATATAATGTATGCTTGTTTTGTGTTTCTATATATTTTTTGGGACAATGTGTGGGGGTATTGTGATATATTGATGTTCTTTTGATTGTGTATGTTTTTGATCGTCATTTTTGGGAACAAGCGCCACTTCCGGGATGCTATCAGCGGGTGCTAGAAGCAATGCCTGATGTATGAAATGTATCTTTTTGTATCGTTGATATTAAGTCATTAAATTGAGTTTTACAAAGTTCTGTAAGTTACTACACATATACTGTTTGAGTCTCACTTTCTTGGCTCCAAGCAGAGCTAGAAAATAAATTATGGAATCAACAAGAAAAGCTGTCATCAGAACTTACACTATTCACTCACCCAGTATTTGCTCGAGAGATAACTTCTGAGTCAGTAACTATAGGTGAATCTAATTCATGAAGAAGTTCATATTCACTCCAGCTTTCCCTTGCAGTAATCGGTCTGGCTTGCAGAATAAATATAATATCCTATATGTGCACAATAAAAAAAATCACCTCGCATTAACATAAAAAGTTTTTGATGTAATGATTTCAAATCAAGAAAAAAATGGCATTTTACCTTCACAATTGCCCACTCAATATCTCTTGGAGTGCAGAATATTGCTTCAAGCTGAATACCAATCTTTCCCAGGCAAAATGCTTGGTCATAAGATATACAAAGTTTATGTCTGAGAGTATTGCTGACTGGGTCTTCTTTTGTTCCCCAAGAGGCATCTGAATGGATTAAAAATGAGTACTGATAAACTTACCTTATTAAAAGATAATGAGTCAAATTATAATCATTGCAAATCATTAATTAAATTTGGTTTAAATTTTACCATTAATGGACACTTGAACTGATTTCTCTCCTATTTTACTTTCCAGCAAGCTCAGGCCATCGTCCCAGCTTCTGTTAAGAGTGATCATATCTGGTTCAGCAATGGCAGCCACAACACTCTATAAAGTTATCAGGAAATTTCAAAGGAGATTTAGAATACATCACATAAGTACAATTCAAATCACACACCACAAATTTATTTGACATAATAATTGTACGCACATCAAAGCTGCTTAAATTCAGGGACTGGTCAAGCAGGAATTCTCTAAAATATTTTATAGAAAATCACAAAATTTGGAGACCAAAAACCCCCTCTTGGAAAATAGTGGGAGAGCCAAGACTTCCCACTGACCTCTGTGTATTACATTATACAATGATGATTTGTATTTTAGCAGATTTCATTATCACTAAACAGTAACATCTGACATCACTGGAAATGAAGAATGGTTCCAAGAAGCAAGTGACTAAAAGAATCTTATACGTAAGTCAATTATTCATCCATAATTTTTCTGATTCCTCACGTCATTTCCAGAGCAGCACATACATTAGATGTTCTTGTCTCACAAAACCACCACATTCAAGTGAAAAAGTCGACTTTTGATAGAGACAAAATTTGTCGCAAATTAGTTGTTATGGCCTATTGAATGTTAAACTCAATTGCTTTGATTACATGAATAGTTCAACCCCTAATTTTCTGTGATATAAAATATCTTATAATACATCTCTTGATAGTTCAGACCCAGATATTTCTGCACTCGGGAAGAAGGAATACTCAGGAACTCATTGGAATTGATTGGGAATTGAGAATGTATAGCAGAAATGGGTCATAATAGCACCTCTAGCATCCATCAGGATTGATATTTTTCTGAAATCTCAAAGGTCAAAATCACATGTATTGGATGATCTATGTTTTCAGTATTTGCATATAGTTTACTATCTCTGAAACCAGAAAGAGACGGTCAAAGTTGTTATTTCTGCCCACTGCATAATGGGTACAGAGAATAAAAATAATTATTCATAATAAAAGAAATGAACTAATGGAGGCATATTATTACATATCTGTGCCTGATAACAATGTACATGCATTTTTCCACTCACAGTAAAAATAAACACAAGACAAACCAGTGTACATGATGTCACCATGTTACAACATGTTAAATAACACCATCATTACAAAAAGTTTTCCAGATTAGTCAGTACCAATTAGGACTGATATAGATATAAAACCTCAAACTGCTTCACAATAATTGTTAACACCTACTTCCACTCATAATTTCCTTCTTCAGCTTGGCAAATTTCTGCCTCTTAAATCCATCCATACTATACAATCTCCTTCTGCCCAACCCCTCTGGCTAACCAAACATCCTCTCTTCTATGTAACCCCTCATGCCTTTGCTTCTGCTTCATCCACTTATTTTTACTCCATTTGATTTTCTACCGAAGCTTCTTTTCCTCAAACCCCAAATCCAATGCTTCTTCATTAGCATTTCTACCTGTACATTTTTTTTCTCCTCAACTTCATCAAAATCATATTAAAAATTCCTTCAATCAACTATCACACTCTTCCTTCAGTGTCTATATTTGTGTGTGTCATGATTTTAGAACCATAGAAAGCAATATTCCATATCAGACTCACTAGCCTATCTGCTGTAATTCTAAGGGATGGAAACCCATGAGACTTGAGCTCTTTAGTAGCACATGATAAGTACAGTAGAAGGTCGCTATATCAAGTTCACACAAAATTCGAAAAATCGATTGTTGTAACCCCCCTCGTTAGCTATTTTTGCAATGCTAACACCTTGAATTCTTGCATCAAGTTTGGGTGAAACTGAACTAATGGACATTTAGAGCAATGTTTTTGAAAATGCTAATGAAATTTTGAAGTTTGCCAGGGAAATATTGCCAACTAGTATCCGATTTATTTGTATTCCAAAATTTCCACGCACTCTAAGACCTCTAGTGACATTTTGTGGGAAATTCCTAATGAACTGTCACCGGAAAAATATGGCATATCGTGCTTAAATGGAATCAAACGTATTTTATTATAATGGTCGAAGGTGCCACACAGAAGTGGTTGATATACTGGAGGGTAAAACAGAATGAGAAAAATGTTAACTAATGAACATAAGTAGTAATCACGGTAAGTTGATCGAGAATTGAGAATGTATTGCAGAAATGGGTCATAATAGCACCTCCAGCAATCATTTTGCAATAGAACCACAACCGATAGTTCTAAAAACACAATCGGGAAAGAGTTTTATATGATACATCACACTTAGGATGCCAATTTCGCCTCATTCACCATACAGAAGATCATCCTTTGTGACTGTAGGTGGAAATCGAGGCCTTAATGCATGTCCAGAGAGCTGTGAAACGTCGTCCCAATGATGTTTCTTTACTTCAACATGGTACTGGTGTCACAGGAAGAAAAATGGAATATTACGCTCGATAGTTAGAGAGACGAGAAGGCTTCAGGGTTACTCTGTTTAATAGTGAGAACGACTCATTTACTTTGGAAACCAATCCAAGTTTATACTTATTTCAATAGGTATCATAATGATCTGACTCAAATCTATCCAGATTTAAGCTACCTTTTTTCTCATCACTCAAGGTATAAATGATATTATGAGTTATACATTGAAAATGATGGGGTGACTCAGTTATTTAAGATTGAAGAATGCATTCTCATTCATGAATTTCACTCATTTGATGCACCATAGCCAGCAACACTGATATATATGGTATCTACATCTACATAAAGAGTTTTTCGCCATGGTTGATAGAAATGAAATCAATTTTTTTCTCGGGACCAGGCCCAAGCTTCATAATTTTGAAAATTTTGTGTCTTCGAATACCACTTTGTATTTAGTACAAAATGTTCACCAGGACCAACAATTTCGCTTTCTTAATTGAAACTTTGTATTTTCATGCTTCATAATAACAAGAGTCGACTGTATGTGTCTTGAAAGTACACACGTCAGCAATTTTTCCATTACCCAGCTTTGCCTGAGGTCAGGGACCTAAAGAACCTGGTGGGAGAGAAGGCTTCACCAGATACGTACAGTGCAAAGCTAAGGGAGTTTTCAGCCTTTCTCAGATCTTCAATTTACAATGCAAGACAGAGGATGTAGTTTGGAAGAGCTTCATTGAGCAGATAAATGATCCTTCTAACCACCCATACTGTCTCCAAATCCACAAACTTTGGGTCATGAGACTAGAGGTCAGTCAGATTAATCAGAGAGAAGGGGTGCTGTTGCTTTTGAACAGCTGATGTATGTTCCTCAGGACAAATCCTGGGGAAAAGGTTTGAGAGCATGGACTGGGGGAGGGTCCCAGCCCCCACCTTGATGGTGTTTCTTTGAATGGGAAACAAGATGATATATTTTTGTTCTGCAAGCACTCAGAATGATACCCAAGATTAAATATGATTGTAGTACACCTCAATCCTCCAACTCTTGCCCTCCTGTTTCAGGGAAAAGTTGTAAAAGGGGCAAACCTGTGCACAGGCACCACATTGGATGCTGCAGAATACATCTCTTCCCTCAACTCTCACTTCACTCAAAAACTAGTTTTCTCAAAGCCACCAAGCAATTTAGAGGTACTTTTCCTGTTGCTACTCAAAGAAAAGAAGAGGTAAAGTGAAAAGAAGAATGAGTATCCACCCTATTTTAGCTTCTTGCAGGGAAAAGGATCTTTACTTAATCCAATGAACTCCGTGCCAATGAAGACAAATTCCAAGCAGTTGGACACAACAAAATAGAACCAACAAAATAACCAGAGTTCTCAGTAAGGGCATGTCACAGACTGAGAAATAGAGGCACATGGTATATCAGTGGTGCTAGAGTGTGACTGGTTTACAGTCACCTTGTGCAGTATGATCCATTGGAACCTATGCCCAGCTACCAATTTTGGAAACGGAGAGTGCCTCAGAGTCCAAGAAAAGACACTGTCAGGGCACAATGGCTAGCACAGACACCCATGTCTACTAGTATAACTGGCTCCATTTCACTCAATGCCCCACTAATGTCCAAGATATTGTCTGATGACACAATGTCCCTGAAGTGTTCTCGTAAAACACAGGCCTAACATTCAATTGCTCTGATTTTCCCTCCATGAAGAGTGAGTGGAATGTAGGCTTACCTCCTGTCTACTGCTCATGGTGGCACATTTATATTCTTCTCTTATGCTTCATTTTCACCAAGGGCAACAACTTACAACAACAAAATAGTCTAGTCATGGGGAAAATCATAATGATGCAAAAATACACACCTCACCAAGGCCATAATTGGCAGTGATTATCATTTGGGATGGGTTTCCAGAATAAGGGTGGTGAGTGAACATAACACCTGCCAATTCAGAAGGTACCATCTTTTGGATGACCACAGCCATTTGGGAGCCAGAAATGATTCTTCCATGTTGCCTGAAATGTTAAGGTTGCATATGCAATCATCTGATGTAATATCACCATAAAAAATTGTATGTACAACTAAAATAATGTACTTTTCCCAAACATTAACACCTTGATAAAAAATTGAATGAATTAATCAAGCAGATATAATGAAATTTATAGTTTAGGTCCAACTCTGGACAAAAGAACCTCTTTAGGGAAAAATGATATGAATCATGTCATGCAACCCAGAATCTATTGACACTGAGTTGATAAAAGAAAAAAGGATGAATTAGTTGAGGCTATAAGCAATGGGATGGTAGATTGGAGGCATTCAACAGATCAGGGTAGAGCCACTCACAGGATCTAGTATGAAATTTTGGTGGACCAAACTGAAGGACAGTCTCAGTTTCCATTCAGCTTTGCATCAGTATACACTTCAGACTCACTGTTAACATAGAACAGTTGTACAGTACTCATCATCCAATATGCCTTTGTTGGCATTATTAATAGGGATGTGCGAGTACCTCAAAATTAAGTCAAGCTGCATTTCAAAAGAAAGCTAAACCAGAGCAGATTTTTAAAAATCAGGTCGAGTTGATTTTTAAGTTGTTGGGGAAATGGTAAACTATATAATCACAAATCTAAGACAGTGTTTTTACCCTTTAGAACTTCCAAATAAAAGAGCGTTCATCTTACAATCAGGAGTAAAATCCTTGGCTTACACAGGAGAGTATAATATAAATATTTACGCTCACCAGTGCAGGTATTTACATTGAGAAATTCAGTTTGAATTAAAATTTCATTACAACTATCTCAACTCACAAAATGTTTGTATTTCTGGTTACAATTTACCTAAATTAAACAGTGAAAAGCATTACCACTATCTTGCTTCCATTTCCTGTGTTTCTGTCAACGCGGAAAAAAACTCGAGGTGGAGGTCAGCAATGATGTGGTGGATCAGATGAAGCCAAACTGTGATTACTCTGAATGATCAGTTTAATCAGCATTGTGAGTTCAATAAGTGATGATCTTCTTATCACACATAAAGGCAGTGAGAAGTGCCTCTTGAAACAATGAGCAGCGTCCATCAGCAGCTGTGTTGTGATGCACCAATAATACGATATGCATCGTTTTACAGTTTTGAGCGCTTTGCCAGCTTGACCCATACATCTATCCTTGATGTCGTTCAATATGGAATGTAAACGTCCTTCGATCTAAAAAAATATCAAATTGAAGGACCGTGGCCAGACCAACCCCACACCATTTTGTGTTTTTCACTTTTCGCACACCATTGCCATACATTTGTCGAGGGGACAAAAAAATGTCTATGGCCTCATGGTATAGACAGCAAAATGCAATGGATTCAGAGCAACATAAGGAACTTAACTTCAACTAATTAGAAAGATCAATCGAGTTACAATCACACCCAAAAGATTATTGCTTTTTTCCATGATCCATTGTGAATTGCAAGACATAATTTGTCATTACTAACTATAAAAGTACCCACTGAAATACTGCAGGAAATGTTGCTAATGTGAGAAGAGGGAATCTCCAGACTGAATATAGAACAATTTGTTTTCCTGCATTAAAATTATCCTTTGATTTCAACTTAGACATTTAGAAATGAAAGTAAGTTTATTTCGAATACTAATTCATGTTTCACTGATTCATTTGCTTTTCTTATCATATCTCAGAGGTGTAGTTACATTAAAGAAGTATTAATCTAGTGTTTCACCATAAGTCAATTTTCAAAAGAGAGCATGTCGTATGCAATTAATCTACATCTACATACTACCCTGCAAGCCACCGAATGGGTGTGTGGCAGGGGGTGGTAGGTCACCATTTAAAATTAATATGACCTAGAAAAGTGAAAGTCAGCTTACATAAAAAAATGCAAAATTTATTGATTTATATTTAAAAAATAATTCTTTCATTTCAATTTAGGAAATTTTTCAATCAAAAGTCTATATTTTTCCTATTAGAGTATTTTGTTAAATTGTTGAATAGAAGAAAATTGGGAAATTGATCTTGAATTAATTAAGGCTTTGAATAATTGTACTTTCTTTTAAAAACAGAAAATATAGACTTGATGCTTGTATTTGACTCAAAATTCCATTTCTACAGCAATGAAAGACTCAAACTTGACTCTAGCTGAAAATCTGGGGTTGACACATCCCCAAAATGTGTTAAACATTACTCACTAACCGTCTATAAAGCACTGACTGGTATGAATAAAAAGAGCTCCAGCAAGTTCTTAAAGCATTTAGTATGGTCCCATGGTCTTTGCAACCTAAAACTGTTGCATTTTGGCCTGCAGCAGATGTCATTTCAGAATCTTCCCCAATAGCAGATGATCTCACAGCAAACCCAATATCTGCCAGATTGCAGCCCTTTTTCAGTACATTTAATGCTTTTTCCACAGCATCAACAACAACAGAGCAGACTAGAGTTGATTCTATTGCCGCAACAGCCCTTAAACAAAAAAAAATGATCCCATAGCTTTATTATAATAATAGAACAAAATCTTAATATAATTCATTGAACATTTGGATGAATTCTTCGATTTTCACAGAAAGCAACAGCTATTAATCAATTTGAACAAAAAATACATTTAACTCAAGTACATTTAATGCTTTTTCCACAGCATCAACAACAACAGAGCAGACTAGAGCTGATTCTATTGCCGCAACAGCCCTTAAACGAAAAAAAATGATCCCATAGCTCTACTATAATAATAGAACAAAATCTTAACATAATTCATTGAACATTTGGATGAATTCTTCGATTTTTACAGAAAGCCACAGCAATTAATCAATTTGAACAAAAAATACATCATTTGGTTAGTTTTCATTGACAAAAAGTTCCAAAATTTTATGTAATGACATTTTAACATGGTCCAAGTTAACTCAAGAATATTGATATTTTTTTCCATGAACAATTATTAAATTGTTCAAATCCCAGTCATTAAGTGATAGGATTAAAAATTTAGTTTAGCTGCTAACCTAATGGACTAAGGTCATTATAAGGGAAAAATGATAAAGATGAATGATAAGGATGCAAAAGCAATGAGATTCTTTGGAGTAAAGAAAGCAGGAACAAATATTACAGGAATTGGGCATAAATTAGAATAGGTGAAAATATTTAACTACAGTTTTCAGGAAATCAGGTTTTAAGCCAAGGACATTTGGGGTAGACTAGCCCTATCTACAGAAACTTTGACTAATAGAAGGGAATTGATGAGAGGCACACTCCGTAGATACACAAAGAAAAGACTAATGACGACTTGCATTTTATATAGAATGTATTGCTGCACGACTTTGTTATTCTGCCTTTAAGTTAAAAGGAGGGTAGGTAGCAATATTTCAAAATATGGATTAGAAAATGGATGCAGATACCAGGAAGCTGGTTATCAATGAATAGACTCCACTAAAAAAACTATTTGTTTCACTCCGTTTCTTTATTTACTACTAGCAGAAGGTACCCATTGAAATTCAATGGGTGTGAAAAGCATGGTACTTATTTTGTAAGAAAACCACAAAGCCTGAAGAATACTGTCAGTGTGGTTATTTGAGAAGTTTGTAACCTATCTTGCATGTTGTGATTGTTTGACACTTCACTTTATAAACAAGAAAGTTTCTTCTATTGAATATTATGCCTACATGTTAATGGTGTGACAAGATAATTTTAAGTATAATTGAAGTCATTTGAGGTCGTGTGGCTTACGTAAGAAGAGTCCTCAATGAATGAGTGAATGTAAGTTAACTGCACTTTAACACTTTTAAACATAAATAAATAACTCGTAATGTTTATGATGTGGGAATCACATAGTCTAAAAAAAGTTCGCAATCTTAATGAGAGGCAGAGGGTTCCGCTACATGTAATATATCTGAGTATTAAATGATAATAAACAACACTGTGTTTCTTGTAGCAACAAGGGGTTATTACCATTACTATTCACTGCAAGTAAGTATTTTTGCACAATTTATTGCGTGGGTAGTCAACTTAATTCCTTTATGTTTATCGTTTACTATTTAAGTGTTCTCTCATATAAATGCAGTGCCCCTATGAGAGCTACTTTGAGAATAGACATTGAAGAGTATACTTATTGTAAATGTGCATTGAATTTATTGATTACCCTTCAAGCAATCTATCATAGGGCCCTTGGGACTCTGGGCCCTTCTTATAAAGATTTTATTTCTACCTGCTATTATGGGTCTGCAGGAAAACGTGATATTTAAATGCTAGAGGCATGAATATCATTTGAAAATCAAATCTCTGGTTGTCAAGAAAATATGCTATTGTTGATTTCAGAGAAAAATGTGAGATTTTTCAGCTACAAACATGATTTTCAGACAAATGCGAATTGTAAAAGAAAATCGATTGAAAGATTCAGAAACTTCATTTATTCAGCCATCCCATAAAAAAGTCCCCTCTATCTTGAGTGAAAGTACTTCAAAAAGAAAAAAATGAAACCACTGCACCAAACCCAATGCTTTGCATGGACCACCAGGGGGGGTCTTTGGGGGCCCTGAGGGCTTTTTAATATAGCGTGCAATACGTCCAGATATATTTTCTATCTACATGCCAAATTTCAGCTAAATCGGTCCAGTAGTTTTTGCATGATAGAGCAACAGACAGACAAACACCTTTACATTTTTATATATTAGTAAGGATGTCATACTTCCTTTCACTTGCATGACACCTTTGTTACTCATCCTTTCTTTTCTACCTCCTAGCTTACAAAACTTTTCCCTGATATCATGGTCTCCTATATGCATCATCTCCTGTTACTTTCCACCATCTGCCCCCTCATCTGCCATCTCTTTGAAATGTTTCAACAACCAACTTCTTTCCCCTGCCATTCCTAGTAATCCTCTGGCCGTCCTCCTCCTGTCCACCTTACCTTCTAGTTTCTCCTTAAGCAAGTCTAACTGGCCTCCAATCTAATGGCAATATCAGGATAATTGTTTCATAAATCATAAACTGCAGCTAATATAATAATTAATTCATCCACTACATTTTACTTTTGAAGGATGCAGCATAGTGATAAATGAAACATCATTACAAAAATATAAAAATTATTTCAAAACTAGCACTAAAAGCAAAACGAAAAGTAAAATTTTTTATTCCACAATTAATTGATTCTTTTTCAAACAAAATGAATTAGACTTCTCAACTGTGTTTAGTTTGAGAACGAGTATAGACTGTTGGATCAAGCTCTGATTTTCTGTGTCTCATTCCCCTTCCTGCATCCATAATTTCCATCTGAAAGGGGTTCGCCACTGGTAGCATTAGCTGCCATTCATATTGTATCACTGCCAGCCATATGCCACTGCTAGAAATGGCATGCAACAGGTCAAATGTGGTGAATAAAGTCATTGTTGCTCTTTAAACCATATATGACTTCTGCAACTTTCAAGCTCTCGTGAAATGCCTCAACATAACACACAATTTTTTGCAAGTAAACCGCATAAAAACAACTGAAAAGGCATGGTGGGTGACAAAGTTTATGTTACTACAACTTATGCTACAAAAAGATACTACTGTATTATTTAGGTTATCACTAAAAGCCATATCATACAATGAAAAAGAGTAGAGAAAGTTCTGAGACTCATGATGGAGCAAGTTCAATAAATATAAATACGAATTAAGTATAATTTAAAGGTTTTAGCATCAGTGAGTCAGGTTCCTGTGAAGCATTCCAATGAAAGAGTGAGAAATTGACGGATATAGAACACCAAGACCACTTGATATATAGCATTCATCTACACCAACTACATATTCTAATAAAATAAAGGCCATGGACATGACAGCATGGCCATTGTAGTGTGCATTCACACTCTCCATGTAGTAGTATTGTTTGGCAGCGTGATATATTGATGCTCTTTTGTTTGAGTATGCTTTTGATCATCATTTTTGGGAACAAGAGTCCACTTCCGGGACGCTATCAGCGGGTGCTAGAAGACATGCCTGATGTTTGAAATGCATATTTTTGTATCGTTGATATTAAGTCATTAAATTGAGTTTTACAAAGTTCTGTAGGTTACCACAGATCAAATGGCAATGAGGATTTAACTTTAATTTCGCGTGAGTTGTGCGAGAGTTGTTTGTACGAGTTTCGTAAAGAATGGCCACGGTGGTCACCATGATGGGCTCAATAGGCGCAATCAGCGAGTTTCAATCGGGGGAAGATTGGTCTATATACAAGGAGTGATTGGACCAATACATCATTGCTAACGGTATTGATGGTGATAGAAAAGTAGCGGTACTTATAATGGTTATCAGACAAAAGGCCTACACCACGTTGCGGGACATTTGGGACGCCACATTACCGAGCGCATTGTCATATGCCAACTTTTGCACAAAGTTAGCTAAGTTTTTCTTCCCACAAGTGAGTATTTTCAGGCAGCAGGTGATGTTTTATGATTTACGCCAAGATACCGACGAGTCAATAAGCGAATGGTTTGCAAAGGTGAAGAATACTGGGGTTTTGGGCAAGTTTGGACAGCAGCAAGACAACAAAGTCCGCGACAAGTTTGTCATGGGGCTTAAACGGGGGCCGATATTGGATAGGCTCTGTGAGGAGAGCCCTACAATTAAGCTGGTGGACTTAGTGGAAATTACGCTGAAGAGAGAAGCCAGCTTGAGGGAGAGCACCGTCCAAGGAGTGCACAAGTTCCTCGCAACATCCGGTCCAGGTCGGCGACGCCAAGGAGACAGGGCTAAATGCGCGGGTCAGCGTGGGGCTGAAAGTGAAAGTGATAGAAAGGAGAAAAAAGGGCAAGGATTGAAGCCAGGCCCTTAGTGTTTTGCATGTGGCAAAGCCGATCATAAGTTCAGTTACTGCAAGTACAGGGAGTACAAGTGTAAAATTTGAAATAAAGTGGGGCACCTTGCAATGGTATGCAAGGCAAAAAGTGTTCAGGTAAACAAATTTAATGAGAGTGAGGAGGTGACGTTGTTTAATCTCAAGCACAAAGGGGGAGTTCAGCCATGGTTGGTGAGGCTTCAGGTTGAAGGGGTAGATTTTGAGTTTGAAATTGATACAGGCAGTGGTATGTCAATAATCCCTGAAGCCTTGTTCAAAGAAATGTTACCAAATGTTGAAGTGCGTCCCACAAGTATAAACTTAAGAACTTATGATGGAGGGTTAATTACTCCCATTGTGGAAGTGAAATGCAATGTTACAAGGGATAATAATGAGAATGAGCTAGTTAAACATAATTTCCTTATTGTAAAAGGAGAAACCAATCATTTGTTGGGGAGAGACTTACTAAAATCATTCAACTTATTGACTTTTAATGTGAATCAATTACTGTTTGAAAAAGTGCCCAATTATGATTTGAAATGTCTTTTTTTTAAATTTCAGGATCTTTAAGTCCAAGCTTGGAACCTGTTCCATAACATTAGTTGACCTGGAAGTGGAGGAGAGTGCAAAGCCCATCTTCTGCAAACCGCGTCCAGTGCCTTTTGCCTTTAGGAAGGCAGTGGAACAGGAAATTGCCAGGCTAGAAAAAGGAGTAATCACCAAAGTAGACAGGTCAGAATGGGGCACGCCTTCGGTAGTTGTGAGAAAGGAAAATGGAGGGTTGAGATTGAGTAGGGATTATATAACCACCTTAAATAGGTACCTCAGGGATGTACAGCATCCATTACTCCTCATTGAAAAGTTATTTTCCGCTCTCCAGGGTTGTGAGTATTTCACAAAATTGAATTTTAGGAATGCGTATAATCAATTGGTAGTGTCCGACAAATCCAAGAAGTTGTTGGCATGGAGCACGCATTTAGGAGTATTTGAAGTAAGTAGGTTACCCTATGGTATTAAGCCAGCCGGTGCATTACTCCAAAGGGAAGTAGAGAAAGTTTTGCAAGGAGTGCCTGGGGTGATTAATTTTGTTGACGATTGCCTGGTCACAGGGGCTACCAAAGGGGAACATCTCAGGAATTTGAGACCAGTATTTGAGAGGCTCAGGGGAGTGGGATTCCTGTTAAACTTAAATACATGTTCTTTTTTTCAGCCGCGAATTAAATATTTGGGGCATATTATAAGCAGGACTGGTCTGGCTAGGGAGCCAGATAAGTTTAGGGCCATTTCTGAGATGCCCAGACCACAATTGCAGAAGGAGGTATGGGCATTTCTGGGAATGGTAACGCACTATGGGAGGTTTATTCCCAAATTATCTGTGCTATTATCCCCACTGTATAATCTACTAAAAAAAGAAACTAGATTTTCATGGGGAAACAAGTGTGAGGATGTATTTATGAAAGCTAAAGCAACCTTGGCTTCAAAGGAAGTCTTGGCCCACTATAACCCGAAGACGCCTCTTACGGTAATGTGTGATTCTTCCCAGGAAGGATTGGGGTAGATCTGATGCAAGTTGGTCCAAATAGTGTGTCCAGACCAATTTGTTATGTTTCCCGTAGGCTATCCCAAGCTGAAAGGAACTATTCTGTGGTGCATAGGGAGGCTTTAGCTGTGTATTAGGGAGTCAAAAGGCTATTTCAATGTTTAATGGGAAATAAACTTGAGCTTATGACTGACCATAAAGCCCTGATGTCATTAATTGGAGAAAGTAAGGGAATACCTTTGATGGCGGCTGGTAGATTGCAAAGGTAGGCTGCATATCTATCAGGGTTTGATTATGTGTTCAAGTATGTCAAAGGTGAAGACAATGGAGTGGCAGATGGCTGTCCTGGTTGCCTCTAACTCACTCTGAAGAGAGTGAAGAGGAGGAGCAGGCAAGCAGCTTCCATTTCATAGAAACATCTATTCTCATTAGTGCGAAAGATATTTGGGCAGAGACCCTAAAAGACCCTATTCTTAAAAATGTGCTCAGGTATATGGTATAGGGATGGCCTGAAAATGTTGAAGGCATTTCAATGCTATTTGAGAATAGAATTAGATGTTGATGAGGGTATTTTGATGTGGGGCCACAGAGTAGTGATACCTAAATCACTGAGAGGGGGAAAGTTGAGGGAGGTTCATGCCTCTCACATGGGGGCCTCTAAGATGAAAGCTTTGGCTAGGAGGTACATGTGGTGGCCACATTTGGACGAAGAGTTGGAGGAACTAACTAGATCTTGCCACTCGTGTCTTATGAATCGCCCAGACCCTCCCAAGGCAAAGTTAGTGAAATGGCCAGAAGCAAATGGAGTTTTTCAAGTGGGGTGCGGGAAGAACCTCTGTCTAGCCCAAATGGAACAGATCAGGGGGTGGACGAGCCACCACAGGAGGAGAGTAGGGCTGCAGATGATGGCTTGCATTCTCCCATCACCAGGCCAGGAGACCAAGGTTTGGAAGAAGGTAAGCAGGTACAAGCAAAAGAAAGACCGAAAAGAGTAAGAAAAGCACCTGAAAGGCTAAATTTGTAAACATATGATAGGTGCAGAGAAAGTTTTGTTCAGTGTTATATAATGTATGCTTGTTTTGTGTTTCTATATTTTTTTTGGGAAATATGTGTGGGGGTACTGTGATATATTGATGTTCTTTTGATTGTGTATGTTTTTGATCATCATTTTTGGGAACAAGCGTCACTTCCGGGATGCTATCAGCGGGTGCTAGAAGCCATACCTGATGTACGAAATGTATCTTTTTGTATCGTTCATATTAAGTCATTAAATTGAGTTTTACAAAGTTCTGTGAGTTACTACAGACAGCAGATTGTGACCACAACTGTGTCCACTTGGAGAGTAAGAGCCTTGTTACTGCAAGGAAAACATTTACACTAATACCTTTTGCAACTCTTCTGCAAGTCTTCCTCTGCTCCACCATTCAGAGCAACATCAAGAGCTAAGGAAATTGCCTCCCTCAGCACATCATTAGATTTCATTTGCTCTTGGAATGCATAAGTGGTTAGGCAGAAACCATCAGGAACAGTAAACTGAAAAAGAAATCCATTTTTTATAAAATGAAAAATTGATGCTTCTATAGAAATATAAATGACTAGTGTATTTCTATGGAATCTATAATGGGTCAAAATTTTCACCATGATTCCAGCCCCAAGCATTCCCATTATAAAGAACCTCACTAGCAGAAGAGCATATGAGCACTTCAGCATATGAGCTCTTCACATATTTCAGCTATTTCCAGGAGAAATGCATAGCAATTTATAAGCACATTTTCTTCAAAATCTCTTTCCAGAATATTTTGTTCATCAATCACAGCTTAAACAGAAACTATACTGAAGATGGGGATCGGGTTGGTGTGGTGGCTAGAGTACTGGCTAACCATACGGATTCAGCCCAGGGCTCAAACCCCTGCAGAGGAGGATAATTTACAGAGGAAACCTGATCCCTACTTGAGTGTCTTGTGGAGGGCACTTCAAGTACAGAACTCCATCTGTGGGATAAGACATTAAACCGTGGTCTCCTGGGCCCTTCCATTAAGAGCAGACTAATGCCGATGCCAGGTTTTTATCCACCCTTCCTCCCTTACCTGTCCCTTATGTTACAAATGACTTTTCATCCACAAAATGCAATCCAATTTACTGAAGATATAAAATCTGGTATTTAACTATCATGCCAAAGCCCTGTGATGGCAAAAGTTTCCCATATCACATATACCACAAGCATTTAATGAGCAAAGAATTGCAAAATTATGTTTCTTGTTCATCTTGGAACCCATGAGTAAGTGGGGTCCTAACCTTCTCACAGGCATTTAGTAGATGCGATCTTGCCACAGGGCAGGCAGAGGCTTGGTTCATGGTCAAATATTTGTTTACACAGGGGATCAACTGAAAAAATATTGGTCATATACTCTAAAAAAACAGGCTCTTTCGTGAATTCCTAAAAATGTGCATTTCCAAAGCTTAAATAGCTCTCTGTTTTTAATTATAAAAAAGATATTTAATAATAATATTAGAATTTCATTGAACATTAGCACAATGGAAGATAAGGAAGGCAACACTAAGACTATATTTTCCACGGATGCAACAAAAAGTATATCCAATGAGTATACAAATTGTTGACACAGTCAGAGAAGCTGGCATGAGATGAAGGGTTGTGACACCTCTGTCCCCAGGAGGAGGAAAGGGTCTTGTGCACATAGGGTCAGGTTTGAAATGATGCCCGAAGTTTTCACAGTATGCTTGTGTCCCTGAAGCCACAAACACATGCTACACAGCATTAATTTGCAAGCGTTGAAAAATCTGCGAACAGTTAACATGTTATTTGCAGCCTCAGGGTTAATATAAGAGAAGTTTGCTAATGCTTGTTTACTGCCTCAAAAATCCATAAAAGATAACAAAACTTAAATTTTTAGTACATATCAAGGTTTTTGCATAAACAGGCTAACAGATTACAAAACAGAAACAATATTTTTTCAACATTTACAACCACCAAAAATATTCACAGTGATACTCACAGAGCCTTTTGGAACAGAGGATAAAATAGCTAATGAAGCCCCCTTGCCACCAACTACTTGGGAGTTCTGACATAGAGGGTCTTTGAAATGCAAAGCCAAAGGCTTAGATTCTTCCAGTTGCTCTTTCTCTTCTTTAGTCAACACATCACTGAAATGCTTTACATAATGCTTCGAGACACTTTTTGAACTGAGGGTGGAGATAGGACAATGGCCATCATATCTGAAAGGATAAAATCTTTTTAAAATGCACCCTCTGTAATATGCTTATTATTTTCCAGAACTATTTTTTTCCTTTTGGCAATGCTTATAACATGCAGCTCAATAAATGCAAAACAAGAAAGCATATGGCAATGAATACATATGAAGATGTAATTGTACCCTCTGAGCAGTTATGTAATATTCATACAAAAATGCAGAGAGGGTTACCATTAGGTATACAGAAAAGAGTATTCTTTAACGCTGATGTTACATACAGACGGCATGGATATTGAAAAACACGAAGTCTACATCATATATTACATACTACAATCCACCTCACAAATAGTGTTTCAATATTGTTATGAGACTTTTTGGATGTATTATAAGCATTAAGGCCAAATACATTGGAGAGTTGGTGTGAATCTCCCTCGTACGATGGGACGATGGTTGCAATCACAAGCGTAACCTCCTAAGCATATTTCAGGAAGTACTACGGAGTACAGAGCATGAATTTTATCCCCTCAAAAGTTTCCCATCCACAAGCAAAACCTGATATCAATGCAGCATTGCTTCTTGGTGCTTGAACTGGCAATATCAGGTTATATATATGATCTATATCAAAAATCTCATTTCTCAGAGTCACAAGAGGGATATCTTCACAGGAAATGTCACTTTCCTCGGAGCCATGCAAATCCATGGAAAGCTATCACAAAGATGGGGTGAGCTTCTTACGGCTAGACAATGAAATAAAAGAGATAAAATCTCCAAAAGCCGTAAACAATTGGCACCCTTCGTCAACAAACACCAAATTTGCTGTCTTGGTATGCTGGGAAAACCACAGCAGAGACCAACCACAGCCTCTCAACCAAGAAGCCCGGTAAAGGATCCCAGGTTATAACCCTAACATCCTTAGCGGGGTCCCATTAGCCCTTGCAAAGGATCGTATTTGGTTGTGTGTGTGCATCTGTGTTTGGTCCCTGGCGAGGAAGTAACATTCCCGTAAACCAACACAGGGGGGTATTCTTGGTTGAGAGGCTGTGGTTGGTCTCTGCTGTGGTTTTCCCAGCATACCAAGACAGCAAATTTGGTGTTTGTTGACGAAGGGTGCCAATTGTTTACGGCTTTTGGAGATTTTATCTCTTTTATTTCATGCGAATCCATCTGCTTATTTAGTGCAACAGAGGTTAGAATTAGTGGGTCATGAAAGAATGCAGGTTGGATACTCCTGCAATGGACATGTAGGAAGGGGTGCGCTACTTTGGTATGACCATGCCAAGGTAATAGATGAGAATCGAATAATGAAACCAATGTATGAGAGTGGAGTGAAAGACATGAGAAGGAGGAGTAAGCCAAGAAAGTCATGGATGAATTTGTTGATGAAACTCTTAATAGAAGGATTATTAGAGGTCTTTAGAATAGGAATGCCAGTATTAAGAATGTAGAAGGTAAATGTAGCAATTAGTGTACACAGATTTGGCAAAATGGAACATATTATTCAAGTAGAGTCAGATTCACTGATTTGTCATTAAGATTTAAACATTTTTTAAGTGCCTTCTGCAAAAATGAAGAGCAAATGGCAATATATCACCAATGAGATGAGAGTGCTTCTTGAGTAGTTACTAGCATTTGGAGCCATTTAACACTCAACTGTCCCTCATTATTGATAGAACCAATTGTTCTGTTTCCTTGTCTCTCCAAACAATTCTGGAACTATACCAGTCAGAAAAAATATTAACATTTTCCTGAGATCGTTTGTAAACAATGCAAGTAAATACTCTTGAAAAAGTTTTCAGCCAAAGCTATCTCACTGGTATTAAAAGAGTTGAAAAGAAAAGTATTAAAATGTAGGTAGTACTTTGAATTTATTTTTTAGAATAATATTATTTACCTGTGTGTTACAAATGATAAGAAACTAGGCTTCATATTCAAAAGCAAGATTTGGATTCAAGATTTGGTATTCAATATTCGATAAAAATTGAATTCAAATTTGAGATTCCAATAGGATAAATTTTTTATTTGACCCATCACAAATCATTATACATGCATACTTACATTGGGGAGATTAAATACGGCTTAGAGGCATGAATACAAACATATTCAAAATGATCATCTTAATAATTTCATTTGTCTTAGAAGAAGATTGGATAACTACTGATATTTTTGCATGACAAGAAATAAAAAATAAACTTTTTATTCAAGATTCCTTGGCAACTAAAGCATATGTTTGAAAGCTCCATAGCCCACCTTGAAACTACATGAAGAAGAATATAAAAAATTTTAAGAGTAGCCATTCAGAAGACCTATTCAGTACAAACTTGCAATGTAAAACAAGTATCGAGGTGTGCTTTATCCACAGCTCCTTGGCATCTAGTTGTTTCTTACCTGTATGTGAATTCAGAAATCCCAACTCCTCCATCAAGATTCAAACCAAAATCAAAAAGAACCAGGCATGTTTTGTATTTCCATGGCCTTCCTGTGTACATAACGGCATCTCCAAGTTGAAGAAATCTTATGCTAGCAGTGTAGTCATGGTTGTTGGCTGAAATAAATTTACTCTTGCCACAATCATGTCATAGTAATTTCATAAAACACTGTCAGGTGTCTCTTGCCTCTGAGAGAAATATAAATTTAATACATATAAACCTACCAGAAAACCGAATCACAGAATTATCTGGCAAAATCCCATAATGAGCCAAATGTGGAAGAGAGATATCACAGGAAGTGATTGAGGATGTCATTCCAGCTGGATCCCGGAAATGACCAAACCGAGCACTGAAATATAGAAATCATTATTTGAATGATTTTCTCAAGCCTATGTAGCATTAAATATAATTAAAAGAATACATAAGAAAATCATTGAAATGTAAAAATGTATGGAAATGGAATCAGAACTAATAACACTTACTGTGTAAGACCACCACTGTCCATGGAATAGGCACCAATATCAAAGAATCTTCCTTGAGAAGAGACTCCAAAGAGCTCTGCTTTGTGCCGTAACCGAATGGCATAGTCATCCCCATAATTGCAAGGTCCCCATTTCCTCCTCCTTATACCCCTAAGGTACAGAGTAAGAGGGCAGTCACTGGACTCCCCTACTTTCCATTCTCCGGCTAAAGTTCCCCACTGATCATAGCCCCTTTCATCATGTAACCTGAAATGTTTCAGAAATCATGTTTTTATCCGATGTAAGTAGTAATTATTCTGATGAAAGGGGTAAGATGCATTGAGTGAAATAGTACCATTAAGACACAAAATATCTACAGTAGAAACTCGACAATGAAAATTATCAATAATATTAAGCAAAATAGTCAATCCCAAATAAACGTTGATTTATAAATACATTGCCCTATTTGAAAATATGAAGTTTCGAAAGTAACAAACTTCGTCGTCTCTCAAAAGGCCAGGCCTTGTCGCTGTCTTTGTAGCCAAATGTCTCTTTCTAAGGCTGTTTTTTCATTTCCCTGTAGGAGTTGCAGTTCATGATTGACATCACACTGTAAAGTAAGGATATTCTAGGTCATCCTCTCCTTTTCTTCCTCAACACTTTTCCTTCAATTATGTTCTTGATGAACTCGTTATGTCTTACTAAGTGGCCAATTGCTTGGAGAAGCATTCTTTTTTCACCTACTTCTTCCAAGACTTATGCTCATTTGTTTTCCTCATGACCCAACTTGTTTAGTCATTCTCCTCCAATATTTCTCCTGATGCAGAGCTTATTTTGCCTCGACTCTCAGCTGATTTGCCATTATGTAAACAATTCTACTGTGGTCAAAACTCACCTGCGGCACCACACACCATAATCACTGCCATGCGCTCAGATAAGCAGTAGTAGTTCAAATTCTCATGTGGGTTCTGTAGGGTGTATTACTTCATGATCACTAATACCTTCGAGGATATTGATGTATTTAATCACTGTAGGGTAACTAACAGTTAAAAGATGTAATATTTTATCACCTCTTGTAATTTCATTAACTACTTGAGCAAGAGAGTGGCATGAAAGTGTATAAACACACCTTGTTTCAACGCTATTGATTTTTCTATTTATAGCCTGGAGGTTGAAATCTCTGCAAATAATTATCATGCTTTTGTTATCTCTCAAGGTAAATTATGATAATCGAGTATCTAATTGGTGCAAAATGTCTATTTGGATTCCAGTGGTCTGTAAATGAACATATATGTATATTTCTTTTGTTTTGTTGTTTAGTGGAACACCAAACTCCCTCTATTTCATTGTCGTCTAATATGTGTGCGGTACTATTCAAATATGATTAAACTGCTAAGAACACTCCACCACCAGTCCTATATGGTCAATTGTGTCTATAGATTTTATACCCTGTCGGAAAAACTTTGCTATCATTAATATCCTCTGCAAGCCAGCTCTCTGTTCCAATAACTATATCTGCCATTTCAAGTGAATGATCAACTTTGGGATGCTTGTTCTTTATGCTATGGAAATTTACTATTACTAAATTTATATCACATTTACCTTGATGAATGTTGGTTTGTTGTTTTCTGTGATTCTGCATGTTATCTTTTTGATGTTCTCTGAAACCACTGAGAAGCGAGTTTTTCTTTGAAGTTCCACATTTATTGTGAAAACGTGTGCTGGAATTATTTTCACTATGTAATTAACATTTATTTAGTAAATGAAAATGACAACTTTGTAAAATTGCACCAATTTATTTTCAGGTACGACTAGTTTCGTCGCAGCGGCGACATCTTCAGGTACATCATTCTTCCACCCCCCGCCCCCCCTCCAACCCCCACCACCCGCTCACAACACCACATTACATCCTTGAGGTTTACCCCCCCCCCACCCCTACCCCCCCTTCCCTTCCACCTACCTTCTTCCTCCCCTGACGAAACACCTAACCTAGATGGTATATAAGGACCATATTTTGTGCCTTGACTTTGTACCTGAAGATGTCGCCGCTGCGACGAAACTAGTCGTACCTGAAAATAAATTGGTGGAATTTTACAAAGTTGTCATTTTCATTTACGAAATGAACTTCCACAAAGTTAAGCCTGAGATGATAGAGATAAACATTTATTTATTTCTGCTCTCCCAAAGTTTTGTTGGCAATGAAGATCAGTGCTACACGGATTTACTCGGAGGCTGTTATCGGGTCTATTCTTTCGAATTCCACTGATTGACCTACTCTCTAGTCTAAAAAATAACTAAAATGCTTGCAAATCCTATGAGCCACCCATTCTGATGCCTGGAGTAATGCATCCCAGAACAGTTAAGTGGAGCCCGGCATGATCCAAGCACCGGCCGAAGATCTACAAATTCTGTTCCTATGTTTACACAGAATTCCCACATCCTCCTCCTGTTCAGGCAGTCACTCCTACTCCAAACATATTGACTGTGGTCAGTCCGTGGAACAATTCTGTAAATGGACAGCTGCAGCAAACTTGATTTCTCTGCTGATGAATTAAACACATTTTTTCTCAACTCACCTAACATCAGCTCCTCAAATCTGTTAGAGGCATGTTCAAGACGTTTAGTTTCCAACAAAATTAACCAAAGAGATAATCAAGAGTTCAATAATGTTATATTTTACTTTACTCATTTTACTCCAGAACTCACGTTGAATTATTTTCGTCGCATTAAATCAAATTCAGCCGGAATAGATGGGTTAGATACTAAAACACTAAAACATATTCTGTCAGTGATTTTCCCAGTGATGTTAGATATTTATAATTGTTCTCTGAATTATTCATCCTTCCCCCTCAGTTGGAAAACAGCTATAAATAAACCTATTTAAAAAAATCAAAACCCTACTGAGCTGTGTTACTTTCACCCCATATCTTTGCTGGGTACTTCCTCAAAGCCACTTGAAAGGTTTGTGTACAACTCAACATTTGAATTTTTAGATAGAAGGAATCTAATCGATAAATATCAATCTGGCTTTCTCAGCACCCACAGTACCCAAACTGCTCTTATAAGAGTAACCGAAGACATTCGTGTTGGAAAAGATAGTAAGCAAGTCACTATTCTCGTACTCTTTGATTTCACTAAGACCTTTGACAGTGTTAATCATGACCTCCTACAACTCAAAATGAAACAACTTGGATTCTCTATCTCTGTTCTTCAATGGCTTAAATTCTATCTGGAAGATAGAAGGAATCTAATCGATAAATATCAATCTGGCTTTCTCAGCACCCACAGTACCCAAACTGCTCTTATAAGAGTAACCGAAGACATTCGTGTTGGAAAAGATAGTAAGCAAGTCACTATTCTCGTACTCTTTGATTTCACTAAGGCCTTTGACAGTGTTAATCATGACCTCCTACAACTCAAAATGAAACAACTTGGATTCTCTATCTCTGTTCTTCAATGGCTTAAATTCTATCTGGAAGATAGAAGGAATCTAATCGATAAATATCAATCTGGCTTTCTCAGCACCCACAGTACCCAAACTGCTCTTATAAGAGTAACCGAAGACATTCGTGTTGGAAAAGATAGTAAGCAAGTCACTATTCTCGTACTCTTTGATTTCACTAAGGCCTTTGACAGTGTTAATCATGACCTCCTACAACTCAAAATGAAACAACTTGGATTCTCTATCTCTGTTCTTCAATGGCTTAAATTCTATCTGGAAGATAGAAGGAATCTAATCGATAAATATCAATCTGGCTTTCTCAGCACCCACAGTACCCAAACTGCTCTTATAAGAGTAACCGAAGACATTCGTGTTGGAAAAGATAGTAAGCAAGTCACTATTCTCGTACTCTTTGATTTCACTAAGGCCTTTGACAGTGTTAATCATGACCTCCTACAACTCAAAATGAAACAACTTGGATTCTCTATCTCTGTTCTTCAATGGCTTAAATTCTATCTGGAAGATAGAAGGAATCTAATCGATAAATATCAATCTGGCTTTCTCAGCACCCACAGTACCCAAACTGCTCTTATAAGAGTAACCGAAGACATTCGTGTTGGAAAAGATAGTAAGCAAGTCACTATTCTCGTACTCTTTGATTTCACTAAGGCCTTTGACAGTGTTAATCATGACCTCCTACAACTCAAAATGAAACAACTTGGATTCTCTATCTCTGTTCTTCAATGGCTTAAATTCTATCTGGAAGATAGAAGGAATCTAATCGATAAATATCAATCTGGCTTTCTCAGCACCCACAGTACCCAAACTGCTCTTATAAGAGTAACCGAAGACATTCGTGTTGGAAAAGATAGTAAGCAAGTCACTATTCTCGTACTCTTTGATTTCACTAAGGCCTTTGACAGTGTTAATCATGACCTCCTACAACTCAAAATGAAACAACTTGGATTCTCTATCTCTGTTCTTCAATGGCTTAAATTCTATCTGGAAGATAGAAGGAATCTAATCGATAAATATCAATCTGGCTTTCTCAGCACCCACAGTACCCAAACTGCTCTTATAAGAGTAACCGAAGACATTCGTGTTGGAAAAGATAGTAAGCAAGTCACTATTCTCGTACTCTTTGATTTCACTAAGGCCTTTGACAGTGTTAATCATGACCTCCTACAACTCAAAATGAAACAACTTGGATTCTCTATCTCTGTTCTTCAATGGCTTAAATTCTATCTGGAAGATAGAAGGAATCTAATCGATAAATATCAATCTGGCTTTCTCAGCACCCACAGTACCCAAACTGCTCTTATAAGAGTAACCGAAGACATTCGTGTTGGAAAAGATAGTAAGCAAGTCACTATTCTCGTACTCTTTGATTTCACTAAGGCCTTTGACAGTGTTAATCATGACCTCCTACAACTCAAAATGAAACAACTTGGATTCTCTATCTCTGTTCTTCAATGGCTTAAATTCTATCTGGAAGATAGAAGGAATCTAATCGATAAATATCAATCTGGCTTTCTCAGCACCCACAGTACCCAAACTGCTCTTATAAGAGTAACCGAAGACATTCGTGTTGGAAAAGATAGTAAGCAAGTCACTATTCTCGTACTCTTTGATTTCACTAAGGCCTTTGACAGTGTTAATCATGACCTCCTACAACTCAAAATGAAACAACTTGGATTCTCTATCTCTGTTCTTCAATGGCTTAAATTCTATCTGGAAGATAGAAGGAATCTAATCGATAAATATCAATCTGGCTTTCTCAGCACCCACAGTACCCAAACTGCTCTTATAAGAGTAACCGAAGACATTCGTGTTGGAAAAGATAGTAAGCAAGTCACTATTCTCGTACTCTTTGATTTCACTAAGGCCTTTGACAGTGTTAATCATGACCTCCTACAACTCAAAATGAAACAACTTGGATTCTCTATCTCTGTTCTTCAATGGCTTAAATTCTATCTGGAAGATAGAAGGAATCTAATCGATAAATATCAATCTGGCTTTCTCAGCACCCACAGTACCCAAACTGCTCTTATAAGAGTAACCGAAGACATTCGTGTTGGAAAAGATAGTAAGCAAGTCACTATTCTCGTACTCTTTGATTTCACTAAGGCCTTTGACAGTGTTAATCATGACCTCCTACAACTCAAAATGAAACAACTTGGATTCTCTATCTCTGTTCTTCAATGGCTTAAATTCTATCTGGAAGATAGAAGGAATCTAATCGATAAATATCAATCTGGCTTTCTCAGCACCCACAGTACCCAAACTGCTCTTATAAGAGTAACCGAAGACATTCGTGTTGGAAAAGATAGTAAGCAAGTCACTATTCTCGTACTCTTTGATTTCACTAAGGCCTTTGACAGTGTTAATCATGACCTCCTACAACTCAAAATGAAACAACTTGGATTCTCTATCTCTGTTCTTCAATGGCTTAAATTCTATCTGGAAGATAGAAGGAATCTAATCGATAAATATCAATCTGGCTTTCTCAGCACCCACAGTACCCAAACTGCTCTTATAAGAGTAACCGAAGACATTCGTGTTGGAAAAGATAGTAAGCAAGTCACTATTCTCGTACTCTTTGATTTCACTAAGGCCTTTGACAGTGTTAATCATGACCTCCTACAACTCAAAATGAAACAACTTGGATTCTCTATCTCTGTTCTTCAATGGCTTAAATTCTATCTGGAAGATAGAAGGAATCTAATCGATAAATATCAATCTGGCTTTCTCAGCACCCACAGTACCCAAACTGCTCTTATAAGAGTAACCGAAGACATTCGTGTTGGAAAAGATAGTAAGCAAGTCACTATTCTCGTACTCTTTGATTTCACTAAGACCTTTGACAGTGTTAATCATGACCTCCTACAACTCAAAATGAAACAACTTGGATTCTCTATCTCTGTTCTTCAATGGCTTAAATTCTATCTGGAAGATAGAAGGAATCTAATCGATAAATATCAATCTGGCTTTCTCAGCACCCACAGTACCCAAACTGCTCTTATAAGAGTAACCGAAGACATTCGTGTTGGAAAAGATAGTAAGCAAGTCACTATTCTCGTACTCTTTGATTTCACTAAGACCTTTGACAGTGTTAATCATGACCTCCTACTACTCAAAATGAAACAACTTGGATTCTCTATCCCTGTTCTTCAATGGTTTAAATCCTATCTGTCTGAGAGAAGGCAAGTGGTTAAAGGCAGTGATGGCCAACTCTCCAGCTTTTCAAATATATCTTGTGGCATGCCGCAGGGGTCAATACTTGGCCCCCTACTTTTTACAATTTTTATCAGGGATTTGCCTTCTACAATAATTCATTTCAAGTATCAATTCTATGCGGATGATTTGCAAATATATCTCCACTGCCATCCAAAGGATTTACTTGATGCCATTAAAAAAGTAAATGACGATATCAGCCGTATCTGCAATTGGACCCATGATAATTTATTGAAGATCAATCCTCAAAAACAAAAGGGATTATAATTGGTGCCCCATGATTTATTAACAAATTAAATTTTGATGTTTTGCCTAAAATTTGTGTTGTAGGCTTCAAAATTCCATATTCAAAATCCGCTAAAAGTTTAAGAATTAATATTAATAATGTACTAACCTGGGATGAACAAGTGGCACATATTTCAAATAGGTGTCACAAAACTTTGGCGCAACTTAGGCATTTTAAACATTTAATACCTTTCGAATTGCACAAAAAATTGATCAATTCATTGTATATTCCTCATATTCAGTATTGTTCACTTGTAATGTCTGATTTAACTAATGAATTACACAATAAAATGCTAATACTGTTAAATGCTGGTGTAAGATTTATATTTAATGTAGTATTACATGATTACAATTATTAATGTAGTATTACATTATGCCTTATTACTTAACCTTTAAACGCCTGGCGTGCCTGTACGGGCAAGGAAAAAAGCTCCACTCGGTGACGAGCGCGCCCATACGGGCTAACTTTGATCGGCTTTAACTTACATGATTTTCAATTTAGCGGAGCGAAATTTTCTAGGATTGTAGACAGATGTCTTGTTAATACAATGGTGTTGTTTTTAGATTTTTAAAAATAATATATTTGTACGATTTTGGTATGTAATTGATCTCGTGCGGTGCTAATTTTTCTCGTAACAAAACATTGCGGCAATTCACCTTTGGATGCACTCTCATTCAGTTATTTACCTTTCTTACGTACACAGATTATAATTAAATTATATAGCAAGTCTTGTGTTCAGTTTTAAGCGGTCAAATCTTCATAAACACTGGCCGTGGCCCAAGTGTTCATGGCTCACTGCAACCTCATTTCCTTCCCTAGAAAACACCTTCACACAGGGGCAGTATCGAAATTATGAATTCAGATTATGAGAAAAGACATTCCTTTTGAGAGGAGAGAAGGACCTTGGAAGGCCAAATCCCCCATCCAGGGCCAGGATGGATTTGGAAAAACCAAGAACCTTCTCGCTCTCTTGGCTGCGGGGCGCCGCCCACACGAGTGAAATAAAGGAAGTGACAAGATGCACCCATTCTAACTTCTGTTATATTCCTCTACCATATTTCAAGTGAACTCAAACTAAACTTCATTCCAATTCAGTTTTCTGGTCAGTGCGCTTTCTTGTCCGTTTGTCTGCTCAATTTACAAGGAGATATAGAATTTTTTAGGGGAATTATGAATTTTTTGAAAAGAACTCATTCACTTCAGATATCAAGTCCATATTTCCTCTACTGCATAATGTTGGTATATATATGCACATATATATTTATACATTTTATAAATTATCCGAGATAGAGAGAGAGACCAGGAATTTTTTTTCGGATTCCGAAGTCGAAAGAACCGAAGAAGTAGAAGTAGAGTCGGACATGGACAGACTTCGTCGGAAGACGAGGATGCAGATCCTCCTGCACTGGAGGATGAGATGGAAATTTGGCCACGCACTGCTCAAGATGTGCTTGAATGGACAAGACCAAGACAGCAAGCAAGGGACGACCTGAAGACTAAAGAAATTTTCTGTCGTGGTACGGTAAGACGAAACCACAAAGGCATGCCACCAAATTTTGACTGTCAGAGAGCTAAAATGAAGCGGGGATATTTTCAGGTGCGCGTGAGAAATGACTTGACAGACATTGTATGGAAAGATAAAAGGGAGATATCCATGCTGATAAACATTCACTGTTCACCAGGAGAGGGTAATTTCTGCAATGAACAAGGCAAAGGTTTGAAGCCGGCCATCGTAGAAGACTACAGTGCACACAAGGGCTACATAGACTACGTAGTAGTAGTATCCTTAGGATAGGCTTAGCTGATAGTCGTCACAGCTGGAAGTGGATGAAAAAGCTCTTCACTCACCTATTGAACGTAACCGTCCTAAAAGGCCACGTGTTGTTTATGTCTTGTGGGTGCCAGATGATTCATCGGCAGCTTCGGGTTTCTCTGATAAGGAAAAGTTTTGGGGCCCTTGCCCTTCCCCCTCACAGCTCACGGAGGGAGAGGCCCAGTAGCATGGTTGGAAGATGACTGCGTCGCAAGGAGGTGAAGGAAAATGCACAGGCCAGTGAACGGAGACTGTCTCAGGTGCGGTGTGTGCTGAGAAGTGATTGTACACGTGTACCATCAGGAAGAGCGGAGTGTGCAAAGTAGTACTAAGCACCTATAACTGACTCCAGGGCATCATACAAATATATATTTATAATTTGATAAATTAGCATGATGCATATATTCATAGTCACAATTTCCAAAATGAATTTCCTATCATATCTTTCCACAGTATGCCTCTCTGAATAAAAGTCTCTCTTACTTCAACTTTGTTCCAAGAAAAAAAGAATTTATTAAATTGTTTATAATTTGAACATGGCTAAGAAATTTAATGTATAGATAAATGAAACATTAAGCTAAATAACGCATTTTATTTAAACAATTTATCTTGAGTAGTTGTCGAGATATTGACATTTTTCATGTCAAGAACACGAAAAATTTAAAGAGCCAAAATTAAATCCGGCAGTGAAGGTCGGCTATTGGACATTTAAATCCAGCTCCTAAAGATTAAAGATTGAGTGGTTAAAACTCGAAGACCGAGAAAAATTACAATTCTCTATTTTTATGTTCTATCTGTTGTCAAGCAAGGCTCCTGAGTATTTATATGAAAAAATAATTGTCAACTTAAGTAATTCTGACAGGGTTGTTAGGGCACGAATACGGTTCAAAATACCTAAATGTAGAACAAACTCATTCCAGCAATCACCTTTAAATACTGCAATGAGAATTTGGAATGATATCCCCAATCAAATTGTCAATGCAAAAAATAGATATCAGTTTAAAAGGCACATGTCAGCTCACTTGCATAAAAAAATCTTTGTAAAAGAAATTTTCTTGTGCAAACCTTAATTGGAAATGATCTGTTTAACCAATTTTCCGATGTGTAATTATGTGTATATTTATATTTTTTGTACAAGTGTATATATGCATTTATGTACGAGTGTATATTTGTATATTTTGTTAGAGCTTTTATGTATATCTTTGAATGAGGACATATATATCCCAATGTATGTAAATTAGTTATGTAAAAACATTTCAATATTTTATGTTTCATAGTTTCTTATGCATAGTCTGATCTCGCCTTAATTATTTATTTGTAATAGTACCAAAATATTAATTGACACATTGTATATTGTTCCATAGGACACCAGCAGAACAATAAAGCTATATTCTATTCTATTCCATTCTAGAAGGATAAACATGTAGGAATGGATAAACCTGGTTTATAAAGACACGTGCAACAATTGTTAGGGGCAATGGATTGGTCAAACTGGCCAAAAATTTTAGAACATAATTCAAGAACAGAGAGACAATTGTTTTAGATATTAGAAATGTAATTTTGCCAAAAATTTGTACATGAATAATTACTCAAGTAATTTTATTCCTCAAATTTTATATTGCCTAAATACAGGCCAAAGGAAGACTTTTTGGAGCTATTTGACACTGCCAACATCCCATCTATGGTTTTACCTAATGACCCACCAGTTCAACACTCCTAAATATATCTCACTAATCACTCATTCAGCTCCCATCATAGTCACAGTAGGATTGTCCTTGAACATGCTTTTCCATTTCCTTGATTTTACCTCACAGCAAATTCACAATGACTCAACCCACCTCACATAATCGCTACCTCACCATTTACTTTCCTACCCCCACTCCCACTTTCCTGCTACTCCCCTTCCCTCATCCATAAATATGTAGCTGCCATCCTATTTGCTCATCTTGAAAACCTTGAAACTTGCACTCTGACCTGATACCTTGGTCAGTAAAAAAATTAGATGGTGATACTTCCCAAGTCATTAAATTTCAAAATTAAAATACAGCATTTCCACAGATGGACACCAGACACTTTTAAGTACATATTCATATTGATTTTATGCATGATCTGAATCATTTTTTAAATTAATTAAATATTATTTAAACTTACACTGCTTTGATCCAATCACCAGATCGCCAAGGTTCTCTTGCTAGGGCCTCACTTGCCAAGTTTTTGCTAAAATCTTTATGAGCATAAAATGGAGAGCTACATGCAGTCCAGCTAGAAAAATACAGGATAGTGATTTAGAATCAATAACTTTACATATTATCTAAGTCTTGTTTTTATTACTGTGGAATTATTTTCAAAGTAGTAACATCAACTGTACTTACATAAAGTTAAACTTTACATGGAAAAGATCATCAGTATCAAATGGTGCCATTTCTTTATGACACCCTTTTCTGTAATAGTAATTTAATAAGGAAGATATAAGTAAGTCCAAACATGAGCTAATGTTAAATCATTTACCACAAATATTTTTTAAGAAGAAATATGTATTCCAAAACCTTAAGATGCCATTGAAATGGATCCTCCATTTACGCATTGGTTCACAAACTTCAAATTTCAATCCTGCAGCATGGGAATAAGATTTCCCAAATGATGAAGGAGGAAGATTGGACATTGGACCAGAATTGGGCAATCCAGAATCAGGATGCACTGCAATTGAAAGAATTTCTCTCAGCCAGTGAAGTTGAATGATTTTTTTCCAAGTCTTTTCAATAATCTGCCATATTCAGAGACAAATTCAAACTCATTCAATAGGTACCACTTCGCTTCTAAAAGCATATGGAGCTCATGAAGGCATTATACATATAGCCTTTACTGTGATAGGATGTAGAAAATGAAACCATAGTTACACAACATAAAAATACAGGCAATAATACTGAGTGGGATAATTTTTTTGAAAAATACTCAGAAAAATATTTTAGACAAAAGTGCCATGCATTTAAGGTAATAAACAATTTTATCATACAGCAGGTCTTGAAGAATGTGGTTAGACCTTCATTATCGACAAACCACATTATTACCAAGAAGTCTTTAAGAGAGAAAGAAAATCCTACGTAGAATTATGCCATACATCATTTATTTATGGATGGCAAAATTTGGATGCTTACATTTGGGACTTGTTAAAATACTCCCATATTTTATAATGGAAAGAGAGCTAGGAGCTTTACTTTTTCACACACATCTCAAAATTTTGCAGATGCAAAACTTAAATTGGGCCATAACTGGACTGTCTTTAAACCAATTCATCACTTCAACGATGCTGATTAGAACTTCTCTGGTGCTCTCTTATCTGCTGCTTCCAATCCTCTTCTACTTTCTCACCACTCTCGTCACCCTCAGAAGAAGTTGCTCTAACATTGCCACAGTCACAATTTCTTCTTCTGGCATTAGCACAAATACGGAAGCTTTGTCATCTTCCAGAACACAAGCTATAAGATCACTAACTTCGATCAAATTGGCAAAATATTTTGTAGCTCCACTAATCTCTTCTGCTGTTATATCCCGAAAATCCTTTTCCATCTTCCATGCATCACAATAACAATCTTTACAGTAACACATAAATATTAGATCAGTAATTTTGAATCAAAAAAGAAATTATGCTCTTCCATTCTAATCCTACACTGAGACCACATTCTAGTGGGAAATTGTCCACAGGAATTCTAGTATGTACTTGCAGTTCTTGATAAATGATGAAATCTTGATAAATTGTGATATTGAGCAATTTGTTTATGTTGTGTGCACATTGATAGCTGTAGTAATCCCTATATCCTACATTCAAGCACATTGAACTCCTCTGCTCACTGCAACCTTGTCATGCATCAGGATCATTCAGGCCAGCGGGCTATGACAGTGTGTCGCTCTCAAGTCCCTAACTTTCAATAGCCCAGGCTCCATTTCACAAGGAGGATTTTTTTATTCAATGAATACCAAGCCCTCTGAGAGGTTGAAAGATGATGCTGATGGCTTCTGAGGATTTTTCTATTGCTGGCTCCATCCCCTTTTGCCCATCAAATTGGTAAGAATATTTTGTCTAATTTGAACACCTAAAGGTTTTAGACAATTCACATGGTTAGCAGTAATACGTATTACAATGTCTCTTTCAACGCCTATGAGAACTGTGTGTAATGTGGAATGTGCATTGCAGGACTGCATAAGCTCAGTATAATTCCTGATGTGGCTGTCAATACTGTCACACATCATTTTTTATTTAAACTATATAAAAAAATTTTAACCTTTTGATTTCATGTAAGCATACATCATAAGGAACTTAGTTATTTAAAAAATTTTCCAGCTATCAAGTTAGTCAAACAATTGTAGCCCAGTAGTGAATGTGTTAACCCTTCAAGCTGGTTCATGTGTTTATTTGACCAGGCCCTATTTTCAGGATTAAACTTTCTAAATATCACATTTGGGGCAATTAGCAAACAGTTATTTACATATGTGTCAATTTTATTAAAAATTTTATAAAAGTTTAGAATAAATTACTAAAATATTGTCTTTATACAATAGAATTTTACCAACTTTTTATATCTGAATTTCCTTTGTGCACTCACTAAAAGTGGCAAATTTTAGGTCTAAAAGTTAAAGTGGGGTAAATTTTGAAACATTCCTTGAAACATAAAGGCAGCAGATATCTGGGCACTAACAGAATCTTTCCCTCCCTATTCACCTAACTGCGCATAATTGGCTTCTTCTCTGAGCTCTGGACTTCTTACCAGTGGAAGGTATTCTTTCAACGAAGAACCTCTCAACTAAATAGAATATTGTGGAAGGTCTCTGAATGGTTGATCTACATATGCTTGTTCAGTATATTTTTTTAAAGAGCTGCTAAATTAACAGAAGATGAAAGCTTAGATGCCTATCTGGCAAAAATGGTGTGTAATACCATTCACAAAAAAATCATTACTGATTAGTTAGATAAGATTAAGATCAACATGGAGTTTGGTCAACTCTATAATAAAATTTAAAGGACAGAGTATAAACCAACAGTATTTTAATATGGAGAGTTTGAGCCTTAGCCTGTTCCCTTTCCTTGTGACAAGAGCAAAATAAATGGAGGGTCAACTGGACAGTGACCACAATACAGTTTTCAGTGTACTGCTCCTGCTCCTTTAGTAGACTTTCCCTTTTAAAGTGTTCAGCAAAAACCCAAAAGCAGGTCAGGGATTAAGAAAAATACTGGGTCAGCACAAAATAATGAATAACTCCTTGGAATCATTATTTGATCCAAGCAATGAATTCTGGTGTTACCTTGTGTATACTCTTGGAATTCCATACTTCTGAAGATCTCCAACTCTATTGCACTTAAACTTCATAGGGATTAGAGAAAACAGTACCAGAGAAATATTTTGCTATGAGGAGTACATCATAAGGCAGTTCTACTATTTCAGTAAAAGCAGGTTTTCTGAATATTCAAATAACCAATTTAAATTAAGAGAAAATTGAAAAACGTGAAAAATGGCAACTCAAATTTCCCTGTTTGTGGGCTAACTACAAGTTAACGTTACCAACTTATGCAATATAAGTCATTTTAGCAGCAATTGTCTGTAGATAGAAGGTGAACTTGAACAAAATTTCAGTGATTGTAAGATAAATGAATAAATCAAAGAACTTATTATGTTAATTCTAAAGAAATAGACAGAGAGAAGCCTAAAACATTCTCAAAAATATAGATGTCAAATTTACACCACCTTTCCTATTCTTTTTTAAAATATAATCCTCTGACTATTGCAATACTTCCATTTCCAATGCATGGGAAAACCAATGAAAAAAACAGAAAATCTCATTAATTCATATCATAGTCAAAGAAAGATGATGCAATCCCTCTTCCAAAAGTTCCATTTATCATGTAAATAGGTAAGGATAAAGGAACCACAAGCAGCACCGATGATATAAAGTGCTAGAATGACATCTACAATCCCTATCACATAGATGGAATGATGAAGTAAACGTGGCCCCAGCATGGCAATTTGGCTGGCGGCGACTGCTTCATCTGTTTTTGTGGACGTTGAAAGAGCACGCTCCCTGGCTGATCCTGCCAGTAGTCATATACTTGTCTCAAAGATTAAGCCCTGCATGTCTCAGTACTAACTGCCTTTAAGGTGAAACCGCGAATGGCTCATTAAGTCAGTTATGGTTCCTTGGATCTTGCCCACACTTTCATGGTTAACTGTGGTAATTCTAGAGCTAATACATAATTTAAATTTATCTGCTTCCCTAAAAAAACTAATTAAATCAAACCTCTGCAAACAGTCCAAGAAATGGTTTAGCCCCAAGCTATCAAGTTTGAGAACTAAACTGATTTCGTCACATTCTACTAACAAAGCAACTAGAACTGAAGTGGACAAAAATGCTTGGCAGAGGCTCAAAAAGGAGTATGTAAGTAAAATTAACAGTGCTAAACTGACATCAGCTCTGAAATAAATTTATTAGTGATGCTAACGCCCAGACCAAGACAGCCAGGCAAGTTATTAATAAGGAATTTGGACAGTCAAACTTAGTGTCTCAACTCCCATTTAAGCTCGATAATCAGAACCAGTTTTTTATTGAGTCTATCGATGAGCTGATCTCAAAAACTGACAGCACACCAGCAACTGCCTTCCAGTTCCTTAAAAATCTCTGTATTACCCCTTCTCCCTTCAGATGGAAATGAATAACACCTGAAGATATCAGAAAGGTTTTAAAAAGTTTAAAAAAGGCCAATTGTAAAGATATTTATGACTTATCAAGTAAACTAGTTAGTGAAATTAGTACTATTATTGATGAACTCCTATCAATTACATTCAATTCCTATTTCCAATCAGGTATTTTCCCTAAGGCCCTAAAAATCTCAAAAAAACCATCCCCATCTATAAGAAGGGCGACAAAAGCTTACCATCTACTTACAGGCCAATTTCAATAATTCCAAGTTTTGGTAAAATACCGGAAATTGTGATTAAATCCCAACTTAATGAGCACTTTGACAGCAACAATATTTTCTCCCAATCGCAGTTTGGTCTCTGCTAAGGTTTCTCAACTTCTTCAGCAGTCCAGCATGTTGTTGATGTCATTTTAAACTCTTTTGAAGAAAAATCTTCAGTTGTCTTAACCGCATGTGATCTCAGTAAAGCATTTGATTGTCTCTCATCCAATCCTAATTCAGAAGATGCAGCACTATGGTATCAGGAACATTGAATTAAAGCTCCTTGAATATTATGTCTAATCATTTTCAATGTGTGTGCATTAACAGGAAACAATCCTCACCTCTAAAACTTGAATATGGTGTCCCTCAAGGTTCAGCCCTCAGTCCTTTGCTGTTCCTAATCATGATAAATAAGCTCTCCTGGAATGTCCCATGCATGTCTTTACTGCATGCTAATGACACTACTTATGTTAAAAATGTATAAGACTTGTCGAAAACAAACAGTATTTCAAATTCTGTATTGTCGGTAGCCCAAAATTGGTTTTCTGCAAATGCTTTAAACAATGATAAAACACAAATGGCAATATTTTCACTTTGCCCACAAATAAACCACAACTAAAGTCTCATATTGCTTGGCTTTGAACTTGACTGCAAACTAAAGTGGGATTCTCATATTTCTTCCACTATTGCTAAGTTTTCCAAAGTAACATACAGTAAAACCTGTATTAAGCAACCACCACTGGGAACATTAAATAATGGCCGCTTAAGGAGGTGACCTCTGGATGGAGGTAAAATTGTTTCCACCTCAAGGAATCCACAGAATGGATTAATTTGAACTAACATCCGTAAGATGTATAATTTTAATGGATTATTTAACATTGTTATTCACAAATACATTTCTTAATCGCAACAAAATCTTTTAAGGATAACAGTTTTGAATTTAAACATTTTTTCTTGGCAGCACAAAGTTCAAGAGTGTTTATTAATTTTTCCAGGTGCTCCCTCGTATTCTCCCCACACTGTCGATCCAACCCCTCGCAGATAGACCGCAAACGGCATAGGTTATTTATGTATTTTTCAGATAACAGTTTTGAATTTAAACATTTTTTCTTGGCGGCACAAAGTTCAAGAATGTTTATTAATTTTTCCAGGTGCTCCCTCGTATTCTCCCCAAACTGTCGATCCAACCCCTCGCAGATAGACCGCAAACGGCATAGGTTATTTAGTCCTTCAGCCATTGACAAGGATGGTTCATTATCATCTGATTCATCTTCACTTTCTACTTCAACACTTTTTGCGGATTCGCCTTTTTCAGATGATGTGCTCATTCCTGCGTAGAATAATTCCAAGGGATATTACTCATCGTCACATGATGAAATAATTTAGAAACATTGGTAACGCCCACTTAAACCAGTTCAAATGAATATCGTAGTATGAACTTGGAACGATGATGTATCAAAAACCTTCGAAAATATTTAAATTCTTGCAACGTTTTAGCATACATAACAGGATACTATGTCATCAATATCGATCAATGTTTTATTTTATTCAAATTGCCCATGAACTAAGAATGATTACCTTGATTGTCTCCATTTAGTCTAGCCTCCCAGTCTCCGCTCAGATCATTGTAGCAGTCAATTGGTTCCAATTCTTCATCCACATCATATGATGTCCCAAGAACTTTAACCAGTGACTGCAGTTCTTCGCTCTATTTGAATTTTAGTGCTTGCGATGTTTCTGCCTCAGTTCCCCTTGTGATGATGCCACTTTTTTTTTTGAAGCACTTTTTAATTGTGCTCTCACTTAATGCATTCAATGACGAAAGCGACCAGGACACAGCATCATATTCACGAGCTTCAGCAAGTCAGAGACACAGTCAGCTTTGTCCATCCTAGAAATCAGAGATCGCAGAACTCGCTTTCGATACTGGAGCTTAAACAATTGTATAATCCCTTGGTCTAGTGGCTGTAATTTAGCCATAGTGTTCAGAGGCAGAAATAACTTCACATTTGAAAGCAAAACACTTGGATGGCACGGGGAGTTGTTGAGCAGAAGAATCACCTTCCGCTTCTCACAGACCATCTTAGCATTGAAATCTTAACCAAGATTCAAAAATTGCCAACGTCATCCATGCCCTTCTATTTGCATGCCATTTCACACCTAACTGGTTGACATCAACTCATTTAAAACAACGAGGCTTCAGGGATTTCCCTATCATCAAGGGAGTCTCTTTCTCTCCAACTGCATTACAGCAAAGCATTATCGTTACTCTTTCCTTTGACATATTTCTGCCTTTGCACATCTCATTCCTGAGGGCGAGAGATTTATTGGGAATTGACCGATAAAAGAGGCCACTCTCATCAACATTAAATATGTCACGAGCGGCCTAGCCCTCTAAAAGTGATGGCAATCTCTTCCTCCAATCATCGACATCCTTTGGGTTTACATCGTCTACTTCTCCACACAGTGCACGAAATGCAATATTGTGGCGTTTCCTAAAGCATTCTAGCCACCCATTGCTGGCAATAAAGTTATTCACAATCAATTCCTTCGCTATCTGACGAGCCTTCTCTTGTATCATCGGTCCACTCACAAGTAATCTCTTCGCTCATGCACTCGTAAACCAATCGTACACAATTTCGTTCACTTTCTCAGCACCTGTCTTTCTCTTACTTTTCATTCAGCAATCCTTATTTTCCTCCTAGTCTTTTAAAATCTCACTCTTACTTTTTAGGATATTATTAATTTGGGCCCTTCCACAATTAAAAATATCAGCCAATTTCCTCGCCAATTCCTTTCTCACTCTCCAAGATCACTTTTCTTCTTTCTTCCAGAGTCAGGATGACTTTTGCTCTTGCCTTTGCTCATTTCACCTGTTTCACTAAAACACCTCGATTGAATGCTTGACACTGACTGGGCGCAAGGAGAAACAAATGCGGGGAAGAGACGAAATTGTGTTCCAGACATGCTATTATCTGATGCATGGAGTGTAGAAGTAAACAAGTTTTGGGTATCTGGGATTTTCCACAGCAACTTCAATAGTGAGCCAAAAGAATGACAGAGGATTCATTAAAGCAATGTCGAACAGATAATGCCCTAACACCCTCCCTGCTTTACCGAGAAGGTTTGATGCATAAAGGAAGAATTAAGGCTGGCCCAGAGATAAGGACCTAGCACTCATGCTGTGCACCAGAGAATTACCCTACTTGCGAGTGGCTGCCTTAAAAAACTGGTCGGCTGAACCCCAAAGCACAATGGGGGGTTTATGGCATCCTGAATTTTAGAAACGAGAGGATAATTTCTCGAGCAAATTCCAAGAAAGGGCTAAGGCACCCCTTAAACTTCTTTTAGTGGGATCCTCGGATAAGTTCGTGAAAAGAAAACGGAAATCCTTAACAGCCAAGCGGGTCACTGGCCTCGGAAGTAGTGGCCGCTGGCCTAAGATAGTGACCATTGACCTCTGAAGGAGGTGACCGCTGAAAGGATGGGAAAGTTACATTGCTTATGTGGGAAATTTGTTCCGTTCCAAAAAAAACACCCGCTAAGAGAGATGGCGGTTGAGACAGGTTTCACGGAAATTTGCTAACTAACTAATAGTAAACCACTTTTTATAAAATTGGGTATTATGACCCTCTGTGGCCATTATATTTATAAATGTGTATGTGAAGTTAAAGAAAACCTGAGCTCATTAGACACAGGAGTCAGTTATCATCACCACTTCACTAGGAAAAAGGACAATTTAGTGTTGCCCCACTGTAGATTGTCAAAAAGTGCCAAATCTTTTAATGTAATGAAACTTAGATTTTTTTGATATATCACCCCATGAGGCTAGGCTTGTCATACTGCCTAGGTTTAAATTGATCGTTCACCGTTGGCTTTTGTCTAAAACATTTAATTCTTTGCAGGGATTAGTCGAGAGTGATACCTCTGTCCTCAAATTTTAATTTCTGATGTGTGCTTTTATGTTGTGTTTTATATTCTTGACGATGACTATTGCAGTGCAATGCTTTGATTAATGTCAAATGAAAATTATCATTATCATTTTTGTTTGTTACTTCTGTAACTTTCCCCTCTGAGTCCCCAGCAAACATCGGGTTTCGTTGCTGTCATAATGGCCGAGAACTTGAGAGGGGCGGTGCAGAGTTTGTAGCCACTTCCGAAACCCATCGGATCAGTGGTTATGCTGCGTTCGGGTCGAGCGCACGAAGCAGACGGAGCGACCCCAAGAGGACGGCCTTCTGCATGTGGGCTGCAAGTGATTCCGCCTGTGCCACGCAAGCAGGAATACACTTGATGCTCTGTATCAGCGAGCCCTTGATTCCACCGAGCACACCTATGACTAGGACTACTAGTTTAACAGTGTGTCCCGGGTACATCTGCCGAAGTTCAAACTGCAGGTCTTGATATTGCGTCCATTTTTCCGCCTCTTTCGCATCCAAGTTCGAATTGGCCGGAGCCGAAACCTCAATTATGAACATGGAACTCGATAGGCGGTTGAGGAGAACAATGTCAGGCTTGTTCGCCTCCAACTGCCTGGTGGTGGGGAATGAGTAATTCCACCAGATTTTTATTTTGTCGTTCTCCACGACAGACTCAACATCTCCAGGGGAATTTTATTATTATTATTATTATTATGAGCATCTTACTTGGAAGCTGGAACACTTCACCACCAATGTTAGCATGAATCCAAACTTCAGGATGTAAGCGATGTTCCAATCTTTCTGTGGATATTTTGAGTATCAAGAAATTTCTCTTATTGTCAATGCCAAAAATGAAGTTATAATCAGTTCCCTGAAAAATTGACACAACATTAAATTAGTAATGTCTGCAAATGAATATGACCTAAAATCACTCTAAAAGAGTTTATTGCTAATTAAATCAAATGAGTGAATGGCAGAAAAAAATTTAAGAAGTAATAGAACACTCCAAATAACCAATGGTTGGCCTAAATTCGATTCCATTATTACTAAGCAATTTATCACCATATAGGTTTTTCAGCTGAAGGCACAGGGTATGGATTTACATGTTACAATTCACAGAAGCTGATGCCAATTATGATCCAAAGTGATTTTAATGATACATACATAAGGCAAGAGTAATTAGTAGAAGGATATGCACATGTTTTTACCTTTATAACAACACCATTTACTAATATGTGAATTAGAAAACTAAAATATAGTACATTGTGATGTTGTTAATGTTAATTTTTCGCATCTGACTTAGCATTGATCAGAATCTCTTTATAGCTTCAAGAAGATTGAAATGACCCACTTAACACACACAGCAAAATAAGCATAGAAAATGTATATGATATAAGTAATATAATTTTTTATGACTGATATGAGTTTAGCCTCAGATAAAAAATTCCTGGAACTTGTTAGGATAGAAGCAAAACTAAAACACCATGTAATTTGTATTATTTTTAAAAACATCTCTTTCCACAGTGTGAACACCCTCAACATAACTTCACATTGGTCACAGTATAAAATGGAAGCTTAGAAGAAACTTGATTTTATATCAAGATGTTAATTTATCATTAATGCACATTAAACTTAGCAGAACTTTAGTTTTTGTTAAACACAATAACTTTCCAAGTAAAAGATGAATCTATACAAAGACAACTTAAGCAAGCATCAAAATGTTAGTAAAATTTAAAAAAATACAAGTAATTAAATTAGATATTTTGACACTTTTGTGCATATAGCATTAAGTATACATGTCCATAACCAAGAATCTTTAAAGTTGTGACATAAGCCTTATAATAGTATTCAGTTAAAATTTGATTGTAAACAAAATATAACCCACAGAATAGGTATGTATTTGTGTGGCGGGGCGCGACAATGTACGGCATGGCGTATGGCAGGGCGCGACAATGTACAGCATGGCGCCAGGGTGGCATGAAGTAGCGACATGCGGGTTGAGAGGACACGGCATCGCATGAGCGGACAGTGCTCTCGGGGCTTGCGGGCAGTGTGGTGGTCTTGTGGAGACTTTTCCGGTGACTATTGCAGTTACATATACTGTTGGCAGTTACAAGCTATTTCGGCCTTCCAACTGTGCATTCCGGCGTAGTGGAACTATGGCGATGGTGAGGATAGGGAATTTAGTGCGTACTTTCAACGGTGAGGTAGATGTTGTTCAGTGGTTGGAGAAGTTAGAGTTGGTGGTAAAGCTGAAGGACATCAGGGACCTGATGACAGTTATACCTCTGTTCCTGAAGGGGCCAGCTTTAGCTGTGTACAGCGGACTCAGGGACAAAGAAAAGAAGAATGCAGAGAAGATCAAGGGGGAACTGCATGCATAGTTTGCCGTTAACACCTTCCAAGCATATGAGCAGTTGGCACAGCGTAGATGGAGGGATGAGCTGGTCGACGTTTATCTGACTGATTTAAGACGCTTGGCAAGGCTGGCGGGTGTAACAGCGGACCAGCTGCTTAAGCGGGCGTTCGTCATGGGACTGCCGACAACGATATCATGGGAGCTGAGGGCGCTGCCAGGCGTTGAAATGATTGCATTGTCATCTTTACTGGAGCGGGCTCGTACGTTGATGGCTGAGTTGTAGGATTCCCCAGGCACTGTAGCTGCAGCCATGAAGCGGAACGAGCCCGTAACGAGGAAACGATGCTATAAATGTGGTGGGCCACATCTAATAAAGTTTAGTGCTGCAGATACTAAAACGTTATCGTGTTGGTCATGCAGTGAGGCAGGGCATGTGTCTCGGGACTGCCCCACGAAGGTGGGAAACAAGGAGGGAGGAGCTGGTGCACCAGAAGCTCTTCCTGGTCAGAACTGTTGGTGTTGCCCATAGTCAATGTTTATGTGGACGGAGAAAGGTGTGGAGGTGTGTTTTTATAAAAACGTGTGGAGGAGTAGCGGTGACTGACGAATGAGTGATCTTTTTGAACTATAACTGTGATGAGATAGCAAGTGTCGCAATTGAGCCTAAGCCTAAGTAGTTGAGGACCAAGATTTCGGAGCACGATACCACGGCGAGAGGTGGGTTGTCATCTGGGTCTGGAAGGAGGGACCCCCTTAGATCTAACTAACAAAATCGCCGCATACGCCAACATGTCAAAACCAGAAGTGAAGGAAGCACTCGATGAAGAGGTCAAGGGTTGGATTATGCACGGGCGGCTGAGACTGTGGCACAGGAATGTAGTGGGGTGATACCATTACTGGCCGCCGTGCAAAGGAATAAAAAGGTCAGACCAGTCGTGGATTACTGTGAATTGAATGAGCACATTCAAAGTCACGTCGGCGAGGACGTGGCAGTGTGTGATGAGATTCTAAGAAGGTGGAGGCGGCTCAGTGAGCCTCTCAAGATACTGGACTTAGACTAGAGATCAGCATACCTGCAGATCCACGTTCTTGGGCTTCAGCTAGAGCGAGATTCTGATGGAAAGCTGATCTTCCGGCGAGGGAACGTGGTCCCTGAGTTAGAACTGCAGATATAGCCAACCAAAAGAAAATTGTTTTCTTTACGCGGCCTTGGCAGCTGGTTGGGCACTATCCTAGATGTGGGTGGCTGAGAGTGGCATGCAGCTTTCTGAAACGGGACAGTGTTGGCGAGATATGGGACTCCTAAGTGGGTGACAAGGCCAAGAAGATGATGAGCGAGCTGCTGCAGAAGGTGAGCATTAGTGATCCTGTCAGAGGGGTGTGGAATGTCCCTGCAAGTATCGTTGAGGGTAAGGTGTGGGGTGACGTGAGTTCACTGGCTGTTGGAGCGGCAGTAGAGATTGGAGGGGAAGTAGTGGAGGATATGTCGTGGTTACGGAAGACCATGGACGTTGGTCACATAATTGTGCCAGAACTTGACTCGATTGTTACGAGATTAACACTGGCTTTAAGGTGGCAGTTGAAGAAGATCGAGTTGATGTCAGACTCTGCCACTGTGGTGGGATGGGTGGTGTCTGCCTTGACGAAAAGCCATCACGTCAAGGTGTTGGGCATGTCAGAAATGTTAGTCAAAAGGCAGTTAGGTTTGATAAGACAGCTGCGGGATGAATACAATCTGGAGCTCCTCATCTCGTAGGTGAGGTAATGCAACAACAAGGCGGATGAGTTAACTAGGGTCGACCACGGGTGGTTCCGGGAGAGCGTAGTGGCTGTGGGAGTCGTTGGGTAACAGAGCATTGAGGAGCTTCATGCCCCACATCATTACGAGATTGATCGCACTCTTCACTTTGCCCGACTCAAGCGTCCGGAGGTGGAGAGGCGATGTGGAGAATGTGTGAAATCATGTATTCAGTGTCAAGCAATAGATCTGGTGGGTGGACATCACACCCCTGGGGAGCTGGAAGTCAACAAAAATTGGAGTCGGCTGGCCGTTGATTCGATGCATTTTGGACTGAAGTGCTACCTTATAGTTATTGACAGCAGACCGAGAAGGTGCTTCAGATGGAGGGAAGTCGAATCAGAAAACTGCCAGGACGTTGTTCGTAATTTGCAGATTTTTCGAGGGAGGGGGCCTCCGGATGAGGTTCTGCTCGACAACAGCAGAGCGTTCCGGTCTCAGCAGGTGAAGGACATGAGTGGGGATTGGGGGGTCCGAGAGCGATTTAGGGCAGCGTATCGACCGTCGGGAAATGGCAAAGTGGAGAGAAACTATCGGACTATAAAAAGGATGGTGGCCCACAGCAAGAGTGATCCGTTGTGGACCATGTATTGGTACAACTTGGCTTCTCGTCAACCTGGAGAAGAGAAGCTGGTGCCGGCCAATTCGGTGCACAGCTATTTGTGGCGTCACCCGTTGGTGCCCCCTGCAGCGATGGAAGGAATTGGAGAGCATGCGACGCATAGGAGTGGAAATAATGTGGTGGTAAAGCCGCATGGAGCAAAATGCACGACGTGGTGGCAGCCTGGCATAGTGCCATGCGTTGTCAGCGATAGCACCATGGAGGTGAACAGTGTGCCAGACATGTGCTGGACATTAGAAAACTGCCAAATGACGGCAGTGAAGACGCCTAAGGTGAGGCAAGGTCAGTGGGTGTGTGGCACTGTGGCGAGACTGGTGCACCAACGTGTGTCACAAGCTTGTGAAAGCTGTTCAATGACATCGACAATGGTGAGCATGAGCGGGGTGACAATGATGAAAGCACAAATGGTGATGGCAGTGGGGGTGCGGAGCCAGAAGCGAGCAGTCATGGGGGTGACGGTGTGCTTATCCCCGAGAGGTTTGGGCCGGGACTCTAGGAGGGGAGGACCAGGCGACCACCACGGTGGCTTGATGATTACAGCTGGTGATGAGGACATCTGGGGGGTGTGTGGTGGGACGCGACAATGTACGGCATGGCGCCGGGGTGGCGTGAAGTGGCGGCTCGCGTGTGGAGAGGACACTGCATCGCACAAGCTGGCAAGGCAGACAGTGCGCTCGGGACTCGCGGGCAGTGTGGTGGTCTCGTGGAGACTTTTCAGGTGACTATCGCAGTTACATGTACTGTTGGCAGTAACAATTTGCATAGGAAATATGAGTTATCACTTCAAGGTAAATTTTCTATCAAAAGGATGTTATATTTTCATCATTCATGTGAAAATTTTGCTTTAAAATGGCCCAGATGTATGCCTCAGAGTAAGAAATATATGTATTATATGAGATAACCCTCGCAACAAACTCTAAAAAGACTAAGTGCAAGGTAGAAGGTAAGTTAGAAGGCGGCAGGTAATCTTAATCACAAATCATTTTTGTCCATGGTTTTAAATATTTCAGTAAATGTATGTGTGTCTGCATAATATGTTACTTTTCTTTGAATACCTTGTTTACCAATGAATAGACCATATGATTTGTGATGCCAAATGTACTCTGTTCAGTTTCAAAATATCAATCAAGAAATTATTTTATGCAATCCAATACACATCTTATTTTAACACAATCCTAAGGACCTTCTAACTATAACTCAGCCTATACTGCTCATCTGGGAATAAATCACTAGTGAAATTTCATGTATCATAGCATATGCACAACTAATATATATATAGTAGAATTCTTCAATGTGAAGTTAAAATGGAAATTGGAATGGAAAATTAAAGTTAAAAATTTGAATGTACAAAGAGCCATCAGGGTATTGTGTCAAGCAAAAGGGTTTCATATCTTTTCACTTGAACTAAACATAAGGTTTATATGGTGTTCACTCAGTTTTTCAAAAATAAAAGTAAAACATATCAAGTTAGAGTTTTTTCAATCCAAAGAACATGTGTTCTCTTAGAACAATGTGTCAAGGCGATTCTCATCTGAAATTCTAACGGCATACCTTAGGTCATTCATGAACACAAAAATAATGCACAGCTAGTGGTTTCATGAATCAGACATCTTAATCTCAAAACTTTGCCTCTGGCATTGAAATATGATTTTATTAGTTTTTTGAGTTTCATAGCATTAGGTCCATTTCACATGGGGCACAAAATTGCCCAATGTTCTTATGACATCTACGATTTGGATAAAATTGGGAGGCTTATAATTAAACATATGTACATTGTTCATCATTTTGATAGCTTCTGCAAGATCCCAGGGCAATATATAGATAAACGAATTGTTGTGATGAAATAGTTTGAAATACCATGCCCCTCAAGTAAAAACACACAAAACAAACAAAATAAACTCAAAATGTAGAGCATAATATTTCAATGGGCATTGACGCTACTGTAATAACCTTGCCAAAAATATGTTTAGTGAATATTATGGCAACATTATGGAAAGTGTTTCCCCACTGAAAACCATTTATTTTAATTGAAATTGAAGGCCTACTGCTCTCTTCAGTACCACGTTTTTGTTAGGACAGTAAAATCATTTTTCCTAAGTACTATATCGGAAAAAAATGGGAGCATTTTATGTGCCCATGAGTCTCATATGTTAGCTCTGACATTCCCACAAATCGAAGAATTCACTTGATGAACTTTTTAGGGAAATTTTTTCGCGCAACTACCCCTAGTATGAAGAGGCATTTATACTCATAATATGCTAATGCTAGAAGAATATGTTTTATTATAAGAGATCTGTTGACAAAGTGACTTATGCTTTGACATTTCAAAAAACTCAAGGGTAAGACAAAAATTATAACATGCATTTGAAAGACACCCTCCCTATTTTCCTACATAATCACCATACAAATCAAGGCACTTATAAAAACAATGCACAAGCATATTGATTTTATCCTCATAAAACTCTACTGCCTGACAATTTAATCATTTGTTCACACCAGCAAGCAGTTCTGCATCACTGGCAAAAGCACTGTATTGTGAGCCAGGTCTTCACTGAAGGAACAAGGTGGTATCTGTTGGGCAATGGATTCTGAGAGTACAGTGGGTGATCAAGCACCTCCCATCCAAAAACATCCAAGGGCTTTCAAGAGTACTTGGCCATGTACAGGTGGGCATTGTCATGATTGGGCACTAGGGTGGGTATTCGCCACTTTTTTCCAGTAGCAAAATGTAATACCCAGCAAAAATGGCCTACCCACATGTACATTACAGATATAAATTTTTTCCTAAATCAGATAATATTTTCTGTGAGAATTTTTTCTACAAAGTTTTGAAATTTCCACTGAAAACGCCAAAAATAGTCATAACTGTCAGTTAGGTTAAAGTATAGATTTCTTTGGTTCAGGAGTCGTTAGTTGCACTGAAAACTGCCGATCAAGCCTCAATGTGCATCAAATCATTTTTCCTGAGTATATCAGAAAACCTTTCCCATGGACTACTACCTTGATGTGGTGGAAGGGCTTGTGTGTTCCAATAACTCCAAGAGCTGGGCTGGCAGGAGTAATTGATAATGCTCCTGGGTAGAGCCACCCATGCCAGATAGATAGAAGGGTAGGAGCCAGAAGAAAGGTAGTCCAGTGATGGTGTAATGTGAAAAACACTCGAAGAGAAAGGAATCCAGGCAACTACAGGACATCGCCCAATGGGGTGGGTGTCAGGCCTGGCATTGGGGGAGGCAAGGCCCCTGAGGTCACCATCTCATGAAATCCTTGCTCAACAGCCATCATACGATACAAGGACCAAGGAAGATAAGAAGAAAAGGAAAGTAATGATAAATGAGGGACTAGGGACGTTAGGACAATGATGAGGGCAGGGAAACTGGAAAATATTAAATGGGAAATGGATAGAGGGAAAATGGATGCCTTGGGGCTGTGCAAGGTGAGATGGAAGGACAGTTGGGATTACTGGAGTGATAGTTACAGGGTAATCTATAGTAGTGGGGTTGAGAGTCAACATGGGGTAGCTATAGTATTGAATGCAACATTGGGGAGGAGGGTAGTTAACATTGAACAGCCGAGCAACGGGATACTAGTGGTAGAAATAAAAGCATGCCCTAAGAATTTAATATTGGTCCATGTGTACATGCCCACATGTAATTATAGGAAAGATTATTTGGATGGGGTGTATGAACAGATATTCCTGGGCAAGAAAAATCTAATATGTAGAAATGGGAGATTAGAATTCATTGGAATGGAAAATGAAGTTCAAAGCACAAGAGCGGGAATGCGATTGAAAGATAAAAAAAAGATGAGCAAATCAAAGAGAAAGAGCTTGAGTAGTGAGGAATCAGAAGATCCACTTAAACTGCAAAATGAGCGAGGAGTGGCACAACCATTTAATTTTACTGAATTTGTCCCTTTTTCCAGCCTCAGAGGAGGAATTTCTTTCCTTCCAGGGTCATACTGGTACACTGCCACCTGAATGTCAGTTTTCATCACAACTGATATCTTCTTACCCAAAAAAATGGATGCTTTAGCCTAACTGAAATTAATGACAATTTTGATGTCTTCAGTCAAAATTTTGAAACTCTGAGGCAAACATTCTCACAGTCAGATATTATCCAATTTGGAAAAAAAATTATACCAGCAAAATCCATGTGGTAGGGCTTTTGCCCGGGTATTAAATTTTTCTCTGAGAAAAGAGTGAAATTGACCCACCCTACAACACACCCTAATCTGAGTGGGACGATGACGGCATTATTGGCCAAGGAGCAGTGATTATGATGGTCTTGAGGGTAAGCATTGAGAGGGAGATGGGAAGCGGACTCTTGACAGTCAGTATTGTGATGTACTGGGAGTAAGATTAATAAATGTCTGTCAACCCTAAGTCCAAATTTTTCTGCACAGTCCCCTACTTCCTCCAATGGTCCTCTGCCCAATGCCATAGTCTTTCAATCTCGGAAAATGGCTCATTCCTCAGTAATGGACTGGTATAGCAAGGCACCATGAACAATAGGTTATCAAGTTATTTTTTCCAAATAAATGCAAGGAAAATGATTACAGGAAAATGATTATTGGAAAGTAATTTCACATAACAGATTTACCAGTCCATTAAATTACATACATTTAAAATGACCATCAGATAGTATTTCAATGCTTGAATTTTGTAGTAATGAAATGGTGTACTAAAACATTCTTCAAGTTAAATCAATTCCAGAACAAACCTCAAACTTATTAATTAAAGTATGTATTAATAACCATGAGACACTTATAGTAACCAACAATCACTTGCACAAAATATACACAAGAAGGCAAGTAGCTTCATCTTTTAGTTACCATGAAAGTCTAGCCATCCAGAAATTGAAAACAAAACAACTTTTTAAAATTGGCTTCACCAGGGAAATATTTTGTGGAAAAATGTTATATTTAGTACATATATTAAATAACAATTAAAAGAAGAGAAAAAAAAGGGACAAAAAATTTCAGTCACTCACATATTTCCCATGTAAATTTAATGGTTTCTCATACTTTACTTCTTCAGGGGTGGGCAGCAAACCAAATGCATAATGTTTACTTATACTCTCTTTCTTTTTGCTCCACATCATCTTGTACAGACAAATTAAGGCCCACAGTTTTTTTATGTAAATAGCTCTTCCTGAAATAAAAAAATATTGAAACTATAATGTAATATGTATCCTTTCGACAATGACAGAATCATTCATAAAGTAAGCAAGTATAAAATTGATCTCATCACCCTAAAGTTTCTATAGGATGAAGTTAAAGGGACCCAAAAATTTGCCATTTCAATATGTCAACTTTCATAATAATGAACTTTCGATTTGTTAATGTAATGAATAAGTGTTTGAGTCAACAAATGGTTCAATTAAACAATGACGTTTGATGCTTCATTTGTATGCCCTGGCGAAAATATCCTGTGCAGGAATATGCAGGCAACGTGAGGAAGCGTGTACATACTTCATGCACACTTCCTGCACGTTACATGCATAGGACAAAATTTTTTAAGTGCAAAGTGGACCACTGACTGGGAAATTATATGCTTCTATTTGTATGCCTGCAGTACATTAGCAGCACTAAGTTTTATCATAAAATATGCTTCTGACTCAATGACATTATGTCACCAAAACCTACAAATTGCTCACATTCTACTGCATACACAATTTTTACAAGTCCCTCTAATTGCTAAGGCAGGAGATAAAAAATTACCCCCAAAGATTCATGCCTGAAATTCCTGCGGGAAAAGTTAAATTTTGTTCACCCTGCCCTGGATGTTACAGTGCAGAAATTAGGGTCTACTCTGAGCCAGAAGGCTATGGACCTTGAAGGTCGTCGGGAAAATGCCTCAAAGTCCTTAATTTTGAGGAGGAAAAACAATGATACTTTTTTTGGAATACTTCCTGGAATTGTGATTTTTGTGAATAAATTTAGTGGTTTTATTCTTAAATTTTCATCACTTGTTCATTTTGCTCTGGTATAGGAGAATTATAATGTTGTAACTGCGTAACCTGCAAACTTCCAGGATACTATCTGCATACTTCCTGAACATTGCCTGCACACTTCCTGAATGTTACTGCACGCTTCCTGAATGTTACATGCATGCTTTCTGCACAGTTAAATGCCCAAATTCATGCTTCCCTCACACTTCCTGCACATTTCCATCACAGCCCCACACAGGGTATTTTCACCAGGGTGTAACTGAAGTTAACATCAAAACAGGAAAGTTTTTAACATTGTCAACATGTTATTGAGGAATTGTGTTGAAATCTCAACTGTTACACTATGGAAATATACTATAGTAACATTCCAGCCCTTTCCTCAACCATTAAGGCAGGTGATAATTATTGTCTTACACAGTATTTCGATATAAATGTTAATTTTATTTAATTTCTTGATTCAGAAAGAGTTGCTTCATTAGTTTAAGCAGTGTCACAAGGAATCTGAATAATTTAACTTGTAATAATTCAATGCTTTGTTAAGTGTGATTTAGGGGGGTTTACTCCCAAATTTTCTTCATGAGATAGCTTATGAGCTCTTTTGGGGTACAGAGAAGCATTTACATTTTTTAAATTCATTCATGGTTCTGAAATAATACAATACCACACCTTTACAATGATGCAAAATCTATTACAAAAAGAGGGAAGGGAAGATATTGAGAATAGAATAATTGTATAAGGGCAGTAGAGAATCCCATAACTTGTAGAATAAGTCAGTTCATTCATGAATAAGTCAGTCAGCCAAGGAAATGCAGTCAATACTGAGTGTTCAAGATACAGCATGAAGTGCATCTGGTGAAGATAAGTCATGAAAAGATGCATGCAAAGAAGTTACCTAGATTTAGAAGGGTTAATGGGCATGAAACAGAGCAAGTGCATCTATACACTGTATATTTTGAATGAGTTGGTTCAGTACAGATTTACACCTTCAAATTGATGTGATTGGGAAGAATTCACAAGGACAAAGGAAGTGAAGGGAATACTCAGCAAAAGCATTATGAAAATATTTTGTCTAATCTTTCAAACATAGCAAAGCATAATGTTGTTCAGAAAGATTTTCTAGCTGGGCTATAAACTTGGCTTGAAGTTATAAGATATTTGGAGCAGATACAAATGAAAGGTATAAGGTCCATGACAAGGAAGGCATACATCTGGTGATGGAGGAAAAGAAAACAATGGTAATGTTCCAAGGGGCACTGAAAATAGAATAGCACTACTTGAAAGAAACGTATATTGAATGTGATAATAGGAAAAAAGTTGTTTACAAATCAGGAAGAAATGGAATGTATAGGAGTTTTGTACAACATAAGGGGAGGTAGATATTACAAATAACTACATAGACATAACTAAAAGGAAAAAAGCTTCATAAGGATAAGTGTTTTCTCATACCAAGGACAGAGATAAAAAAGGCAAAGTTAAAAAAACTAGCAATCATTCGGTAGATTATACAATGGAAGGACCTGCTGATGGTTTAGGTTAGCACGGTGTTTGAAACTGCTTTGATAACTGAAACAACAAAAAATGCTGACACATTAATGGTAAATCCAACCAATTGGAAAAAAGAAAGATTTAATTATCATTTTCATAATAATGAGTGCTACTTAAAGTTGTGGCCTAAAAATTGACTTAGCTATAATATTTCACTACAGCATTTTTTTTACATGTGAAGTCCCATGTGGATGGGTAGGATTAAAATTTTGCCAAATTTTATTTTATGCTTATTTTACCTCACAACATAGGTTTTACTTCTACAATCATAATTAGCTGTCAATCTGAGGGTTGGTTTGCTGCAGCTCTTCACTCCACAAGTTAGTCAACAGCTTTAATTCTCAATTTTAACATTCCTTACATTCCATCCAAACTTGCAAAGTGTTATCATTTGTTCCAGTTTTTACTTCCCAATTCTTAAGGTGATTCTGTATTCTTGCTTTTTTCCATCAACTATTAATTTAGTTTCCTTTCAACATTAATCTTTATGTTGTTTGTCACCAGAATTATCACCAGATAATCTCCCCTTTCTACCAATATCACTTTATCATCCCTATAATGTTCTATGTCATGCTGCCCTTTGGAAGACTGTAGATACATTCAGCCTCAATGAATGTCAGAAACTGTGTGACTCAACCTATAAATGCCTCTGCTAGGGCACTGCCAATAGGTTTTCTTATTATTTTGTATGTATGGATTGGACCCTCTGGACAACGTGTGTCCTCCTGTTCATGCTGTGAATGTGGTGAACCGTGATGATGCTGAAGAGGACATCAAAAAAACGGAATCTAACAACTGGGTTACCGTTGTGGACAAGAAGAAGGAAAGAAAAATTAGGAAGAACAAGCAGGATAATATCAGTGACAGTGCTCAGGATGTCCAAAAAGAGAAGCTGAATCGTCGTCATCGTAACACTATTGTGGGGAAGAATACGTCCGAAACAGATTTGATGGGAGTGAAGAAAGCTTGGATACATCTTGGCAAGCTTTCAGGTAAAACTACAGAGGAAAACATTGACAGTTTCCTGAAAAGGAATTTCCCCGGCGTACAAACTTCAGTGAGTAAACTAGAATCTAAAGGTTTGAATGCCAGTTTTAGGATAGGAGTGCCTTTCCATCTGCGTGATCAAATTTTATACAGTGACATGTGGCCTTGTGACGCAACTGTCCGGCGTTTTTTATTCCCGTGCCGGAAGGGGGTAATATTAATGTAACAAATGAAAATAATGATCCATCTCTAGACGCAGAAACCAGCTTCTTAGTCTCAAAGATTCCTAATCAATTTAAAGTTTTTGTCCTTAACGTGCAAAGCCTAAGTTCTAAGCTTCATGAACTTGAAGCTGTAGTAATGGGTGATAATCCTGATTTTATATGTATCTGTGAGCATTGGCTAAAGGACATTACCTTAACAATTCCTTGGTATGTAGTTGGTGATGCTTTCTGTCGTAAAAATCGTATCCATGGAGGGGTTGTTATATATATTAAGAGAACATTAAAATTTAGTAGTATTGGATACAACTTGCAAGACTTAAATGATGAACTGACTTTTGAGTGCTCGGCTGTGAAATATTTGTTTGGAAATTGTACTTTTATTGTGTTAGTTGTGTACAGATCGCCACTGGGATGCTTCAAGTCTTTTGTTGAAAAGCTAGATATCCTCTTGTTTTCTCTCACTAACAACTTAGACAGACCTACAATTATACTAACTGGAGATTTCAACTGTAATCTTTTAAGTGAAGGCCCAGAGCAAAAACAGTTACTTTATGTTACGCAGATTTATAATTTAAAATCTTTAGTGAATGAACCTACTAGGATTACTGAGTGCTCTAAAACATTGTTGGACAATATATTCACAGATTATAGTGATTCAAGAATTAGAACTAAAGTTTTTGATACTGCTCTTTCTGACCATCTTGCAATTATGTCTACTTTAACTGTACAGTCATATAGTAATAATTCAATATTAAATCCAGTTAAGTACCAGAGATTCATTAACGAATCTAATGTTAATTATTTTCGTCTTTTGTTGGCACAGCAAAATTGGAAAGAGTATGAGTTACGTGGCCTAAATGATAACTTTAATGGTTTCTATAATATTTTTAGACATTTCTTTGATGTTGCTTTTCCTCTGGAGCCAGTGAGAAATAAAGGAATTGGTAAAATAAACTGGCTGACACCAGAAATTGTTAGGATGTCAAACTATTTGAGAAATATGTCGCATGATATCTTGAATTCTGATGAACATCAGGTGCGTGATCAGTACCTGGATTTAAAGAGACATTACAGGTATGGTATAAAAAGAGCAAAAAGGGAGTACAATGATCAGCAAAAAAAAAATACTTCCAACTATGCCAAAGTGGCATGGAAAATTATTAAACAGAGTTCAACCTCAAATTCAATGGAGACTCTTGATCATATCAAAGATGATGATGGAAATGTCATTACAGATCCTGTTATGATATCTAATGCTTTCAATGAAGCATTCTTACAGATGCCTGCTTCTCTGTCAGCTGGCCCCACTATTTCATATAATCCAAGCGTAGTGCATTGTAAATCATTTTATTTAAAACCTTGTAATAAAAAAGAACTACAACAACATTTGACAAAGGTAGGAGGTAAAAGTACTGTGGATATTGATGGTTTATCTGGGAAATTACTTTGTCAGTGCGGGGACCTTATTCTTGATCCTCTCCTATCTTTAGTTAATCAGTCTTTGTTAGAAGATGATTATCCTGATGCACTTAAGGTGTCCAAGGTGGTTCCTGTGTACAAAAATAAAGGAATAAGAAGTAACTTCAATAGCTATCGGCCAATATCCATTATTCCCACGTTTGGTAAAGTTCTGGAACGAGTGTACTCAAAAAGACTTATTGACTTCTTGGATAGTCAGAATCTGCTATCTGCACAACAATTTGGCTTCAGAAAAGTTACGTCTACTGAACAGGCCCTTTTTAACACTATTGATCGCATACTGGATCAGATTAATGAGAAATGTAAAGTTCTAGGAATTTTCTTTGATCTTAGTAAAGCTTTTGATACAGTCAATCATGATAGACTGCTCTCCAAATGCCAGGCATTAGGCATTAGAGGTGTTGCATTAAATTGGTTGAAAACATACCTAGATCATAGATATCAGAAAGTAGCCTATCAACATGAAGGTAATATTTACTCGTCCACTCCACTGGAAGTAATTAAAGGTGTTCCTCAGGGATCTGTTCTGGGGCCTATACTCTTTTTGATTTTTATAAATGACCTACCAAATAACCTAACAGTAAATTCACACAAATGTGTAATATATGCTGATGATGTGAGTGTAGTAACATCTAAAAAATCTGTAAGAAATTTAATCACAGCTGGTGAACTGTTGTTACAGCAAATGATTAACTGGTGTAATCACAATGAACTCGTATTGAATAGTAACAAAACACAAGCTATGTTTTTCTCAGCAAAATGTAATCAGTTTGTGAATAATGGTACTCTGTCTCAACTAAAAAATTTTAATGTTGTGAATAATTTTAAGTTTCTTGGAGTATATATTGAACAAAATCTAAAGTGGGATGTTCATGTGTCATATTTATGTAAAAAATTGAACTCAGTATTTTATTTATTGTCTGTTTTAAAATATACTGTAAGCCTTGATGTACTGAAAACATTGTACTATGGTCTTTTCTATTCCAGAATTTCATACGGGATTATATTGTGGGGAACTCCTTCCGCATTGAATACTGTATTTTTAATACAAAAGAAGTTATTGAGAATGATTTGCCGTAAACCTTTTCGTGCTCACTGTCGGCCTCTTTTTAAGTCACTGAAAATTTTAACTTTGCCTTCATTGTATACTTATTATTCCATACTCTATGTGAGAAAACATGAAACTGATTTTATCCCAAATAAGAATTATCATACCGATGAGACAAAAAGATGTAATGATATGCATGTGCTGTCATCTGCTCTTGCCATATATTCTAGGGGACCTCGCCATATGTGTATAAAGTTGTATAATCACCTACCACAATTTATAAAAAAGAAAAAAGAATGGCTGTATTCAAGACTTTAGTTTATGATTATCTATTGTGTCATTGTTTTTATACTGTTAATGACTACCTAAACCATCAGCAATGATTGTATATGTCTTGCTAGTATTGATATGTTTTTCTAAATAATGTATTGACGTGCCTTATATACTTGCAGCTTGGACTACAATGTATCTCTTGGGCAAATAAAGTTATTATTATTATTATGCATTCTTACTGTCTTTGTTGTCTGGAAAAGGCACTCTATTTACAGACTCAGGATTACTGCCTTGTCATGGGCACTCTTAACCACATAAGGAAAGCCAAATAAGGCTGAGCTATTAGACCAAAATTTCTCAAAGCTTTGGCAGATATAGTTGAGGTGAGTTTTTCTACTTACAGCACCACTCCACAACGATGTAAACTGTCTCATTCTATACCTACTATATACTTTGAATACTACTATATTTTTTAAACTATTGTATTTTTGACGGGTCTTACATCTTTCTTTGTAAGATCTTTGGACAAAATAATATTATTATTATTATTATTATTATTACCGAAAAGATGCCACCTTCAACAGTAACTTCCAGTATGTTCTACCATGAATGGTGCCATAAAATTTCAGTCATGCTCTATTTTTTGCATAGACATACTTTTTTAATTCTTCTCTCTTCAACCCAACCCAAGTAATGACACAAAGATACTCCATTACTGTTGAAAATTCAGAAGGTTCTGGGGAAGAGGAGTAGGCATAGACACCTGAGAAAAATTAAAACACAGTACAGGACCCCACAGTTGGAATCCCGAAATTCGGAAAACCCAAAATCCGTAAATTTTTGGAGGATTTGGTTTCTTCTCGAAACTGCCACCTTGTGGTTTTTAGACTTGCTGCAATGTAACACCACTAAAGTTTTAGCAGTGTCAGCGCATCAATTTCGGAATAATTACGAAAGTTAGCTGGTATTACATGGTGTTTTGCCTTAAATAGCCCTTTTTGTAAACATTACAACATTTTCTGCACCTATGATGTTCAAAAGACTGGAAACCAGTTCTCTTGGTGGAAGTACGAAGAAGCAATTAATGCTCCATATTAAACAGAAGGTAGATTTGTTGAAGCAATTGGATATAGGGACACCGGTAAAGAGGCTAAGTGAACAATTTGGTGTTTGAATTTTGACTGTTTATGACATAAACAAACAAAAGGAGTTACTGAAAATTTTTGCCGAAAGTGACGCTCCGAGTTTAATTGCTAATAGGAAAACATTGCATCAGTCAAATGATGCCGATGTGGCCAAAGTGTTAATGGAGTGGATTAGACAGCGACGAAGTGAAAACGATCAGATGGATTGAGCGATCATCATGATGCAAGCAAAGTTATTTCACGAGCAATTAGGTCTCATGTCTTTGTGTGAATACACTTCCGGGTGGTATAATAAATTTAAGAAGCATCACGGTCTTCAATTGCTGAAGGTGAGTGGTGAAAAAGTTTCTGCTGATCATGAATCTGCCGAGAATTTCATCACACAATTCGAAAAATTGGTCTCCAATGAAAAATGATCACCAGAACAAGTGTACAATGCGGATAAGACATCGCTATTTTGGCGGTACATTCCGAGGAACACGTATGTAACACCGGATGAGGCATCACCATCAGGCTTCAAAGATTCAAAAATAACGCCTCACTGTTCTTGCATGTACTAATGCATCTGGAACACATATATGCAAACTACTTGTCATTGGAAAGAGTAAAAATCCCAGAACTTTTAAAGGGATCAAAGTTTTTCCTGTTCATTATAGGGCCATTAACAGGGCCTGGGTTACATCTGAATTGTTTCTTGACTGGTTTAACAATTGTTTTGTACTAGAATCTCAAGCTCATTGCCGGGAGGCTGGTCTCCCCAATGACAGTAAGATTCTGTTACTACTGGACAACTGTACCGCACACCCCGCTGCGGAACTCCTTCAAAAAAAACAATGTTTATGCAGTCTATTTTCCTCCAAATTGTACATCATTAACACAACCAATGGGTCAGGGCATTCTCCGTTCCTTCAAGTGCAGATACAAAAATGAATTTTTACGTTCGATGCTGAATGCATGTAATAGTGGTATGGGACCTCAGGCATTTCAAAAGAACTTCATCATAAAAGATGCATTATGAAGAGCAGAAAAGGCATGGGCAAGTGTAACCCAAGACATTTTGACGAATGGATGGCATCAGTTATGGGCCCTCACAAGATTTTTAGAAGGTGAAGATGATGACACACTCAATTTTAGAGGTTTCTCTATTTCACCTGAAAATTTAGTAGTGACTGATTTGCAAAACTATGCAAAAGGATTAACATGTGTAGAAGCAAATATGTTAAATGAAGAAGCTGTTCAGGAATGTTTAAATGTAAACTGTGATGCTCCTGTTAATCTCCAACTCACAGATAATGAGATAATGGAAATGGTTATGCATCCTGATGCAGAAGAAGACAGCGATGATGCTGTAGATGAAAACACAAATGACAGAGAAGAGATTGCAATTGAAAAGTGCATCAGTTATACTGAAGAACTGATTAAGGGTTTGGAACAAAAAAGTTTTATTTCTGAGCATCATATTATGGGACTGTATAAAATACAAGAGGATTTGCTGCAGAATAGAAATAAGCATATGAAACAGTTAACTTTAGATGAATGTTTAGGAAAAATAAGGACTCTTATATGGACGAAAGTGATAATTCTGGCTCAAAGTGTTCAACTTCTAGCAAAATGTAACTATGTATGTAATTGAAAATAAAATGTTGTATTGCTCATATTTTGTTATTATTAATATTGGAAGGTTGCTCAAACCATTAAAATTTGCCTTTTGTAAGACTTTCCAAATTATAATGGTCTTAATTTAGGTGAATGTTTCAATTAACATGTAAGTGTTACGATTTCTCCTAATGAGGACCCAAAATCCAGAAATCATTCGGTCCCAAGCTTTTCAGGTTTGAGGTCCTGTATTGTAGATGAAAACTAATATTTCAAGACTTCTCAAAGCAAACTTTCTCCTAGTACTCTATTTCTTTGTTTCATTTTCGCTATCTATTGTTGGAATGTATGTTCATTTCCATAATGAAGACTGTGAGCAGGAGAAATAAATATTTAGTTGTGGTGGTGGTCACCCTGAAGAAAGATCACTCACTTAAAGGTGTCTCAACTTTTCATTGCCTGCACTGTACGTTCATGTAGTGAACAAGGATCTATTAATTCAGTGGTTTTCCTAGCACTGATGTGTTGTTTATAGCTGCTACCAAATAATTAATAGTTTAATTGGTAGAATTTAATGAAAAGGCAATTAATCTTTTACTATTATAAGCTGTCAACACCTTTTATAATTTAATCACTTTCACTTCTAACAATAATGCCTATGACAGGATATTAGTCAAAGATACTTGATGTTGTCATGTTACAGTTTTAACATTTCCTCGGAAAAGATTGCCTTATCCTACTTCAAATTCATTTTTCATTGAACTTTCCAAAGCATTTTAGTCATACGACTCATCATATTTCTGAACAATTACTCCACTGTTGTTCCTCACATCTATTTTACCTCTAATAAATAGAATATTCTGACCATGATTAGCTTAATAGCAACAGATAATAAATGAAACCTCCCATAACAACTTCATTAGGAATAAATTTAAGTTTTTTTTCTGCATAAGTACAAGCAGGTCATGAGTGTTGTGATATCTGGCTTTTCAAGGGACTGAGTGATTTGTGTTAATTATTAACCTGCACATCAATTACATGAGATAGCACCTGAAAAAAACCATGTCTCTTCAACTGAAAATGCATATTAATACGAGATTTTTACATAGAGCAAGACAGAAAATAAAAAAAACTTCACACAGACTTCAGAAATATAAAAATTCCATTCATCCCACTTATAAAATGAAAAATTCCATGTATCAAAATTTTTAATGAAAAAGTTCATCATAATTTTTTTCAATTAACAGTTATGATTATGTGAAGAGTTTTTGAATAGATAATATTAGAAGATATAAGTATGTTTAGAGAACAAAAGACATTCTCTTATCCATACTTTAAAGGAACAGTGCAATTAGTGCTAGACAATCACCATCCACAAAGAATCAACGAATATACTACTATAATTTTTCCAATATATTATCAACAGATATTAAAATACATACCAGGCTTGCTGTAAAATATTTCTTCATCTTTTGGCTTTTCATGAAAAAATCTAACGAAAAGCAAATATGCAATGACAGGACATGCAAAGAGGACAACATTTCCTAATACAGTAGTGATGATCCAGTCAACAGTGTCACTAACCAGCTCAGCATAATCCATGATTCAAAGAAACCACCAAATGCATCAACTAGACCTATAAAAATTTTTTTTTGAAAAATCAATATTAATCGAGGGATACCCAAATACAGACTAGAAGTACGATCCACCCTGAAGAAGAATGTAATATACATGGTATTCAGATGGATTTAAATTGGAGGGGGGACTAGTGGAAGGGGATCCACCTAAGTTACTTCCACCTCAGTTAGACAGTTGCCACTTAATGAACAATGGCTACCTGGTCAACACCTCTGAGAAGAGAAAGCCTGCGAATTACGCAACTGACATCATCAAACTCGGTCATAGCACAGTGAACTGCCCAACCAAGTACCAACACTGCAGTAATTTTTAACATTAGATGTGGCCAAAAAGGATTCCACATGTGGATACATATCAATACATTTTGGTCTCATATGCCATAATAATATACCACACATTTTTCATTTACATACAATATTAATTTACTGGCATGTTAATATGGTTGCAACTTATTCACTTCAAAGTGTGATGGTATCTACATATGTGTATATATCATGAAATATTACTGTACGTGCATTTTCGTGTTTGTTTCAAGTTTCCTAAAGAAATAGTCCCTTTTCTTTAGTGACCAAGATAAAAGTCTCATAATTGTGAATTTTAATGACTATTTATCAACAATATCGTTAGTGTGTTAATAAAGTGTAAGGTTTGTGATTAACTCTCTCGGCTGGTAGGATTAATATCCATACATAAATATAATTACACTCAATTTGAGAGAACTTACACTGTGATGACCACGAAAAAGGCTCTAGGCATAGATGGAATGGTAATACTGAATTAATGCCAACTTAGTATGTGACATTCTGAGATTCTTGTTGGTTATTGATGTAAGGAATATTTAAATCAACGCGATTCTATCTAAATGGAATGGCCTTGATATATTACTATTACATATTGTACCAAAATTTATACACACATATCCTCAATTGAAGTTCTTTAGATATCGTCTGATGCTGAAATTAAATCGCAGTGCCGGTGTTTTGCCGAGAGGCTCACCGTATCAAGACAGAGTATGATGACCTCAGAAGCATCGTTCGCAGGCTTTATCTTCTAGCTGGTGTTGGCTTGGTATCCAAAGTAAGCAACCTGTCCCCACTACACTATCCCCACCCTCAGTAAAACCACTAAGAAACTTCAATTTTGCACGGAGAGGTCATGGTTCCAAAACTATTAGCAAAAGGTTTTTGAGTGGTATTCAAATTAAAATTGATAAATACCAGGATAAAATAGATCTTTCATGGCACTAGAATAAAAAGCCCTTGGTGAAATCAACCTCTCCATGACCTCTCACTGATAACTCAAAGATTTGATTAAGAAAAGAATAATACAGAATGCACAAATGATCACTTATCAAATATGTTGAAACAGTGAAGGGATCTTTCCTTATCAAAGTGAGAAATCCTCCCAAATAATACTATTGCAGATGCTTGATTTTAGAAAATAGTAAAAGCAAAACGTGGTATAAGTTGCAAGCACAAAGCGTGTCCTCAAAGTGAGGAAGGCTCATGTGGACATGGTTGGCACCAGAACTTCCTGTGAGTTGCCAAATGAGTGGAGGGAAGAAGACAATCAGTGGTTGGCAATGCTGCCAACATAAGTGCACTATATTCCGGAGAGCAAAAAAAACAGCAGTGTGATTCACAACAAATATTTACTATCCAAACAAAGCTGCATTAAAAAAACTGATATTGCTCACAACTGATTGAAGATGCTCATCTAAACAGCTGGATTGAGTCTCATAGAGAGCTAGAAATTTAACATAAAAAATGGATATACGACGGCTTTTGGCAACTGATAATAGAGGTTTGTGGCCTAGGAAACCCTGGTTGTCAAACATGGAGACTACCTTACCGCCCTGAGGGTAGCCAGTTTATAGGCAATAGGTTCCTCAACTTAAAATTGACGTCTATGCCGCTGTCATCACATTTCAATAACACTATACTGACGACTTCATGCAGTTGATAAATCATATACTAGCCATGCTAAAATAATCTCAAGCCTACTATTCAAAATCTACGAGGAAATGTAGAGCAAACTAGGGAGCTAAAGTATTAAGCACCTAAGTTTATCAATGTTATGAGAATATTTGTTTCTTCCAAGATAAAAGATGTTCGGTGAATGTGACATTGGGCATTTTAAAATTTAATAGATAGCATCGAAAAAGATTTATATGTAAATTTCATTTTTAAATTAATTCCAAACATCTAATTTTCCTATATGCAACCGTTTATCACGACAAATTAACCACACAATCCACATTAACTAACCGTCAACAACTTCACATTTTAAATTATCTGGTGTAGAGAGACTTCGAACACATTGAAACAACCCGATTTGGAGCCCAGCCTGTTACAAAACTGAAGAGTTCGATTTTAGAAGATTCAGCGCGCATTTGGTGCAAAATCACGTCCGTCACGAAGGAAGGAAACAACACCGCACCAGATCCCTCAGCAAATAGATGTATCTCACGGCAGATCGTTCCCCAGCCACTGCAAAACTTTTCTCGACGATACTAACCTATCCAGCGTGAACAGCTGTAAAATCAACCGTTAAATCTACTAGAAAAATGTTTCGCCCGACGAACTGCACGCTAATACTCAGAGCTGCGATCTGAAGACCCCCACCCCCACCTTTTAAACAGTGATGGATTTGACTTGCCTGCTCAGGCGCGTTTAACCTTATCTCACACTTCTCATCGATGGTGTAACTGGGTCAGTCATCAGATAACTCTCTCTCACACGGAAGAATATTGCCATTACGTAAATACATCCCTCTGATAACCATAATCCTAACGCTATCGCTGCAAATTTTATCGACAGTGGTACATTTCTGGCCGTGTTACAATCCACGTAGAGGCGTACCGGCGTATTACAATTTTCTCCAGTCAGTACATGACGTTCTCAACCTTTAAGGCCGCTTCGCACGAAATATTTTATTGTAAAAATGAATGTATGAGCTCTTGCACGAGGAAATTTGTGCCGTGTAAAACGGCATATCGCATGATTGTCCGAATGACGGCACGGGAACTAGAACTTGCTTAAAATCCATTTTCTTGTACATTCCGATACATTCGTTTGTACAATAAAATGATCCACGTAAAGCGGCCTTTAAACCAACTTGGCGTATACTCCACGGTTGATTCAAGTTTTACGATTATAAATTATACTTTTACCATATTTTAATCCCTCTTCGAAAAATTATTCACGGGTTTAATAATGGCAAGAACTGTACCACGAGTTTGATTAGTGTGGGCAACATGTAGAACTGAAGTCGGACGTCGAATGAACGAGTTCCTTCAAATGAAAAATGGACCTTGAGGAGGCATGAGGCGGTTTACTGCCCACCAATCGACTCCGCTTGAGTCAAACCAACCGCGATGCTTCATTTAACTGAAGTGGGACGTCGAATGAAATAGTTACTTCCAATTAAATGGACCGCGAAGATTCATGAGGTGGTAAACTGCCCACCAGTCGACTCCGATTGAGTCATACCGACCGCGAATCTTCATCTTTCAATGGTCTGAAATTACTCGAAATATACTTCCAGAAAAGTAGCGAAGTACTCCTTAAAGACTTTTTTTGGTTGGTTCGTCGTTCCCACAAGTACGTATGGCGCCTCGAGAAAACTTATTCACCGAGAAAAAGTGGTTTTTCAAAACAGCATATAGGTACTTCTAAAACTCAAAATATAGGCTAACTCACAGAGAAATAAATACTTATAATTCCGCAAAAAAGTTAACTATCGACAAAATATTATGAAGTAGTAGACATTTTAAGCCCAATTTTTATGCGATTACAACTAATCGTGGCACCCCTCCCACTCAGGCAGGGCGATTGCACAAATTGCTCGGGTCGCAGAACTTAGCGATTTAGACATAACTATCATTCTTTCCAAGTATCTTGGAGGGTGAGGGCAAGGAGTGTGCAATCTTTTCGTAGTGGAAGGGTTTTTGTGCTCTGATGACCCCTTTAGTTAATCTGGCCAGAGCAATGCTCCTGTTAGAGCCACATATGCAACATAGGTTGAAGGTTAGAAGGCCTAGAGTAGGTGCAGGATGCATTTGCTTGCTTTAAGGATTTCAACAATGTGTGATAGGGTTGACAGTGCAAAATTAATTGAAGTGCTGCAGGAAATTGGAGGGATAGATGTCCGATTCCAAATCTGCATATGAACCGGATGGCAGAGGTTAGGGTAGCCGAAGGAGAATCAGGGTGGGCTGTGTGCGAATTTCCACAGAGAAAAAATATTTTCACAGAGCGAATTTCCACAGAGAAAGAGACTTTTTCTCTGTGGAAATTCGCACATTTGTGCATTGCGGGTGACTCCATAAAAGTGGAACTCCGTGGCTAGTCCCGGATAGCTTAAAATTTGTCAGGGTGGGCTGTGATATGATGGGCAGTGTGGCAGGGATGCCCACAATCGCTATTGTTTTTTAATGTGTATTCAGAAGAAATGGCAAGGTTGGCATGGAGAGAGAAGGAGGTTGGAAAAAAGTTAGGAAGATATCTGAAAACATAAGCGAAATTTGCAGATAATCAAGCATAAGACTGAAAGTCATCCAAGGGATTACAGTCAATACATGACTTATAGATGCAGCACAAAAGGCATACAAAGAAGATGAAAATGATGAATTTCTCTAGAAGTGCCATATTTCCCAGCCCACAAGATGCACCGTAATTATTCAGGTTAGATTTTAGAAAAAAATTATAAATATTCAAAGCAGGCCAATGGCCAGGCCAGTTTGAAAATTTGAAGACAGTCCTTGATGTCTTTCTGAGCGTGTAGTATGAAGCAGTGCTGTTAGGTGGGGTTGAAGGTGAGTGACAGCTGATTCAAGATAGTGGCACCACTATGCAGTTGTCCCAAACAGGAACAGAATGAAGTTATTCAACTTCCTTAGAGTGAAGGTAGGAAACTGATCAATACTCATCGGAGAATGCAGACAAAGTATGGGGATGCCTGTCTGTCACAGCGACAAGTCTATGATTGGTGCAAGAAATTTGCAGAGGGTATGACTTTATCGACTGATGCTCCCCATCCAGGTCAGGCTCATCAAGTTGTGATAGAGGAGCATAGCCGCAGAAGTGTGAGTGACTTCGTACCACATCATTTGTCAAAGCAATGATTGGAAATTCCTCAATTCGTCATTATATAAATGACAATGTTGAGTATATCCACCGCGACAGTGGCTTTGTAAGCACAACTATCGTCTCATGTGCAACAATGTAGACTTGAGGAGTGAACATCTAGATTACTTTTCAAATATCCATGGAGCTAGCTGAGTCTCCTGCCCTTCGGAATGACTCATGTGTGGAATGTTACAAAGAGGCGGTCTTTTGTTTCCAAGGCCCAACCTCCTTCTATGACGCCACCCAATGAAATAACCCAAACAGTGTGACATATCAAATGGATGGACATAGCACTTTATATATAGGATTAACATAGTTATTACTTTCAAAAGAATTGAGGAGGAAAACTTCCACATAAGGTCCTTTCATTATAAACGCTGGTATTCTTATTAGAGTTGTTCACATAACAGCCTGATGCCATAATATTCTTGTTGAGATAATATCCTTGGTTTCATATAAATAGAAATGTTCTTCGCAAATAAATCCTTACTAAATAGTAATTTATAAGCCAGCAGCATTTTTATGGTAGTTAACTTGGCCTTGACTTAAAAATATTTTTTTTCCACGTATCCTACATAATTACATACACAATGTCTGACATTTTGTACTACTTTGTAAATTTTTGATTGGGGAAAATAAATCAAAATTATTATTATTGGATATATGGATGAGATTGTTTACTTCATTATTCTCCTACCTTTCAGGAAAACAAATGCTGTGCCACTCCCTCCGTGATGGTTTTCCTCATGGGGCTGAGCACCGCCAACCATTACATGCACCACTGGGAACACATGCATCAGAGAAAATCATACGATTAAAAACACAAGCACATACAGAAGAATTCCATCAGTGGTGGAGGAATGTATTGAATAATAGATACAGTTGAAACAGAAAAGAAAGGGCAGGGGATAGAGGGGTAAACAGGATTATAAGAGAGGGGGGGCATTGAACAAAGCAAAATGGTCAGTGCAGGAGAGGGAAAGGACAGGGAAACTACCATTTGCCAATTCAATATACCACCATAGTAGATAATGCCAGTTATAAATTGGGTAAAAAAATTGTTTTGAGGGACCTAATAATTTTATTCTGTATTGCTCTTTAATAAAGCAGTGGTTACAGCAAGACCACCAACAATGTTTTTACTCTTTAAATTCTGTCTCCATTCAGTATATTGCTGAAATAAAAAAAAAACAGCTTTTTTCCAATTGCAATATGAAACTACAGTAGTATCAGAAGTAAGTAAAAACAAGAGAGTTAATCAGTCCATTACTTTTTGGCAGGAAAATGGGATATTAGAAGGTAAAATTAACAAAGGAGTAAGACAAGGACTCAACCTCTCACCAGCACTGTTCAACATGTACTTGGAGGAGGCCATAAGAGAAGCACAAGAAATTGGACTGAGCAGAATAAAGATAAAAAGAGAAGAAATAAACATGCTCTGCTTTGCAGATGATATTAAAGTCATAGCTGGAAAACTTCACCTACCTCAGAAGTACCATCACATGAGACGGAAGAAGTAAAATAGACATCAAGCAGAGAGAAGCCCAAAAAAAGGTGTTCACGGGAAGGAGGCAACTGCTGTGCTCAAAGAAGATACGATGACAAACCAGGAAACAGAATATGAAAACATTCCTGGCATTCTATGGATCGGAAGCATGGACCATTGGAAAAGTTGTCCAAAACAGACTAGAAGCCTTCGAAACCTGGTGCTAGAGAAGAATGCTGAAGATCAAATTGATGGACAAAACAAGAAATGATGAAGTTTACAGAGAAAAAGAGGAAAGGACCAAATGGAACACGATACAGAAAAGAAGAACCACATGGATTGCACATACCCTGAGAGACAATGGGTTCGTGAAAGGCATGATTGAAGATAAAACAGAGGGAAAAGTCCCCAGAGGAAGATCCAGAAATAAGTTCATGAACCAAATAAGAGGAAAGTACATAGGAAGAGATACCAGGAGGTAAGGGAACTAGCATTAGATAGGGAAGGGTGGAGGGCTGCATTCAATTAATCTTAGGATTGAACGATCAATGATGATGGGAAATTTGTTGGCAAAGCATTCCCAAGAGGATAGTTTTATCAAACAACGCTCGAGTGACAGAAAACTGTAATCACCAGTAAGTAACATTCTGCACCTAAAATTGCTATACAGCTAATCTTAAGATTATCTTTCCCTCCATTGCCTCCTCCTTAATTGGCTGCTTACTGCAATAAAACTTCAAAATCACCAAGGACAACTTAACTCTGCACATCACTAAAACAATAATTTTTACACCATAAGACCCAGGTTTACTTGGAATTAATTGCTTAATTAAAGACATTCCCCAAAAAGAGAATAACTGCTCATCTTCTCACAGATATTCCATGTGGGTTAACATATTTTGAATATTAATAGCAAATACATTCAGAAGTTTTATAATTGGAGCCAATTTGTCCTTTACTTTGAACTCCAGCATTTATGTCATTAAATCTTACATTATGATAGTAAAAAATGAAGAATATTTAGTTATGCAGTAAAATACCATGTTAAGGATAAATTTCCTTTATAAAAGTAAAGGTTCTGACTAAATTTTACAGCGTAGCTGATACATATTACTGTACAAATTGGTACTTGGAAGTTTCTACACTCATTTATCACCTACCATGTGATAGCTATTACCAGAAAATAATAGTCATTTTCATATTTTTGCTTATACCACTGATGGGAATAAAAGTCTTGAAAATACAAATGACTTCACAATCCAATACTGGCAGCTTCAAGCGAAAGGCACCAAACTCCTGACTAGATGATTCCTAAACTCCAAACACATACGAAGAGCTACAAATAAAAGGTAAAAACATTTCGAGTTGGTGTAAGATCTTAAATTTCCTATCTATAAATATTCAGAATCTCGGAAATAAAATTCATGAGCTTGAACTTTTAATGAACAATGAATCAGTTGATGTACTACTTCTTGTTGAGCGCTGCTACAAGGTGAAATAAATGAGTGCGTCATTGATAATTTTACTCTAGTTGCCTCCTATTCTCAGGTGACGCATACAATGGGGGGGTTGCATTGTATTGTACACTTGAAATCAACACAACTAATTTTGGCTTTGAGGGTTCCATTGAAAGATTATGTGAATGCACTATTGAAGGTCCAATATAAAAACATTGCTGTTTTTTCTTGATATCGGCCTCCTAGGGGCAATGTTGTCAATTTTCTGCATGCACTTAGTGATGCACTAATGCATGTAATGCTGAAAATTCAGAAGGTATAAAAATCTTAGGGGATCTCATCATTAATTTTTAAAGGACAATCAATGAAGTGTGACCTCCTAAATCTGCTGACTTCTAGCCTTCATATTGTAAATGTTAATCCCACTAGGATAACCCTACAAACTGTTTCCCTCGTAGACTATGTCATTTCTGGTATCTCAATTATGGACTTTGAGAGTAAACTTCGAACACAGGCATATTTGACCATTATAGACTTAATGTGGCCGTAAATTTCAGGCTATCCTCTTATATTATCTTCTAGTGTATACTTATATGGTGGTGTGTACTGATAGAAGTATGTTCTACAAGTGTGTGGTGTTCTATAAATATCAAATCCACCTGTTCTTACAATAACATACATGCCAGTCATTATTCATACATCCTTTTTGCAAAAGGCACATATCACTCGGCCTCAACACTGAACAATAAAGTGCCAAACAACTTTAAAACCATTACCTCTCCAGTGATTTTCAAAAGGAGAGTCAAAGTATTTCTAACCAAGAAATGCTAATATGATGTAAGAGAATTTCAAGGTGATTGTATTTGAAAAACTTTGTATATATATGTTCATTTAATATTGTAATTGATGACATGGTAATTCTGTGGATATGTCCTGTCCAAAATTCTAGACAAAACCATGCATGTACTCGCTAACGGTGTAATAAAAAAATATTATAATCAAAAATACATTATTACTATTAATTCAGAGATATTTAGTTAATTACCTTTGTCATTAATCCACACTCTAGAAAATTTTCAACTTGGAATGGTTCATTAATCCTGCAAAATAAATAATAGTAACGAATTTTATATTAGTTGATAGATTGGATATCTCAAACTCACTCAAATTAATGTCTTACACAGTAAATGTAGGTACATATATACATTTGTACTATAATAATCAAATTAATGTTTATGTTGGCCATTTTAAAATGTATGCAAACTATTTCTGTAATTGCTTCTTTGTTGACACATTTTGAGAGAGGACAAGAGGTGAAAAATTGCATGACTTTGTTTGACATCCAGCCACAGGGACTCTTTTTACCAAGGAGTTTTATAGTGCTCAGATTAAAAAATCTTACCCTCACTATCCATCACTACCTTCTTAATCTATCCCTTCTATTTGTCATCCTCGACTGGTAAATTACCTTACATAACTGGGGTCATTTTCCTTGAAAGTATCTGTATATTTAAAGTCACCACCACAGGGTTTGTCAGCCTGCCATTACTTTTCCAGCCCACATGTCCAAGTTTTATTGACAGTGGTTCGACATCCCATTATTCTTCAAATAATAGCCGAGTAAGAATGTCATGCGAAATATGAAAAATTCTTCAACAGAATAAATAAAAAAAAGCCACGTAAAATGATTAATATTTATCATAAAACAGCTGTTAAAAAACAATTTTTGCCAACATGACTAGTACAATACCAAAAAGAACATAATTTTGGGATGTTGTTATTTTCAAAAGTTATAAACTATAGTGCGACTGGTCATTAGGTGCTAATACCCACCCGTGGTGAGTTGTCAACATCGAGGCTCAGATTCCGAGTTAGGGTCCAGCTAAATGAGAGTCAACCATTCCACGGGGCCTTGAGTGCAGGTAAAATTTTGTGCGGCCCCAGCAAACAGATTTAAGCCAAAAAAATATTTCCCATGAAAATGCTAACTAGGGTGGCATAGTAGAAGATAGAGCAAATTAATATGCCACAACATCCCCATATGCAAAAGATTAAGCTACTAGACATTGTCTAAGATGAAAAAACACCAAGTAATCACAATAATGTCCTTTGAAAAAGCAGTTAGACTCAAGAAATATCAAATGAGTGATTTTAAAGTGATCAAACAAATTCATTATCCTAGCTCACCCTCTGACAGTCTACTGTAGGATGTTGTGCAATGAATAACTTCCATGAAATCTAACAAGCTCTGGAAAAAAATTGATATATACAAAGAGAAATTAATTTTCATGACTAGTTTTTTTTTAATTAGAAAAAAGTTTTCTCACCAGTAAAATTTGATGCATAAATGGATGCAATGTGCATAATTGTACACCAACACCAAATGCTGGGATGATGATCTAGCTGGTTGAAAAATTTGATGCTTCAAAGACAACCATAGTGTTCCTGTTTGAGTGTGGCCTCAAAAGACAGACTAATAGCCTCCAGCATCATCTTATTTTTCCAACAACAGGCAGAAATTGTCATGCTCAAAATGCTTGCTTGGTGAGAAATGGAGGGATGAGAAAGCCTTGACACCCACCATCTTAGTCACATATACCTGACGGTAATATTTTACAAGTAAATAAACTATTAAAGCACTGAATCATTTTAATTGTAAATCAACACAAAAACCCAAAAAAATATAACAACTTACACAGAATAACTTCTTGGAATGAATAAAAACAGCATATCATATAGATATGCCACATGTGCACATACAGGGACAGCAACATATAAATGTACAATACTAGTATTTCTAAAATGTTCCAAAATGCTACATGAAGGAAAGAACAATCTAATGTCATACCATCATGGTTATTACAAATATGCTCTTCAACAATTAGCCCAGTGACTATAATGATTTTCGATCCCACAGCACGGCTGTAATAATATTTTCAGTCTAAATTGATAATTCAGAGGAATGTAACAAAATAAGCTATCCTCTGAATTTTGAAAGTTAAAAGTCACAAATGGTCACAACCTGAGGCCAGCACTAGGTGTTATTTAATTGAGCAAGTAATGAAAAAAAATTAACCATGCAGTGTATTTTTTTCCAGATCTCAACCATGAATTCAACAATACAAACATGAATGTATGCATGAACATTTTCCTTAAGGAATATATTTAACCAATCCCTTAGAAAAGAAGTACCCGCACAGTTCTATTCTGGGATAACAAATCAATTTCTCCCCAATAGTTACCCCTAACACTTTTCATAAAGTAAAACTTCTGGTTGAAGATGGCTGAATAAAGTACATATTTTATCACCAGCCAAATAACTTATTGATGCACTCGCAGGAATCAAAAACCCCAAAAACTGATAATTAATTTTTAAAATTAGACAACGCAATTTCCTCCAGTGAAAACCTTCCATTGCCATGCTAAACCTTATTTATAACATACCTGTACATATTTTATAGCACGGCCAACCTTGAAACAAAATGACAATCTAATTTCAGACTTAGTGAAGCTATGACAATTAACTCATGGAGAAATAACTGGATAAACCATGTTAATCCTTTTATGACTGAGCATGCTGTTCACCACAGGTGCTGGACACACTCCACATCTAATAATAATTTACTCATAGCAACTTCTTCTAAAAATCCTAACGATATTAAAATGAAGAAGTGTCATTTAACACTTTAGGCCATGGAAAATACAATTAAAATTTGAATAATGCAACACAAGTAACCAACACAATATCAAGAATATAATTAGGTTCATTCAAAGTAGGTACCCCCTAAAAAAACAGCCAACAACCTTAGGTTTTCATTAAATATCACTTTGTGAACTTTACCCTAAAACAACATAAGCACTCTTGTACATATTAATCAATATTTTGTTTGGTGAATTTCATCCAAAGATTCACACACAGAAACTGCACTGAATGTTCACTTATTCTTTTTATCATCAGTGGGCTTATCCATGGAAGCAGCGTTGTCAACCCGATTCTTATCGACAGGATAGAGCCTGAAAGGGACAATGAAATAAATTAAATTTCATCATGAAATATTTAAATGACATTGAGAAACCATATAAAGCACATGCAGGGAAGTTATTTGTTATTAAATCTCAGGATTTGGTAACTTTTAATAATTAAGAGGCATGTTGATTTTCCATACAATTATCTACATGACAAGCAGGTGTTCGAATTTAGCTTATCTCAGATCCATTTCTGTGGTATTGACTTCCTTATTGCTAGCACCTATTGTTCTCCCTTTGGCAGGCAGTTTCAGTGTGTTCCTTGACAAACTCAGAACTTTTGAACCAAATATATAACTCTGTTGATGAACCTTTGCTATACTCTCCTGTTACAATCTGAATATTATTACTAATAAACCCACAAGTAGTGTTCCATCCCTGTGAAGTGAATTAAACCCACAAGTTCCATCTCTGAAATTGTCATCGGAAACATGTTTACAAATATTGACTGACAGTCTGTGAAAACTAATGTTATTAGATGTTTCTGGGCCATTTCCATGGGGATACTTGGTATGGAGTAAAGAAGTCCCAAAAAAGAGCAAAGGGATTATCAATGGGACATACTACATACATCCCCATCCTGACATATGACTTGGAAACATGGACAATGAACAGAAAGAATGAGAGCAGATTACAGGCATGTGAGATGAAATTCTTCAGAAGAGCAGGAAAAACCATGATGGATAAGAAATAAAAGAATCAGGGAAATAGTACAAGAGGAACTGTTGCTAGAAAGGATAGAGGCATCTATGCTGAAATGATTCCGGCATGAAAAAGGATGGGGACAGACAGATGCCTACAAAGGTACATGAACTGAATATGAATACAAGGAAAACAACTTTAAGGATGACCACGGGTTGGATGGGTAAATACAGTGAGGAGAGAAGGTTGAGAGTTAAAAATACCAAGGAAGTTGCCATCTTGGGAGGAAAATACGTAACAGTGAGGGGCTCAAGTTATTGCCTTGAAAAATGGCATAGTGGTATGTTACCAACTATGTCGCTGCTGCATGCCATGAGTCAGGACAAATTGTTTTTTTCAGAGTGGCAACGGGGTTGAATGCAGAACACAATCTCTGGGTGAACTTTCATCATCTTCAGCATGGTGCTAATTAGCTCATGCAAAGAGGAGTCAAATGTCCTCTTGTAGTGTACCCAGGGTAATGACAGGTTTTGTTTGCACTGGATGGCATCCTGGCATATGCACCTATCAATACACTAGTTATCCTTGCATCCTTTGACACCTGTACCAATAGTTTTTCGCCCTAATTATTCCTGTTCAAAGAGGCAGGAGCATTGACTTGGCACTATGCGGTGACAATTCCATGCAAAACTTTCTAAGGAATCATAAATCTGCTCTATGAGCAGGGTAGTGATCAATGAATGACAAAGGTTATGAATTTATGATGCTTGGCTTCCACCTGCCAGTCAAATTTCTTCAGCCACTCAGCGGACAGGGTCCCTGATATCCATACCTTATTTTAGTGCTCATATACATATATATTAACAAAGAAATTATTTATTTAAGTTATACTTTTCATTAACAATGGATATTTGAACGACAGTGAGGGATTCACCACTTATTTGCCCATACACAATTGCTTTCCTCTTCCTAAACTGATCCATCAATCCATTTGTAATTGCAAACCTTCGAAGAGATAGATTACAAGCAATTTTCTCCACTTCATCTGCACTGCATGCTGACATGAATGTCATTGGTTCTAGCTTGATAAACCATTCTGCATGCACTTCCTATAATTCTCTATTCTTTACTGCTTTTAGATTCTTTTTACTCTGTTCTCAACTGCAGCTTTTTCAGCAGCAGCTCTATCTCTTTGTGCTTAATCAGCAGAAAAGGTAGAAGATGAGATGCCGTACTTCTCTGCTATTTCCTTTTTTGAAATATTTCGATTACTGTACATGCTGTAAACAATTTTTATCTTCACTTTGATGGATAGATATTTCCTCTCAAGTTTTATTTTTTTTTAACTCAACTTGCTGAATGAACTGAAGACATTCTTGTTTACTTATGACTAGTGACATGTCAATTCAAACATTTTCAAACCAAAATCCTTAATTTGAGTCTCTTTTATATCCAATCTTATATACTGAATCTTGAGTATGAATCATACTTTCACTGAGTTATGAATCCCAGGTCCTTATCATTGCCAATACATAATTAAATAGTAACATACACATCTAAAAGCAAATTTAATTCGATGTTTACACTTTCTTGTAAATTCATGACCCCATACATAGTTCTAGGTTTCCTATTAATCTAAAATCTGATTATTTAGCTTTAAAAAATGACCCAGAAGTAAAATTGTTTCAGAATAAAATCTATTACTTCCTCATTATATAGAAAGAAAGAGTTTTCTGAACACAGGAATTGATTACCTTTTACATCTTCTGCATTCATAGTTATCTTATGATGTGGTGTCTCAATACAATTGTATTTTTTGGCAAAATTGCAGGGTTATGCTGTTTCCCTATCTAAGATTTTTACTTTATACATGCATTTCCATAGTGTGTTAGTGACTTTGCAGATACAACTGTGGGGAAAGGGTCAGAATTAACCACGAAAAGGAGCAACAATGGAGTGTCAAACTGTGACTCCAGTTAATTTCAATCTGATAGTCGTATTTCAAATGTAATGACCTTTTTGTGTTTGTGCGTGAATTAGAACTCCTGTTAATATTCCACGCAAATTTTTCTGCCATAAAATACATTTGCCCACCCTGCTGGTGTTAGCTGACTTTTGCCATAACAAAAGATACGAAGAGGAAAATCAGTGCCATGCCAAGTGATATTTAAGAGTGAAGTTGAGAACAATATCAATCACAGTGATGACAGCTAGTTTATGTGGCTCACCTGAATTGATGAAAAGTTAGAATTTTCTACTACGAGCTCTACCATCACTTCAGTGAGCAAGTCTCAGCCTGATACCAGCGTGACCTCTCACTGGTGTGCATGATAGAAATAAGAATTCCTAGTGACATTATAAGCAAATTTAGCTCCTGCATACTATAGCACTTGCATCCCTAGCCAGAATTTGAAGACTTACCGAAACAAAACATGAATAAGTAAATTGATTTTAAAGCATTCAATTCTTTACAAATCAACCTAAATGATTAGTTCAGGAAATAATTTGGTGTGATGCCCTACTGATGCCATCTTCCTACATGTCAGAGGCTTGTCAAGGTTTGCAAGATCCAACCAAGGCAACGACCAAACAACACCCATCGTGACACCCAGGGAAGATGACTGCACCCCTTTATTCTCTCTAGCTGAAGGACATGAGAATTTTCCAGCACAAGGGGCTGAGGGATTATCTGGGCAACATCAAGCTTGAGCCACACCTCTCAGAGGAAGTTCCTCACCACCTGACCAAGGAGACCTTCCAACTACTCCAAGCTTTACCAAAAGGCACTCCCCCCCTAAATGACCTGACTATACTATACCTACCTGACTATAAGCCCCTAAGATATTTGAATAGCATCATGTTACCTTTCATAAGAGTATCAAATTTTTCATGTAACATACAAAAAAAATTCCCAATGATTTTGGCAAAACGGAGTTTTAAACTTTCAGGAATGATCATTTTCATTTAACTTCGGGAGGGATTTTTTACAAGTGAAGTCTTAATCTCCATGAATCAAATATAAACAACAAAGTGCTGGAAAAAATAAATTGCTTTTTAAATTTCTCACAGGAGATAAAATTCTAAATGATACGCAACATTTAATCCTGCATAAGAGAGATTATGAATGACCAATTCTATTTCTAAGAATAAAACTGATTCTACCCGCCAGTAATGAAGTAAAGATATATCAAAGTATGAACAGTGATTAATAAAAAAGACATGAAAGACTAGCATAAAAAGTAACATATAGAAACTCAATACAGTCCGAGGCCTATAAATAATAAATGAAGAACATTTTACCATATTATTCATTAAGCATTCAAAAGATCTTACCAGCGCTGATACAAGTAGATGAGGAAAACAATGTCATCACGAAAGCAGGCAACTCGATGGGCTGTAGGCATTGTAATAATGAATGCAAACAAGTCATCAATAAAGGTGTTGAAGGCCTGAAAGCAGATATTTTATTTCAATGTGGAATAACATGGACCAGAAAACAAGTAATTAGTTCCATACAATTAAAAACCTTAAATTTAGCAAATTAATGTACATTTCCAATATATACTGTAAAACTTTACCTTATGATCTCTTAGAAATGGACTAGAAAAAAGTTATTCATTCCACAATATTTAAAAAAAAACTTAAATTTAGCACATTAATGCACATTTCAAATACAGTAAAACCTCTACCTTACAAACTACCACTAAACGAAAAACTCCAATGAATGAACAAATGCTATTGGTTCTGCCAAATTACTTTTAAGAAGAATTAATAAATACCTCTAATTAATGAACTCCCTGCTCCTTGCTTTGCAAAAACTCCCAATCAATGAAATGAGCTATTACTCATAAAGCCTCATAAAATTTACTTATTCATATCGTTTTTTGCTAAAAAATTGGTTAATACTGAATAATTTGCAGAATTTTTGTAGTTTCAAATGATAATTTGGTCAACCACAATTCTGAAATAATAAGCCAATCAGAACCAAAGTTCCTTGTTTAAAATGGATTGTTTATTCAGTTCATCACATTTCCTGTAATTTGCATAAGTGACTAGATAATGGCATGGCTGGGGAGCCATTCACTGGAATGTGTGTCAGCACTCACTAGTCATTTTCAGTTGCCATTGCAGCCAAAAGCCGCCATCCATGAATTTGTCTAACACTTATGAATGAGCGAGAACAAGGATGAGTATTATAAGCTCTTAATTACTGTGATTACCATTGCAGAGTGGTAACCCTCTTCCCACATTACACCTATTATGGTGGTAGCCCTGCCAGCCTGGCCCATGGGACCACAAGGAAGTCCACGGTAGTTCAGACAGAGTATCGTCGCTACAAATAACATAAATGGAATTCTTGAACAATATCCTAATAATAGCATATGCAGCGAATTTCTGACATAGCAAAAGGAATGCCTGAAGCTTCTTTGTGAGCTTGGAGGTATCACCTCTATGGTTGTGAGACTAAGTGGAAAGCAGCAGGCAAATGAGGAACTGTGCATGCGCTGATATCATACCATCACCTGTGAACGTGAGAGTTGAGCTTGACTGAACTTTGACATTCACAGCTGATGTTGAAGTTAGTGGCTGACGCCTTCATGCAATAGTCAACATATCCTTAAGATTCTATGTAATTAACTTGTCTTTGATGAGGACATTGATGCCAATCATAGACCAGCCTTTAGGTGCTCAAATTTCTCTCTAAGGGAACAGTAAGGATAAACGCAAGCAGTCCTTGGTGGAAATTTTACCTTTATTTGAGGTCTGCAAACTGCTTCCATTGAAATTCATGGTACAACAGCAGATTATATAATTTGCCCCTAGAATTATGCAATGTGCAAATCACCTCTCAGGAATGAACTAGTGATTAACGAAGTGGCAAAATTTTGGTCCCTTGAATTTCTGTACACAGAGGTTTTACTGTACACCCCAATTATGATCAAATACTGGCTGTAAAAGTGACACGAGGCCATAAATTCAGCATGAAGGATATAAACCACTCATAAAGTACATGAATAAATAAGGCTGATACAACTCATATCATCATGGTAATCAAAATGAGCTGTTTGCATCACTGACATGCAATAGAGCACCATCATTTATTCATTGGAGTTTACAATACATTAGTGCATAAGTTGATCATGAGCAATTTCAATTTATTATTAGCCAACGGCTGCTGAGGAGCCCAGGAGCAGGCCTAGGCAGAGGGAAATACTGGAACAGGGTTGCTACAAGATTCCCGAATTCAAATTCCCAGACAAAAATCTTCATTTCCCCTGTACTACAGTAATACAGTTGCAATGAAAGTTAGCATAAAAATCTAGTGTCCAATTTTTTGTGGATTTATGCCTGTAATTTGTAAGCGTATAGATTGTTTGTGTGCATGCATTATATAGCAATTATATCAGACCATATCCTTACATCGGTTTTCCAACCATAAGGTTTAGAAACTTAATCAAGATTTTTATTTCTTGAAGTCTTAGGATTATTCAATGTTGAATGTGGAAAAGTGTTCTTTAACACTGCATGGAACTTTTTGTGACTAATCATGCATTATCACCGTAAATACTCTATTGGTTGAGTATTTATCTCAAATACATTCATCAGCATCGGAAAACTCGTTTCCTTACGTCCCCATCCAATTGTTTGCCAGAGTATCTAAAAACTTTCAATCTTAGGATTGGATTGGATATTTGGGAAGGCGACCAACGGCTAAGGTCATTTGCGCCATAGGGGATAGGTAAGGGAGGAAGGGTGGATAGAAACCCGGTGTCGGCATTAGCCTGCTCTTAACGAAAGGCGCCAAGGGGACCACGGTTTACCACCTCATCCAACAGACTGAGTACTGTACTTCAAGTGCCCTCCACAACACACTCAAGTAGGGATTGGGTTCCCTCTGAAAAACATCCTCCTCTGCAGGGATTTGAATCCTGGCTGCCCGTGTGGTAGGCGAGCACTATAGCCACCACACCAACCCAATCCCCCCTTGTCTTCTTGCGCTCTATCCCTTCGCGCCTCTTCATACTCTGCGCGTGCATATCCTACTCTTGAAATCCTTTTGTCACTAATTTCCACATTAAGAATTCCACCGGCAAAATTCGCAGCGTTCGGCTGACCCAGGCCAGCTCAGCCAGCCGACAATGCGGCAGTTCGTTTGAATCGCACAACATGACATACATTTTCCCTGACGCCATGGATGAGATCCCCTGACTTTTCCCTGACCCATTTCAAATTCCCTGACTTTTCCCTGATTTCCCTGACCTGTAACAACCCTGTGGAAAGGAATAACAAGCAGGTAAATACATTCTTAACAAATAACAGCATTGCCTCATCAATGACAATACTTTACTTAGACCATTACAAAAAATTATCAAGTTAAAAGAGGCAGCAATCCTCAATAATAGCTAATGCCAATAATTTATGTACTCTCTGGAAGGAGGAGGAAATTTTTATTCACAATGTAGCTAAAGCTGCTCACGGGCTTTAATGAATTAACCCAGCAATACCATTCAAAATATTTACTCTACAATGACATACACCAAATTTAATTTAAGGTGACATACCTATTTCTCAAAACATTACTTTAACAGAAATCACAACTCATATCATATAATCATCATACACCATGGACCTGATACTAACCTTATACATAAATGCTCTCCATGGCAAATGAGCAACAGATTTCAGCCTATAATTGACAAACAGTTGAGGAAGCATGAAGAGAAAGCCAAATGCATAGACTCCATTCACAAGGCTATGGACACACCAAGAATACCAACTGTAAAGAAATAAGCAATGCACTAAAATATGTAGTAATTAATAGCTTTAAAGCTTCCTCATCTCAAAATCAAAAGTAAGCTCACCAGGGTGTACTAATATTTATACCCATTATACATAGTTACACACACTACAAGCAGCCACCTTACCACCATGCAAATCCTGATATCCATTTTCACAACACTAGAAAAAAGAACTGAACAAATATCACTCATAACATAACTCAGACCTTAAGTACAAGCATTTTTGAGGTGGGAACAAAATGATACAATTCACTTCACTACAATTCACCCAAGTCAAAAATATCCTTTATTCAAAACCCTGGTTCAAAAATGAAGTAAACAACCTCTTACTTATGAAATACAATTATTCTTTAAATGAATTTCTGTGATACCAAAAAATTATTTCATGAATGTGGCTGCTATTTTTCACTTTACATTATTCTTTTCTCACCTTAAAGAAATTTTCAAATGCCTTCTGTCACAGTTCTTATAGCAAATTTTACTTTAATGTAAAGCCTTTGGTGAAAAAATTTTATTTTGAGAGTTAGCAAAGAAACAATATGGCCAATTTCTGCAACTTCTAGAAAAAGGTCCCTACCTAAGAAATACAGTAGCAACTTGATAATACGAAGCTCGAAAATACGAAGTTTCTATTTTTACAATGCAAAACTGTTGGTCCCGACAAAAAGCCTCCGATAAATACATGGCACTATTTGAAAATACGAAGTTTTGAAAATACAAACCTCAGACCCAGTCCTCACAGAGAAACGGAGTTCGTTTTTACGATGCCAGAAAAAGCTCTCCATTTGCCGATGTAGGCACCTAAAAAATCAGGTCCTGATATAATCTATCAATTTTGTAAAATGCATGAATTTTAGTGCATTCATCTCTCACAAGTGCCTGAGTCACACAGTTATTTATCTAATTGAAGTCGTGGATAATTTAGATCTCGAGTGATGGGGAAAATGGTAGCTTGAGGCAATTTTTCCCTTATTTTATATTTGTTTTAACAGTTAGCTGAATTTCCATAATGTAAACAATTCTCTTTTGGTTATAACTAACGTGTGTGCCACGTACCAACTCACTGCCATGCGCTATTAGTGGAAATTTTAATTAATAGAGCACTCAAACAGAAAAATGACGCCATTTAAATGATGGGAAATAGGACTGGGATACCTGTCGCAGTCACTATCCCTAAAATCCATGATTTCACTATGCATAAAGCCATGTTTACTCCCGCCAGTGTCCATATTTCATGAGACAATATATGAAATATGTAGCAATACATGAAATATATGAAGACAATATATGAAATATCCTATGAAGTATATTTCATTGCATGAATAAACCAGAAAACTGAAATCTTTAAACAAAATCACCATGGAAGCCTTCCTTTCACTTAATTCCAAGATGTTGTTGGGGTAACTTCATGAAATTTTACTGGAACCAACTTCCATCCATGAATTACTTCAGTGATTTCGTTGAGTAACCAGGCCTTGATACACTACATTTGAACTATCATCAGCGCTATCCCTGATTTCCGTGAGATAAATGACCACTTGAACCAGATTTCATTGTGATGGCATGAGTAACTTTGAGTCCTAGGCATTTTAATACATGGATATGACACAACATGGGCATGAATTGGATCCTGATGTGCTCTATTACAAAATCACTCAACGTGTAGAAAGATCTAAGTATGGAAATACTACTCTGCAAGAAACTTATTGTCGTTATCAAGATTTTACTACAAAGAGGAGTTAAGTTTCAGCCTCTGGTGTGGCTGATTTTTTTCTGTGACCCCTACCTCTTCCTAAGTTCCCCTGGAGTTCATTTTACAAAGTTACACTTCAAATAGTTTATCTAATTTTGTTTATGTGTACTCTGCTCCTCAGTGTAATCAAGTATAGAAGGCAAAAGTCATGGAGGGGAAAGAAAATAACTAAATAATGGAATGGAGAACACTGGACCTGTAATATCTCCGCAATGCCCATTTAGGATGAAGTTTCTCTTTCACACTACATATTGGGAATAAAAAGTTGCAAAAATCGTGGAGTTATTAGTTTTAGTGGAGTGGAGATATCACTTTTAAAATACGAGGTATTTCATTAGCTTCTATGTTTTAGCTTAACAAACTTGGCATTTAAGGACGCCAATGGATAAAATGGCGTTCAGCATAATACCCACGACGCGAAGAGATTATGCATAGAAGGATAAAAAAATAATCCCTTAATTAATATACTGGATTAATGTTTTGCAGAATAGAACTATACGCACGAGCCATCAAAGTAAAAAGAAACTTGGTCTTGAGTCAATGTTTCTTACTCGAACTTCAATGAGCGGTGAAACCGTTTGGCTTGGAACGAAATAATATTTCTCCCCAAGTTCGTATGCCCTGCAGGCGATAGGGAAGATACCACAAATAAATAGTTGAGGAGGATTTTCTAAATGGACTGAGTCCTTTGCTCTTATTACCTATTATTGAGCAATAAAGAAGGTGCAATTGGAAGCATGGTCGGGCCAGTTACCATGTTAACTGCTTAGATGTTAGAAATAATTGGATTGGTGAAGCACCGTCATTGCAAGCAAAGGCATTTCCTGGGCAGCAGTTATAGCATTCATTCATTCTCCACGAACCACAATCTGAGGTTCTATTTTCTCCTATATCATTCTCTACGACCTCCTCAGTAATATTCCATCTGTCCAAAAACTCTCGCCATTTAGAACCGGAAACTTAGTATACTCCAAGCTGATAAGGGTATGGAAAATGTTCCGATCACACACAATTTGTCATCAAGCGATTAGTAATTGGAACTAAATAATATTTCTTCTCTATTTCGTATGTTCAGCAGGCGATGTGGAAAAAACCACAAATACCTGTGAAGGATTTTTTACATGGACTGAGTCCTTAGCTCATTTTACCTATGATTGAACGATAAAGAAAGGGTGATTGGAAGCTCAGTCGGGCCAGCTACAGTCTTAACTGTATAGATGTTAGAAACAAATGCCTCTTTCAAACACCCATATCAGTTGCACGTCCTGATTAGCCGCAGATTAAGAACACTAGAATCTCATACAAAATGCTGAACTTGCTTTAAATAAGTCTTCTAAACTGGGCAAAAATTATGCTAAGAAAATGATCGCCAATAAAAAATCATTTGCAACGAGAACTAAGAGGTGATAGTTATTTCACAAATGTTTGTGACATTTAGCTTATGATACAAAGGCATTATTTCAAGTGCTTTCACGAATAACGACTAAAAATCATTTTAAAATGTTTCCAGAGACCAGAGATGTCAGGGGGGAAGGGGAAATATTTTTCGAAATTTATTAAAAAGGTTGGAAAATAAAAACTTGAAAATACTAAGTGCCAATTTTTCAGTCCCGCCAAATTCGTATTATTGAGTTGCTACTGTATGCCCAAGGCAGTGGTAGATCATGGGGAGTACTGATGAGCCCCTCACCCATGTAATACCTGTTAAAATAGGATAAATGGAGGTAATTAGTCATTCCATGCCACATGTACTCTTAGAAAGTAGTCCACCCCCCCACCAAAACAACGACCTTAATCCACCACTCGCCCATGGCACGCAGAACTAAGACATCTCCCTAAGGAAATTCACAAGAAAAGTTGGACCACTCATCATTACCACATAAGTATTTTGTATTAGGCCAACAAGCTCAATTTGATATTATCCCTTTATCAGTGAAATAAGTTTCTTGCCACACAACCAGTGATGTGCGGTCTGGGAGACCGCCATTGGTTAAATATTAAAATGTTGTCACAATATTTTTAGTGCACGGTTTAAATTTTATGTCTTCAAATCATATTTAATTTTCCAAATCGCCAACACTATTTTTTCAGGGTAAATTATTATTTGAAACTGTAAAAAAAATTGAAAACAAAAATTATTATTAGAATCATAAATCGTTAAGGTTTTTCTAGACGTGAAAATAAGGTCTTAAATATTTCGGTATTAATGTTCATTAATAATACAAGATTGAAAAAATTTCATTTAAAACTTTTTTTGATGAAATCTGCAATTGATCAAAATTACAATTTTTTTTTTTAAGTCCCTCAAACCTCCACATTGGCACAGTCTTTTCAAATTTTTATATGCATTCTAAGCTTACAGGGTTTTTGCATTTGAAATGCACGAAAGAAGTTTTTAGCCTTTTTTATGAAGGGCACAGTCTACATGTAGTCCGCTTCTATATATATTTTCAACCTCTTCTGCCTATTCCAACAGGAATCCAAAATCCAATGACAATGCTATGTTTCTATATCATGGAAATCACATGAGTACCTCTTGAAATCACAGGATGTCCTTTTCAAGCTAATTAAATTCAGAGAAATTAGGGTTAATTGCTAAAACCAAGATGTGTGATCACTAGCGGGTGGCTTCATTGAAGCAACTGCACGGCACTAAACAACCCTACCACTCTCTAACAACTCATGAATGGAGTAGAATAGGGAGTCTTGAAGAAAACTTATAGGTTTAATCTTAAAACTGGTCAAGTTGCCAATTGATTTAAGTTTATCACTTAATTTGTTATATTGGGGTGAATATTGTATTCACCCCATGGAGTTAGGACCTATTGCAGTTTCACGAGTGCGAACTAATGGTCTGTGGAAACCATCTCCACGTCTAGTATTATATGAATGAATTACTGAGTTTTTTACATTGAGAGACAGGTTTTCTTTAATATTAGGTGCATAAACATAAATATATAAACAAGGCACCAGTAACAAATTAAATCTTTAGAACAGGGGACGACAGGGGGCGTCAATATGCTCATTGGCCATTAGCCTTATAGCCCTTTTATAAATTTTAAAAACAACTCCAGACAGAGCAGAAGTACCCCAGAACAAAATGCTATACATCAATTGAGATTGTAATTCCCCATGGTGCAAGGAAAGCAAGGCATTCAAAAACACTGTGCCACGAATATTCCTTAAGAGATAGCAAAAAAAATTTAGACAGCTACCCAGAGATCTGATGTGCTCTCTCCAGGTGAACTGACTTTCAACTAAAATTCCAAGGTAGATATCTGTGGGATCAATTTACCTTCATAAACATAGACAAACTAGAAATGATATCTGCATCTCCTCCTCTTTGGGCCTCAGGACTTTATTACCCACTCAGGAAATTTGTTGTAAACATACTTTTTTAGACATCAACATGAATCATGGAATTGAACACGAGAAGAGAAAACTTACCCCTTGTGAGGATGATATAACAAGGAATATACTGCCCCACCTAGGCATAATGGATACAGGATATAGGATAAATATTTCATGCTTTCAGCATCAAAGTCACGTGTCTCTTTTTCGGCAGCTGATTTCTCACCAGCATCACCAAAATGCACTTTAAGAGGCATCCAACCTCCTCCGCTGAAATTAAACTTCAAGCGAAGCACCTTCTTGCACTTCCATAACTAAAAAAAAATATACAGCATTAATGAAATATAATTATTCATATATAATAATGTGATATATGATTCATAATTAATATTTAATTATCTCAACAAAGAACCAACTAATACAGAATTTTATTAAATAAAGATTAGAAAATTAATCGGTCACCTTACGCAAAGAACTTAACTGTACAACTTTATGTACAGAAATTGCAAAATCTAGGGCATGGAATTAAGAGCAGGGACTATTTTCCTATCTGTAATTTATGCATTAGTGCAGGTATCCTTGCAATTCACCTCTTTACGTGATGCAATTTTCAATGCACATCCAAACATATTTCAGATTGTGCAATACAATGCCTTGAGTAAAACTGCCATTATGGAGATACAAGTACCACTAGTAAATTGCTTTCATCAGAAGGGTCACTTCCAAATGTATATTAGAATATCTTCCATGGTCATTCTATGATAAAATCCCCATACCACACCAAAATAATTTAAGACATTTTTCACAAAATTCAATGGAAGACTTTGCTTGCATACTAAGCCACTGAATTAAACTAACTCATATTTTGCCGTAGTACACAAAGACATAATATTTCACAGGAAGGCTAATCTTGGAATACTTCTTCTATGCAGAACATTTAATAATTACCATCAATAATCATCTAAACAAATATTTTTCATGGTCACTAAAAATTATCCACCCTAAAACATGCCGCTATTCTTTAATGGCACTTCAATACAGATTACTGCAGAAGGTTTCAAAGAGGAGCCCCTATTATGAATAAAAAATAAAGGGCGATGGTAAAGATTACATGTTACAAAAACTGATTATTTCTTCTCTTATTTAACTCAAAAAATGATGATATAATATTCCTTTGAATAAAAGGGGAATTTCCACAAAGTATATTAGCTAATGCATGTGGAGTATTTCAATATGTACCTATATTAGTGATAAATTTAGACACTAACCTCAATTACTACCCCAATACCAGTTGGAACTAACACAAGAAGTGATGTGTTCTCATCCAGTAAGTATAGAAAAACCACAAATTGGCTAAAAGCACGCCAGATTAGAGTGCTAGTAGACAGTCCTACCATATCATCTCGTCGACGCCAGAAAGACACATCATTTTTGAACGCAAGGAAGTCAAACAGCAACTGCACAAGGATAAAAGAGAAAGAAGAAATAGTACATGAATGGAATAAAGTTACAGAAAACTAAGATAAAAACATAGGTCAAGTCAAGGATTATTGCTAGTGGTTTCCAAATTTCATTTCAAAAAATTAAGACTACAAAAACACTATAACATGTAAAAATTAACACCTGCCTTCAATCCCAAGGTCAGACAGATTGCTGAAAATTATGCAGTGCATAATTGTTAACTTTAAACTGGTTAAAAGCATCTTGAATGCTGTGGTGAGTACCATTCAAAGTTAAAATTCCTTAATTATTTAAACAGAGTTCAGTATTTCAAGAAAAATTGAGGATATAGCACCCGTAGGCAACTGCAGATTATTGTATCACATTCCACTGTTAGCAAATCTTAGCACATATTTCTATACCTCACGGCACTTCATCAATTTTAATCTGAGTGGCAGGAAGCCACGTTTGGTGAAGTTTCACTGCACTAAAATTGTTGACATGGATGTTCAAGGGCCATGGTAGACAAAACCATGGATGATAAGGGAAGCCGAAATGCACTAATTTGCAATGTTTTGCCAAGCAATGATGGATCTGGTGCGACTATACTCTCCTAAATTGGATCCTTAAAGAATGGAATGGCTCATAATAAGTTTGATACCAGAGCTAGTAAAAGAGAAAAATGAATTGATAACTTCAATGAACAATTCCGTCGTCTCAGGCGTGACTCCATGGAATTTGCTTAACATTGTAAATGAAAAGTATAACTTAGTTATTCCACATAGATTTATTACCAGTCCAGGACCAGTCTTGTTAATAAATCTACGTGGAATAACTAAGTTATACTTTTCATTTACAATTCAATGAACAAGCTCAGAGTCATGTAATATCTGAGAGTTCAGTATTCTGATGATCAGTAAGACCAGATTTGACATTAATGACCCAAAATGCCAAGCAAAAGTCAAAAGTAGGTTTTCATAATTCCAAAAAAAGTCCTCAACTTACACTTAAGCATATATCATACACTCCCACTATATCAAAAGCTTTAGTAGTTATTGTTCAGGATTCTTTTTAAAAATGTATTCATACACTATCAAAGATGCAACACATATTACTCTACAATCAATGCATGCTGTTAAATGGGTGTCAATAAGGGGTGATCAAGATTTATGCTAGGAACATATCTTAATTACATTTCAATACTTCTCACCAAAAGTATTCAACAAGTAGCAAGGGAAGACAGTGTTCACACCATTTTCATCTCAACATTTCGGTACAAATCACTATGTTTATAATTAAATAACCATAAGTAAAGAAAAAAATACAAGAACAAATCTTATGTTGGAGTATGCATTTTCTCAGCATCACTTAGATTATATGATCACCGCTACGTGGCAGCACTAGTGAGACAATTTTTAATGTGGTGCGAATGTTTTCCGATAAGAGCGCTAGCTCCAACTCTTATGTACTAAAATTGTTGCTAAGGTGCCAATTATAAATAACAACTGTGTATGAACCGAGTACAATTACTCCTGCTTAATTATTTTACTTAAACCACCACCCATAACCAGGCACATATCTCAATATCTTACATGGATAGATGCAACAAACACTGTCACACACAGGAGGTAGAGATTAGTTTCCGCAAAAATGCTCTTCACTTCATCCACATTCTTATCAGAAAATCCCATTGTTTGCAGAGACATTAAGGCCATTTCTAAATGAAGCCATAACCTGAAAATATGAAGAAAACAATTTTTAAAAATGAATGATCATTTAAACATGCACAAATCTACTCTAAATTCAAAACTCTCCCACGCATTAATTTGCTCACTACCAAAACAACACCCTCTTACACTTGTCCACTCAACAACGTTGTTATTTGTAACTCTATCATCACCATTATGATTTGTCCAATAATTAAATAGTTTGGCGAATGTGAAACCTTATAAATAATTAATTAATTAATTTCAATATTCACTCATTCTAGCTTCCCTCAATATCTTTCTCTTGAGTTTTGTGCAGAGTTTAAGTCGATCATTGATATATTCATCATCAGAAGACATCTTATGTATTTAAGAGGAAATAAAATCCTTCAAAGCCTTGTTTAATTCAAGATTATTTTCCTAATTTTCATTCGACAACCAGGAAAAAATAATGAATTTTAAAAGAAAACATTCCTGAATCTTAATACATCAAACACTTGATTTGAGAAAGAAACAATAAAAATCTAAAAAATGTGGCATTTTTTAAAGAAAACTGACTTTCACTTTAAATTCATATCGACTCATTACAAAATGCACTCATAAGAAGATTACCTTCCACTACAGATGTTTTTACAATCCAATTTAGGTAAACTGTAACCATGGGCCCATGGCCATGCTTGCATTTCCTTAGCGTTTTGTCGCTGAGGCAAATGAAGTGCAAAAAAAGTGAAATACACAGAATGGCAAAGGACCAGTCAAGTCTGATTAAATATCTGCATAGGTATCAAGGGATTAATGTAATCCATATTGATCTTGGGTCAAGCTGGAGACAAGCGATGATTTATAAAATTCTGCATACCGCGTTTGCCAAGTCACGACAAAGCTACTGCTGGTAAGCTAAAGCTAATGCCCCTCATTGTTTCATGGGTTGCTGGCCACTTCCTCCATGCACAATGAGAAGATCATCAATTACCGAACTCATAAAGCCCACTAGAATCATTCAGAATGCTCATGGTTTAGTATCATATCCTCTGTGACTAAGTCACAGACCCTCATCCGAGACATATTTCACAGTGACAAAAATACAGAGGAAACAGAAGCAAGATGGCATTAATGCACTCTTACTATCCAATCTAGGTATACCGTATGCATAAGGGTGTGATCAAAGCAGAATTGATCAATGTAATTGGTGGTAATTTAAGATTCAGTAGTAACAACAGTCTTAATCCAAAGTGCCAACATTTAAGCAGACTATGCCACAATGGCATAGTGGCTCTCTACAATCTAGAGGCCGTCTACTGGGAAATATAGATTATATAGTGCCTCAACCACAATCCAATTTACGAAAATTGTGACCAGTAATGTGAACATTTCCAGAGTTGAGATGAGGATGATGTAACTCAGCTCGAACAGAAAATTACCACGCACGTACCTGCACCAATGAGATTAAATATTTAGCTTATTCAATCCAATTGAAGTCAAGGATTTTGCTTCCAATTCTAAGGTGATCCCACTTTTCTTCAAAAATCCGGAAGGGAAAACCATTATATTATTCATGCAAATACAGCACTCCATTTTTCCAATGAATTCAACATCATGATTTAAAAACTCAACTCTAACATTTTTATAAAGCTTGAGTCGAGTTGAGATTTTTTTTTTTGCTCGACTCAACTTTTGAGTTGCTCACGCATTCATGATTTGTCTTCTTATTCCATCATAACATTCAAAATCAGGCCGAAAATTTTCATTTATAAGAATTCCCTGTAAACTGCACGAATTCGGATATGCATTCTAATCACTCTATCATTTAAATTCATGTACATTAAAAGCTAATATTTTACTCTTCCTTTGCATCAAAAATCTCAAGAATCAAAACCAGCCAGGCCATGACTATTCATTAAGGCCTTAAGTGCAGAATTGCTGGAATGTGAAATGCATTAAATTGTATTTTTCACAGAAAAATAATGTTTAAAAGTCTCCATTTTTGCCCCTAGGAGCAATACTATATTTCCTGTGATATCATCTCTAAATCCCCAAATACAACTGAAGCACGTAAAATAATTCAGTTCCAGCCAGTGAAGTGGCAAAGACCTGAAATTTGAACTAAATATGTACAATCATGTGAAAGTTTCAGCCCCTGCTATGAAAAAAATGTTTAGTCTGCTCTTGAAAGTATCAGCTTAGATCCTGTATTTGAATGCTTACATTCAGAATTAACAAATGCCATTCCAAAAAAAATTGCAGCTGAAATTTACTCATTCATTAAAGCTAAACTACTACATTTTTGTATGAGGGAAAAATCTACTCATGAGTTCATGAATTCAAATGAAAGTTAAAAATGGATTAGTATTGATAAGGATGGATTAGGATAAAAATGGACTGTTATACATATTTACACATTGGAATAGATAACAAGCAGTCATCATTTAATGAAAGTAGGATTCGGGTTCAAGATTCAGTATTTGGGATTCAATATAAGAGATACCAATTCAGATGTGATAAATTTTGGTTTCATCCATCACTAACTTATTTTATATTAACTGTGTAGGCCTTTTGTAATGTCATGCACTAAACCACCATTAAAATGCTCAGCAATGTGGTGCGAAGTCATTTCCTGTGATTTTAAAGCAGGTTATACCCATAATTTATACCACTCAAATCATGATTCCAATAAGAAAGTTTTTAATCACTACTGGCTATCTAAGATGACTTCTGTCCATGTCACTAACATCAACAATTAATGAACATTCTAACAGCATGTTTTCATACATATCTTTTATCCATTTATTCAAGTAACAAATCTCACGAAACCATAAATACACATGAACTTAAATTTTCTACAGCTGCTGGGAAAACTTTTCCCGCACAAATTAAGAGCATTTTTCTAGTAACAGGTATTTCAACTATGGAAAAAAGGTTACCTTAATTTCCCCAAACCAATAGGCTCATAGGTGACTGTAATTTTAGCACTACTATCTTTTTCACTAGATACAGTATTATTAATCAATACAAGATCCTTAGCTTGACTGCTTAAGAAATCATACTGCAAGATGGGAAGATACTGGCCTTCAGGTGATAGCCTGGAAGCAGAAAAAGCAGAAAGATTGTCAAAATTCACCAAGATGGTCAACTCTGGCAGTAATATTTAACCAACAGGGAACCTAATGGTAGAGAAAATGATCACAACACATTCAAATCATTTTCTTCCCCACAATTTTAATGATAAATCAAAAAGAAAATATTTTGATTCATTATTTTTCACTACATTGCTTAACCCTTTCTGGACCTTTGATTTCAAATGGAATCACGTCGCTGTCAAGCGTCGATTTTTTCATATGTATTTCATGTAGAAGATGATGTAATCTACATAAGGTGAATATATGTGGTGAGATAAAATAAATTTATGAATCAATGAAAGTCATTTGAAAAAATCGATGCTCGACGCAGGAAAGCGACGTGATTCCATATGGAATTACGTCGCTTTCCTGTGTCCGGACAGGGTTAAATATTGGCTAAAATTTTCTCTAGAGATAGTATAAGAGGATAGGATTTCTTAATATAAATGAGAAAACAGAAATGAATAGTTCATAAGAGAGGCACATTATGCCTACAAAATAAGTTTTCAAATAGGATAAGAAATACCAAATTCCATAGAGAAAAAATCATTGACCAGGGCTCAAACCTGGATCCCTCAATTTTCAGCAGAATGCTTCAGCCAGTTAAGCTACCAAGGCATCCACCTCCCCTGTGGATTTTTGTGGGCTTTTACAGAACCAGTTGGTTCTGTAAAACTGCTGGACATGCAATATAACTAGCAGTCCAAGGTATGCACTCTGCACCGGAGTCCATGATGTTAAAGACAAGCTTTGAACACAAGATATGTTTTCTCTTGGTTACCAATTCTGATGATATTGGGACTAGCCACTCTATTCCCTTCACAGAGTCACAAGCAAGCTTACAATAGTGCAAAACTGATTTTTATTTTGATGAATGACAAATCAATTTTGAAAATGAATTTTCCTGACAAATGATTTTTCCTCTGAGGAATATTGCACTTGTGTCCACCTAAGGGTGACTCCATAAAGGTAATACCATGGCAAGTCCCAGGAATAATAGTAATAATTTTTATTCATCTAGAGACATACAATGCATGTATAGGAAAAGTCAAATACAAAGATTATAATACATATATAAATCACATTATTCATTCAGATACTCTGATACAGAGTAAAAGCATTTCTCAATAAGGTATTCATCATCATCATCTGGTGTTCTGCCTGCTGGCAGGTCCCGTACACCACTGTCATCTCCATCCGCTTCTGTCCCGAGCTTCCTTCTTTGTTTCATCATAGCTGATGTTCTTCACCTGATCCACCAATTTAATTCTTCTCCTTCCTCTTTTTCTTTCCTTCAATTGAACCTTCAAGTGCCACAGTATTATTACTTTTCCCTCTCATCACATGGCCCAGCCAGTTTCCTTTCCTTTTCCTAATCTCCTTTAGGAGCGATCTTCCTTCTTTTACTTTGCTCAAAACCTCTTCATTTCTCATCTTATCTACCCATCTTACTTTTTCCATCCTTCTCCACACCCACATTTCATAAGCTTCTATTCTATTCCTTTCCCTCTTACCTAATGTCCACGCTTCACATCCATACATGAAAACGCTCCATGAATAGCATTTAGCTAGTCTCTTTCTCAGCTCCAGATCCAGACTTTTATTGCATAGCAAGTTTTTCTTCTGGCTGAAGGCCTCTTTTGCCATTGCTATCCTTGCTTTTATTTCTGCAATACTTCTCCAGTCGTCTGTCACCATCGTTCCTAAGTACAGGTAGCTTTTCACTTTTCCTAATACACCTTCATTTATTTTCACACTCGTATAATTTTCACAGTTTACTGGCATCACCTTTGTCTTTCCTAGGTTTATCTTCATCCCATATCCCTTCATCCCTTCTTCCAAAACCTTTATCAACCTTTGAAGTGATTGCATATCATCTGCTAATATTACCATGTCATCTGCGAATCTTATACTTCTTATCTTCCTACCTCCAATGCTGACTCCTTCCTCTATCCCATCAAAAGATTTAAGGATCATGTCCTCAACATATATATTGAACAAGGTTGGCGACAGACAGCATCCCTGCCTTACTCCTCTACCAAGATCCACCCATTCTGTCATATCCTCATTTATTTTTAAGGTATTCATATGTTTCTTTTTTAAATCTATTAACACTAGTGATATCTTTAATCCTTTTTGGTAACTTATTATAAGTTTGCATGGCCATTGTCTTTGGTCCCTTGGAGTGGGTGTTAATGAGAGATCTCTCAACATGTAAGTCTCTCTTTCTTCTTGTATCATGGAGATGATACAAGTCATTAAGTCGAAAATTTCTCATGCTCCTTTTAACAAAAGTTAGAATGTGGATAAATAAATAAAAGGTACAGTAAGGATTTAAAATTTTTTGAAAAGGGGCTTGCAGGTTTGCCTAAAAGGGACATTTCCCACAATCCTCACAATTTTTTTTTAATTCAAAACAATTCAGTTAATCTGGCGGATGAACCCCACAAAATGATTCCATAAGAGACCCTGGAAAAAAAGTAGCCGAAGTACATGGTGAGCAGTACTTTGTGACTGACAGAGAATTGTAAAACACAAAACAGATACAAAACCAAATTAAGTTTTTCACATAAGTGATCCATGTGGTTACACCAACTTAATTGCAGATCAATATGAAGACCTAAGAATGTTAGGTTATTAGCTGGCATGAAAACATGATTCTTATGTGTTAGGTGAAGATTCACGTTACATTGGTCTTTATTCCCAAATACCATGATCTGGGTTTTATCTTGATTCAATCTTTGTTTATTTTGTAAGCACCAATCTACTACTCTCAAAATTATTGCTTCACTTGCAGATATGAGGTTAGTGACATTTAATCTGGATAGTAGGACATTTATATCATCTGCATACATAATCATGCATGTCTCCTTGGAATTAAGTATTTTGGGTAAATCATTAATGAAGATTAAAAACAGAATTTGCCCATGTATCGAACCTAGGGGAACACCATGTGTAACTGGTAAGGTATTGGACTTATAAATTACCTTTGCTATTACTTATAATGACAATCTTTGATCTGTTTGTTAGGTAGGTTTCTAACCACTGAATAGCTTTGCCCCTTATGCCTAGTCCTAAACATTTTCTGAGAAGAATTTTATGATTGACCAGATCAAATGCCTTGCTCAAGTCGAGAAATATCCCAAGAACATTCATCTTTTTGTTAAGTTCTTCTACAATAAAGTTAATGGCATTGAACAAAGCTTTTTCGGTAGATTTACAGAAGCCAAATTGGCTGTTAGAAAGTAGATTAGAATTCTCCAGAAACTCAGTCGGGAGCAGAATACATACTCAAATACTTTAGAAAATTGAGAGAGAAGTGAAACTGGCCTATAGTTTTTGGGATTTCTTCTATTTCCATTATTTTTAAATACAGTGACAACCTTAGAGGTCTTTAGGGCATCTGGAAAAATTCCACTAGACAGTGACTGATTGACCAGGAACAAAAGTGGTTCCATGATTTCTTGTTTACAAGCTTTTAAGAGCTTGCCAGGAACATCATCAATACCAGATGAGAATTTCTAACCCACCTTTGCAATTACTTTTTCTAATTCTGTAACAGTACATGGTTTAAGAAATATGGAAAGGGGATTACTGTTACTAGAAAAGTACTGGTTTTCATATTGATGTTGACCGGGGGCTACTAAGTCTTGATGTGCAAGAAAATTGCAATTAAAGATTTCTGCTATTTCCTTATGATCTTTTATAAGGGTGCCATAATGAATTAATGAGGAAGGGAAAGAATTAGTTTTAAGCCTGAATCACACGATCATTTTTTCCGTCCCTCTAAGGGATAGCTCCAATGATAGCTTTTCAGGGACCGTGACAACGATAGCTCGAGCTATCATTTTCTGAATCACACGGTCATTTTTTGCCGTCCCTTTTTCCATCATTTTTTCCGTCCCTTTTCACATCGTTTCTATATGTTTACTACTCTCATTCCATTGAAAGCCAAATGTGGCGTTAGTGTCACTCATTGCGGATGAGCGCTCTGATTGGCTAAATGGTGGAGTCAGCAATGCCTCCAGGGACAGAAAAAGGGATGTGCCCAGGGATGGAAAAAGCGATAGGGATCCCTATCCCTGGATCCATCCCTGACTTTGTTCGCATCACACGATCATTTTTGAGCGATCATTTGAGCTATCCCTTAAAGGGGACCGGAAAAAACGACCATGTTATTCAGGCTTTAGCACAACCTTTAGACTCCTTTACTATTTTCCAAGCAACACTAGGGTCATGGTTAGAATTAATCAATCTCAAATCATTGTAATTTCTTTTTGCTTCATGAATGTTTTTTACAATGCTTCATTAGCATATTATAATCTTCATGAGTCCAATCATCCTCATGGTATTTATTGAGATAGACATTATCTTTTATCATAGAAGATAAGGCATGTATTTCAGGAGTTACCCATTTTTTACAGTGAGTTGGTTTGGTTTTAACAGGAAGAATAGGAAAATTACACTCAAGCAGAAATAAAAACCTTGAATAAAAGTGATAGAAACAATTATTGAAGTTGGAGACAGAATGAATGTCATGCCAATCTTGACAACGTAAGATAGCACATAAGGAATTAATATTAGTATCACTAAAAAGCGTTTCATTTTAGCTGTGGGCAAATTACTGAGACAAGTAAGTTTCAATTTTGACACAATCATGCAGTGATATGAGATTATGGGATCAAACACATTGAGTATATCCTCAAATATTAGAACAATGAAGAAGAAAAAAAAAATCATAGTAAAATATTAAATATACAATCATTTATCTAATTCATTATTTTTACAATGATTTCACATTAAAAATACTGCTTTCATTTCTCAGTACAAGAAAGAAAATAATTTCATTCCTTAGAATTAGATTCTGAATGCAGGAAAAGTTCTTGGGCTTCCTTCTGAGTTGCAGGGCTTTTTTTTCACTGATGTCAAAAAGACTTAGTCTGCTATCACATTAAGGTATATCATAATAAACCTCGATTTTTTTTCAGGAGGGTGCAAGAGCAGATTATATCATTTCAAGAGTCATCAGAGCCAGAGGAGGCACAGTCGGCAGATCACAAAAGTTCAAAATCCATTGTTGTAAGGGTAACACTTAACCAGTGATGTGTGGTCTGACAGACTGCAGCAATTTTTAAATTATGAATACTTTCAAACAGAAATTTTCAAAATGTCTGTAATTCTTGCTGCCTTAATTTTTTTGTCTAATTAGCATGTAGTATCCTCAACATTTTGTAAATTTATCCTGTATTTCTGAAAAATGGCATTTGTATTTAATGATCAGTCTGTGAGACCTCACGACACTAAAGTGTAAAATCACTAGTCCCTATGATGGTGGATATGATTCCAATAGAGGTAAAAAGACAAACCTTTGCAGTTGTACAAGTAAAAGAACAAATATTTCCTTGTTTGTACCATTAGATAGTCACACAATGTGTATTAGTTATTTATAGATTTTACAAAAATACTTTCCGTAAGATGAGAATGGTTACTCAAGACAATGCTGATGACACTCGTAACATTAAAAAATCCTGCTTTTTTTTGGAAATTTCACACTCCTAGCCCTATAAATGTGAAACATCTTAAAGATAATGTTAACAATTTTGATAAAACCATGGCTTATTGCATTTTTTGTATCATGCCTGTACTCCTTGTAAGCAATATGCAGGTCACATATGCTGGGAGAATACCTTTGAATCCCGAAATAGCACTTTCCCATGCCTTGCTTGTGCTATTCATCTGTGCCCTTTTTGGGTAATTGATTTGTGGAAGTAAGACCCGCAGGGTCACGTATACTTTTTTGGTAAGAATTCTTTTGTGAGTTGGAATGAGCCTGAAGGAGAAAAATGTACTCTTATGTTTCGTTTGAGTCAAGAACAGTTTGTTTTATCCTTTTTGTTTGTCTGCATTCGTGGACTCCGTGATGCAGGACGGAGCAAATGTCAAACAATCAATAAGTAATTTGTCTAATGTTCTTTATAGACTGAAAGTTAAATAAATACTGTGATTTGTCTAATACTTTTACGAAAGAGTTGGTTACTGAATTGACATATGTAAGGAACCATGGAGAGTTAAGTTTTTTTGTTGATATTTATCGTATTTCTCCACTACTAGCTATCTGTGAGCATATCGTATTAACGGGCCTCTCGTCGACGTTACACTAGTCAACTAGACCCAGCGAGAGCCAACCATTACAATATCTCTCCCTTCATGCTAAAAGTACAGTTTAGCAACCGGTTATAAACAATGCCAGTTTCATAAACATTAAAAATGTCTTGAGGTGTGTACTTATCAAGGAGAAGTTTGAAGTCTGTAAGCCAGTCATTTGCATTTGCTTCGTCCACTTTATTTGCTTCCCCACAAATAACTCGGGAAGAGATACCAAGGCATTTGTGAAATCACCACAGCCAACGAGTGGAGCAATTGAAGTCCTCGATATCCAGACTGGATGCGATTGATATGGCCTTTTGTTGAATAATGGGCCCATTTAAGGGCACATCTGCTGCTCGGATATGATTAAACCACTCCATTAATTCTTTTTCGATGTCTTTATAATAAGCTCCACACATACACTTTGCTTAGAGCCAAACACATTCCAATGCAGCCGCTTCATCAATTTTATCATAATTCTTGAGTATTGTTGAAAGCATTGACTTTGGAATCCCAAATTCATGAGCAATCTGCTTTTTTGTCCTAACTCCTCAATCCACTTCACTTAATATTTTCAGCTTCATCTGAAGATTAATACTTGTTTCCTTTCGTTTACTCATTGCAAAACTTAGCGAACTTAACGATGCAAAGCGAACACCTTGCAGTAACTGGATTAGTAACAACTGTACTTAACTCCCATATGATCACCCAATGTTGCACACAGATGTTCTCGCCCAGGGAAAGAAAAAAGAAGTAAGATCTTTCACTCACTCACTCTTCACTCAATGGTTAAAAGAAGACTAAAAGGATGTGGCCAAACTCATTTTTTCCAACAGAATGACCCTGCCCTTAAAACATTTGGCTACTTCCAAGAAGCATCAAATTTTGAAATAAGAAGTCAGTAACCCTGGGGTCCCAAGACCACATCATTAATGCTTTGGTCCCTAGTTTCAAGGACAGGATTATCCTCCCAGTGGGAGAAAGTGGCGTTGGAAAATGATAGCAACTGGGAAATCCAAGAAAAAAGGACAACTCAAGTTTAGTATTGGTCCCTGGTTACAATGGAAGGTTAATACTCCCAGTAGGAATGGTGTGGGAAAATGATAGGGAGTGGGAAAACAGAGGGAAAAGGAAAGCAAGTGAGCGAATGGACTGCAATGAGGAGAGAAGGGTGGAACAACCAGTGCTCACGGACTGTTACACATCTACGTGCTCTCACCTTTCAAACCATGCATTCATCATTGGCAGCCTGTGGTTACCTGCATTCCTTGAAAGCAGTTTGTCTTAAGCAAGCAAACCCATCTTGGGGAGAGAGGAAACATTGAAATTCACGCTAACCAAAATTCGTGTTAAACGACCGAAACTCCATATCTCACCACATATTCCTACCAGGACCATGATTCGATTTTGAGTTATCTTGAGTTTTGTGTTAAGTGAGTACGTGCTATCAAGGAATTACTGTATATGTAATAACTTAAACTATAATCAGCTCTTCCTCTTGTCGTTTGTACACATTCACCACTAGTAACTAAAGCATTATGCCTGACATGCTAAAATGTGATGTTTTCGTTCAGTAACATTTCATAATAAATGTTTGAATTGAAAATTGCAAGGTAGCACCTGTTTTAATCCACAAACCAATATTGTACAGGTCACCAGTACTGAGTAGGTTGTGCCCCGGAGTTGTATTTAAGTGGGCGTGAAAATAAGACTATAGGCGATATTTGACTTTTTCCAAGCAGAAGAAAGAAGTCATATATTCAAGCCAATATGGTGTGTCACTAAATGAAAAAATTTTTTTGTTCCATAGTTCAACCCAGAATTACAATAGTACAAACCTCATTACTCGAACAAGTTCAGAAGGCACAGATTTCACTGGCAGGGATGCAAGTTCAGTCAACATGGCAAAGCCAACCTTGCTCTTCAAGTGTGAAACTGGAATTCTATTCACCACAGAAGAGGTTGGAGGAGAATTCTTGTTGTGTTTCATCTTTTGGTTCGAAGAAGTAACCTAGAAATAATAACAACATAAAAGTACCTGTGTGGGGTATGTAGTCCTCCATTTGGTGGCTCCTTAGGTGGTGGATAGGAGAAGGCTAACCAGAAATGATGGGCACCAAGGAAAAAAATAACCAAGACAGACCAAAATTAGCACTCCTGCCCATAAGTTTGACGTTGATTCATCAAAGACAAGGAGAAGAAAACCCATATAAAAATCCCCAGGTCCTTCAGGTTTTGGATTTTGCATTGGGATAACATCCTGGCCAAACAATTTTTATGGAAACAGCAACTAAGTCATGGAATGGATGGAAATGTTGGGAAAATAACCAGAACAAAAGTAGGAGCATGAGTAATGGATTGTGGGAAAATAAACAAACATACAGCATGACACAGCTGTCACCACGTGGAATGCGAGAATAAGAGATGGCAGAGATGGAGATGGATGGATGATGCGCAGGAGGACCTTGAAATAATGATAAGAGAGGGTACGTGAGGAATGTGAGGCACAGGGAATCTCAGAGGAATACTGCGTTGAAGGACCCAGATCACACAAGGCTGCAGCACCAGACAAGAAGAAGAACCTAAATAATTAATGCAAGTAAAATAACAGCAAAGTGAACAGGGAAGAGAGCTAAAGTATGCGTATATACTAAGTAAAAAATTAGCATCACATAATATTACAGATAACACAGGCCAACAGTGGTTTTGGTGCTCGCGTATTTGGAGCTGATTTTCTTTGCATTTGATGTCCTGAATTTAAATATGGCATTAGTTTTTGCCTTGAAGCTCAAATTTCAAAGATATTATAACATTTCAATGAAATATGCGTTAAGTACACTATTTTTAGTTAAATTCATGGATCAAATAAAAAAACTAAACATGGAATTTTTTAATACCATATTTTTAAAAAATGTTAAAGGAACAAAAAAATCATAGAGAATATTGCAGTAGTATTTATCTAATTTCAAAGAGAAAAATAGCGGAAAAAGTCGTTGATGAAACCAACTAGTCACTGAACACTTCGGAAACTTCTTTTCCATGACATTATTAAAGGTATTTTGGAACAGTCCCTTTTAAACTCCAGTAGTAATCTGCCATCATGTGTGTATCCCATCTTCCTTGGTAGCAGTCCTCCAAAGCTTTAATATCCTGGTGAAATCTTTCACCTTGTTCCTCCATGGAGTCTCCTAAATTCTCAGGAAAATGGTCTAAGTGGCTGTGTAAATAGTGCTCAAGTTACACCCAAGGGATCTGAAACTGTTCAGCATCTTGCATACCAGTTCAACACGTTTTTCAGCTTTGCGTTTGCTCAGAAAATTTTTGACAAACAAATGAAATCCAGGCTTTTAGCTCAGCCTCATAAATAGAATTTACAAAGGCAAGACCCTTAATGAGTTGTCTTATTTGTGGGCCGTCAATATCCACATTAACTTTTTCCGTAATGAACTTATGCATTTTTTCCCTATAAATGCAAAACATTACCCGTTCTTATCAAGAGCCTTTACAAACCTGATTTGTTAGGCCCAGCTTGATATGCAGTGGAGAAAAAATGATTTTTCTCTCATCCAACTAATGGGTCATTTATGACATTCTTTTCCCCAACGTCCATGTTTTTCCTCTTAGGCCACTCTTTTCTAAACCAGAGGTGCGTTGTAGCTAACCCAGAAGCACCTGAAGCATGGATATTATGTGTGGCCACTTTGCTGTCCAAAGAGAAAGATTATCATTTTTAAGTCCACACAAATCATCCATTGATATTCATGACACTTCATCTTCTCCAAGACTAAAGCTATGGTGTCTTATTCTTCTTTCATGTTCATTGAGTGAGCAATTGGTATTGAACCATATTTGTTCCTATTGAGTAGAAGGACACATTTCAAACTTTGCTTTGAGCTGTCAATAAATAGGCACCAGCCATCTGGAAAATAGTCACCTGTTATCAAATCTCTCCTGTCAGAAAATTCTTCACCGTGAGTGAACAGTTGATTAACCCATTGGCTTACAAAGACGGTGACTCGCCGGTCTCTTAGATTATTTTTTCCAACCTTCTTTTGGAGCATAAATGTCAGATAGATTCATAAGTTATGTTCTCCTAATACATATTCCGATGCTGTTATTATATTGCAGTTCATATTTCATTCATGTTTATACTTCATGGTTTCAAAGTATTCTCATCACACCGTCTCCGTTTATCGTGAACCCAATGCACATTCAGCACTGGTTTACTTTGTCTCCTTTCACTTCCATCCTCCTCCTATTGGACAAAGTATTGTTGAGGTACCTATATATAGCCAATATAATACAAAGGAAGTAATATTTCAGTTTGTATCCTTGATGAGTGCCATCCGCTAAACGTAAATGAAAGATACCCAATATCTTCGTCTTCAGTGAACTTGCTACTATGAAAAAGATAATATAATCTTTTTTGCTGCCACAAAAAAGTTGCCTTTCATCCTTTCCTATTAGCTGCTACATCAACAAATAAGATAGAATTACTGAATGAAGTTGTGGCCTTCTGATGATACTTATTACTTCGCAGCCTGTATTCCTGCCGCCACAGCCACGGACGCCTGCTCTCTTGGCTGTGTATACTCGCGCACCCCCCGAAGCAATGGTCAGCAATAAGAGCAAGATTTTTACGGATGATGATGTAGAAAAGTTTCTTTTTGATGCAGAATTTTCCAGCGAAAATGAAGGCAGTATTTGTCTGGCGGATCCAAGAGAGTCTAAGGTAGAAAACATTTGGCATTGGTGTAAACACAACCAGTGTGTGAAAGAATTTAGATTATCTGGTAAATCTGGCATAAAAGAATCCTTAAGAGCGTGGGAAACAATCCTAGTGAATGAGACTTTTTCTTCCAGTTTCTTGAAGGTGATTTTTGGACATCATAGATTTTTCTGGATGGATTTTTCTGAGTAGCCCGCCAGAAAAATAGTAAGCCAATGGGTTGACAAATATCAGCATTCGAGTATAATTGCTAGGAAATTCAAGGTGAATACGTTGATTTGCAATAAAAATTTACATCTTCGTCTATTGTTAACATTCTTCAAAAAGACTAACGATTGACCATAGGTCTCTCTCTTCCCCTATAGGAGAAATGATAAAGTGAGGATGATGTAGATGGTGCAGAGCTACTCCTTTTGGAATTTGTCAACAAAACTCAGGAGTTGTACGGCAAATATGAAATGACGTACAATGTACACCAGCTCCTACACATGGCTGAGATTGTCCGCAGACGGGGACCTCTCTGGACAAGGACAGCCTTTCCATTTGAAAGTGCGCTCGGTGACATGAAATTCCCCATGGAAATTTTGCTGAGGGAAAAATTATCCTCTGCAGGAAAGGTCATGTTTTCCCTTCCGGGAATGCCCTTGGATTTCAAAATGTGAAGATGTTTGACCAACAACTCACCTTCCGCCCGTTAAGTTTAAATCTAGGCAAAGCATAGAATCCCAAAGTTTGCTGCTAGAAATACTCTCTTTGAAGGATAGTTGAAGATCCAATTAATAGTTACAAAGTTAAAAATGATGCAGCTATGGTTGTACATGTTCGGGATTGGTAATCTAACGCTGTTTCTGAAACATATTAAACAGAAAAAAAAATATGCACAAGCCCCTCGATCCTGTACTACACTCAAGATCTATGCACCAATGCCTTAACCCATGCCACCACATCATATAATTACAAATTGAGCGTAGAGCCTTTGTTACTTACACATGAGCAGATGCGTAAACGGTCACAATTAAAATTGCATCGTATTTACACCCAAAAGCAAGAACCTGTGGACATAGCTCCTGTTTTAAAACGGATAATTTGTCCACCCATCTATCTATCAATGTTTATTCTCGCAGGGACATGCATCATGTGGATATGTCTTAATGCGAAGTATTATGAGGACCAAAATTCCAGAGTTACAATTTTCACGCTACCCTGGGCCAATGGGAGAAAAATCAGAGAGCCTTTTTCTACATCTCTCTCCAGTTGCAAAAAAATTTAATTTTTGGCATTCTCAACATAGGCCTTGCATTGTCTCCTTGTTAGACTCTTTGTTGATCACAAGGCTAGTCTCACAATTTTTTGCCGTTACTTTATGTCCCTGGAATATTTCGCACTTCACTGTGCATACAATGTTCAAAATTTGCTATCGCACGCATCTTATTGCGCTATTGATGTAATCTTGAACTCATATTTATTCAGCAATAGTCTGATGAATCAGTAAACTTATGTACTCATTTCATCAGAATTCCTCTTGACTGCTGTTACAGTGCTATTACGGCACAGAGGATATATGCAACCCACAATACCATAACTTTGTCGAATATATATACATATATAGTACATTCATTGTAAATGTCAGCAGCAAGCCAAGCCCTGATGATCAAACCATAGACATCAACCACCAGATCAAACCATCGACAAAGGCAACTTGGTTAACTTCTTGGACCAAAATCCATCAAAGATACTTTGCAATGATATTTAACGTGGCCACGAACAAGTGTTAAAAAAATAAACTTCAGAAAAAATAATTCTTCCTCCATGGGTAGGTAATATTTAGGATTATCAAAATTCAACAATTTAAAGAAATAAATGCTCTCAATGTTAGAGCCAGATTCATTTAAGGGTCATTCTACAGATAATACGAAAATGGATACCACTGCATACTATACAGAATTTTGGGTCACATCAATTCAACTACTAAGAGGCTTACTGTATTTGCTTTAGAACTGCTTTCAACCCATCAGAGTAATTACAGTGTAAGGGAGGGGGAAACGAAGAAGTTTTTGCAATTTATAAATTTGTAACAACACCTAAGTCTAAGAAATGGTTGACACTTTTTCAGAGATATTAATTTATCATAAGAGAAGGAAAAAACCATACTCGCTGAAGTAGGTTGAAAGCTGCTGAGTTTGGAATATGATACTGGGTTAACTGGATACTGATGTGATATGAGTAAGCATCATTATACAATTTACTCAATGAGGCAGAAGTATCACCCAGGGATTGGGGTTGGGATCGAACCCAAACATGAAGGTACAGTGAGCCATTGTTTCTTGTCTTTGGTGGTAATTCCAATGGAAGTGTTCTGTAAACAAAAAGAAAAATTTTACTTTTTATTAACAATTCCTCTGAGTGATTCCCTTGATTCTAATGAACTAAGCCACATTCGACTTACCAGTTAAAACAATTACCAGTTACAACAACTTAGCATCAAATCAGTAAACAAATCACTGCAGTAAAAATAAAATTTTGCCCACAAATAACCTTGCAGATGAAGCAAAATGAGACAAAAATTGCCAATCCTGCATGTACTCACCAGAGAAGTCACACAAGCCACTGAACAATTGGAACATGTGTACCTATATAGCCCAGTTACATTGAGTTTACTGTTTTTTAACTTCAAAGACAAGATACATTCTTCATATAGGGATATGTACATGTATCAAACTGTAATGGATGTAATGATGTTTACAACAAGCAGATAGAGAGAAAGTTTTCCATTCAGCTGAACAACCATAAATGTGCAGAATAATGGCTATCCAGGCACTAGGTCTAATGGCTTAAGATTTTGTTCAGGGTTTAAAGGTATGAAAAGACCGCAAGAAGGTCATGACTAAAGTATTGTGAAACATCTGAGAGACATGGGTCACCAACATGTTCACTACTCAAGATTTTATATACTAGTGAGAGAGTTCTACATTGAATGTTTTAGAAGGGTTTGTAAATTGTTAAAGACAACAGGGTCCCAAAATATTTCCTTTAAAAGTTTTGACTGATTTCTAATGCTTACCATTCACCCATTCTTTTGTTGCTCATACCAAACCCTAACCATCATCCTTCACAACAACCCCTCCACCCATACCAGTCACCTTCCATCAGGCACCCCACATAAGTACACCCATTACTTCCTTTTCTCTACCGCATAATTTCCTGCAATGCAACAACTTATACAGCCATGCCTCCTCCCTCACAAATCATCCACCCCTCACCCTCATAAATCATTTTCCCAGCTTTCAATATTTCATGCCCTACATAAAGGAAAATTCCTTCATGACCTTCATTGATACAGTAGAAGGCCGTTATAACCTTATAGGCTTATAGCGAGAAGGCCAATATGGCGAGTGATTATTTGGCTATTGCTGGTCACAATGTTAAATGTATATGGAGTTTGTTTGTTATTACTAGTGGCCACTTCTGATGGACTGTCATAACGAGTCAGTTTCACCACAATTGTCTTCCGGGATGCATAACCTGCGGGGATCATTTGTCATGCAAATGACTAAGAGAGGTATACCAATCCCAGTACCAATAAAAATTCCAATACGAAATGCTACTCTATCACGGCACTGAATCATATGTTTTATTGTCATACGTATGCTACATTCCTGTCCATTCCAGGTAGTCACGATATTCTCTGTTTTAAATGTTTAACTTATTTATGCCATCATTATATTATGCAAACTGACCGGTGATAAAGTAACATTTATGGATATAGCTAAAATTTGTTAAACACTACTCTTTTCGTCTAAAATTCAATTTCCATTGTAGTACTACCAGTCATTTCCTTTCGGGCATTTTGCGCTCTTCCTCTCAGTTCCATGGACTTAGGCAATGTGTAAAGAAATTCAATTTGCTGCCATGTCGCCACTGGTGAGACACCTAGTGGCTCAGGGGATGTTAAAATGAAACCTATATTAAAGGGCCTTATAGAAGTGGACCTCCCCATTCTTCTTCCCTGGACCCTTAGGTGAGAACATGATAAAGAGGGAGGAGTGTGACAGATACAGAATGAATTGAATGGATTGAAATCAGGGGCACACTTTAGAATAGCATTTACATAAATAGGAGTCCGCAGATGAAAGACCATTAGGAGATAGAGGCATAGGGTACTGAAATTAAAAAGTTTATTTGGTTCCATCATTTGCAAGGGAACTGATGGACAGATAAGAGAAATATGTCAAGATGATCTATTGCTTCCATTAACTATTTTCTTGAAAAAAAGTTGCTGTTGAGAATAGAACAGTGTCAGGCAAGGAGGAAATGCCAAGAACTGTGGTATTGTTAGTCTGTGAATAATAGTACAAAATCCTTCAGTGGCATGCAACATAGAGCATGGCTTGGTGAAGATTCACCACTTCCACACATGGCTGAGTTAGCTATCAGGGTACTCTGTACACAATAATTGTTTAATAAGGGTTTTAAATTTGAGTATATAAGTAGTAGAGTGAATAAACAAAGTTCAAGTAGATACTGCAAAGAGATGCCCATTGCCCATTCCTACACCAGAAATAATTGTCTCAAGCCATTATCATTATTGAGTAGCAATGTAAACATAAAATAAGGAGGATTAAAAGATTGATGTAAAAAAATCTTCAATATTAGTAGCAGAGTGTAGTTCCATGTTTTGCACGGTTTAGATCAACGAGAAAAAGAATAATGACTAGTCAGAAAGAAAGATTCCCAATTGAGCCATTCGTCAGAAACAACTTTACCATCTGGACATTCACAATAAAAAGCATACTAAAAGAAAACGGAGTGCTACAGGGGATTGAAGATGAAAATTTTTGCAAAGATGAGGACAAGAACTCTGCAAGTAAAGCAAAAAGACAGGCGATACCTATAGCTGGAGTTGCAGATAGTCACATTGAATCTTTGAAGCAAGAATCCACATTTGGAATGTTTAAGAACTTAGAAAATAACTTTTTGAAAAAAGGAGTATGATCAAAGTTGTTCCTGAAGAGAAAACTATCAGAAATGAAATGCGCAAATAATTATCCACCAATTGAACACGTAAAAAAAAAGGAAGACATTTTCACAGAGTTAAAAGAAGCTGATGCTGACTTGAGTGAAAAGGAAAAGATGAATAATGTATTATAATTAATGCTCCAGTCATATGAAGGTCTTATCACAGCAATAGAAATAATGGAAACATTAATGATAGAAATTGTTAAAACAGACTACTTGGAGAAGAAGAAAAATTTGGAGGAGGCAGGAAGCATGCGAGGGACCAATGCATTTTCATGCTTCATTTGTGGAAAACCCTGGCACAAGAAGTACCAGTATAGAGGATGTAAATACATTAGTTCTGGACAAGGAAGGTGGTCAAATGCTGTAAAGGGTTATGAATCACAAGATCTCGCCTTTGTATGTGAAAAAGGTAATGGTGAAGTACATGTATTAAACAAGAACTCTCTAGTGTGGTGTGTAGACTTTGGGTGCTCTGACCATTTAGTAAATGATGATAAGGAGGCATTTATGGACTGTTTAGATCTTCAAGTACATAAAATTATTGCTGTTGCGAAAGATGGAGTGACTTTAAAAGCAACTGGGATTGGTAATAGTTGTTAAATGTTTTGTAAGGAAGTAAGGCCACTGATTGTACTATCAAGGAAGTGTATTACATGCCAGAACTTAGAAGGAATTTATTTTCTGTATCAAAAATGGAATTTAGTGATTTAGTGGAGCCCACAATGAATTTAGACAGACATTTCTTTCCCCGTAAGCGCCTCGAGCATCTCAAATTGAAATAAATGCAGAGGTACCAACCACGAATTTTTCCGTTACTATAGGTGCTTCCTTTTCCGCACAGTTTTTGATCAGCCTAAGGATTGGTTCATTTATAAATAACCTCCAGCAACTAAGCGGAGGATCTTCTTCTATGTATCGCTTGGCATAACCAGTCAGACCATCCCTTTCCCGTAGAATATTACATTGACCACGCCTACCAGCAGTATCTCCAGGTTCTATCCTCACCCAGGTTGTCCCATCTTTGATATCTTCTCTTTCACGTGCAGCGATTTGAACGATGCCTGGTACTTGATCTAGAAAGCATGCTACACAATTCTGAGAAAACGTTGGCAAACCTGCATCGTTGAAATATGCTAGTGCAAGTTTCCAGTTCCAAACCTTGATTTTTTGCAATCGCTGCTCTCCCACGTGCACAAGTACCACCAAAAGACCCTCTCCGTACAGATCGCTCCCTCCCTGCCATTGAACCATCTATATAAACTGAAAATCGTAACATTTTTTCACGTTACGCTGGTTTGTATTCACAGGATTGAGAGAACAAAGAATAACTCACGTGAGCCACTTGGATCTTCAGAATTGCCCTCTTCACTAGAGGGCAGCGGAGTAAAATTTTCACCCGAGCTAGACTTCTGGTCACTGCTAAAAGTATTTTCAGATTCACCTTTGCTTTCTGACTGCGTTGGAGAAAAGTGCCAAAGTATATGAAGGATTTCATCTTCAGAATGTCCTCGCTTACGAGACATCTCACTGAGTAAAAGTGATCTCACAATAGCTATGCCACCGACCTTGGTAATCCAAGCTCAGCGTAAGGGTTCGAGAATTGAAATACAACCCAGTGTACAATCGACCAAACCTGTGGCTGGGCTAGGGAAGGAAAGGTAAAGGTAGGAATGGTAAAGGTATTTTCAAAGTGCACACAATGTTATGTTCTAGATATATGCTTAGGCTGAGTGTCGTTGCTTCAATGTAATTTTACCCTGACATTTTCCTCGAACATTTTTGTGCCTAAAGATGCATTTCTCGTCTCTTCACCGACTGATGAAGGCACATTGTATAAAAATCATTGCCACAGAAAGAATTCCTTTGTAAGTGGATATCACCCTAATTTTCTTCGTTGCCAGCTATTAAGCACTCCATATTTGTGAGATAACGTACTTGAAGCAAATACCTGTCAATTGATGGGTCACAGTCTTAGAAGGAAAATTACGCTAAAAAAGGAAAACTACTCAAGTAAAAATTGAGAAAAATGATAAAATACAATCCTTAGACGAATTAAGGAAAAGTAGAAAAAAAATCACGCTAAAATTAGATAAAATGTCAATTTTAACGATCACTAAAAATCTAAAACCGTCAAATGATGGGTGACTGGCTTTCTAGTGTTAAAGACTTGGGTATGTGGGATATGTGCTGAGGGAGAGTGTTGATTAGCAACACAAGCATAAATAAAGCGAACTATGTATGTTATGTATATTTGAAAAAAGTAGAGAAAGAAATAAGGAGGATAAAAAGATTAAAATATAAAAAAATCAACAATCATCATCCTACTGACATACACAAGGCTACAAGCAGTTTAGACACACTAGGATTTCTATTTCCAAAATCTCAAGACACTTCAAGAGGGGATATCAATTTATTCAGAGATATAATTTTATTGCAGTACAGATTTGTCAGTTATCTCATAAGTATTATGTGACAATTCATATTTAAATCCTCACATAAAACACCATATTTTCTGGCTGAATTCAATCATGAACGGAATCAGAGTATTAATGCAGGAAAAAAATAGTATGTAGTTAATTATCCTTAATTTGGCAAATAAAGATGCTCTTTAGCAATAAGGCACTGCCTCGGCATTATTTATTTAAAAGAGCATTTTTAAAACAAACGACTGAAATGATATTAGAAACAAACCGGTTCCATGGTCGAGAGACGAAATACCAGCCGAACTGACGATTGCATTATTTGACATGTATTGTCATGCAGGGAGTTCTAATATAGTATACGGAACAAAGTTTGCGGTTTCGCACAAATCTAATTCCAGAATTCCGAAGCATAATTAAAAAAACGGAGAATATCCTGGGAGAATAACAAAGTTGTTTCAAAATTAAGGAGAGTATGTCCGATTTTAAAAGGAGCTAACGTTACAGGGTTCTCGATGGATGTTGCCACCCAACGCATCGTTGCCAACTCGAGGTTCTACCGAACGAGATTCTGATATTTTCCTAATGAGGGAAACTTGGGTAAATTAAGTCATCCTCATGGGATGTTAATAATCATAAGCCGAACTTACAAAATACAACAAATATGAAGCGAACTGAGAACCATGAATATTGAACAAGTGGGCAAAGGCTTTATAAAAATTATCATAGTAAAACATACTTTTCAAATGGTGATGTATAGTCGAAGTTCGGTATGTTGATAAAAGGCTTTAAATGCCCATCTTGGGTAGGTTGAGTTCTAGTCGAAGTGAACGCCAACAACTGAAAAATGAAAGAGACAATTTTAATAAAATTGAAAATTCTCATTTCATGCGAAGTTCTAATTCTGCATACCTGCAATTTGATTTTAGGGCGAAGGAAAGGTTTGATGCACATCTCTCCAGAGACACAAGAGGGAGGAACGAATAGCTGGGCCATTGTCCATATTGAATGGACAATATAGCCCAAGAATAATCCAGAAAAAATCAGAGTAAAAGATGGCCAGCGCATGATTTAATTTGTGGGAGAACTAATTACACTAAGATCATGGTACAGACTGGTCATGCACGACTTAGTATCAGCCTGTCACTCTTCCACAACATTTCGAATGGTTTCCAAGTTGGTACATTGCATTTCGTACTTCTTTTCCTCATGTGCTATTTCCGCAGGTCTGCAGTAGTTTATTTCCGTTATTTCCGGTTAAAAAGGTATCTACACATTAATATAGCAGTTGATATTCTTCAAATGATGCGATTTATATAGTTTTTAATATTTTTTGCAAAGGAAAGTTCCTTTAGGTAAAAGTAATGGTTTTATGCTATCCTTTATTATTAACTTTATTTATGTTGATGACGTTTGAACTTGACTTGGTTTGTCTTTGAAGGTGGTTGATGGAGGTGATTTCAAATTGCCGGCTGTCATTGTTGAATACGTAAAAGATCGAACCCTCTCACTAATAAGGCTTGAGAATGAAGTTTCCCCTACACATCGAAGTAATTCAACGGCAAGACAGGTATGAGTTTGAATGTTTTTAGCTCCATGATGTCTATGAACCAATGGTCATGTCACTATTTACAAATGACATCTATTTTAGCCCTCTACCTAGAGAATCGCTACGAAGCTACATTAAAAAGATTGTTGAAGATGAAGGCTACGTAACTCCAGGTGTTACTCTAACTAACCTTAATTCGCCGTTTTTAGAAGAACACGTCCAGGCAATTTACATAAGTGATTTACCGTGTGATAATGAGAAAGAGGTAACGTTTAATTGGCCTATCAATGAGCCATAATTTTATGAATACTTAGGTTCTAATTGGCTTTTCTTGCAGAGGGTGAGTGTTTCGGAGGTGAACATAAAGTACTATGTTTACCGACTCGATAATGCGGGCCCTCAGGCTGAAGTTATGGATGAGGAAGAGGACATGACTGCTGCTAATCATTGGATATTACCCTCGTCGGATTTCCATGGACTCTGGGAGTCACTGGTGTACGACAGCAGTATCAAGGACAATGTATGTTTGATTTATTTTGTACTGATTTTAATGAAATGTTAACTAAATTAATTCTTTGTCTCAGGGTTAATTACCCAGAAAATGGGTGCGTTTAAATTCCATTGGCGCCTTTTCAATCGTACACTCAATACCTAGTCTTGATGAATGTGGAATTTCATGGAATAATCATGGAAATCATTGGATCTCATGGTAATTATAGTTTGTGAAGGTTATACGTATGCCACTGCCTCGATTTATCCGTTATTTGCTGGATATCCCGGCAAAAATATTGCCGGTGATAAATATTAGATCTTGGTAATTGTGGGTTGGCTAGTTGAGGTAGCTGGGCGTCTTTGTTGCCATTGCATAGAGGTGGTTAGGTTGGTAAGAGAATGCTTATTTGAGAATTAAGTAGGAGAGAACCTGGCATCAGCAGTATACTATACTTAGATGAAAAGTGCAGAGGGGTCCATAGCTTAATGTTGCACCCCCTGGAGTGAGTTCTACTCTGGAAGTGCTCTCTCCTCATAACATCCATGGATGAATGGGGATTCCTCTGAAAAGTCTACACCTCTGCTAGGCATAGATTTTCCTGTCATTTACATTCTGGTCTAACCCAGAACTCTCATGATGCACAAAACCTTGCTACAGTGAATTGCCAGTAACATCACTAAAAGAGCCTGCTTTTCTGGTAGGTCGAGCAATGGCAGGCTTATCATTGGTAATTTTAGTTGAAAATGCTATAAATTCAACTGTATATAATAAAATATATCTCTGTTGTCAAATCAAATTCTTTAACATGATTCTTCTACTTACCTGTTGAAGTTAATGTTGTTAGACTATGCAATATTAGGCATTTATCTGCATAACTTCGTCTGTAGCAGTGCATGTACCTAAATTATATGTTTTGTTCATTGACTGCTGATAAAGTGTGAAAAGTATTTTTATCATGGCCTGGACATTTTTTTGTATACAGTTGCTGAGATTTGTAGAGACTACTCTTCTTTTTTCTGATAAAGAAGTAGATACTAACATTGTATCCTGGAACCGTGTTGTTCTGCTTCATGGTCCACCTGGCACTGGGAAAACTTCACTCTGCAAAGCTCTTGCCCAGAAATTGAGTATTCGATTAGCTGAACGCTATAGGCATGGACAGTTGGTGGAAATCAATAGTCACAGCCTATTTTCTAAGTGGTTTTCTGAGGTTTGTGCATAGTATTATTACGTTGTAATTACATATGACTTTTGAGAAATACAATATATGATATGTGCGTTAAGCTTACATTCCACTGCTTCTTGAATGCTGAACTGAAAGAAATAAACCTCATTTTACAGAGTGGTAAGCTTGTTATGAAAATGTTTGAAAAAATACGAGACCTAATTGATGATAAGGAAGCTTTGGTTTGTGTTCTATTGGATGAAGTTGAAAGTTTAGCTCATGCACGTAAGGCTTCTATGTCTAGCAGTGAACCATCAGATTCGTTGCGTGTTGTCAATGCAGTTTTGACTCAAATTGATCAAATGCGGAGGTAAGTAATATGATAAGCTTTAAAGCTAAGTATTGGAAAAATTATTTAATAGTTAAAAATAGCTCTTTACTCTTAAGTTATTTAATATGCTTTCACTTGTGTATGAAAAAAATGACCTGGTATTTTAAACTTTTTGACAGGAAACAATGATACTTACTGGGTAATGTGTTGTGGAGACATGATGATAGAGTGATGATGGTCCCTTTGGGTATTTGCTTCCAGAACAACCCAGTTTCATCACAATCAAACACTTGTTCTAGCTTGTATCCACTAGTGATGATCCGACTCTGAAATCCTCCAACTAATGACTCAGCCTTCAGGAGAGCTATTTATTCTAGTTTCTGCTGAATTAGCATTTAGAACATGTGGCATTTTGCCTTTTTTCAAGTTTCCTTTAGTTTATGTGAAGGATCATTTCAGCTATCACCATTAACAAAAGCAGCACTCCACTCAAGATCAACTCCACAAAGACCTGTGTAATAAAAATTTCTAGCTCTCATCCTAATTTGCACTGACTCCTCCATTATTAAAAAGTATGGTTCCCTGAACTCCATATGAACTTCAGCTGCCCTCTGCTTTCTGTGAATACTTCCTCGACCCCTGGCTGCTCTCACTTTTTTCTTCAAAATAAATCATTCTGGCTTTGGTACAGGCCATCGTTTGATTCATAAAGTTACTAACCTTTTGATACTCATTTATCCGGATCATAAGAAGCTTTTTCATTTATTCATTCACAGAAGTACTTTGTAATTGGAAGTCTGAAGTCCTCTCATAAACAGTGACTTAACCTCAAAAAATCTATTCCTTCTTCTTCCAAATTTTCCCTATTGATGATGATACTTTGCCATGTTCGGTTATGCTAAATCCATAATTCTGACTCCTTTCATGTACATTGAAAACAATTATATCTTTCTCTTGCTAAGTTGTGAGCAACTTTCTTATTCCCTACGGTTCATCACTCACGTTTTTGGACCCACTATCAAGGAAAATTTGTCTACTTTCAGAAAGAATTCTCATGAAAAACATTAAAGAAATATGGTATATAGCTTAGTATTGATTCAAGAAAGCATAATTTACTAATTATAAATTAATCACATGCAGTAGAATCTAGCCTTGTAAATAAAAAATACTATTGCTATACCAGCTTCTCTACTTCAGAGCCACATGGAGTATTCACTACACTGACAATGAGATGAAAAGAGCTTCTCTCCTTGTCATTCAGGAAGCCCCTCTCCAGAATATCTAAGTGCTGGCCCCGTTATACCTTCTGAAATCAACCCATCATCACAGTTGAAATTGTGCTCATGTTCTCACATCTCTCACTTTCAGTGTCTTGAGTGTAAACAGCCTAGCTGTGTTCATGATTCTTCCTTAATTTTCTGTTGCCATCATTAGTCATTCCATAGATGCAGAAAAGATGTTTCAAGAATGGCTCAACCATTCTTATTGACAGAGTTATATCCTCTGCATTGAAAAAATGGCAGTAAATTGAAAGCAAAGGATTTTTTAAAATTGCATTTTCTCTGTATTCATTTATGTATTTTACATGAAATCAATGAATAGCACAAAAAAAGAGATGTATTTCAGGAAAGTCTGATGCAGACATTAATTCTTCTTGCTCGAGTAACTCTGAAGATAATCAGTGAAAATTCATTGGTGTGGCTATGTATCCACTAAATCATTCATTAGCTGCAAGTATAGTCTTTATCCAAGACTAACTTCACTAACCAAGTTGGAAAGACTTAAAATCTTAGCTAAAAAATTTGTTAGTAGGTTAACAATTTGCTGAGGTATTACTGTGTTAACATGTAAATACTTATTTAGGTACTTTGGCCTTATTTGTTGTGACCAAGGTATTTGCAAAATTTGGATTCAGATTTGTGTATTCAGAAAAAAATACAGCTCAATATTTTGATGCACATTTGTATTTTAAAATCAAATTTGAGGTAACGAAAGAATTGTAAGCGCCTAGCTTAAATAAAAAGGACTGGGTCTGCAGGAGGCTCGGTAAGGGAACAAGTCGGACGTTCTGTTTTAACACTTTAATTCACGCACACAACAAAATACATGTTTACCATCGGTCACCCAGCGCGAGACTCCTCGCGTCTCCTCTGCCCCCACGCCACGCTCAGTGCCCGCGTCACCCCGTGACCCCCTTGAGGGCTTCCTATTGGCCGGCAATGGCAGCAGATTTTCACCCTACTCGTGCATCTTCCCACGGAGCAAGATCCCACGGCAAGGTGTTAGAGGAGCCACATCCAAATGTGATTCCACATCCGGCGGCTACCATTTCCGCCGAAACCAACACCGAGCAGATGCGAGTGCTGACTGCTGCGCGCACGCTTACAGAATGTATTTTAGTCTCTACATCTGTGACATATACTTTTCCCAATTCTTTTCTTTTACAGATATCCAAATGTTCTTATTTTAACCACCTCCAATCTGACAAATGCCATTGACTTAGCATTTGTAGATCGGGCTGATATCAAGCAGTACATTGGTCTTCCCTCTTCTTTTGCAATTTACAAAATATATCATTCATGCATCAATGAACTTCTTCGGGTGAGTACACTACTTAGATAGTTTGTAGACATAGATACCATCCATTTGTAATTTCTTATAGTCATCCATGCAGGGGACTCAAAATTATTTAAGTTTGAAGAAAGTAACTACTTTTTTGATGAGATTTCTTGCCTTTTAGGTTGGAATAATCACACCTCATGAAAAGATATTTCCAATGAGGTCACTGCAATTGGCAAAATTTGAGGAAAATGATGCCACGCGACTAAGTATTCAGCTATTGAATATTGCCAGGTGAGTCTGTATTGTGGAAGCCAATTAGTACATTAATTTATTTCTTTTTTCCAAAATTGTCCAAATTTGTATTGAATTCCTCCTAGTTCACAAAGATGCATTTGCGTATTGCATTCTGAACCATCATATCTTTCTGTTGTCTTTGGTAACATAGTTTAATAGAGCTATAGGCATGCCCATTGTTGATACTAATGTTTGTCAATAAAACATTTTTGATTTTAATAGATTGCTAATCCATGAATCTTTGGAGAATTTAAGGTTGTGATGTTTATAAATATTTAGAAATTTTGGTGAAAATAGGTTTGGTGACAAAGTGGACTATGTAAAATCAAGAGTTCAACTGGCACTAAAAACTAAGTAAAAAAGTAGAAGTCACTTCCTTTATTTGCAATGTTTTTTTTGCAAGAGACCTGTGTCAACAGTAGATATGTTCCAAGTCTCTTGTAGGGATTAGGTGGCTAAGGATGATAATGGAAAAATCTTGGGTTACTGAAAAGGATGGTAGGGCTGCGTAGACTTCTGCAGCGAGAGTTCCATTTACAATAGGTCTATTATTTTCAAATGTCTAAGGCCAGTTATGGATACAGTGAACAAAGAGGAATGATAGAAAATATTCAATTGTATTGCCCGAAGGACATCCTTTATTTTTCTGAATTTGATGACCTGGAATATGTAGTTACTTACCTGAAAGGTTTTATTGATCAAAGATTTTCTTTAAAAATTATCTTGCCTCTTCTTTTTAAGGAAGACTTTTATGTCCTTAAGATGTTACTATAGTGCATGCCAGGATTTGGAAATTGTATATAATAAAATCCTTGCCAGTGCTCTTTACTTTGTAAATAATTGTGATAACAATTAACTGTAGTATAAATATTATATTTATTTTACAATTAACCTGATAGCTGGATGAGAGAAGAATTAATCACCTTGTAGTTATTCACGACAAAAATGAGCGGAAAATGTAGTTCGGACTTAACAAAGGGCAGACCTACTGAGTAATCGAGATGCTCCATGAAACTGTCCTTAATTTTCAAAGGGCTACTTTTCCTGAGAATGACATTTCCCAATGCCCTAACTAGGACTAGATTCAGGGCAATTTAACTTGAGTAACTGCAGATACAAAGGGGGTTGCCTACATCCAGGAACTCCTAGGGGAATGGGAAAACTGTTTTACTCTTTATCTTTGTTGAAAGATACCTCTAAACTTCATTGCAAACTCATGATTATGTAGTAATAATATTAAAATGTAAGCCAATAAAGTGGACTACTAGCCTCCTCATACTGTATTTCATAACAGTTTATCATGCTGATGGCGATTCCTTATGCTACTGGTTGGGCTAAGTACCCCACTCAATGAGTAACAAGAACCTAAAAATACCAGGAAAGCCACCCCTAACTTGCCCCTCTTAGATGGGGCCCTTTTATGGTGTGGTGTGCCAATGATAAGACACCTGGGGATAGAACTCATTCAAAGTGTGCAGAAGTTGTAAGTTGTGATCTTGTATGCTATCCTGCCAGGGAGTTTGAATGCAGAGGGAGCAAGGTAAGAATGCACACTACCTGGTGTGAGATGGATCTGGATTCTACTGTTTGCCACAGATACCATCTACAAGCAGAAAAAAGGGAAATTCTCAACAATTGGCATCAGGATTTTCAGTCCATGTCACTTCCTGTCTGTTCCAAGTCTTCCTGACTGTCCAAAATATCTTTGATAACCCCAATCTGTCAGACATAGGCCTTTTTTAGCTTTCCTTGCTGTGCTGCTACATATTACCATTTTTTCATTCTTTTTTTTCTGTTCTTGTGGTCTATATTTAACATTTAACTGTGAGTGAAGACCCAATGTAATGTATAAAGTACATGCATGTCATATTTTTATTCCCATGCCCAATTTTCAAATTAACTTCTTTTAATTCAAGGGCCAGTGAGGGTATGAGCGGAAGAGCATTACGAAAGATACCCTTCTTAGCACATGCACATTTCATTCAGTCTCCAGTGGTAACCTTGGAGGACTTCATGAAAGCATTGGAAAAAGCAGTCATTAAGCAAAAATTAGACACTGAAGAATTTGATAGAGGTGATACTTAACATTTTCATAATAATGTATTTACTTAAATGAATTTGATAGAATGAATTCTGTAAATAATGCTGATATTAATAAAAAACTAACCTCCTTACTGCTCTTTCAATATCAATGCCTCTCTTTATCTAGGTTAGTAGTTCTCTTCTTCAGGAATGTCATCAAGGACTTCTACAGACATTAAATTTTACAGGAATGTCCAATGCTACATTGCTGTGAGTATATTTTTTGCTGTCAAATCAAACTCCCTATTAGGCCTTATTAGCTCCTTCATGCATATCCTCCATGGACGAGCACAAACAACCATGTAGTTAGCGGTGAAAATTCTACCCAGGCAGGACTTGATCACACGAACGTAGAGTTGGCATTTCACATCTCCATCCTACCATCAACAAGGTGAATGAATTTACAAAGTTTTATGGTCCAGTCCATGGTTGGATTGAGAATGGACATAAATATAAAAATTAGAGAGTTTGAGACTTTCCAACAGGTCTCCTACGTTTAAGCTGGAGGAAGAGCGGAAAATGTGTTGAATGACCACCGAGGATAAGTTTATTGAGTAAACAATCATAATAAGATATGTGTGGAGTAACATTGTTCAGCAGCAAAATATAAATTTTTCAAAAGAAAATGTGAATGGCCACTAATTTTGTGATGCAGTTTTATATTCTAATGGCAGGAGTGCATCTTGACCTTTGGAGCATTTGAAGTAATATGGGTTGGAAAAGCATCTTTTGGTCAGTAACTGGACATATTAAAATACATATTGCTCTTGGGGGGATCTATTAGATGGGAATGGTAAATCATTGGTGACAAGAGTATATCCTTGCCTCAACCTTTTCTTCCATTTAGCTGGCATATTTTTCTTCTGTCAATGAACTACTCTGCCCTTGTCAGTGTAGTCTATATTCTATCCTAATTTGGCTTAATTTTGAAGTTTAGAATTACTAGAACTCTGAAGCACCAGGGATCAGGGGATTTAGAACCCAGCAAAGCTTGATTCATGACAGGAATTTTAGAAGAGCATTATGCTTTTCAACCTACCTCATTTCACACATTGTTATGATGGTTGCATGACAAATTGGTTCAATATATTTTATTTTTCCCTGCAAGAAAACCATCCTTTGGGAGAACTTGAAAAATATAATAACTGACTTAATATGTACTACCAATGCAATTTCTAACACTCTGTACCTTACATGAATGGCATAAAGGTAAATGAAATCAGTGAGAGCTAGTGGACGTACATAGGTTGAGGATGATTTTTTCTAATAAACGCTTGAATGTCTTTGAATGACCCTTTCATTACCGAAGCACTATAATACCCTTGTCCAATCATATTTTCACAATCCAGACCAGGTCTATACAAAAATTTTATGACAGTATTTGCAATCTCTCTCCAGTTTTGATTTATAAGCGAACAAACCCCAACAAAATTTTCTGTATTATAGCAAGTTTCAATTTTGGACTTGTACGTATCTTCAATTCATTCGCATCGACAACTGTTCTTGACCCGCAATATCTTTGGTTTCATCTACAAATATAGAGAATACTCCTGCTTCAACTACATTTTTCATGATTTTTTTTTCAATTATCTCTCCTCAGATATTAATTCATTTTGAATGGTTGGACTCTTGTATGTAGCATTCAATGACATATTTTATGTGCTTAACCTCCTCGGTCCTGGCATATTGTATACAATACACAGACGTTTGAATTTTTTCCTGCTCAGCATCCCAAAATACTGGCAATGCCGCTTGCTGATAAGTGGCGGCATCATTAAGAGGCTTGAGTGGCAGAGATATTAACTCTGCAAACATGGCTTACAACGTACAATGTAAGTATGAAGAATTTTCCAAAAATAATGCTCGATATGCCTCGGGACTGAGGAGGTTAAGGAGTTTTTGATCACCTCACTGCATCCTCGTTTAGACCAATTCAGGGGGTCTAATTAAGACCACTGGTGGCATGTTCGACTCTCGTTCCAAGGGTCATTGGTTCAAGACCAAGGAATGGAAAAAATTTTCCTGGCTTGCCAACAAACTTTTGCATGCTACTGTAATTTGACCCCACTACTGAGAGGCAGCAGTTCAGCAGAAGGCATTCATGGCGCAGATCAAGGAGATTGGACTGGTGTCAACAGCTACAGCTTCAGGCGAGAGGGAAAGTTCACGAAATCGGCAGGGGTACTGCAATGTGGAAGTCAACTGGGAAACCACCACATTAGTCTCCCTAGAAGATTCAGCCCTACATTCAAAGTATACATGTGATGGGACTCCTCCCAGTAAAATATTCCAGAGGCAAAAAATAGTCCCTCAATCAGATCTCCGGTTGGGGACTACTGGGAGGGGTACATCAGTCAGTAAGGACAAGTGCAGAATAGGAACATGGAATGTGAGATCTTTAGGGGTATGCAGGAAACTGAAGAATGTGAGGATAGAGATGGAGAGGCAGGGGTAGATTACTGGGAGTTAGGGAGATCAAGTGGGAGGGGGCAGGCGACTACTGGAGTGATAGAGAGATATATTCAGGAGAGGACCAGAGAATTGCAGGTGTAAGCATCATACTGAAGAAAGAATGGGACAGGAGAGTGCAGTCAGTCTGGCATTACTGTAAAAGGATTCTGATGGAGAGGCTGGAAGGAAAGCCGAGTGACAGAGCGATCATGCAGGTGATCATACATGCCAATGTTCCAGCCACACGGAAGAAGAAATAGAGGAAGTGTATAAGAAAGTTGAAGAAGTCCTCAGGGTAGTGAAGGGGAAAGACAACCTCATCATCATGGGAGACTGGAATGCAGTGGTAGGAGAGGGAAAAGAAGGACAAGTCTAGCTGATTAAGAGAAATGCCAAGGGAGAAAGACTGGTAAATGACCACAACCTAGTAGACATGGACAGCTACCTTTGATACAAGAAAATCAAGAAGATACAATGCGAACCAAGCTGGGACATGAAAATACTGGCTGAAGAAGGAAATAGATTCATGGCAGCCATCGACAGGAAAATGAGGCAATGAAGAAAAGTGGGATGAGCTGAAGAGAACAATCGCAGAAGTAGCAGAGGAGCAACTGGTGAGTAATCAACGAAAACATTTTAAAAAACCAAGGGAAAACAAAAAAAACAAGGGAAGCACGCCAAAAGAGTATTAAAGCTAGTGAAGAAACACTTTGGAGGAAGGAAAAGAACCAACAACATCAGAGGTGTGAAAGGGATTAAGGATTACATTGATAGAGGATGAAGACATTAGGAATAGATGGAAGCAATACATCCAAGAATTCTACCAAGGACCAATGCCACTGGAAGAAAACCTAATAAGCAATGAAAGCAAGATAATGAGGAAGATTAGATAGAGCAGTAGAAGACCTCAAGCAAAGCACCCGGAGTCGCAACTTTGGAAGAGTTAAGTCAAGATTTGGATGCAGATACCATATCCAAAGCCTCTTTTTTTGTAAGAATTCTGATTACTGGAGAATTCGTCATTAGTCTCTGCTTTCTTGCCAAAGTACTTTCATTTAGTCTGACCTTCTGCAAGATTTTACAATCACCTCTTTGCGACTTGAAATCAGCCACTGATCACGTTGAAAACAAAATTGATTGCTTTCACAAAATGCGAAATAACATTGAAAATGAGTTTTCCAAAAATTTTTAAAATGCTGAAGCAATTTTGGCTTATTTTGAAGAAAAAAACAAGGCTCCCCAACAAAACCCTTCACAATGTCAATGCTGCAATGCGGAGACTGATAAGCCAGAAATTTATTTTCGTGTTGCAATCAACATTCCACACATTGATGATTTTATACAACAGTTAAAAGACTACTTGATTAAAGATTCCTCGACCGATAAGAAGTTTTTTATCTTCGTCCCTAACTTGGAAATACTAAGTTCACTGGCACATTTTTAAGTCCTCTGCTTATTTTATCTCAATGAAGTTACTGTAGTAGAATATTAATCATAATTCTGCGGTGGAAAATTAATCTCATAAGGTTTTAAAATCTATCAATACCCACCAATGATTTCTGTCCCCCATTCAAAAGCTCAAATTATAATCATGTGTATTCCTCTAATAGCTTCCAGACAATCAAACCTAATTATATTTAATTCATTTTCTTCAACAGCTTCAAAACAGAATTGAATCTAAAAGTTTCAAGGTAAAGTTTCCTAAATAGCTTTAAAAAGCTGAATTTAAAATTTTGAGTTGAGACTGATCACCACATACCTTTTCTATGGTTTATTAAAGTCACACCACTTGAGGGGTCACTTTGATCACCACTTCTTTTCAATTTTTGGTATATTTTCTCAAGCTAGAAAACTGGCATCATGATGACTGATTTGTATTTCCTCGTTAAATCAAATGCATCTTTTAAAGCGATTCACAGCCTCTATCCTCAGTATAATGTTCACGATAAAAACATTATACTAAGGATAACATACCACTATACCTTATCCATAAGTGTTAAATTAAAAAAAATATCTTCAACTTATAACTCAGCAACAGAGAAATTTATTAAATTTAAACTGCTGCATCCTGTTTTCTCAGCGCATGAACAAAATCTGCATACACCTCTATTAATGATAATTAGCTTCCTTTATTGCCTTCCCACAAGACATACATGGGCTTTACCTCATAAATAAGTTTATTTGTACCCTGCATACTTACTTGGCTCTGCTCAAGCATCTCTCTCTGCTCACCATGTTTTGAGCTGTGCAAGGCTCCTTATTCTATTGGGCGCACCCTCAGTTTGGGTTGTACACAACCCCTTGTCTCCCTCACAAGCTTGCTTTGGGTGTCCAAGGTTGGGGGTCAAAAGGAGAGCAGTGACACTAGGTGCCCTTGAAGCCAGCCAGGGTACATAAGGACTCCTCCGCCTCTGCAAGGGACTGCTTCTGGGCTTTGGTGTGCTCTTCTGTAACTTGTTCTGCCATCCACCCAGGTGTCCGGGCTCAGAATTGCCCCCTACCTCCCCTACTCACACCATGTGCCACCACAACTGAAGGTTTACCTTTTTCCAATAAGCCTCCCACTGAGTTGGCAGATTAAGTTTTTCATTATCATGGGAAATTTAAAACTGGTGCCCCAACAACAGTAACATTTCTAGCACAACTGAATGCCTATAAATGCCAGATTTTTTGCAATCTTGATTTTAAAACTGCACAGCAAATCGGTTCTCTATCATTTTGCTGCCACCTTTCAAAACTCTTACTGCCAAAAATTGTACATAATTGTCATTTTTAATGATTCATGGCTTGCTTGTACAGAGCAACAACATTTGAATGACATTACATGCACACCACTTACACTACTTTGAGTCTATTTGCTGCCATGGAAGAAATCTTAATTGTTTATGAACTTCAAAGGGAAGGAATAGATGCCCCAATGAAAGACTAGATGTGTGTAGTATACCGGAGGGAGAATGGACAAAATCAGTTAACCTACATGAATATCTCTATTGCCTCATGAGTTTCTCTCTCGTAATAATAGAGTTGTCATACTAAAATGGCAAGCCATCTTGAGGTGAAAGCTCCAGGATGTTCAGTGATTGAATTTTGCTCTTTCAGATTTGTCCAAAATAAGCAGCTGCCCCAAATAACTAGCAGCCTAAATACTGTAACATAATCTACCGTATTCAAATGACATTTAACATCATGTTGCACATGGCCAGTATCAAAATATTATATAGTAATATATTAGTATCAGATTGGGTATCTAGTACCAGGCAAGCCCTAATTATGATCATGTTTGTATACACATCTAATTACCTACATTTGAATAATTCCAATTTCTTGCAAATTACCACAGAAATGCAATGTGAATATGTTGGCAGGATAATTACAGGTTAACAAGGTACCAGGCTATAAATTCACCAAAATATTCTTGTCAGTATGAACATTACAAGCTTGTGCCAAGCACAGAAGACTTTCAGTCATGTATTCATTCTTGACCACCACTTCTTTTTAGTCTTATTTTTCTCTCTGAAGTAATGCTGCAGTGGGCTGCACCAAATTGAAGCCTCTGTAAGGTCATAATGAGGAATAAGTCATTTTAATTGTTTAATAATCAAATAAATGTAGCATTGGCTTCTCTCCTGCAGTCACTTGAGCACCTTTTGCATCTAGTGATTTGTAGTCACTAACTCTAAGTAATATTAACACTGTAAGAAATCCTTAACTAATAGACACAGAGCTTATCTTTAGATGACAGCCTAAGCATAGATAGTGATGCTTCATGCTCCCCCGTTTTTGTCTTTTGAAATTTTATTTACCATGTCCATAATCAGCACTACCATTTATTACCATTTATTACCATTTGGGTAAGAGTGAGATACAAGACTTTTATAATCAATGACCTCTTACAATTTTCTTAACCATGTTGACAAAAAAAACATTTCCTTCAATTGACCAAAACCAGGCATGGAAATAATCAACATTCTAATATAAAATAACTTTTTTATTAATACAAATCAATAATCAACCAGATTTCCACTTCAACTGCTGGCTTGCTTGAAATCTGTTAGTTCTTTCTGGAATGCAAAAGATACTTCATATAAATATTGTGCGATAATTACTACTAAGGTACAAAATATAGATCTGAATATGAATCAATGATAAAATATATGTTTTCCCTCCTAAATTTTCAAGATCACATAAAACAATTAGATTTAATTAATTCTGAGAAATATTTTTGTCCCACTCATGCACTTCCAGCCATATGTGAGGAACAATAATCAGGTATAGTTCTTCCTGAATGTAATAACAAGTTCACTAAGGCAATTTGTAAACAACTGAAGGATAAATCAAAAGTCTTAATATATTTTGGCATCTAAAAAGTCATATACATGATTGAATTAAGAATATGTGACATGATTTTTACAGACATACCTCATAAACATCCAGAGTATGATCACATATTGCCTCCAGGTCACGAAGTCCACGTCTTAAAACATCAATCGCAGAAGGTCCATATGTCTGGATTCGCAGTAGCATTTTTGGCTCAAAAGGATGAGGCATTGAATATGCACACAACTCCACGTCAGGACTAAAGTGAAGAATGAATTCAACTCATTACCTTTCTACAGGATAAATGAACTGCTGTATTGTCAGCAGGATCTTTTGGATCTTCATTCATGGAGGCATCATGGGATAACAATCAATTCTTATAGACACGACAAATAAGAGAGTACTACACCTGTGACTTATTTTGGAATCTGAACTAACAAAGCAATTTCAATTAAAGGTAAGAAAAATGCTGCATTGTGCCCGAGTACAATGATAGAACACCCAATTATTAATATGTACCATGAAACTACTGCACATAAATCAGTGACTTTTCTTTTAACTGAAAAATATTTTCTGCATCCTTTGGCAATAATTTTGCACAGTCCTGTGGCAAAATGAACAAGCAAGGCTTAATTCTATAACAAAAATTGTCATCAAGGGCATTTTACAATATAATAATAATAATATAATTTATTGTTCTGTTGGTCATTTACATGACATGGAACATGGTCAGAAAATCAAGACGAAACAAGTACTCACATAAGAATAAAACAATTGTAACACTATTTGCATAATTACAATTTGTCACTAAGGAACTCATGGATGCTATAATAACATTTCTGGAGCAAGAACTCTTTTAGATTTGTTTTAAAAGTAGCCACAGTGGACTAATTTTTTATACAAGGAGGCAGTTTATCATAAATAATAGACAAGGAGTGGTGTGGGCCTTTCTTGGATATAGCAAGCAGGCTGAGTTCTTAGGTGAACATTCTCTCGTCCACGAGTAAGGTGACAATGAATGTTAGAGTTAGGCACAAACAGAGAAGGGTTCATTTTTACAAAAACAGCAGCATGAAGAATATATATACATGGCAAAGACATTATTTGAAGCTCCTTAAACAGGGGCCTTCCTGGAGTCCTAATAGATACATTAACCATAGCCTTCACTGACCTCTTTTGCATGGAGAATGCCTTAATTGCTGCACTAGAGTTACCCCAAAAGACAACCCCATATGCTAAGTAAGAGTGAACTTTGGCATAGTACGCAAGTTTTAGAATTTCCACTGAGGTGGTTGGGACAAGCTTCCTAATCATAAATGTCCCTATGGCCATTTTTTCATGGTTTCTTGAATGTGGTGATACCAATCAAGGTTCTCACTTATAGATATTCCCAAGAATTTTATGGAGCTAGACTTGCGGAAACAATTATTTGAATTCACCCTAAAAAGAGGCGATAATACTGGATTAATTTTATAATGGAATTGCAAAAAACTAGTTTTACCCTCATTTATTATTAAGTTGCTCATCATTCACCAGTTTGACATTTTAACTAAGGTTTCACGATACGATATAATAAGTACTATACAGTAGAATCCTTATTTAACGTTTTTCAGGGGGCCAAAATTTTAATCACTAAATGCAGAAAAACACTAAATGAGGACCTACCATTTTTTGAGGTTTTAGAGTCTGTAATAAGCTATGACAGTTGTTCATGAATTAAAAGGATAATTTAAAATCTCTATAAGGTGTAACAAACAATAATGAAAAGTATCATCAATTTAATGTGCTCTCACTAAAATAGGTTGGGTAACACTCTCTAGGATACAGCTATAAAAATGAAATTAAAATCAAATATGATGAAAAATTTGTGAATGATAATTGAAGAAAATTATTTTATTAATTAGCTTATTAACCTTACAGAATTAGGAGCTGAAAACTGAATATGATATGACTAATTTGGCAATTTTCCTGACCTATCACCCAAATGTACTAAAGTGTTTCATTCAGTAACAAAAAACGAGCAGAAAGCAAAAAATGATCAGGCCCAAAGAAAAAATACAACAGATTATCCAATTGCCTCCACATGAATTCAATATTAATGTTAACACTTATAGCTGAGACTAATATTGCTGGACAGTTACATCTTTTTAAAGTAAATCTGAGATTTTACTTGGCTTGTTGTTGTTAATATGCTTGTAATCCTGTCCATGAACACGAATTTATCAGCTCACTTGTTTTTTACGTTGTTCTCCCAATGTGCTGTTTATGTTTTTGTAAATAACTTGCTTGGTTGCATTGTTCAAAAATGAAATGAAGAAGTAACATATTAAACATACTTTACCAACCAGTTTATCATTTTAAAGCCCCACGCCAAATCATTATTCTGCAACAGGTTATGGGCCCAGATCCCAGCGAAGAGTTTTAAATAATAATCGCTAGAAAATTCGACTAGAATACCTACGTGAAATCTGAAAATGGCAAATAGTCGCGGTTTCAGAGGCACGGTAGATAAGTTGGAAGGAAGCGATGATTATGGAGATTGGAAATTTGCCATGAAACATTTACTAATGCATTACCGATTATGGGGCTACGTGGATGGCAGCAAGTATGCAAAGGGACGACCTGTAGATGATCACGAAGATGCAGAGGCGCTAAGTTTGATTTGTCTTCATGTTTCCCGGCAAGTATACCCTTATCTAAGAAATGCTAAATATGCTAAGGATGCCTGGGAAGAGCTAAGGAAAACATACGAAGACAAAGGCCTCAATCGCCGGATAAATCTTCTAAATATTCTACTAGATGAAAGAAGGGATAAGCATTCGTCCATGCACGAGTATCTTACGTCAATTCTGTCAACAGCTCATAAATTGGAAGACATAGAGAAGAAGGTAGAGGATGAGTTAATAGCCGTCGTGATGCTGCGTGGGCTACCTGAACAATACCAACCGCTGAGGATGGCATTAGAAAATTCAGGTGCTAAACTCACCTCTGAAATGGTCTGAGTGCGATTGCTTCAGGAAGATAGCAAGAAGATAGACGAACCTGGTGAGAGCGCTTTGATTGCGTCTGGAAAGAAGTATAATGGCAAGAATACCAGGAAAACTTCGGAGCAGCGGTCGAAGAAGGGTCTTACCTGCTTCAAGTGTGGTGAGAAGGGACATGTTCGTCCGGAGTGCCCTCAGCTGAAGAAGAACCTGACTGACAAGAATTCAGGTGGTAATAAGCATATGAAGGATGGTCACTCCAGGAAGAAAACGTCCATGAAAGAAGACTTCAGTTTGCTGACTCATGAATGTATGAATTCCTGTAATTCTTTGGTTTCTGATCATATCTATCTTGATTCTTGTGCTTCAAGGCACATGACACCCAGAATAGACCTCTTGCACGATTTTTCTGACAGGTCACAGTCAAAAATATCAATTAAATGTGCAAATGGGCAAAGAATAGAGAGTGCTGGTTGTGGTAAATTATTGCTGAGTAGCGAAAGGGTAACAGAAAATGTACCAGTAAGCAATGTGACTTATGTACCTAACCTATGTGCTAACTTGTTGTCTATTTCACAGATTGCAAAGAAGGGTATGGTTCTTGTCTTTCGATCTACAGGTTGTATGATCTACAAAGAATCAAATGTTGAGATAGATGGAGAGCCATCCATGACTGCGTCTGAGGTTAATGGTGTGTATAAAATGGACAATGTGCAGGTAATACCTGCTGAAACTGTTTTTAGTGCAACTAAAGATGATGCCGCTTTTGATTTATGGCATAGACGTGTTGGGCATTTACATGACAATGGCTTGATCAAAATGAAGGGAATGGTAAATGGAATGGATTTCAATAAGAATCCTGTTAGGAGTCCTTGTGTTCCATGTATCACTGGTAAACAACATCGTTTGCTGCACCCAGATAGTGAGAGTAGGGAAACTGAAAGATTGGCTCTAGTTCATGCTGATGTCTGTGGTCCAATGAAAGAGGAATCACATGGGGGATCAAAGTACTTGCTAATTTTTGTAGATGATTTCTCTAGAAAAATTTTTCCTTATTTTTTGAGGTCAAAAGATGAAGTATTTCCTAAGTTTTGTAGTTTTAAAGCTAGAATGGAAAACTTAACAGATTGTAAGATCAAAGTTCTACGTACTGATAATGGGGGCGAATTTGTGAATGGACAGATGAAAGCTTTTCTTGACAAGGCAGGTATCCAACATCAGGTGACTGTGCCATATACTTCACAGCAAAATGGTAGAGCAGAACGAGCTATTGAGACCATTTGTGAGAAGGCAAGAAGCATGCTGATGGATTCGGAGCTACCTAGGTCCTATTGGGCAGAAGCTTGTCAAACTGCTTGTTACTTGAAAAATAGAAGTCCTTATCGTACAATTGATGCTATACCTGAAGAATTGTGGACGAATAAAAGAATTGATGTAAGGCACCTGAAGGTATTCAGTTGCATTGCCTATGTCCATGTACCCAAGGAATTACGTAAAAGTAAGTGGGAGCCAAGGTGCAAACCCCATATATTTGTTGGATATTGTGAAAACACAAAAGGGTATCGTCTGATTGACCCAAAGCATCCCAAGAAAATAGTTAGAGCTTATGATGTAACATTCCTGGAAAATAGTCGTCTAAATGGCAGTATTGGTGAAGATGATATCAAGGAAACTGTTTTTGATTTTTTCCAAAGTAATGAAGAACGTCATGAAGAAAATCATGAATTCATAGAAGGTCAAGATCAAGGGGGTGGAAATGACAGACCAGGAAGACTGCGCCAGCCACCAAAGAGATTTGATGACTATTTATTATATCAGGCAGAAGTTGGGGAAGATGATCCTTGTTCAGTAGAAGATGCAAAATCAAGACCTGACTGGGATGAATGGAAGAAAGCCATGCAAGAAGAGCTAGATTCTTTGGAGGAAAATCAAGTGTGGAAACTAGTAGAAAAACCTCCTGATGTGAAACTGGTCGGATGTAAATGGGTATTCAAGCTTAAGAAATTCAGTGATGGAACTACACGCCACAAAGCAAGGTTGGTGGCACAAGGTTTTACACAGAAGTATGGCATTGATTATAATGAGACTTTTTCTCCAGTAGTTAGAGCCTCAACCTTAAGAATGTTATTTGCCTTGTCTGTTGAATACGGGTGGGACATTCACCATTGGGATATAACAACAGCTTTTTTGAATGGGGATCTAAATGAGGATATTTATTTGTCTCAGCCAGCACATTTTATAAGAAAGGGAAATGACGGTAGGGTCTGTAAACTGCTAAAATCATTGTATGGGTTGAAGCAATCATCTAGAATGTGGAATGAAAAGATAGATAATGTTCTGTGTGGTCAGAACTATGTCATATCTAGTCTAGAACCTTGTGTATATCGTAAAATGCATGTGGAGAATATAACAATTGTTGCTCTATTTGTAGATGATATTTTTGTTTTTGGTAAGGATGTAGTTGAGAGAGAAAAACTTAAGTCAGTTCTCAAGGATAATTTTAAGATAAAAGATTTAGGTTTAGCTTCCAATGTATTAGGTATGTGTCTGAGAAGAGAAGGTAATGTGATTTATCTTGATCAAAGTATGTATGTAGATGAAATTCTCAAGAAATTTGGTATGACAGATGTCAAACCAGCCTGTACTCCATTGACTGTGGGTATAAAGCTAGAAAAAACAGATGGGTGTGATGATAAGCCATATCAGAATTTAATTGGATGTTTAATGTATCTTACAGTTAACACAAGACCAGATATTGCTTATGCTACAAGTGTGTTGTCACAGTTTAATAATTGTCACAAAGAAGAGCACTGGCAAAATGCAAAGCATGTTTTACGCTATTTAGCTGGAACAAAGAATTTTTGTTTGATGTTCCGAAAATCTGATAGTGTGAATATTTTTGGTTATGTAGATGCTGACTGGGGAGGTGATTGCACTGATCGCAAATCCTACACTGGGTATGTATTAAAGCTTGGAGATAGTGTCATATCCTGGCAGAGTAAGAAACAATGTAGTGTAGCAACTTCAAGCACTGCAGCTGAGTATGTTGGCTTAGCAGATGCTGCTAGGGAAGGGGTCTATCTAAGGAATTTGTTATTAGATATGATTGGTGTTGATGTATCTCCAGTGCCATTGTTTAATGATAGTCAATCAGCTCAGAAAATAGCCAGTAATAGGATGTTTCATAGCGGTGTTAAACATTTGGATATCAAACATCATTTCATTAGGGAGAGTATTGAGGAGAAATTAACACTCATTAAGTATTGTACTAGTGAGGAGATGTATGCTGATATACTTACTAAAGCACTTCACGGTACAAAGGTAAAGAAATTTGTGAAGGAGTTGATGCTTGTACCAAAAGACTAATGTTTTGTTCTTGTGTATTCTGTGTTTTCACTGTTACCTTGGAAGCTTTGTTTTATTGTATGATAATTGGCAAGAATTTGATGTCTAAAGTGCTGATGATGTAAAGTCGTTATGTCCAGGATTAAGGGGGTGTGTTGTTGTTAATATGCTTGTAATCCTGTCCATGAACACGAATTTATCAGCTCACTTGTGTTTTTGTAAATAACTTGCTTGGTTGCATTGTTCAAAAATGAAATGAAGAAGTAACATATTAAACATACTTTACCAACCAGTTTATCATTTTAAAGCCCCACGCCAAATCATTATTCTGCAACAATTATTTTTGCAGTAACTGAGAAGCAGCTTATCTTCAAGTTTAGAAACTAATAAATAATAAATAATTAATATATTTTAGCTTCTTGTAGCCCGAAATTTATTGCTACCATTGCCTTTCTTGCCAATGCCATTCTGAGCAATTGCTTGAAAAATCTAATAACACCCAAATTCAGTGGTTGTAATACAATTGTGCAATTGCTGGAAAGAATTCCACCCCCACTATTCTCAAGAAATGTGTATCAGGGGAATGTGCAGCACATCTGTTGAGAAGCAGAATAACTTTTATGTTGGTTGATCCCATTTTGGTACCAAGGGATTTCAAAAAGTCCTGAAATAAATCTATGGTAATTCAGGCATTTTTGTTGTTTAATTACCTGCATGGTGATGATCACACATTCTTAAAGCATCGTGGATTTGCAACTCTTCCATTCACCAATGGTTACAGTTTCTCACTCCCATCACTATTACAACAAAAAATAACTGTCAACTGCTTTTTGCTTAGTTTACCACAATGGCACTGTTCACCTTTAAATGGTAGTTTTGTTGGGAATTAGGGAATAGAAAAGTCCATTTTCATCTGAATTGAAAATGTTTCTTTGTCCATAACCTTCAATTTCCCTACATCACTTTTCCATGATTCCACTGTCTCTTCACTCACAGAGCGCTTTCACCGCTTACACTTTTGAACACCAGTCCATGACTAACCTTGAATCTATTAAGCCATCCACAAGTCTCATAGCTATTCATGGGCTCTTTCCTTAAGTATAACATCATTTATGAGAAAATGACTGGCTGGAACCAGGTGAATCAGGCTCTCCAGTTCCCCAAATGGAGACTTTTTTGATTGCTTACAGCGCTAAGATAAAACAACCAATATTGCTGCCTCTCTTAAAATTGCTTCCCTTTTCATCACAATGCTGTTCAGGGTTGTTACTGGATTGAGCAGCTTCTTTGCCAAGTCAACTCTCTTCAAGTGAGGATTTTTATCCACCTCCTTTATAATTTTTCTCTTCTCCTCGATACTCAAAGATTTCCTTTTTGAAGCCATCCCAAAATGAAAACCAGCAACCAAAACCTCTGCTCTCTTTAAACCACCGGCACCAAGGAGACTAGTAACTCGTTGTTCAGTGGCCTTGTTGAAGAGTTTTTTGTTGTGTTCTTTAGAGTAATATTTGCCTCCAAACTGCCGCCTCGAACACGAAAATATGATTTACAGCTAAGATTTACAGAAGTAGCGACCAAATCTCTTCTCTGTTACACTTCTCACTATTAGGCTTCGAAAGGTGGCTACATAATACATTGAATTTTTAAAATCTCTCAAGCAACTGAATTAACCCCTACTGCCAACCGACTTGTGCTACCCAAGGCCACGAATATAGTGATTGGAGTCTAGAGGCAAAACTCATTTGCATTAATTGTAATTCAGCTCTCCCACATTTTTTTATGCGGCCATAACTTAAGATAAAAGGATTTCAGGCTTTCCCCGTGAATATAATGCAGAAAGGCTTCTTGGGATTCTCTCCCAGTTGGAAGGTCCATGACCAAAATTTCTGCCACTTACACTTCAGCCGTCCTCAGGGTGATGAGATGCTGATGAGTTAAGTTGTTCCAAATGTATAGTGGTCACATGAGGGCAGGAGACGAGCCATTTTTCCACCCTTTCTTCTGATTAGCTCATTGTTCTGAGGTTGCCCCTATGGACTTCAGAATGGGTTTCCATGTCTGGCTTAGGTGGAAACCACTGTCCCGGTTGAGTTTTTTCTTTTCCAGTCGGATCTCTATTGCCTTCTTGACCAAACAGTCTCAATAGCCTGTGGCTCAGCAGAGTATATCTGTAGCGTAACAGTTCACACAACGATGGTGGATGAGACTGTGTTACGCTATGGCCAACTTCTGTGGCTGTTTCAGGCAGATGCAGCATTCATATTCCTTCAAACTTGTCTCCATGGTCCATCCAGTCTAACCCACATAAGCTTGTCTACACTTACAGGAAATGCAATACACTCCCGGGGTCTTTATTCCTAATGAGTCTTTCACTTTGACTAGGTTGTTGAATAATTTCTGGTAAGGTCTGAGGATGGTTTGTATTCCATGTCTTCTAAGGATCCTGGATATTTTCCCCAATATTGTGGAAAAATGGAATACATGACCTGGCCACTGGTTCCTCCAAGGAAACATCCCTTGGGTAGCTTTACTTAGGACTTGATTTATGTCCTTCCAGGAGAACCCAACATCAAGTTCACCAGGGAAAAGGAGTAGGAAAGCCCCCAACTGTTTTGGACATTTTAATCCAACGAAAAGAGAATGGATCACTTGGACATGGTGTTTTTCGGAAGACCCACACCGACCTGTATTTGTATACAACATGAGTCACCATTACCCACCCTGATTCACTGTCAGCCACCCTCACCTGCACCCTTTGCATCATATATAAGTTTCAGATTAGTCTTGTCTTACCGATCTATTCCCAATTTCCTGAGTATCTCTGTTAGTTTATTCCAATTTACCCCGTGAAAAGCCTTTTCAAAATCAATAACGCGTGCAAAAACGTCCTGGTTATACCCTAAGTTTCTTTCTGTGTCACCCCTCCCTTCTGGAACCCAAACTGCTCATCGCCCAAGTAGCTATTGGCCTTGTTCTCCAACCCAATATTGATTATTCGAAGTAAAAATTTGGCTGCGTATGAAATCAAACTGATTATTATATAGTCTTCACAATTTGATGAATTCTTCATTATCGGGATATGAATTGAGATTGTCTTCACAAAGTCCTCTGGCCATACCCCATTCCTTGTAGATCGTACGTATAAGTTCGAAAAAAGCTTGCCTACCTATCTTTCTTAAATTCTTTAGCTGCTCCGAAGGTATGTTATCTACTCCAACAGCTTTTATTGCCTTCATCTTTTTCAATGTTTTATCTATTTCACAGTCAAATATCATTGGCCCGAGGTTATCTTCTCCTAGTTTTTCCTCATCTTATATGTATAAAGCAGCTGGTCTACTATCGTTGTCATATAGCTCCTTCACATATTCTTTCCAACGATCTTGGATATCTCCCTGTTAGATTAATATCTTACCTCTTCTATCCTTAATCTTTGGTACCATTTTGACCTCTCTTACCTACTGATAATAATTTCACTCTACCGTATAACGCACCCACTTTCCCTTCTTTTTGAAGTTTCTCCATTTCCTCGCATTGCCTTTTCCACCAATTTTCCTTTGCCCAATTGATTATTTGCCGAAATGATTATTTGCCGCAGTTTATTATTTAACTCCTTGTATTTACCCTTGTCGGTGTTGACATTTTTCCAATTCCTTCTCTCCTCCATTTTCCTTATCACTTCTTCCATATCCCACTGCTCCTTTTGCTCCTCATTTCTGCAGCTCCTATTGTTTTCTCGGCTGCTCTTACAATGCCTGTTTTTATATGTTCCCATTTTTCCTCGTTTGTTCCTATTTCCTTGGCTTCGTCAATCTCGGTTCCAATTATGATCCGAATCTGCATCAGCCCCAGGATAGCTCCGCGAGTCTTCCTGAATCTTTGTCTAACCATGATGTAGTCAATTTGGTATCTCCCAGTGTCTCCTGGCATTTTCCATGTGTACCTCCTCCTTCGATGGTGTTTAGACCAAGTATTTGTTACTACTAATTTATTTTTCCTACAAAATTCTGCCTTCTCTCCGCAGTCATTTCTCTTTCCTAATCCAAATCCTCCCACTACTCCTACCCATCTCTCCCTTCCCCCACTACTGCGTTCCAGTCGCCCATTACTATTCATTTTTCTTGCCCAAGACTTCTCTGATTATCTACTCTATCTGTTCATACACCCCACCCACCTCTTCCTCCTTATGATTGCTTGTGGGCATTTACACCTGGACCAATACAAAATTTGTAGGGCATGCTTTTATTTCTACCACTAGTATCCTGTCACTCACTTGTTCAATATTTACTACCCTCCTCCCCAATTCTTCGATCAATACTATAGCTACCCCATGTTGACTTAAAACTCCACCACTATTGATTACCCTGTAACTATCACTCCAGTAGTATCTGCTGTCTTTCCATTTCACCTTGCACATCCCCAAGGCATCAATTTTCCCTCTATCCATTTCCCCTTTAATATTTTCAAGCTTACCTGCCCTCATCATTGTCCTAACATTCCAAGTCCCTATTTTTATATGTACTTTCCTTCTCTTCTTCCTTTTCTTATCTTCCTTGGTCCTTGGTTCCTGTGGTGACTCTGTTGTGCAAGGATCTTGGACGATGACGACCTCGGGGGGCCTTGCCTTCCCCGATGCCAGGCCCAACATCCACCCCATTGGGCAGCGTTCCATAGTTGCCAGGATTCATTTCTCTTTGATTGACATTTTTCAAGGTAGTAAATAGGTGGCCCAACCAGGAGCATTATCAATTGCTCCTGCTATTTCAGCTCATGGAGTCATTGGGACATGCAAGCCCTTCCACCATGTCAAGATTATAGTGCACGGGAAAGGCTTTGGTCATTAAGTACTCGGAAAAAAATATTTTGTATAATTTTCTGACAATCAATGAAAGATATTTCATATGTTACAAAATAGTGATTCTTTCTGAATTTGTGAATATTACTGATTGAATGAAATAATTAGAATGCCTCATTTAGTAATCAATTTTGATTAGCAGCTACCGGAAAATAAACTGCAGATATACACAGCTTGACATTCAGTTTTTCTCGACATGCAACACCACTTTCCTGGAAAAATTTCAACGATTTCAACTGAGTTACAAGCTATAGCAACATCGGGTAAAAACTACAAATGGGGCAAAAGCCTGTATATAATCATTGTGGGCATACATACGTATATATTATGGTGAAAATACAACATCTTCATATTAATATGTACAATATCTATGTACAGCTTCAAGCAAAACCTTGAGCACCACACACCCAGTGAAAATTAATAGTGGAGATGATCGTCATTGATGTTTTTGAGAAATCATATACCTACACGGTCATGAAAAAATACTGTAATGAAAAAAATACTTGTGTTGGCTCAAAGTTAATGATGTAGAATGCTGAAAGACCCTGAATGCAGAAACCTTAAATAAGGATAATTTTTACCTTCTTTTAATATGGAATGAATCAGGACCACAAAAAAGCAATAAATGTGAATAAACGCTAAATGCAAAGATGTTAACTCCGGATCCAACTGTTCTTTGTTTTATGACATCTTAAAGTTATGCATAAATAAAAGGTAGATGCATACAGAAAGCATATGTTTCAGAGGTCATGACTGCACATTCAACTGTTGATAGTTCAAGGGTATCAAATGCACCAATGTCCAACAGGAAAGGGAGTATGGCAATTGATGCACAACACTTGAGGATACACACAAAGTAGCCGAGACATCATCTTCAAATATCAACTAACAGTGAATGATAAGGGGATATGATAACTGGGACGAACATTCCTAGATACATCATAAGCAGTCAAGCCATTATTTACAAAAGGCGCTGATGTGATTTTTGCTTCCAACCAGCCTTTCTCAATAAAGACATTATTACAAAGATCACTAAAAGCATCACATCAGACTCAGTAAATGCTGTACTGTTGAAGCCATTGTAAGCAGAAGAACAAGCTACACTAGTCCCACATCTGCTTCTAATTTAAACATGACAATTCTGTATAAGTAAAAAGAAGCCACTTTTTGAAATGAAACATAAAACATTAATAAGTATGTCACTTTCCTCAACGTATCACATGCTTCCATTTACGTGTCAACCCCATTTTTATCCACATAATTAACATCCGGTGAACAGGAGTGATCTTCTTCATCAAAAAAATGCATCAACATATCTGCTGATAATACAGGGAACTTGAGAGGAATCTGTTGTGTATCAATTGTTTCTACCTCCTGACTAAGTGTCATCCACAAATATCAACTGGTACTCACATTCCTACAGAGGGAACCAACATCATGAATAAATGTCCTGTCAATTCATCATCATCATAAATAATAATAAATAATTTTATTTCTATAGGTTACCAAGTAGCAGAGAAACATCCATTTGAGATGACAAAAAATACACTAAAAAGCCTTTTAAGACATAAATGATAGGATTTCAGGTATTATCTGATGGACAGCAATTGCAACTAGATTCTAGAATTCATTTACAGTAGACCCTTGTTTTACGATATTAATCTGTTCCGGAGGACCGATCGTAAAGCGAATTCCATTGTATGCTGAATCGGCATTATTTCCAGACGAGGAATCGGTTATAGAGCATCAGTGCCAATCCATTCAATGTATGCAACAGAGCCAATACATAGGAAATATCCTGGATTAAAAATATTTAAAATTTACTGCATGATGTGGGCCTTTCTGTCCAATGGGTTGCGAATACTGATGTATATATTTATCCTGTTACAAGTCTTGAGGGAGTGAATTTCTTAGTTGGTGGAGAAAAGATGGTGGTTTTGTTTAACAAAGACTGAGCAGTTTAGTATGCAGTGTGAAGAAAAATTGAGTATGGAAAGCTTTCGAATTAGGGGTGTACACAGGGTACAGAAAGGGAGCCACTACATAGCTTAACCCATATATGCCCAGTGGGTCGTTTTCGACCCACGGGATAAAAAAAATCCTAGTCTCTCTAATTTGAAGTATTTGTCTACATTGTTGTTATTTTCGTCTTAAAGGGAAGCAAGTGATTCATTCCTGAAGTAATATTTCCAAGGATACATTTTCAAATCATTGTAATGTGGACATAAAAAATTACTTCTCTTTACCGCGATTTTCGAATAACTTTGACGTACAATGTAACCAATATTTTCCAGCTCAATCAAAATGACACGACAAGCTACAATACTTTGTATACTCAATTTCATTATTCCGTATTCAATTACCAAATTTCATGTCTCCTGTGTCTGCCACGGGTCATGATATTGGTGTGGGTCCTTTTCGACCCACTGGGCAGATAAGGCTAGTTTGTTGGGCAAGTCCAGACGTGCTAGGTTGACCAGAATTCGAGCGTTCTCTCTGCTGAACTGCGCTAAGATTCTTTTGGAGTGCATTAGTCCAAATAAATTTTGGCATGGCAAGGTTAATATATAATTTCCTAGAGGGAAACATATTTTTTTCGTGAGCTCATCAACTAATTTATATCTCTAATTTAGTTGCAAACAGCTGACTACAACAGAAATACTTCACGAGCTAGAAGAGTTTGATGAAAAAGGTGTAATAGATGTAGTATATATTTACATAACTCCTCCAGAAGATGGAAACGAAACATGTGAGGATTCTGGGGACGATGAATGTAACGATCCTGATCGTCTTTGTGGCCGGCAGCTGCAAGCGGAAGGTGACTTCAACATTGACATTGAAGATGACCCTGGTGAAGTTGATGAGGAAATCAAATTCGTTGAAGAATCATCCCATTCTAAAAGGAGAAGGAAATCAACCAAAACCCAAAACATAAAACAGAGATGGGTGAGTTGTGATCTAACTACCCCTGCTTGTGATTCTTGGAGTACATGTTTCACACCTCCACTGATTTTATCCTCGTCCAGTCACCCATTAGAGTTTTTCGAACTTTTTATTGATGACAACATCATTACGAAACTTGTTGAGTTTACAAATCAATATGCAGCATCGAGGAATAGGTGTGTGCAGGTTTCGAAGGAAGATATTTATACATTTTTAGGCATATTGTTTTTGTCCGGATATAACTGGCTCCCAAGAAGAAGAATGTATTGGGAAGAAAAGGCAGATGTCTACAATTCACTGGTGTCTAGAAGTATGAGAAGAAACAAGTTTGAGGATATATTTACGAACATCCATTGTGCAGATAATAGTACATTAGACATATCTGATCGTCTCGCAAAATTGCGTCTAGTCATTTGTGAACTGAACAAAAACTTTTGTAGATTTGTGCCTGTAGAAGAATCTATTTCTATCGATGAGGCTATGATTCCATACTTTGGAAGGCACGGATGCAAACAGTTTATTCGGGGAAAGCCAGTGAGATTCGGTTACAAGGCCTGGGTAGATGCTCTTCGCCTAGGGTACTGCACCCAATTTGATATCTACCAAGGGAAAGTAAAGGAAAAAAGGGTTTCCACTTCATCAAGAGGACTCGGTGAATCTGTGGTAATGGGGTTTGCTGAAATCCTAAAAAAAAATTATCCACTTCTGAATTTCTCCCTGTATTTTGATAATTTTTTCACTTCTGCGAATCTAATAAGCGAACTAACAAAATTTGGCTATGGTGGAACGGGAACCGCTAGAGTGAACCGAATTGATAACCGCCCCTTGCAGGATGTTAAAGTGTTTCAAAGAAATGAGAGAGGTAGATATGACTGTCGTGTATCCTGGGAGGACAATATCAGTGCAGTTAGGTGGATGGACAATAACGTCGTCACAATGCTATCTAATCAGTTTGGCGTCGAACCTCAGCAGATGGCAACGAGATATTCAGCATCCGTAAAAGGAAGAATTGAAATTCCACAACCCCACGTTATTGCCATGTACAATCGAAACATGGGTGGTGTAGACCAAATGGACAATAATATCTCTAATTACTGTATTGGTATTCGTGGGAAAAAGTGGTACACGCCCATATTTCTCTGGATGATGGATGTATGCATGAGTAATGCATGGTGTCTCAGCAGGACTTATGGTATGAAACTGGACAGTTTAGCATTCAGAAGAGAAATTGTAATATCAGTATTGAAGAAATATGGTATTCCACCACAACGAGCAGGACCAACGAGCAAGTTTTCACCTCCAGAGATAATCCGAACGAGTGGACCGCACCATAACATTCTCACAAATCAGCCAAGAAGAAGATGCGTTTTATGCCGTAGTAAAACAGTAAAATCATGCCATAAATGTTGCATTCCTTTGCACGATAAGTGCTTTGAGGAGTACCATAAAAATATCTCTGACTGTTAAAACTTTGAAGGAAATAAACAATTATTTTATATGAATAGTATCTTAAAATATTTTATTTATTTTAACAACTTATCCCAAAATAATGTAAGTTAAATAAAATTTCACTTAAAAAACAAAACACGACAAATTGGAAATCATAAAGCAGTTGCAACTCAATAACTCTGAAGAGCCTATTAGAAAACGATCCAATAGTGAATATCCTAAATGTGCTCACCAATGCCCAGTGGGTCGAAAACGACCCATGTCAAAATTTTTAAACAAATACTTCAGGATTTTTTTCAATATTTTTTCTGTTGTCCAGAGGAATGATAAGTTTGAAAAATGTAAATATAGTTAAATTTTCATGCAAAAAAATTAGTGGGCATAAATGGGTTAAAGGGCCTGTTTATGGATTGAAAAGGCCTTTTAGAAAAACTATGACACTCCCAGAATATTATGCCATATGAGAAGTGAGACTGAATTTTTGGGTAAATAATTGGTCGCAGAGTATCTATGGCCACAAATGGGGCTAGTTTTACCATTAGAAAAGTATCAGATGTTAATTTTGCAATAGAAAATCTTCATATACACACTCCTGCAAGCCACCAGAGGGAATGTTTTGGAGAGTATTAGGACATCAGCAAGTTAATGGAAGGAGAGGGCAACTCAACCTCAATATCGTAAGGTCAACCCACAATTTGGAGGATCTGTGGCAACCTAATATGCGCAAGTGCTATTTATAATCCATTCTAGAGAGCCCTAATATTGATAAAGCCATAGGTGTATTGATGAAATGAATGACTTAGGTGTCACCGAGTTTTGACTTTTTCTTTATTTTACAACTACACCCATTAATACAATGAAACTTTTCGGAATATTAATGGAGGCCTACCTCTTATTGATTGTAGCAACAAGGCCAATTGTTATTTATGAATCTAGCCCGATTTAGCATTAACATGGAGTGAGCATAATAGGTCTTGGGGATTATTACACGCAGATTACTAGCATATAATAATGCATAAAAATATCAGCTAAGCAATAAACGACATTCATTTATCAACATTGGGTACAGTTCGAAAGTCATGGAAGTATGTCATCCATCATAACATGTGTTCAGGTATGAAGCAGCTCTGTTCACGCCCAAACTTTTGTAGAGCCCACACATTACTATGTCAAAATTCGTCTCAGGCAATCCAAATACGAACTCAAAAATGAACAACACAGTTAAAAAACAAAACAAAATTCGACATACTAAGGATACTAAGTACTTTCCAATGAAAATGCAACTCTGTTCAAGACTTGGCTAATGCAATCTGATTGCTACTGCAGACTGTGCATTAGCAGTACTGGAGGCATAAAAATAAATACTTACTATCTGCATATAACAGACTTCAGCGCATTTCCTAGAGTGTGATCCTCATGATGAAACACGAAAGTTCTACATTTTTCGTTGCTCTTGTCATCACCTGCAAGCTAAAGAGACATTTTAACACACAAAAGAGACGTAAATACTTGGAAGAATATCATTAAAGTACGACGCTAATAAACGTACCAACACTAAGCGACGACTCTTCTCAGCGGTCATCACTTCACAGCGTTCAACATTTACATACAAGGTAACCTTAAATCAAAACACTTTCCAAAACATATATGCTGTCCGAATTTTACGAAGAATTAATCCTGCGACGACTACACTGCAGTCACAACGAAAAAAGTAAAACCACGACCAACACAAGACATTTTTCGCAGGTCCATGCACACAAAGGATTGTTTCGCATGCTTTGCCAACCCCGCCAGTAAGCCCGTACTAGTGGCAAACGCGGCAAACGTTTCTTTTGAATAACTCTCCAGCTCCAGCCACCAGGTGCCTCGCCTGTAGCAATATGGCGGCGTTTTAAATTTCTGTTCCATTCTTTACTTTCCACCTTAGGTCATTTCACAGAGAAAGAACGCATAAGCTGAGTCCCAACTCGCCAATTAGGCACCATCGGATTTAGGATAGATGAAGTCACGGAGTATAAAAGTGGATTGAATGTAGAATAAATTGCGTGGCGTTTAATTATGACACCAACATTGTTCTCACAGCACCTACTTTTGGAGGATTGACAGAAAAATGTAAAACAGGTGAGTCATACTTTACTTACCTGGTGTCATCATAATCTTCTAGATTTAAATATAGGAAAGTCTCACCTAATATACTTTGTGAATAAAAATAAAGCAAGTAAAGTACTTTCAATTGAAGTTGATGGGAAGGTGATCCCACAGGTACAAAATACCACAATTCTGGGCTTCAATATCAGTTTTCAAATCTGTTGGGACGAACACATAAATACTTTAGCTTGTAAGTTAAGCTCAGCCTGCTATTTAATTAGATCCATTAGACCCACTGTTTCTGTCGACGTTCTTTGGGCACTCCACTATGGAGAATTTTATTCTCACATAGCCTATAGCATCATCTTTTGGGGTTCATCCTCTAAGGCCTTGGCCATTTTCAGGATTGAGAAAAGAGCCATTCAGCTCATGACTTTTTCTAAACATGACGCCCCTTGCCGTCCCGTTCAAAAATTTGATGTATTATACCAGTGCCATGTGTATATATTTTTCATGTACTTGTAAATACAAAAAGAAATCTATCTCAGAATGTTAAGAACTGTGATATTCCCCACTATTCTACTACACAGAATGATCAGCAGCACGTCTTATATGTACACACTAGGAATGCAGGTGCTGGTCCAAATTGTATGGGCCTTCAACTTTACAATAAACTACCAGCTGAGCTTAAGGCTCAAAAAAGTGTAGCTGCATTTAAGACTAATCTACTAAGGTATCTGAAATTAAAAATGTTTTACTCCATTGATGAATTTTTTAACAATGTTTGACATGTGTCCTGTATCCACTGTATGTATTTAGTTTCTTTAACCTGACGTGTCCTATATCAGTGTAACCTTTGTAACTACTTGATCTCTGGACAAATAAAACTTATCATTATTATTATTAAAAAAACATATGCTAGCCCACATGATAGCATATAGCAGCTGCTTACGCATATTTATTCCACATTCAACCCACTCAATCTGGCCAAAGTCTGCTTTTTGACCAACAACCGAGGACTTATGTCGCATTAAGGTTCTCAATGAGGACGCTTCTGCCACATGAATGCTTGTCTATGCACACACTCTACCTGACTTTAGCACAGAGACACGCCGCATGATGTGAACAAAAACACGCCGCATGATGTGATTTCAAAAAGGGAAAAATTACACTAAACACCACTTTTACTATCAACAACTCAAATGTAATTAGTGTTTGAGGAGTATCTCCATTGTACATGGAGGAGGAATAATTGCTTTGCTTGCTTATTGGGGTTAGAAGAACTTAAAATGTCACTGTTATCATTGGGTGACAAAGAACAAATAAGAGCTGAAGTCAAAATAAGAAAAATACTTCAACCTTTTAAGAACACAATGAATCATTTTCTAACTGCATACCTATACCTTATAGTGTTTGGACAGTAGGCAAGGAAGGAGAACACCCTGTACATAGCTTTGCATCAGATTATTTCTATCCTCCATGCATCGTTATTTTGGATGATCCCCTTAGTGATTTCCATAATTTTTATGAAACCTATACATTTTGAATTTTCATGTGTGCCTTACGGGGATGGATCTACATATTCAATAAATGTTGAAAATACCTCTCAGATTATTGCAAGGGGACATATCTGCTCTTTTACAGGCCCTCTCATTGTAGATCAGAAATAGGATTAGGGAAAAATAAGGCCAAGAAAAGTCAACTGCCTGCAGCACAGCTTAATTAAAGGCAAGAGAATGATCAGATGTTACAAAAAGTGTAATGAACTGTGCAGATGTCATAGGGGAACATTATTAATGCATGGTTATTTATTCCCTGTGCATGGAGTCACATGAATTTTTGGGCATTAAAAACTATGTAAGGCTGAATTAAGTGATACCATAATTGACATGTATAAGGCTAATTGAGTCACAGTAATGGTGAGTATAGGATGGAAGAAAATATGATTCTATCAAATTATTTTTCAGTTTATTGTATATAACATGATAAATCCATATTTAAGCTTAAAAACACCTCCAAATTACACCTGGGATTAGAAAGCATTCATATCTGTAACTGGAATGTTGACTTTTTTTGGTTTGTTAATAAATATTTGCTTGAGCATTCAATCTTAAAAATTTTTGTAGGAAGTGAAAATTATAATGTACTCTCAAATTATGGAATATTTATGGTATCATTCAAACCATTAATTGTACTTAAAATTCTTTTCAGCCCATGTCAAAAAGATATTTCCAGTCGAAGGTTGTGATATGAAAATGAGCTTTAGAGACAGAAAAATTGAACAATATGCCAAGTAATGTAAGTGGAAATAACAGAAAATCTGTCAGTTCGTTGTATTCACCATTAATAAATATTTTAGGTTTAAATGTGAATTTTCATTCTTCTTGTCTAGCATTTTTCTTAATCTTTAGTTCTGCTCTACCCAGTGCTACAGTATTGTTATTTGGCTCTTTGTTAGTGAGGATAACTGCCAGTACCTAATTTTCTTTATTGCATTGTTGAAAAATGACAAAAATGTAAAAGAAGTGCATCAAGAGCATGAGAGAAATGTGAAAAAATACGTTCATAGAAGGTGACAAGGGTGTGACCAAAGTGTGAACTGGGACTCACAGAAAGCAAGAAGTGCACAGAAAGCAAGAATAACATTATGATGGACAGAATGCTTAGAATGTGACAAGACCATGCATAGAAATGTAACTATGGGGTGGCAATAGCGTAAACTGGGATTAAAATACATTCAGAATGTATATAAGACAAGTTTGATAGCACAGTGTGAGGACATTGTGTGCAAGGTGTCATCACACTGTAAGCAGTGTCATCACACTGTAAGTGGTGTCCACACACAGTGTACACGGAGTCCCTAACCTATGCATGGTATACATATGCTGTGCGCCTGGTGTGCTCACACTCTGTCCATGGTGTCTGTACAATGTATGCACGGTGTCTGCACAGTGCCATCACTTTGTCTGGCATGCTTGTACACAGATTCCCTAACCTATGCATGGTATGCATATGCTGTGCGCCTGGTGTGCTCACACTGTCCATGGTGTCTGTACAATGTATGCACAGTGCCGTCACTTTGTCTGGCATGCTTTTGAGTCCCAATAAATGCTTTTGAGTCCCAATAAATGCTTTTGGCATGGTGTACTCGTAGTGTACACACACTCAACCACACAATCTTGTCACACTATGTATCACGGTTTATATTCGCCAGGGCTTCTAACCCTCAACCTTTGGGAAGCCTATATGGCACATTACCTACCTGGCTACCGTGACTTTATAATTAAAAATAGGTATGATAATTAGATATAAAATATTTTTTGCCTAAAATTGCAGATGAGTATGAATCCCTCCAAGATGGCATAAAATACTGATTAAAAAGCGAGGGCAGGTCAAGAAAATCTGATGATGGTTGAGGGCAATAGTATTTCACTTTAATGCATTAATTTCCTTCCACATACACCAATTGATCAAAACTAGCCCCACGAAGCTCAAGATCCCATTAGCCAGTGTGACAAATCGAAGCCAACCAATTTTTCCTAGGTATTGAAGTAGCTCAAAAGTAAAAATTTTATCTATTCTAATCCAATTTGACCAGCCCTAAGCTACTTAGGTAATATTGGCTTTAGTTTATTATCAAAAGAATTTTACCTACCATATGCTTTCCCAACGGACTCCATCACCGCTTCCTTCAGATTACCCAAACTAGAATCTTATCAAGTGCCCAAGCTATGTCAAACATGAAAAAACAAACAAAGATTCAATAATAAATATAAAACACTATAGATGTATAAAATACTTTATTTGGTAAATACATAAAATAATAGCTTAAACACCTGATTTTAAACATCAGATAAGTCATTCTACCACAAGCAAACCTTCAGCCTAGCTTCCATTGCACGCCCAATTGCTTCTTGTTCCTTTTTAAACATGTCACTGTAATTCTTGGTGAAAACACCTGTCCAAGAACAAAAGTGAACTATTAAAATGAGGGTAGAAAAAACTGCAATCGAAAGACATTTTTCAACCACAATATTGGAACAGAGCTGGCAGTTACATACTCAATTTGAGATTCCACAAAAACCTGTGATAATATCACTAAAAAAACACCAGTGTTCAAAAACAGTTCTCCTTCCTGAACAGGACCATATGGGACTGGAACAACCTACCAGCAAAAATATTTGAGCCCTTCCCAAAAAACTGAATGATTTTTAACAATAGGTTTAAGATGTAGAAGGTTTCAAGGTTTATTATTTTACTCGGCTGTTTTTATTGTTACCACCAGGCCAATGGCCTACTTGTAACAGTTGAATTGTAATAACAATAATAATACTTTATTCACTCAAGTACATATAATTCGAGAAATTTCATCTTTTTTGCCAAGTGAAAACCTACCTTCACCTTATTTAGTCACTCTTCTATAACTATAGTCAGGCCATTAAAAAGGATTGTTTATTGAGGTCAACTTTTCCATACATTAGCAGCATAAAACCCTGTATCTCCCTGTTATCCATAAGTAAATCAGCATATATATAAACCCCACATCACCCGTAACGTAAGGGGAAATGCCTTACATCTAAGGGATCTACCAGCACTGATTATTTAGCTTACATGATTTTGTATTACATTATAAAACATAATTATGAATACACATCATAAGAAGCATGTTTGATTATTACATGAGAGATATTCCTCTATTTGACTATTAACATAGATGTCCAGACTTCACTTCCTATTATCCAACAAGTTCCAATCCTACACTCACATTTTACATACTGAATGACCTACCCAACCTTCAGCGAGAGACAGATTTCATGTGTGGATGTGAAAGTTGAGTACATATAGATAAATACAGTTGAAGGCCGCTATAGCGAGTTTGCAAACAACATTATTCCCTGCCCTGGTTATAGCGTCCTGCTAATTTTGCAATGTTAACACCTTGCATCAAGTTTGGGCAAAGCTAAACTAACGGTTATTTGGAGCAATATATTCGTAAATTTGCGAGGGAAGAAAATGCCAGCCTCTCCTTATCATGGAATGATTTAAACCATCAGTCATGATAAGGAAACCCGAGAAAAAATATCATTTGTCAACAGGGGTGGGGTGTAGAGCAAGCTATGCCATGAAGACATCAACTGAATTGAAAGCGGTGTTGTCGCTGTTATTGTGGGTGGGTGCCGATTAGAATGGGATGGTGCAAGACAGCAATACACAAACAGCACTTCCCTATTTAATCCTGACAACTCTTGCATCACTCATCCTGACAACTCTTCCACTGTTAAAAATCTGCAATGCCATCCATGCTTCGGTATTGGACTCTTAGGGGCAGGAAATAGTTTGCTGTCCGCAAAATGATCGAGGATGCTCTGACTTACTGACTAAAAATTGCTTCATTTTGTTGCATGGTTCAGCTTCACATCCAGTGTTTTCCAGAAGAAAAATTATAAAATAGAGCCATCACACCTGCATTGTACACATCCTAAATAGGGGGAAACAATTAGTATAAATGTTCCAAAATTATATTTTAAAAATGAGGGAATTTAAAACCAGCGCTTAATCTAATTTCTCCATTTGGCTCATATGCTGCCAGTATCATATTCAGAACAGAACAATCCTCAACAGTTTGAGCTCTCACATGGGTATGGTGAAGAGAAATTCCTCATTTTCTTTTAAATTGATTATCAGTCATCACCAGTAGAATTAAAATCTTCTATGTTCATCTGTTGTGCAAACTCTTCAAGTTCTGTTTTTCAAATTGTGCCGCTGTTAGGAACTCCAATATTTTCTGCAGGGTGAATCATGCAAATAACACTGATTATAATGGGACATTTTCTGCTGGTCGCAGTTTCTTACTAATCCCCACAGCATTCCTAAGTTTAAAGGTAGTAGTAACTTTGTCTTCATTTTCTAAAATTATAAACAGGGTGGACGAAGTTAAACCATGTTGTCGGCTAATTTCCGTTTTATTGGCATTTTTTCTGTCACATTCCTGAAAGGGTTTGTTTTCTTAGCCAAATTCAATGACTTTCTTTTCTTTTCCATTGTAACACTCACAATAAAAAGCAGCGAACTTCAGGAAGTAGATCAGGATCAAGCTTTCCTAAATAACTGTTGCGAAGCCCTTCTGGCCGCGTTTTCCGCTGGAATGGCATGCAGCAAAACCCCTTTTATTTACCTTTCTCCGTCGTTCTACTCCTTGCTCCCCTACTTCTTCCCCTCAAAGACCCGGGAGTTGCTATCATGTAATGTACAAGCCCAAACAAAATAAACTTAGGAGTTCTTCCATTCAAGCTTGTTTTTCCATTCCTAGAGAAAGGTTTTTGCGAATTGCCGCAATTTAGTATACCTGTCCTAGTCTCAATATCAACAAATGACCCCCACAGGTTATGAATCACGGACAACAATTACAGTGAAATACTCATTATGGCAGTTGGCAGAAATGGCCACTCACAATAACCATCAAACTCAGTATACATTTAACATTGTGACCAACAATGACCTCTATAATGGCCGTCTCCCTATGAGCCTCCCTCATAATAATGGCCTTCTACGGAAACACACCTTCCATAACCAATGTGACCATGAAAATGAATTACAAAGATTTGGTATTCTTGCAACAATCATTTAGATAATTTTATGCATCATTGGGCGGCATGATTTAAGGAGTCTTGACAATGTGTTCCCGGGTCAATTTCCCCAATAGCTAAGGGTTACCAAATACCCTAAACATAACTCGATCCTGTACCATTAAGGATGCAGATGATATTGACTTCATACTTACAACACCAAAAGTCCCCAAACTAGTATCCGCCCATAAAATTACTATCTCTCAAGTTCCTGATAGGTGCTTAAGCAATAATTAAGTCTTAAATAACAAAAAAAACCTGAAGCTAGCTAGCGTGTAGCCTCCCAGTCTCTAGGGGCTCCCACCTTAATCCCTCTAATAGTTGTGACACACTATTTGTTCGCTTGTAGCAGTTTTTAATGAAGCGTGCTGCTTTTCTTTGTATTTAATTTTTTTTAATTAAATTTTTATGACCAAGGTTCCAACTGCTTAGCGTAATCGAGGTGTGTCCCAACCAGAGCGAAGTAGCATTTCTCTTTTACTTTTTCATCTAAGGACCTTCCTATTATATGCTTAACCCTTTGAGTGCGGCATGACGTGATATCACATCACGGTTGTCTTTATACTGGTGCTGATGACGTGATATCACATCAAGGATACCATAAGTGTTCCAGCTTTCACTGGGGAACTTTCACTAGGCCCCCTAGTGAAAGCTGGAACACTCACGGTACCCATGATGTGATATCATGCCATCAGCACCAGCGTAAAGACAACCATGATGTGAATCACATCATGCCGTGATCAAAGGGTTAACAAAACCTTGCTTTTTTTAAATGCTGCACTGCATGTTTTGTATGTGTTCTCCACGATATACCAGAAGTTAAGGGAATTTCAAGGTATTTAACTGTATCCAAAGATTTTATGTTTACCCCACCCATAGTATTGGTATGGTATTTGTGCGATGACTTTCGCAGGAAGTGAGCTGTGGTGGATTTACTAATATTTGACTCTAACCCACATTTGGCACCACAAATGAATGTTGTTAAGGTCCGATGACAGAACTACTAGATAATTGCATCATCTGCAAATAATTTAATTTAGGGCTAGCTCAAGAACTTAGGTCATTAATATAAATAATGAATAAAAGAGGTCAATCACGCTTCCTTGAGGAACACCGGATGTGACTTTGACCATATCAGAGCTAAAACCATCCCGAACTACTTTTTGATTTCGATCACTAAGAAAGTCCCTTACCCAACTCACTATTTTTTTGTTAACTCTGCATGAATGCAATTTAAAAAAGTTTTTTGTGAGGAACCTTGTCGAATGCAGTCTTGAAATCAAGGAATATCATGCTGACTTGCTTTTTCGATTCACCTGATTTTAGGATATAATGAAGGGAGAGCGCAAGCTATGTTTCACAGGACCTGCCCTTGAATGGCCGGAGGCCATGCTGACTGCTATGTAAGAAGTTATGATTATCCAGGAATGTCATAATATTGCTAATGACAATGTGTTCGAGGATCTTGCATACAAGTGATGATAACGATATGGACCGGTAATTTCCTAGGTCACTTCTATTTCCATTTTTAAATATAGGTGTGACGTTGGCTATTTTCCAGTCTTGGGGCACCTTGCCTTCAGAATAAATTCGGAACTTCCAGGGAATAATAGTGTGGTAGTTTCCCTTTGCTTTCCACAGAAGCAGAAAGTTTCCCAGGTTTATTCAGCAGTCCACTCTGGTCAGATGCTGTTTGCAGCTGCTCTATCTGAGTCAGACATCATTCTGGGTCATCACTCTTAGCCTTGATCCTCACCTTTGATCTAACCACCAAGGGTGGCCCTGCCGGGAGCTTAAGCTTCCTCCAGCATTACTCTCAGGATAATTGTTGCTACTAAGACCCCTACCACGACAAGGTGGCGACCCATGTGGGGGAGTGGAGAATTGGAAATGATTTTCACATAAATATATAGACGGTAGAGTGGGTCTCTGAATTCAAGTTGGCTTGATGGGGAAGACAAACAGGCAATCGTGTGGCAGAAGTATCCACACTGAGGACCTGAATGTAGTGAAAATTCATTGTAGTTTGTCGAAAAACCAACTCTCTATGGACCATGCATGTTGAATGAGGATAAGATTCTCACACGAGTTGCCAAATCTACATTTACACAAATTTCCATGCACACACAAAACCTTACGATGTGTATTGTATTTGGAGCCATTATTTATAGGTGTGGACATGGCTTTAGGCACAAAATTAGGAAGACTGAGCATATGCATTGAAAAATTTGACTCAGCAGTAGACATACATGGGGGGAGTAAGGGGGTCAATCCCCCTCAAAAGGGCAGAAGGTTTTCCCTTAAAAGTTCAGAACTTAAGAATAATTAATTGATTATTTGCTAAATCTGTTCCTCAATTTATCTATATGCAGCTGCAGAGAATGCATTAAAATGGATTTTAAATAAATCATTCCCTCCCATATGGTGCCCAATTCCTATCCATTCCCCTATAATATTACCTTACATTTACAAGTTAGTGTCAGAAAGGTGTTGCATATGATAAACATTATTATAAACTATTATTTATTATCATAAATTATTTATTATTATAAAATATCATTTATTATTATAAATAATAAAATACTTAATATAAAATAATCAATGATTTTAAACTAACCATCTAAATCCAGGTAATCCTGTGCATGACCACTGGAGGTATTTCTGCTGATTTTCCATCTTCTTTTCTCATGTATTTTGGAAAGATTAGTACCTTGAGATTTTCTACACACAGGAGACTCTGAAGACTCAGCATTACTTTGCACCCTCTCAACCTTTGGATTGCTTGGGGAGATTTTATATCTATTCCTCATTGTAAACCAATCATGGCACTCTTCATCGATTCCAATCTGTTGATCTTCACTTCTTACGTGATGATACTGCATCTCTTCTCTGCTACCACCAGGAGCTACGCTTGTGAGAAGGGCCTCTTCACCTTTGGAACACTTAGGTCCATTAGGTCGCCTTAAACAACCATGTAATTCATTTTCTTGCTGCTTTAGAACATAATGACGAGAGGATATTTTTCTATGGAGATCTGGAGTGATTTTAGTTGAAGAATAATCTTCATTTCTCTGAAAAACAAAATAAATCTTTAGATATGATAAATAAAACTATAGATCATTCTTAATGAACACTGAATGAATGAACAAGTTTGCTGTAGTAAACTGTGCTTGGGAAGTTTTGTGAGAATTAATGTGCTATTGAAATGATGATAATGTAGAGAAGGTATAATTAGGTATGAAATCAGACTATTTTAATAAGTATCTGTGAGGAAACCTATGAGACAACTCAATACTATAATGGCATCAACATTAATATAGTAAGTTATCATAGTTTCTCACAATACCATATATATGATAGTAATATTGGACTTCGAAGGGCTAACATTTATTCATAAAACAAAAGTGGACTGTTGCCACCCAACTTAATAAAATTGATTATCACCAATTGTAATATTCATGAATAATTCATTAGAGCTAAGCATGATTTTCACATTCCCTACATGAATAAAGCTGTGACTCAAAACTCTGTGTTTTACAAAGGAATAGATTTGTAAAATGCATTGCACTACGGAACTAAGGCAAATCAGTGCATGAAAAGTTTTCAATGAAAAGTAAGAAAGTGGATTGTAAATAAAATCCAGTCCAATGCAATTTAACTTAATTTAAATGACTGTGTAAAGTATTTAACTGTTATATCCTTATTGTGATTCTGTGCATCCTTGTACTGAGAATACTTGCTTGAGATTATAGCTATTGGCTACATAAAGACTGGTATTACTACCATTCATATTTATAACAAAAAAGTAACATAAACAGGTAAACAAAACATGTAGGAAAAGACTGGAAATACAGGACATATAGGAGTCAATGAGCATGAAGTTGATGCAGGATGAAGTAGTAGAAGTTCATATGTCCTTTTATAATTGTTGAGAAATGTATTTCGCAGCCTTAATCATATTATCAGAGAAAACATCCCCATGTTTAACCCCAAAGTACCTGTGCCTTTTATCAGGCTATTGATAGAACTACAGAAAAAATCATGGTAAAATCAGTCATGAATTAGAATGGAGCCTGGCAAACGAATGCCAACTTTATTAATTGTTTGTACTTGAAATTTGATATTCCTTACTCTTTGCACATGGCCTATGTTCATACTCATCCTTCCTTCTCTTGACCAAAAACTTAAGCACAATGGAGGGGCTTGTTCATTCCAATGAGCCATTAGCTAGACAAGCATGGGTAATTATTATTGCTCCTGGTAGGGCAACCTGTGTGAAATAGGTCAAAGGTAGGAGCCAGGCAAGAGGTAGTACACATAATGGAGTCATACTAAAAATATCAATGGGAAGTGGGGGTGGGATTCCCTTCCAACAATCGACTACCAAGAATATGAAAGTCATTCATAGAAAAATGAAACCAGGGAACTATAGGATATCACCCATCAGGGCAGGTGCAATGTCCAGCAGCAGGGGAGGTAAGGCCTCCACGGTCATCATCACATGAAATACTTACTCAATAACATCATAAGAGGGTCCAAGGACTACAATAGAGAATATGAAGAAAAAGAAGAGGACCAATAAAAATAGGAACTCAATGAGGCTAGGAAGCCAGAAAATATTAAAGAGAATAAGGGAGGAGATTGTGTACACTAAACGTTGAACAGGAGAGTGACAGGATACTTTCGGAAGAAATAAAAGCACACCCAACAAAGCTTAGTTCTTTATAATCACAGACAATATTCCATGCACTAAGCACAAGCTTTTTATGAAGACCGTACACATGATCAAATCACAATAAGACAAAAAATAATCAACATTAGTGCATAATAATAAGGCACATTAACCTCAAATTTTGACCAACCTCTTGCTTTTGAGATAAGTGAGGATTCCCATCCAAGTAACAAGGAGGTATTGTACAATCCCCCTCAGTAAGGTTTTCCACATTTCCAGGACAGTTGGTACTTAGTAGGTCTCTCTTCAAATTTAGCAATTCCACATAATGCCTAGAAACTTTGTCCTCTTCCATCTTCAATGCATACTGATAAGCCTTTTCAAGCTCTAAAAGAGAAACAACAATAGAGTAAAAGATATGAGGCACTTTGCATTAAATAAGTCAATCCAAACTTGCAAATATGTGTATACATATACAAGGGTTTCACTATGGAGATGATGACTGGTTGTCAAGCAACTCAATTTCCCTTAGTCACACAGGAACCCAATAACCAGAAGTGGCTGAAGAAATGGGTTCTTTGGTTCCATTAAAATGTTTCACAATTTGAAATATAAAATTATGGTAAGAGGAAACAAAATTTATTTAGGCCCCTAAATCCTGTATTTGCCATAAATCCTTCATATCTACAGAAAACCTAAGCAGTCAATATTGGAAAGAAATCTACCAAAATTTTCACTTAAAGCAATGGATAAACAGAACTGTAATTCACTGCAGATTTCATGATGCAGCATGGTTGTTTCACTTTACCGTAGACTCTCATTATTTCACGCCACATTCATCAAAGTTTCATTTTTACGAAGCAAAATCGATCGTCCCAGTCAAAGGAACATCTGAATGAATAGTAAAAGAAACAACATTACAAAATTTCTGATACCACAAATTACAATTACAATCCTCAGTACTGGTCCCCATTGAAACCAAAAATACTATATTGGAATTTTTAGGTTTGCTTTGCAGCATTTTTGTGGACGACCACTTTGCTGGCATCATCAGGACCAGATGATGCCAATGGGAATACCGACAAAATGGTCATCCACAAAAATGCTCCATTGCGGGGAGAACCGAAAAAGTTTCAATACACAAGAAAATCCTGAAAGCCTTCATAACAAAAATACTATAGTACAAATATTGATGCATAAACAACAGCATGCAGGCATCCACAATGCTCCATATGAATCATGAAGCTTTGCCACATGTACTGTGCCAAAAGAACTTGAAAGCTAACTAGTAAGCAAAGGATACTTCACAAAAGGCATTAAGCTGGGCCAGGCCTATGGAGGTAGGCATGATAAAAATGCAAATGTTCAAAAATTTTTTTGGGCATGTAAATTAACTTCCTCACAATTTTATTTCAGGAAATGTTGGTTAGGAAAACACAGATGATGAAAAAAAAATTAAGCATATTTTGAGATGGGGTATATAAGAAATGTTGATTGACAATTTTTTTAACTTTGAAACTAAACAAAAAAGAAATTTGATGAAATCAGTTTTAAATGATTTCACTATCTTTGAAAAAGAATATAATTTGAAATGAGGTACATATTATTGGTCTACGATGAATAGAAGCAGAGATATAAGGAAAAACATGATTAAGGGCATGAATTTAAAGCAATTTTGTTTTAATTAACAAAAATGACAATAACTTTTAAAAAGGTGATATATATTAAGTAGTATTATTCTTAGTAAATAAAACCATCCAGCTGCAACCATTAGATTTAGGAGAAATCAATCCAAATTAAATAAAATTATGAAACGTTTGTTAATGCTTTTCCTTCATATTAAGAATTCCTCGATAGAGGGAATTTCACATTATACGTATGGGTTATTCCATCTCAATTCAACAAACGATTTGTCCCAAATGGTCTCAGATTGTACTCAAACTTGGTGTACGGGAAGCAAGTAACTTCAAACGAAGAAATCCAAAACTGTTTAAGAAAAAAATGTTTTTGCATGATTTATGCCTACCTTAATTTTTTCACATTTTTGCTAGGAGTACTAGGATAAGGTGGGGGAAGCAAGGAGATACCTGCTATCAGGTAGATAGAATAAATGAAAAATGATACAGAACATGAAAAATGTCAGAGTTATCTGTCACCATCTACAGTCTTTCAGTCATATCATTCAACAACAGACTTTCAGTGGAAAATGGGACCTTAAGAGTGGGATCTTTTCATGCTCCAAGAGTAAGCAGATACTCTTTAAGAAACTTCTCCCTAATCAGCATGAAAACAAGAGCACTGAATATTGGAATCTCCTTTCTGCCCAAAGAGTCAGCTTTTTTAGAACAGACACAACACCCTGTAGGTTTTTATTTTTAGCAAAATTGTTATTTATACCAACAATATTCTTGAGGAAATAATTTTCTAGAGCACATCAATGCTCCAGAGCATGCTCAGCCACTGGTTGAAGGGCCAACCGTCCAGTTGAGATATATTTCATGGACAAATGTTTCAGCACATAATGATGAAATTAGATGTATGTTCTTACAAAAAACACAATGCATAGCGTGAATATGACATGTACCTACTTCCAATAATTGTTTCCTAACACACAGTCAAGCACCACTATTCATCAGCATCAACACATGTTTGCAAGGCATTTTGCATAGCACTATTCAGCTTTTCATAAAGATTTTTTCCAGTGGCAGAGCTGATGAAAATTGTTTCTAAATGCCGTGAAAAATCTGGCCATTGATTACACATTCCCACTTTTAGTTCTTTTCTCCCCTGCCAAATCAGTGGTCATATCATACAATATTGAGTACATTGAATCCTTCTTGTCCTTCTCCTGAATGCTCTAAAAGAAAGAAGCCAAAGCAGCCGTAACCAAGTACTGTGGCAAACCAAGCTGGCTTTTAGGTAGGACTTCATCATGGTTTGCGTGGAGTTCTTTCTTTTGTATATTTTTGAATGGATTGGTATAACAATAGGATCCTCACAGAAAATATCTCATTGCATATGAAGCAAAACCTTTCGTCACCATTTACATGCTTCCTTTGCCATTCTTTAATCATGAACCTATTTGCATTCACCTCTGCCAGATATGACTCCATGAATTTACACTTCTTTATCACCACACTACCAGTCCACCATAATCACACCACACAAATGACTATCGAAACTTAATATTAAGGAAGAAAGACTAGAGCATATTGCAAATGTAATACCATATCAGAAACCAACTATGGTAATTTTCAGCAACAATGATGAAGCTGCATAGATTTTCTTCTAATTACTTTTTTTTAAATGAGTAGATGCATGCTCACAGCTCAAGAGTTGAGCAGAAAGTGAGAGCTATGGAGACAAGATGCATTCAGTGGCATCTCTCACAGTAAATCAGCAAGAAAAGAAAAAATTTTTTTAAACCAAAATATAAGAGGAAATAAATATTACCCAGATTTAATACATGCTCTGTTTCACTATTTAAATTTTTCATTCATGTCCCACTTCAAAGAATATATTTGAGACAATGTTGAAGTCTTTTGTTACCTCGGTAATAGGTAATTCCATTATGGTGTTGCTATTTCAGCTTTCAGACATTAAATTATCTCAATGTTTGAGAATGTTTATTGATTCTTGCTTAAACGTGGAAATCGGCAGGTGAAAAAGCAACAAAAATGACCTCAGTCAAGAAAAAGAAACATTTAAGGTATCAGGGGTAAAAAAGTAACCAAATAACTAAATAGTACCCCAATCTAATCTCAGGGATTTTTTAAATAACATAATCATTAGTATGTACATATCACATTCTATCTCTTTAGAAACATGGAAACCACCTAATTTTGAGTACACCCTGGTATTGATTTGATGATACCAAGTCAATAGATTTCAACTACCTGTAATTAGAATATTACTGTATGCTCTCAGCCATTAAAAAACTGCCAGACTTTCTGACTCAGTAAACTGCTTAATCATTAATGCAGCACCTACATCAAGTGAACAGCATTAATTGCAAAGGAAAGGAACAGGGTCATTATGTAATCGAGATGGTCAGGGGTCTTGCAAGGAGAAAAATTCAATTTACCAGCCAATCAGCAATTTCTCTCCAGGTACACCTGACTTTTATACATTCTAATACACTAAGTTGTTTGTAGAAAATCCCTACTAATTGGTCAGGCATTCTTTTGGTATTTCCACATGAGATAAAGGTAGCTAATTATGGTTTATAGAAAGCAAATACACAAATAGTGACTTAGTTAGAAGCATAGGGTTAGCTTTCATTGCATGCCAATCACAGAGCAGGTAAATAGAGATCCAAAAAACAAATATGTATACAGGTTTAATAACATATCTAATGAATTTAGTATGCTACTGAAGGCAATGCTATGACATTAAGACTTGTGATCGTTAATACACTCAAACTTACCTTTTAAGTATTTCTGCTTCAGAATTGCATTATTAGCCTGTATTTTCTGCTCTTCTTTCTCTTGTACTGACTTCAACAGTTTCAGCTTCTGAGATATAAGAGCCTCTTCATCTAACTGCAGTCTTTTCAATTTTTCTACCTGTGTCCATCATAAAAGCAAAATAAAAATTATAAGCAACAACAATAGTAAGGAACATGAAAAATATAGGAAGAGCAAGAGATGGTGCTAAGCACGCTAGAACACCACAAGTTCGTAGCCGACCGCTTGAATGGTTGCTCAAGGGAGGCAAAACATGACAATTATAACAAAGCTAAGTTTCTGTCTGTCCACAGATTTCCTACCCAACAGGAAATACATGTATTGAGTTCATTTCATCCACTTACAGTCTTTTTTTGGACAGTTAAATCACAAGAAAACAGGGTGTACAAGGTCAAGAGAAACGTCTAACAAAAGGAAATACAGTAACTCCTCGATAATGCATACTCGCTTAACGCGAATCTCATGATAACACAAACTCATTTCATTGTCCTGGCAAGAATATGTGGTGAGATAGTGTTTTTTTCATTTCATGAATTCAGGTTAGCGCAAATTTCAAACGGTTTCTTCTCTCCCCAGGATAGGTTTGGTCGCTAAAGGCAAACTACTTTCAAGGAAACCGGGTAACCAGTAACGAAAGCAAACAAGTATTAATCTTCAGATGAAGCTTAAAATATTAAGTTAAGTGGATCAAGGAGTTAGGACTAAAACTCAGATTGCTCATGATTTTGGGATTCCAAAGTCAACACTTTCAACAATACTCAAGAATCGTGATAAAATAGACGAAGCAGCTGCATCAGGATGTGTTTGGCTCTAAGCAAAGCGTATGTGTGGAGCTCATTACAAAGATGCTAAAAAAGAATTAATGGAGTGGTTTAACCACATCAGAGCAGCAGATGTGCCTTTATTATGGGCCCATTATTCAACAAAAGGCCATGTAATGTCGCATTCAGTCTGGATATCAAGGACTTCAACTGCTCCACTGGTTAGCTGAGGCAATTTCAAAAATGCCAAGGTATCTCTTTCCAAGTTATTTGTAGGGAAGCAAATAGAGTGGACAAAGCAAGTGCAAATGATTTGCTGACAGACTTCAAACTTCACCAGGATAAATACGCTCCTCAAGACATTTTCAATGCTGATGAATCTGGCATTTTTATAACCTATTGCCAAACCGTACTTTAAGCATGAAGGGAGAGATATGCAATGGAGGTGGCCGCAGCAAGCAAAGATTGACCACTGTGCTTACCTGTAACTCAGACAGGAGCAAAAAGTTACAAAGGTGGGTGATCGGGAAATCGGAGAGCCCTCAATTCTTTAACCCTAAACAAATTACGTTGGGTCTTTTTCGACCCGACGTAATTTGTTCTTTATTTGTTGTGGTAAAGTGGCCACTTGCAGTAATCTTGGCCACAATGAAATCCTAGGGGAGAGGGAGGAGTGAGGCAGTTGAACTTGAGATAGTACAGATGACGGTTGTTGTTTATGAGCAATTCGAAAAATTTAGTCAAAAAAAAAACTAGAGGGTAGTGTGTACACGGCATAAAACCACGATAGTAGTTAAGGGTTGAGCACATCGATCACTCACAGTTGCCATGTAACTACACCCACCACAAGGCGTGGATCGATGGCATTGCATTTCGTGAGTGGTACATAAGATTTAATTGTCGCATGGCTTTACAGAATCGTCATGTTTTACTTTTGATGGACAATTGTGCTGCCCACAGACAAGGCTAGTTGGAGTTAACAAATGTCAGAGCTTGGTTCTTTCTGCTAACTACAACAAGTTGCTTGCAACCATTGAACCAAGGAATTATTGCCCTGATGAAAAGAAATTAGAGCAGTCCCCTGGTACGAGTAGCAATCCATGCAGTGGAAAGCAGCGATAATATATGCTAGACCGTTTTAGAAGCTGTAAGAGCCATTGGAGTAGCTTGGGAATATATGTCTGGGAAGCATGTAAAAATTGCTTTAAGAAGGCCTGGACTCCTTCTGATGTCCAATCTGCTGATGAGCAACGATCCGCCAGTGAAAAGGAGACACCCGAGGAATGGGAGCCTTTGCAGGCACATTTACCGATGGAGGTAAGGATGTTGATCAGTGTACAGTTTGATTCTTTTTTGTTTAACAGTTGATACTTATTTTTCCCATGTATTTTCTACGTTTGGTTAACTTTGAAAATTATGTAGGATTCGACAGAGATATTGCCATAGCCAGAAGTTCCTTTCCTCACGAGGAAATCAACCCAAGTTCAAGAGAAAAATCATCCTCAGATGAGAATGAGGAGGAATCGCTAGAGCCTCCTTCCTGTGAAGAAGTAATGACCGCAGTCAAAGGGCTTGAGAGTTATGCGGTGACAACAAATGTTACCAGCACCTTTTCAGGCAGTTTAGAGAAGGTGAAATTTGAATGTATCAATCATTATCATATCAACTGCGCCCTGCTCTTTGGAAAAAAATAAACATGATTTTTTAAAGCCCAATTGTAATTGAAATTATGTACTTATCATGTACCCATTCCAGAAATTCATGAATAAAAATAATTAATAACTAAACTTTTCCATAAATTTATTTGTTCAATGGTTGAAATTTGTTAAAGAAAATGAAACAATATGTTTTGCTTATACATAAATTAAAAATATGCATTACACTTTAACAGCGGAAAATTTATGTGAGTCTGGAAGTGAAAAAAGAATGAAGAGAGAATGCTGAGTATGCATGTAAATGCACCATAATTAACCTCAGAATATCAGCAAGCCTACTCATACTTTTTGCCACAACGTCATAACACAAATGTTTTTTAACATGAATTTTTTTCCTGGTCCCCTGAGATTTGTGTTAACGAGGTATTACTGTATAATTAAGATTCCTTATACTTCCAACCAAATTCTTCACGAAGTTAATAAAATTACACAAAAGGCTGCATTTTAGGTGAATCACTCTTGAGACCCCACGTTTGGTTCTAAAATATTACTGCCATCAGGAGTTTCTTGATTATTAAAATATTTTTTTAGTTATTTCACAGCATAAACAATAATATACTACAGGCACCTGCCGTAGGAGGAACTATGAGAGAGGGAAGGGTTGAGATAATCCCAACCCAGAGCCTTAGGAAGTGTCTGACCTCTTGCGTGGCAGGACCTCTAATGATGCCTGGGACCCTTGCAAGACCACTGAACCATTTTAAAATGTCATCCGTCTGCTTGCATAGTAAAATTTACTTCATTTAGAAGTGGCCTTCTTGCACTTGTGCTGGAAAATTCACGCAGTTCATAAACTGTGTTCATAGCGAAAAAGTTCAAAGGAACTTGATGTGACTAATAACTACAAACATCTATTATCATTAGCATATTTTATGATGAAATGAATGTTAACCCAAATGACCACACTATAGAAGTATAACAGCGTTGAAATGATAAATTCAGAGGTGAGATTTTGAATGAAAGAAAAACAGAGGACAAAGAGTAAACAGCGACGAAGTGCATGAGCCTAGCAAACAACCAGATTGGAATTCCATCGAATCTTCTAGGATGGATAATTATTACATCATCAGTTTTGATGACTATTTACAAGATGGAAAACCCGAAGGATAATGAATAATTTTGGGGATAGTCATGAAAGATGAATAACACATGAACATGCCCTGCGTGCTATCTATCCACCTGTGTCCATCCAATTTTCTCATAACCTTTATTTAGGTAATACAAACAACAATTTATTTATGTTTTAGTCTGGCAGAGGGTCCATAATGGAAGCATCCACCAATCATGAAGAAAATATATTGATATTTACCATTTATACAGGATTAGAGAAAAAAACCATTTGTCACCCATAAAAATTGAATGCTTTGCACCCTTGTGGCACAGGTTGATTGGCTCCAAATTTTGTATGAGTTATTTTTGTATTACAATGAAAAAATTTTAGCTTTGAAAACCTATTACATTAAAAAAAGAGTAAAAATCTGGAAATTTTTTATAAAGGATATCATACTACAATAATGACTTAAGTGAGAAATTAAACCATAGGCTGCAGAGAACCATGAATGCGTGTGTAAGGTTTATCTATGATATGCCTAAATATGACCACATCGACGTGCATTATGAGAAAGCAAAACTGCTCAAAGCTAAGACAAGAAGAACATACTTTATTGCAAACCTGACCCATAAAATAATAATCACGAAAACACCCAAATATGTATCTTTATACACAATTCAAATTTTCAGGAGAGATCAAACAAAGAGTTACCTGCACCCCACTTGACAACCAGCACTTACCACAACACCGAACTACTACTTTTCATTACTCATTTCTAGTACAAGCAACCCCTATTTGGAACACAATACCTCTGGAAATTAGGCTCGACCCTAACAGCAGATTCAGAGAAAAATTGTACTTTTACCTTTTGCATAATAAGAATTGTTGAAAATTATATTGTTAATTGTACAGTAAAATACAGACAACATTTTTAAAATAAATAATCCATCGGCAAAGTAATGCTTACTGGGGTGGAGGTTGGTGCGATGGAGGTAGGTGACGAGGGTTGCCATTTTTGGTGCCCCGGCCAACCGTCCACCTCAAGCAAGTTGCAAAGTGTATCGGCATACCTGCCTACTGGTTATATATATTGCCCAATATTATTATTATTATCATTATTTGTTTCTACGAAATGTAGCACCTGAGAGGGTGAAACAATTATTTTTTATTTTTTTTCTTTCTTTTTTGCCATTCTGTTGTTTTTTTCATTTGGTAGATTATTGACAGTGTTAATGTTCTTAAATTTTTGTAACTATTTTTCTATAATTAATGCAAAAGTAACTGGGAGAGTGTGTTTATTTCTAAAAATGTAATTTTGTTGAACCTAGAGTCCGAAGGACTAGGGCCGTTTTCGAACTTGGCAAACGCCTAGTTAACTTGCTATCAAGTTATCTTGATTCCTAGGCAAGCAAAGTGAAATGCTTACTTGACACTTTTGTAGCCCTTTTACTGTGGAAGAGACATCATGCGGCCTTCATCTCGTAAAACATACAAAAAGCGCCATCCGTGTCCATAATTTTTGTGGTTGATGAAAGTCGATTGCTTCTTTAAAATGCTTCCCATCCATATGCAACCAATTAAAAGGGAATATAATTTTTTAAATCCTATTGCTTATGAATAAAATAATTCTCATATACCATTATGTGGTGAATAACTATTATGCTTCGATTGCTAGGGTCTGCTGAAGTGGACGACATATCACTCACTGTATTTCACTACAGACAACGTCTTTATGCACAAAAAGGCATTATAATATTCCCTGTCTACATGAAAAAACAGGTTACAGTATTTTAATATATTACACTCCGAACATACTACCTATGATCTTCGACTGATAAATACGCGCGTTGTAACACAGGTAATTAAGTTGAAAACAAATTACATTTACCCTAATGGTTTCTTGTCCCCTTTCTTTGATGAATGCAGTTGAAAACCTCTCCAATGTCAACGTAATTAACAATTATGATGTTCGTTAGCTAAAAATAATGCTGCCAATGAAATCATGGCTACCATAGAGTACTTTCCATCGGACCATAATTCTTTCATATAATTTCTTTCATCATTTTTTCATTTCTTTTCTTTTCCTTCCAGAGTAAGGAAGATAGATTTTGTAGGTTCAATGAAGTAAACAAGGGTGGTACATTTACAATGTATGGAATTATTCACACAACTATTAGGCACCAAATCTTTTATCAGTATATTCACATTTGAAAATCCTTTAAATATAGCGAATTCATCAATTTTTCCGCAAAAAAAATAAATATCACACAAATATGCGTAGTAATGATAAAATAGTATCCATTTGAAAGTTTCTTCACTTCTATTTTCCATTCAAGCCCATATTATCACACCCCGAGTTCGAACTTCCTAGCAAGCATAACAAGTCTCCTTTTTCGTTGACTTGGTATCTTTCCTCGATAGCTAGTGAACAAGCGCATGGTGATGACGCGTCCATGACGTCATAGCTTTCGATGCGTACTAGGTTTCAAGGCAAGATTGCTTGATTTGCCAAGTTCGAAAACGGCCTAGGTTCTTGAAATAAATTCTATTCTCTTCTACTGCCACCCTATTTCAAGTGCACTGATGCAAGTAGGAGATTAACCGCAAGTTGAAATTTTCCATTTTGCAAAAATAATTATATATTTGTGACGCATATCAATGGACATCCCAATATTTTCGTTTACAAAATGAGATAATTTTCCTACCCAGTACAGCTATGATGTAGGCATTTAATAATTAAATTTCCATGTTGAGCTTACATTTGCATCCACAAGCACTTTAGGATAGTGATTGAAAACTGGATAGGTATCTCCTTTTGGTAATGGCTCAAATACTAGCAGGTGTTTCCTTGGATGAAAATCTGAAGGGGTATTTTGGCAGATAAAATACACCTTTGAGATGAATTTCTCCATGTCAACAGGGTTCTGGTTTCTGAAAAAGAACTGTGGAAGAGCACAAATGAGTATAACAAGAGAAATTCTGTTTTAGGAAAATAACATCTCATGCAAATGGAACTAGTACATGCTACATCTTAACTATTCCAAAATCAAACACTTTTAAAAGCTGGCATTTAAATTCTAACAAACAGTGCCACTGGCTTGAATTTGTCCAGGCATTTAATTGAAGCTAACATAACCATGTGATCCCAAGTTTCCATTTGGTAAACAGAGCTCACTTTTTGGTGAGTACAACAGTTTCCTGTAAACAGATAGTTTTGGGCATCTCTTTCTAGCCCAATGAAAATAAAAGAATAAGATTCAAAAGTTTTACGATGCTCTCAAATATCAGCCATATGACAATGAGGAGTCACGTATTCATGAAAAAAGTAGCATGAAATGAAAATTTTGCAAATTAGAACTTTTATTGATTCTCAACTGCCTTGATACCCATCTGTGAGCTGATTTCCGAGAAGTTGTGGGTTCAAGTCTTTTACTTGTTTAGGTTCTGACAGTTTTGCAGGAATGGCTGCTTTATGTCCTTGAAATAGGAACTCCATCAGCTGTTCCAAGAGTCAAGATTAAGGAGACAGGTTATGATTTGAATCCATCGAATTAAGATTGAGATAGGTTATGATCTGAATCCATCGAATTAATAGCTACCATCCTTTTGTAAGAGCATTGTCCACATCAACCCTAAGTTTCATTTCAAGGCACCTCGGAAGGAGAATCACTCCCCTTCCTCACCAGGGGTAACCAGCTGGGTCAAAGCCTAGCTGGGTGAGGGTAGATACACTAAGATAAGACAAAGGAGTGATCTTCTTGGGCAGCACCCATCTCTTTCTCACAGTTGGAGCGTGTCAGAAATGAATTTCTTCATGTTCAGGAATAAGTAGTGTGAATATCTTATCTCGAGCGAGAGGGGTCTCGGGGAAACGTCAATTGTTTGGACCCAATGGAATGACCCACCCATGATTAGAAATATAATTATCTCACCACCACATTTCATTGATTTATTTTTACAACAGACTATAAGCAGTTATGATATCTTTGTAATGAAAATGGGTTCAACATCTCTCATGTTGTGAAATCTTAGCACATTATCCAAATACACTTATATATTGATTTTATATCATTTGATTTTTCATTACACCGGCATTTAATGGTGTTTTGTAAAACAAGACTGCAGTGATTGAAATTATACACCTGCTCTACATGCTGCATTAACATTTGATTGGATTACTTCACTTACAGCCAGTCTACTACCACTTTTCAAATTGAAACTCCATGTTAATCGGATAAACTGATGATAAACAATATCTGCCTACCCACCTGACTTCTCTAACCATACTGAAGACATTTAGTAATAAGAAGGGGGTTAAACATAAAAGTAAGCCAATAGTTGATTACAATTAATTGAGATTATATCATTACCTTCACATTAAGCTAAATTTGGCCTTTATTCAATATCTATGAAATTAATGCTTGAGAGATTGAATGACTTTGAACTCAGCAAACATATATTCTAGCAACAACAGATAAGTTGAAGAAGGTTAATCATCTCTATGTCACGACAATTAACAAATTAGTTTAAATGCATCCTTTTGGTAAATTAGTAGTGAAATAACTGGAGAGTAACTGTAATAAATTAGGACTGTAAATCAGTCATAAATGAGCATAAGCAAGTGAATTTCAAATGAGTCCACGAAAAATATTCTAAATCTACATAAATGTAATGGAATTGGAGCATAAAATTAAACTCAATAGTTGAGTGAGCACTAAATGAGAAGTAAAAAAAGTGTGGAGAAAATTTTGTTTCTACAATAAGTAATGGAATTCACTAGAAGTATGAAAGTGGGACAGAATATTAATTAGGGAGGAAAAATGTCAAAGTATCATATGTTCATTTGTCTAGAGAGCATTTCTAGATTTTTTTGTTTTTGTTTTACGCATGTTTTTTTTTTCCTTTTCGCGCTCATGTCAGAGCACATGGATTTTAGTATGGTGGAGGTTGTGATGTTGTGAAGATCATACTTATCCAATAAAAGTGGAGTCAATCATAAAACAGTGGAGTTTACTCATTCACCCTTAACCATGATTTTTAATAGGTTGTGGGCCCAGACATTCGCGAACGTGGAGTGATCGTATATTATTCGTGAGTGTTTACGATTTTTTTGTGAGTGTGGTTTTTGAATGAGACCTCATGGCGGATGGAATGGAGAGACTAATCACTAAAAACTGGGTGCAATGGAGTACCAGGATGAAGGCGTTTCTCACCAAAAGTAAAATTGTGGGAATCCATTGAACCGGGTTTTGACAATCTCGATTAGGAACAGCTTTCGACAAAACAGAGGAATAGAAACAACGATGTGCTGGCATATTCAATCCAATATGTTAGTGACTGCTATCTTAACAATGTCAGTAAATGCACGAGTGCGAAGGCTGCTTGGGAGAGACTTAGAAATATCCGTTGCAAGAAGAGTCCAGTTCAGTTCATCAATTCCTTAGAACAACTGTGCACTCTGTCTAAATCACCGACTGAGTCAATGAGGGACTACATTGCCAAGGTGGAGAATTTGTGTGACCTGATCAGTCAACAAGGTACTCGGCTGGATGATAGTTTTGTGGCTGGTTTTTTGCTGAGAGGCTTAAGGGAGGAATGGTACAAGTCCATCATTCATGTCATGGAGCTAAATCAAGAGAATATGAACACTGAGAACATCAAGAATAAATTGCTGATTGAGGAGCAGAGACATCAGAGAGAAAATGTCGAGAGAACAAGACGTGAAGAGGATTTGAGGGGGTTACTTTCAAGGAATACGGTGAGGAAAGTTGGAGACCAAACCGGTGTTTCTTGTCTTTTGTGCAATCGACTTGGTCATAAAGTCCGGGACTGTCCTAAGACTGTGGAGGCGAAAGCAAGAGGGACAGTAATATGCTACTCGTGTGGAGAGGAAGGCCATACTAGCATTGTGTGTCCGAAGGGGAAGAGGTCCAGTTTCCAAAGAGGACGGATTAGGTCCAAGCTCGAAGGGCAAGTGCAGCGACATTTCAGGAGCAAGGAAGCGAAAGTGGAGAGAGAAGACAATGTTGAGCAAGATCTAGAAGCAGTAGAGACTGAAAAATCTTGGTTGCGGTATGGTGAGAGTTAAATATAGAGCCTGTGTGGGGAAATCTAAGGAGGGGGTTTTGAACAATATTGAGAAATATGAATGTAGCGACCCTAACCGTTGGTTTTTGGACAGCGGGTGTAATGCTCATATGACCCCTTATCGTGATCTGCTGGACAGTTTTTGTAATTACGTAGGGGGGAGTGTGAAGGTAGCTAAGAAGGAGGAACCATGTGCAGTAAAGGGCTATGGGACTGTTACAATAAAGTTTCTGACGAGTGTGGTGGATGGACGCTTGGATTGAAACATGTTTTGTGGGTACATGACGTGAGTGATAACCTCCTGTCAGTGAGACAACTTGAGAAATCAGGCTTTAGTTTCAACATTGATAATGGGCTATTTAAGGGATATGATAAACTGGATGGCGATAAGGAAGTGTTGTGTGCCCGAATTGTGGAGGATGACATGTATGCCTTGGACTGTGACTGGTACGAGATGAGCAAAGCTGAGTGCAGTGATCCTAGTTCTTCATCTCACCAACCACCAGCAATCAACCCATGGACAGAAGAGGTGACAGCCCTCAAGGCGGTGACCCGAGACACCTGGCATCAACGCTTTGGGCATGCAAGCAACATCCCCGGCTGTGAGTTCATCCCTAGAGGAGATGTTGTGGACTGTGATGTATGCCATCAGGGTAAGCCAAAAAGACTTCCATACCCAGACAGAGAGGAGAAGTCATCAGGGTTACTTGAATTAGTTTATTCTGATGTGTGTTAGGTGAAGCCTGAGAGTAAAGGCAGTGGGAATCATTTTTGTACTTTTACTGATGATTGTTCAAGGTATAGTGAAGTTTGTATTTTGAAAAGGAAAAGTGATGTGTATGACAGTTTTCTAGAGTATAAAAATAGAGTTGAAAAGTTGTTGGGTCAAAAGATTAAGTCCTTTCAGTCAGATAATGGGACAGAGTACAAAAATGAGAAATTTAAATCTTGATCAAGGAGGAAGGAATACTTCATAGATTTTCTATGGCAGGTGCACATCAACAGATGGGAGTAGCATAAAGACTCAATCAACAGTTATTAACTCTTGCTAGATGTATGCTTATTCAAGCTGGCATGTCTGCCAATTTTTGGGGGGAAGCCATAGACACTGCTTGTTTCATTAAAAACAGGTGTGTATCTTCAGCTTTAAATGGCAAGACACCTTATGAGCTGTGGTTTAAGAAGGGATTGAGTGAAAAGGAGATACAGAGGATGAGTGTTTGGCTGTGAAACATGGGTGTTCAAGGAAACCGAGAAAGGTAGAAAGATGGAGCCTAGGGCTGATAGATGTGTCATGCTTGGTTATCCCAGAGATAAGAGAGGCTATCGGTTGTGGAACACAACTGATAACTGCGTGGTGTACTCCAGAGATGTAAAATTTGAGGAGAAAGTTTTTCCAATGAAGGATAAGATGAAAGTTAATTCAGATGTTAGTGTCTTAGAGTCACCTTTCGCAATAAATGTGTCAGATGTTGAGAGTAGTGACAATTATGATTCTGAGACAACTAGTAATGATTCTGATAACGAATATAATGACATTGATGGTGGGAATGTGCATTATGACAGTAGTATTAATGTGGTGCCTTTAGATGAAAATTTAACTGAGGTTCAAAGTCAAGCGGGAGCAGGTATCTTATATGATGTTTCTGATGATGAAGTAATTGCATCACCTGTATTGCACAGATCTGAAAGGATCAGAAAGCTTAAAGAAGTCTGCCCTTGTTGTCACACAGCTGTTTATAGTAGTAGTTGTGAGTCATGTGAACCAAAGACTGTAGAGGAGGCGTTAAAGAGTATGCACAGAAACGAATGGATTAAAGCAATGGAAGAGGAAATGTCTTCCTTAAAGGGAAATAAAACGTGGGATCTAGTTAAGAAACCTGAAAAATGTAAATTAATTGGCACCAAATGGGTTTTTAAAGTTAAAAGGGATCAAGATGGAGATATTGTCAAATTTAAAGCCCGCCTTGTGGCTCAGGGTTTTAATCAAGTTAAGGGAATGGATTACAGTGAATCCTTTAGTCCAGTTGTGAAGCGAAAAGTCATTTGTCTCATGATGGCTCTAGCCATTAATAACAATTGGAGCTGTCATCACTTAGATGTCAAATCAGCCTACCTTAACAGTGAAATTAAAGAAGACTTGTATATTATGCAACCTGAAGGGTTTGTTAGTGAAAAGTACCCTAAGCATGTATGTAAACTTAACAAAAGCACGTATGGGTTAAAGCAAGCGGGGAGAGATTGGAATGATCATTTACACAAAATATTGTCTGGTTTGAGAATGTGTAGATCTATAAGTGATCAGTGCCTTTGTGTTAACCCAAATGAGAAGTTGTTTGTTACTATATATGTAGATGATTTGGGAATCTGGGGTCAACCAGATTTAGTGGAATAATTTATCAAGAACCTGTCGACAAAATTGAATATAAGGGACTTAGGTTTTCCATCCAACTTTTTGTCTGTAAAATTTGTTAAAGACTGTCAAGGAAATGTCAAAATGAATCAAACAGGCTATATTGAATTTGTGTTGTCAGAATTTGGCATGTCTGATTGCAAGGGACTGAGAACCCCTTTGTCTGTCCCGACCAAAGACTAAATTGAACCAAAGGTGTGATACTCAAACTTGTGATGTTACATGCTATAGAAGTGCTGTGGGTAGCTTACGCTATATTGCTAACATTACTCGTCCTGATATTATGTTTTCTGTATGTAAACTCAGCCAGAAAAATGAGAGATCTACCCTAGCTGACTGGAAAGAGGTGAAGCATCTCTTGAAATATTTAAAACAGACCAAGGACTTGTCTTTATGCTATTCAAATGGTGATAAATCAGTTAAAGTGTATGTGAATGCTAGTTGGGCTAAGAATAAGAGTGATGGGAAGTCTGTTACCGGTTATGTTATTACTATGGCAGGAGCAGCTGTCATATGGAAAAGTGTAACTCAAAAGAGACTATCTTTGCACAATAATGAATCTGAAGTTTTAGCAATGGTAGATGTATTGAGTGAAATTAAATGGTTGAATGTTTTCCTTTTAGATATTAACCAAACGAAGTGCATTTCTAAGCCCTGTGTGATATTTGCCGACAATCAAGGTGCTATCGAAATCTCAAAGGGAGAAAGTGTGTCTGATAGGACTAGACATTGTGCTGTTGAATCCTATGTCCTTCAGGAATCTGTAAGAAACCAACTTGTCGAATTCAGGTATATCACCTCAAACAATAATGTGGCTGACTTATTAACGAAGTCTCTGTCGGCCGATAGCACACAAAGGTTTTGTAACATGTTAGGGTTATCATAAATGTATCAATTAATTAATTGTTTTTTTTTGTCTAGTTGTGGTTGATTTACTGGTTAAGATTTTGTTGATAACACAAAAGTTTTTGTAATGTGTTGACTCAAGAGCCAAGGGAGTATGATTTAGTTTGTTTTTTTTTTGTAAAAAAAAATCTTAAAATGAGGGGGAGTGTCAAAGTATCATATGTTCATTTGTCTAGAGAGCATTTCTAGATTTTTTGTTTTTGTTTAACGCATGTTTTTTTTTTCCTTTTCACGCTCATGTCAGAGCACATGGATTTTAGTACGGTGGAGGTTGTGATGTCGTGAAGATCATACTTATCCAATAAAAGTGGAGTCAATCATAAAACGGTGGAGTTTACTCATTCACCCTTAACCATGATTTTTAATAAAATAAAATGTGTAATCACATATCTAGGGAGCATTTGTTTTAGAGGAGTACTGCTTTACATGTTGGAATATAAATGGCAAAATGAAATGGATAAGTATACAAATACGAGAACAGAGTAACTGATAATGACTACCACCACTAATTTTAATAGGGTGGCCCTAATTTTAAAAGATCACTTATAAAGCGTTATTATCACCCACAATTCATACACCCCATGACAAGCAATGGTTAATTGTCCCAGGAATTAGTGGCAAAAGGCAAAAATATGCCAATTGTTTGAAACTAGCCTAGCCACAAAGTACTGGAAATAGTATCCAAATTAAGAAAAGAGAAACCCACCTGAAAGTCATCCATATTTTTGCATCTGAGAAGAGCAGTTCTGCTCACAATACAATACGCTGGTACTGCAGCTAGAAGAAATGATGGTTCATTGACCAGTACATGATCCCAAAATTGTAACCATTCTTTGTTGGACAGCACCTGTAGTGAATAATTAATGTCCAGTGTTTAAAAAAATAAACAGAACTGATAAAATTATAATTTCTCTGGCATTTCTTGAAACAAGTACAAAGAAAAATATATTTTCAATTTGAAAGGAAGCACAGTGCAAGAATGACAAATATAAGGGTCAGCAGGTCCATGACCAAAAACATGGAGAAAAAAATAGGAACTGCAAGGTATTGCAATTATCGATTCATAAACTCTAAAGATGTCCATTTAGTTTTACGGTGAACAAATAAAACGAATCTTTGTGGTGAGCAAACAACCCAGTGAGAAATTTATTAATATGGTGACACCAGTTTGCCACTCAATTAGCAACACGTAACCCTTTCTCAATGCATACCTATTGTAATAATATTATAGTTTAAATTATTAAGTTATTCAAAATTTTAAATGATGATTTAAATATAATGAAAACATTAGGCAAAAACTGTAAGCCACTAAAAATCAATGGCAATCAGGTAATTGCACAAAGTATAATTTGAATCATGCACAAATACCTTCAAAGCTATAACGTATCTTAAATACCTGCTGATAAGCAGCATTTAATACATATCTCAGCTGTGATTCAAACGGAATGGTACCATACCCCCAAGGCTATAATCAGTTTCCTAAGACGACTGTAATAGCAGTTCGCGGAATGGAGGGGAAACTACATATCTACCAATACAAGTAGTTGAGCGGGAAAATAGAGATCGTTTATGGTTATAAGGCATGAAGGCCAAATGGTCGCAACTTGGGAAATTATGGAATTTTTCCAACCTCTCCACCAGCGAGGACGACTTTATACTTTCCTAGGGTCTCAGGAAATACACCGCAACCGTAATTACGGTTAACACAACCGCAACCGTAGTTACGTTAACGTACCTACTTCACACTATACGAAAAACTCATCTGTACTCCAAATGGTTGCGTCTGAGAAAAAGAATTAATATGCACGACAAAAATAGATATTTTGTAGCATTGAGTCCTAAAAACCATTAAAATGAATCACGGTATATGCTCGTCTCACGAACATATACCGAGCGTTCACGCATTAGCGCTCTTTTGCGGGATTACACGGTACAATTTTTATGTCGAATATGTTCATGCACCTACTCGCGCGGGTACATATATCGTGTAAATAGAGCCTCAGGTGTACTTTTAACGGCCAAAGTTTGTTAACCGAAACATACGCAGGCTAAGCTATTAGTAAACACGCATCGCAAACTCTCACTCACACATTAGTACACGTGGATTGCCGACGTAAGGACGCAAGAAAATTGGAAGACACTTCTGATGAACACACGTCTTCACTGTGAGGTAACATAGCGTTCCATTTTCTTTAATGGATGAAACCAAGAAGATGAAACAATCATAACCATAGTACATGTAAACATCCTCGAGGAACTGAGCAAAGTATCAGAATTCAAAGAGGTAAAATACCATACAAGAACATATTTCAACGTGTGGACTTCGATAAAAGTAACTAGGGTATCAGAGGAAGGATTACAACCATACTTTTCACTTCAACCGCGAAAGTTCAAGACGTTCAGAAACAAGAAACAAACTATCACCATTCTCCTCAGCCATTATTTAATACGTTTTCTCTAAAAATGTAGCTATCAAATTGTTAGTGATGCAAGAAATGTTAATGTGACGGATTATTTACATTTCACATCGACAATCATGCCCAAGCAACTTAAATTGTTATTGTTTTATAGGCATCCACGCATGAACTTCGCGATTAATTTAAGGAGACACTACAATTTTACTTTGATGAACATTTTAAGACACAGATGAAGTAAATATCGCAGACTTCATATTTTTCCATAAGGTAAATATTTAGTCGACGCCACGCAGAAAAAGTTCCTCAACACAATGAATCGCTGCAACATCGGCACAATAAATTTGTCACCGACCAAGAGCGGGAAAAGATACGAAGAAAGGATTCACAAATGTTTTACTCGGGTTGGAAAGGAAAATACACCTGATTATTGCAAATGTAAGTCGGCACGGCAGTATTTTTAAATGAATACAACGTGAGTTTCGCGAACTTAAACAGTCTCAAACTTTGTCCATGCAGCACAACTGGAGCCTATTTCTGAAGAACAGGGAATATTGCGACCAATTGAAGTAATAAGAGGAATAAACGACCAAGGTTAAATTAGTTCTCAAAAAATAACTTAAAAACTAAGGAAATACAAATGCTAATAGCTCAATGGAAATAAAACAACTAAAAACTCTTTCTATAGATAGCAACAACGACCTAATTGGAATAAAGGACGCTTTTCCTCCTACAAGCATCACGGTTTCTTCAGTAACAAGGTGTGCCATCCGTTGTTTACTTTTTGGTTTTATGAAGCCCCATAAGGTATGTATGCGTGCGCCTATGAGATGCTGACAGTTCATTACACTGCTTGTGGGGGGATATTTTGGACTCACCTCAAATACACTGGTTATAATTGTATAGGATTTGAAAAAAATAATAGCCAATGATCAAAATATAATGTGATGTAATCATATTTCCCAGATAGGAAATAGATGTCTATAAGAATTCTCGTATGTCTCTCAGAACCACTTAGACATTTGCAAAAACCTCAGAGACAGCTCTGAGATGTCACAGAGATAGGTATCTCTACATACTTTTGAGAAATCTCAATAGGCCTTTTTTTGTATTCTACCAGTAAAGATAAATTTGAATGAAATTCAGAGAATCTCCTCCCAGTTTTCAACACTTTTAGGGGTCTAACTACTTCTAGTATTTCCTTTTTAGTTTCAGCATACAATCTACCATTCTTCATTCCATCCATGACACTGATTTTCTTTGTTCCCCACTTGCCCAACACCTTTCCCTCTATCACATTCTTGAGCAACAAATTCCCCCTTACCTCTTCAGCCACCTACCCTGCCACTAAACACTTCCTCATCCATCTACCTTACAGTCCACCTCAACTTCTCCACAACCATATCTCAAATGCCTTCAGCCTATTCTCGTCCTCTTTTCTGAGGATTCACGTTTCTGCTCCATACAACACTATGCTCCACCTCAAGTTCTTCACCAGGCTCTTCTTCACATCCTAACCCAAGGTCCCTGTTGTCAGCTCCGTTCCAATTCTAAATGCCTCTGTAGCTAACCCTATTCTCCTCCTTGTCTTTGCTACTATGCCCTTTTTCATCTAGTGTGCAGCCTAAGTAATTAAAATGCCTGGTATATTGCTGCTCCAACACACACCACCCTAAATTTGTCTCTAGTCTAGCCGTCTGGTCATACTCGAAGGAACTTGATGAATACAATTTACGGCCCTCCACTGCTTCATTCATACAATATAACACTTGGTTCTTCTTAGAATAGCTCTGCAGAACAGGTAGTATGTGTGAACTTTCATTTACTGATTAGCTCATTTCTCGGAACAGTTCCATTTGAACTGCTCAGTTCATTTTGTCCCATCTCTAGAAAGTATGTGTTCTACAACATAAAATAGGATCTATAATCTTTCTTATGGTATCAATTGCATCATTCTGAGAGAAATTAGTACAGAAAAAAATCCACATCACTTTTATATTGGATGACATGATTTTTGTTTGCATGATTTTTGCCGTGTGAAGTATGTTTGACCCTAATTCACTAATGAAGGAGCAAATGGATTTATTGGGACTTGTGATGTTTTCTGTGTTCAAGGAGTTCTCTACAAATTTCCATTATTCCCCAAGGTTTATCCTTATTTCTAGATTAAATCACCATGCTAATTTTCTTGCTCCCTTTAATTTTTATCATTCTTATGTGATACCATTTATAATTCTCTTTCTCTTTTCTCAGTTTTGTTCTCTTCCAAGCTTGTTTTGCAGACTATTATATAGTAAATTTCTGTAGATGGAAAGGTTTCCTTGCTTGCACTATTCTGCTCCAAGTATCTTTAAAGGTTCTTCCATTACTGGAGATCATCTTCACTGGAAGTTAATTTCTACTCTCAACAGTTTTTGTAGCCCCAAGTCTCATAGGGAATCCATCTTCTTTTACTTTCCCCAAACCATGAGAAACATTTTTTAAAGATGTCTTCTCAGGAGAGTTACTTATATATTTATGAAATTATTCTGCAAATTTTCTCCATATTTTTCCATTGATTTCAGTATTTAATAGGATCATTACATCTTCTTGGATAGAAATGCTTTACAGAGTCATCCCTAGGGTAGTGCGACAGGTGCCACTGCACAGGACTCCACACCTAAGGGGGCCCAACTCAGACAGTGTGGGGAAACCTGTGCCAGTGTGCCAGCATGGACCTGGATATTTGCAGCAAGCCTACTCCACTCTTCTATCAGCTATGAGTTTTCACTTACATCCTTCATAATTTACCAGCTGTATTCCTTTCTAAGTCTTCCTCTGTAACTCTTCCATTATTATGTAATTCTGGCATTAGATAGATGGAAGGGACTGCCTTAGTCTTGATATTGCCCAAATGAAGATGCCTTATTATTATTATTGTCTTCAAGAGGAGGCTGCATAGCAAAATTTGCCCGATAAGATTGGCTCTTCTAAAAAGCAGAGTTCTCAAGGAATATCTTTTCTTCATAACCTTTTGTAGGAATTCTTCATTTGAGATTCTTTCAGTCCATTTCAATTTCACCTTTCTTTGATAACATGACATTTTCATTGTTACCAATCTTCTCTTCACTGGAGTTGCTATTGTCCACACTTCACTGCCTAATAGGAGCATACTCCAAAATTATGTGTTAATGAAGTGCCACCTCTCTTTTGAGTATAGGTATACTTTGACTTAAGTCAAATGCAATTTATGTCAATCCTGCAGACACATCTGTTTTTCAGGCTAATTAACAAATAAAATAGGTCAACGTACACTGCCAATATGTAGTTTGGGCAAAAATGTTACAGCCAAAAATAAACTAAAAAAATACAGTAAAACTCACTTCAAACAAATTCTAGGGGACCAACCTTATATGTCATTATTAAAGGGATTTTGTTGAACACAAACTTAAGCATTTATTGCCAAACACATCAATGGATCCTAAGGTTCTTGGGGTCCATAGTGTCCGTATTAATGCAAAAGATGCTTAATAACTGACCCCTATCAAAAAGCATAAATTTTTTATTTAGATTAGGTATGGGTTGTTTCCACATTTTTTTCTGTTCCTGATCAGTTCTTGGCTTCTGTTCTTGGTTCTAGTTCTTAATTGAGCACTTACATTACATTGTACAATTTTCAATGATTGTTGTTATTTTTGGTTATGCTAATGTTTGGTTTGATTATTGTGCATGTCAAGAATAATGCATCATGTTATCTCCACCTAATTGCATCCATAGGATCATAAAATTTGTAGCATCATAAGGCATAAAACTATACAATATTTCTGAAAAGTAAGAGAATCTGGATTTTTAATTCTCTTAAAAAGAATTAAGAAAGATAAGGTAGATAAGAAAAATTCAGCAGTCAGAATTATCTTTTTTGTAAGAAATGGAATTCTGAATATTCCTGCAAGTAGTTGTAAATTTTATTCCTCAGCATTTCATTTAAATATATACCATTAAACGGATAAATATCCAACTTATTCGGATCATTTTAAGTGAAGACACCTTTAAAAAATATACACCATAATTTTTTGTAACATTTTCCTGCTTCCAAAGTGGAAGCAGTTGGTGAAGATGGACTTTCCTGAGAGCTACAGGTACAATATACAAATGCTAGAAACTGATGCCTATGTATATAAGTTGGTAATGTTCCAGCTGTAGTTGCAATTTGACTGTCTAGTAAATCTAATAATGAGTTCATCATGATTGCCTATTCAAGTCAAATAATCGAAAAAGCTAAATTTTTAACTGGTGGCAAACATTATGCAAATGTTCAATGTATAATGTACACTAGATCTAATATTGCCGGCATCATCCATTTGTGGCTATATTTGCACTCAGGTACTTCCCATTTTTCAAAATATCTGACTGTCGTCAGCCGCCTATTGTTGAGGCAAACTTGATGTATCCCATCAAGCATGAAAGAAATCTTCTCTTTCATGAGCAAAGTTGGTGCTAGAATACAAATTATGAGTAATTTGCGTGAAGGTGGAGTTAACAAAAGCAATGTCCAGCACATGAACAAAATTCCCATGGTTACTTTGCTCCATTATTCATGACTTCCACATGAAATAGGGGTAACCAATGATATATACCACTTAGAAAATGCTAAATCATATAGTCCTCTTTATGAGTGAATGCCATGAAATTGTGATAAATTTAAAGTGCCTATGAAACATATTTAACCAGATTTCCAAACATTGCATATAACAAATGATATGGTACGAAGTTACTCGCACGGGTGCACATACATCAGCGTTGAAATTCGCTATGAAAAAATCATTTGACTTGACCAGGATTCGAACCCCAATCTCCCAATTGCCGGTCAGGTGTGTTAGCCTTAACTGTTAAGCCTCCACTTTCAGAGCGTCAATTATTTCCATACAGATTCTTTTTGGCCTTAGTTCCAGGTCTAAGCTCTAGAACCAATGGAACAGAGAAGCTAAGAACCAAACCAATTTATCCCTAATTTACACTACTTTTGCTTACACATAGGTCATATCACCTAAATTCAACAAATGATTGTCCCCTTGGGTCTCAGATTTTGCCCAAATGAAGTGTATGTGTAGCAAAGTGATCTCAAACAAAGTAATCTGAAACAGTTTTGAGAAAATTTTGAGTGACTTATGTACATCACTTTCTGTTCCTTAGTGCGGTATCAAAATCAGCACAAATGAACAGCAATGAATGGAGTAGTGTACCTGGCAGGAACATTCAGTTAACTTCCAGTGGGGGCTTTCTTCCTCTCCACAATAGACACTATCTAATTTTTTGTGCATAAGTATCATAATCGTTCAAAGTAATAATTTAAAATTTTGAGCTTTTCACCAAGAAGCGATTAAAAACTTTACTTTATCCATGTTTGATGCCTCTGCTGAAAATGAGCACAGAAAAATATCGCAGATATGAATATTTTGATACTGTAAATGCTTTAATTGCCTACCTCTCAGTTAGTCAACTAACGAACTGTTATATAGGTTACTGGTTAGAATCTAGGATGAAAAAAACTAAATGAAGTAAAAGCGTTGTTGTGTAGTCAAGAGAGCAACACACTAGAGCAGAAAGTAATAAGTTGGAATTATCTTGTGTATAGGATTGGAATAATGTTTTCTTATCTTATTGTCAACTATTAGCTAACTTATGCAAACAATTAAGTTCATTTTTAACAACTTAAAAAGATTTTAAAACTAAATATCTCAGATACTCTGTTGCACATTGTTATATACTCATGGTATGTAAAATACTGTATATCTTTGCCGATTTTAGTGATGCTGGATTATGCCAGATTAACTTGTGTCAGAATTTGACCGACGTCAAAATTCGACCAAAGTCGGTCCTCACGGAACCAATAAACAATGTATAGCGAGGTATACCTTTGGTAAAGTAGTCAGTAGTTGACTTTTCTTCTAGAAAATACCTAATTTGCTTGGGCTATTCTGTATAAATATAAACTAATACTTATGGCTTATAAGATGCACAGATGTATGGCAGCCCCTAATTTGGGCTAGAGGACTCCAAAAAATATAAACTTATCTTCACCCTGTATATTATTTAGGGAGAAACAAGGTAGTGAGATGTACACACATAGAGCCACGGCTTTCACGAGGACCAGACCCATTTAAAATAATTTCATTTTCCAGATTTAGTTTCATATAATAAGAATATAGAGTACTGTGTCACAGGAATGTATGTATACGAGTTTAAAACAAAAAGGCAAATTTAATTACAGTGACTGGAATGACAATTGGAATAAGGTACATGATACTGAAGAAGAAGATGACTCTGATATCCAGTTTGCCAGTACACCTTTCTCCCATCACAATTCAAAACAATTGGAGTGGCAACTTTCACCAATTAATGGTACAAACTATAAGTAAATACAAATTCATATGATCAAAGTACTCTTGGGAGTGCCTCTTATTATATACTAGAAAATGTTAGTTACAATGTTTACGAAAGATAGCCCAAATAGCCATAACCACTTAAAGACCAGTTCCATCATATAAAGGGCAGGGCTGGGAAATAATTCAAATATGTGTACATTTTTAAATACTATGTACGTAGATATAAGTATTTGTACTTTCAAATACACATTTGAGGTATTTTTAAATACTTCAGAGCAATTTATACTTACTCTACAGAGGAGACCATGGGGCAGAACTATTGAAGAAGAGTAGAGTAGCATACCCATCCAGAATTGAAGGAAGTATCTTCAAGTGACCCTTTAATAAGGAAATTTTATGAACTTCCAAAGGAAAAGAATTTTAATTTCCCTAGAATGCAAATAGATTATTTTGTCCATCTCCCCATAAAATTATAATTGAGATTTTGGGTGATAGCTCAAAAACATTTATTTGAGAAACAAAGTTTCAAATTTAACATTTAGTATATATCATGGTTTCATGCTCATTTCCAGTTTCGTACATGAATCTTATACTTTTGAAGTTCAATCCAAATCATAGTTTCTTGAAATGCAATTTCTATAAACTTCAAATTATTAGAGCATTGATTGGCCTTTTTGCATATTTTCTGTGCATTGCATCACTCTACTCTCCACCATTTTTTATATGCAAAACATTACTTTTCCCTGCTCATGGTTGAGATAGCGCAAGCAGCCAAGAATATTTACCAGCCACAAAAAGTGGTTAAAACTAGAAATTTTTCTTCACACAATCACACCTGCTTCAACTTCAAAAATGCTCAGAGAATAATTGCACCGGCTGATACCCAGGAGGCCATGAATCTTGATAATTATATGAGGGAATGAGGGATTTTGTAAAAGCTGTAGACAATGCTACAGGCAGTAACGTCTTGATCTGGAGTGATATTGATTGTTCAGCATGAGAGTAAGCTGTGTTTGATTTTGAGCTTCAGAGCAATCTGACATTTTGAGAGAGAGAGAATAAAAGAATGAGTAATTTCTGTGGATGGGCTCTGGCTGATATTTATGAGGGTAGTCTCTTCCACTTGTAAATTTTGGTCTCACACTAAATACTTTCATCACTATGACATACCTTTTCTTTTATGCTTAGCTTAGTTTTTACTAGGGATGGGTCGAATAGCATTTTTCTCAAATTTGAATATCGAGTTCGAATATCTAATATTTTTTTAAATATCTCACTCAAATATCAAATACTAGATAGGCATTTTTGTAAAGGAGTTCGAATATCTAATATTTTTTTAAATATCTCACTCAAATATCAAATACTAGATAGGCATTTTTGTAAAGGAGTTCGAATATCTAATATTTTTTTAAATATCTCACTCAAATATCAAATACTAGATAGGCATTTTTTTAAAGAAGATTATAAGAAAGTGGAAGATTTAAAGATTTTATTATTATTAGTAATTTACTACGTTAATCACAAATCTTTAAGTAAATAAAGAAATCACAAGTATTTTTAAAATTGGATTTGTAAAATGTGTCATCATGCAACAAGGAATAAAAAAAAAAGGACCAACCAACCTCGTGAGCATTGAAAATTCATTCATTTGCTTTTTCATGTTATTCCCCTGAAGTTATTATGGATTATCTATATTTATACTTACTTAACTTGAAAGATGAGATTCTGTTTGAAATATCAATTAATGAATTTGTACCAGCCAAATCTGGTAAACCAAACGCTTTGTAACATGCAAGACCCAACCGATGACCGCGAATTGAAAAAACATTACAGTCGATTCATGTAAGATATTCGAGAGGGTGAAATTATTAATTTGTGTTCTTGAATATCGAATAGTGCAAATAGCTCATTATTCGGGATATTCGAGACTTTGACTATTCAAACGTCCCATCTCTAGTTTCTACCTAAGTATTTTTTAACTAAAAATTTGAAGAGTCTGATTAGCGAGTTTTTCAAGTTAGTTTTTATCGAGATACTACAGAATGTTCAGCCCCAGTATAAAGATTCCCAGTCTCATACTGAATCAAAGTCTCCTCCTGCTAATTTAAATGGATTTGTTACAGTTAGAGTCGGCCCATAAAACTCATGAACCTTCTTTTAACATTAATTACACATAAAATAGGGATTTTAATCCACCCAATCAATTGACCATTTTATATTAAGTTCTTATCCACATTGTTTTCATAATATTCTCTTTTACTCAAAATACAATTTTTAGAGTATTTCGCCCAGCCCTGATCATGGGCACCCTTTTCTAAAGCTTTTTACCAGCAGGTGAAAAGGATACTTTGTGATTCTTTTCCCTTCCTGTTAGTTTTTTTGCTATGTATTCTCTCAAATAACATGTATAATTTTAAAATCATTTACTTATTTTCATATCCCAGAGCCATGATGTTGAAGAGGGGTTAGGACTTCAGAGGTCATTTCATATGTACACAAATTCATTCTTTCCACGCACATTTAGTGACCATAATAAAACCAGAGCTCAATGCTGTGCAAATCAGGGGTTTTCATTTCAAATTGAACCGAGTCTCCAAAAAAAATTTAAATTGAATCAAAACGAATTTTATTTACAATTTGTAGCGAATCAAATCACTCTAAAAAAATTTGTATCCTTGCAAGGTTACTTGAAAAGATTGTGCACTCTCAACTGGTCAATTATTTATCATCCAAGAGCTTACTCTATCCTCTCCAGTCTGGTTTTAAATCTGGGCACAGGACCACAACAGCCCTATTAAAAGTAGTAGGAGACATCAGAGAATCTATGGGCCAACGACGACTATCAATTTTAGTCCTCTATGATTTCAGTAATGCCTTTCCATCTGTGCACCACTGGCTGTTAATTAGTAAACTAAAATGTCTAGGACTCTCACGCTCTACCTTAGATTGGACTCGGTCATATCTTGCCAACAGAAAGCAACTTGTGGACATAGGTACTTCCACATATATTCAATTATTATTAACATTTCATTAATAACATATATAAAAACAATTGAATCTGTTACAGTATTAAGGCTACAATGTTAATCGCTGAAGCCTGCACTGCTTTTTGTATGCATGATCCGAGAATGGCTGGTGAGCAAAGATATGGCTGCCGTTGTCCTTCTACTCCCACTCCTGCCTCCAGACCTCTCCACCCCTCTTGTTTATCACCACGGAGAGGGGTCAGGGCACTCGGTCACCCCATTTCACTCCAATCTGCTGAACCATCATATTCTGACAGTCATGCTTCTTTCCAAAGGTACAGTGCGATTGAAACTTTGTGGCCCATGCATGTAAGTCGGTTCTTGGTTTGGGTGAGTCTCTTTTGAGGAAGTATCGTTAGACAGGGGAGCAGGTGAAATTGCCATTCTCTCTCAAGACTCAGACCATGTGCACTCGCTATGTTATATGTTCATTATTTAGGCTACTTGTCAATTGTGTTGATACCTATTTACTATAATTTTCTTTACTTATGCGGTACATTCCGGTTAAACCTTTTTCAAGCAGTGATTATCCTTACCTGGCTCAAGTCGCGACCAGCTGATAGAGCACTCGAAATGAGTTACCTCGTATGTTATGTCCCATCGGTTTCCTACCCTCTAAGTGTAGCATCCAGAATATCAGAGGCGTTTCCACGCTAGGCTTTCTGCATAAGCACTACTTTTATGAGATTATCCACCATGGCACGGCCTTCCAATTGTATATGAAAGGTATCAATGGTATATAGAAATGGAGGCAACAATTTTTCCATCGTTTCTTGTCGTGAGCAACCACCCTCTAAATGTATTCTTCTCTGACGAGCGTTTTATCTCCCTTCATGCGCTCAAAAATGCAATGTGCATGCCTATCTTTTTACCATTTCATTTTTCCCATTGAGTATTCATTGTACTTGGATGGCTATAACTTTTATGGGTTTTCCTAAAGCTACCAATAATGAATATTTTCATTTCATGGATTATCGAGTGTTAAGTAGGCATAAATCGCAGATTAAAATTGTTATTGCAGTAGGTTACAGTTTCATGAATAGATGATATCTTCCTGTCAGAAATTCTTGAGTGTCATTAGAGTGGTGTCATTAGAGTGGTGGACTACTTAGAGTGGTGGATTGTAGGACAAAAGAAAGTTATGGTATATCAAATGACACTTCATCTTCTACATCACCATCATCTTCTGCATCACCATCATCTTCTGCAGCAGCCCAGTGAGGGCTGCATCAACCAATCCTAGGATTAAACGATCTGTGATGATGAGGGGTGGATAGAAATGATGGTACCCTTGTTATAATCGCATAATTGTTTCTGCAATAGAAATTGTGTGATTACCGACTCGGCATTGGTCGTGACTATACTCACATACACTTAATAATCACCACTTCTGCGGCTTCATGCATTATTTTCTGGATCTTCATGAAGAGATTCAACAATATTTCCATTGTATATAACCTTATTTGACGTATTTAGGCAACAAGTATAAGAAAAAAATTCATAATAAGTCATCATTGGAAACATTTCAGGTAAAACTTTAGTTGATTTGTATAAGTTCTCGCATAATTATCAACACTATCCAGTTTCTGTGAGGAAGGAGGTTTTGCAGGGATCGAGATCATGAGGGACTGGCTTTGCGAGAAAAATACTCCTTCGCCTTCGGTCATTGAAGGCATAAACAACACACCAACTCAAAGCTTAGTCTGTAATCTGAGACGACAGTGTAATCTGAACTGACAGATCTGCAACAGAGTAGACCCTTTCCATCTCCACCTGGATTGTCATTCCCCACTCCATTTTTGTCAGCAACTTCTCTGCAGTTTTCCCTGGAACTTCCTTCACACAGGTATGCGACCCTTGGCGACGACCGTTAAAATTGAAGAGGCTCGGAAGTATAGAGCCCCCTTTAGTGGTAGCTGAAATTCATCATACTTGAAATTTATCATATATTCGTATAGATATTTGATAGATCTCTACCATAGAAGTTTTTCCATAATGATTTATTTGTGAAAAATTATCATTTGCCTGTTATAATACTCTATTGATATTTATTTCTTAACCTTTACCTTACTGGGTTTTTCTGTAGCAATAAGCCTTGCTGGCCGGGGTTTTTTAAATGTCCACAGCTTTTTAAGTGTCCATTCAATGTTCCAAACAAACACCCTCAGCACTCTAGAGGCACAACTTTTGTGCCGGAGAGACACGCTTGGAAGATAAAGATTAAAGGCATAGACAAATTCATTGAATTTTGTCAATAAAAATATTTGAATATTTTCAGTAAGATTTAAACATTTTTATTGGTAGCATATTGTATTGTACCAATAAGCTTCAGTTGCATAAAAACTGATATGAGAAGGGTTAGATTCATAGGCACTCGCTGCTTACAGCTGTAACATGCACTTTTGCTATGTGAACTGCTTTTGGCAGCATCAAAATACCACTGTGAAATTTGCTCTGACACTATTTTTTATTCACTCGTTCAATTAAGTATATATTCAATTCCTCAATTTCCCAGAAATTGTACGTTTCGCTTCAGAAATGTCTAATTCTTTTTATATAGTTTCAGAGATATCTTGAATATAACAATAACTTATAATTCATTGTACTGTAAAAAGGGTTGATTTTAAAGAGGAATTTCTCACAAACCAAGCAATTAAATTATCCCAAATTCAATTCAGAGAATTCTGGTTGTAATGTAGTTTTCCCCATAATTTCATTTATTTCTTGAATAGATTGATTCACTCAACTTAGAAGTACCTTAACTACATATTTCAATAGCTACCCCTATAATCCAAGGGTGATACAAATTTTCTCTGGGCTTTCCCAGGGGTTCCCATTATTTACTTGATGAATTTTCCTTCTTTTCGAAAAATTCCAGATATTTCCTAATCTACCAGCAGCAATTCTGATTCACATTTTTAAAGGAACCTCTTAATTGGTGCACAGTTTATGATGAAATAAAAGCCACAAGAAATCGTGACATGAAGATAAAAATTCACAGAATTATTCACTTATCAAGTGTAACACATATAATGTCAAGTAAGGCACATTTAAAGACATGCCAGTCAGTTTGATAGGGACGCCAGTGGTATTCTAACTAATGTTAAAAGTGTCCAGATTCAATTAATAGGCACTACTAGCATGTGCCCATAAATTCCTTGCTCTAGCTTGGTTGGAAGTTTCTGGCTTTTGATATGATGGGAAGTAGAAGGCCACTGAGATCTCTTTAGATTGCTGGCAACATCATCGTTGGTAGTAATCAATTGAGGTTTCAGTGAGGTAACAAAAGAAAATGACCTCACAACCCCTTCTAGCTGCAATTAATCCCAATAAGACACACCCAGGATAGAAGTTGGGTTCCTGCAATAGTGCCAGGATGTTTCAAGCAAGCTATAATTAAGGTGGGTGAATTTGTTTTTTAAGGCCTGCTTGTCTTTCTAGATGCCTCACCTGACCTTCAGCTAACTGAGCTCAGCTCAAAAGATGAAAGCAAAACTTCAGACCTACATTCATCATCAAGTGGCTGGTGTACAGTTAAGTGCATTCTTATTGTACCAAAAAATCAGGATTAATGAGGGATTATGAACTAATAGAGAATTTTGTGGTACCTTATAGATAGACCAGTGGCAAATTAATGAAAATTTGACAGAAAAATATAAGCCTAAACTGGATGAGAGTGAAAAACAGGTTGGCCACAAACATTAAATCAAAGTAGTGAAGAGTGGTAATCATCTGATTCAGGTTTGGGCTCACTAAAAAACCACCAAAATGGATCCACAGAGGAGCAACTCTAGAGGCTTTATAAAACCTTCAAATCGCCATAGAAACAAGATAGGACTCATCTGCATAGTAACAAACATGTTCTTCAAAGGCTCTGGTGTGATTCCTTAAAATATTTACACGTTCACACATAACTTTAACAATATTGTATTCTGTACATATTAACTTGGTAATGAACGTGGTAAGGAATTTACACTGGCCTCTTATATATAATGTGCTGTCAGAGCTCACAATTGTAGCAAACATTTATTAACATTACTGGTGCTTCAAGAGATGATATGAATTTCATGTTACTACAGGTCATTGTGTACCTCAAGTTTTCCAGGGCCTGAATCATAAAGAATGGCACTGTTTATTTCACTTAATTTTAATACAAAGTTAGGTTCAAGTTTGCATACATTACTTGTAAATAATTTTTAAATAAAAGGTTAGAAAAGAAAATTCTTTCAATGTTTTCTTCAGGCTTCTTCCTGTAAAAATCAGATGGGTGTGTTTGTGTGATTTTTTCTGAGATCACTAGCAGGTACTACATGGCACCTAATATACAAAAACATAAGATAGAATTTCACCTGGGTGTCATCTGTTATTTACAGCTGCATAGAGATAGCTTTCAATTAGGGATGAGTCGATTCTACATTTTTTCGATTCCGATTCAGATTCTTTCAAATCGAGTCCCGATTCTCGATTCCATCGATTCTTATTCCAATTAACAGGTGGGATATTGATATACCAATAGTGTACAACTATTATTTAAATTCAAGTATTGGCTGAAATAAAATAACAAAGACAATTAAGTAGCTAAAAAAGTATATTTATTAACAAAAAGTAAATATATCCTCAGCTTATTGAGGTAGATAAAAAGTACGAATTGATAGCCTACACCCAAAATTACTGAGAAAAATATGACGTGATAAATGGTATGACATGACTTGTGTCCATATGACTTAATGTTCCTCACTATAAAAGCTACAGTATCTGATCAGTGGGAGTTTTTTATTTAATACTGCCATCAGTATACTCGTGTCATCAGCAAGTAGAATTGTTTTTACATCCTGGAGATATTGAGGAAGCTCATTAATGTACAAAGTGAACAGTAATGGCCCAAGGATTGAGCCTTGGGGTACACCATATTTAACTTCTTTTTATAGTTGAGGAGAAAGTATTTATATAGTTTTTATTTGAGTCAAAATGAGAGATTTGGACAATTTGGTACCTATTTGTTAAACAAGATTTTAACCAAGTATATGTTAGTCCTGTAATACCATAACTTGGTAGGCACTGCAACATAATGTCATGGCTTAAGTATCAAATGCTTTTGTGAGATCAATGAACAGTCCCCTGGTTTGATTATTTTTGTCAAGAGCATTTGTTGTATCATTAAGAAATTCAAACAGTGCAGAAACCAAATTGGTATTTAGTTAATGTTGCATTTTTGTTTAGAAAATCTAATATGCGAGATTGAACGTGGCCTTTTCAAATATCTTAGAGAAACCTGAAAGTAAGCTAATGGGCCTAAAGTATTATTACGGTCATTTCTATCTCCTTTTTTAAAGAGAGGGTAGACTTAACAAATCTTTAGCAACTGAAGGAAGATACCATCTTATATTGACAAATTACACAAATAGGTGAGTGGGTTGATAATAAATATTGAATCAATCCAAGACAGCTGATGTGGACCAAGTATTAATGGAGTGGGTTAGATAGTGGTGAAGGGAAAACTTTCCTTTGTATCAATCAGTATTGTATAAATTTGTTAAATATATTTCCTTCTGGATGGCTAATCATTATAAGACAGATTTCTATTTGTTGGCATTTTCAAAATTTTGGTTCAATCATGTAAACTTCCTAAAATAGAAGTGTTGTTTTTTCCCGTTTGATGCCCATAATCCAGAAAACCCAGAAGTTGTGCAGTCCCAAGCATTCCAGATTTGTGGTTGTGTACTGTATGAGCAGAAGATGCGTAAAATAAATTTTGTGAGTCCAACAGCATCCACAAAGAAATCAAATATTTCGCTACTCACAATGAAAATGTTTATGACCCCCCACTCTGAGCCCAGTGCCATCATTGAGGAAGAGTGAAGTGAAGTGAATGTGAGCCCCTTGCATCTTACATCTGCAAATTGCAGCTACAGCCGAAACATTTCCAGCTGAGTATCCAGCAGAAATGGATTCTAGCCTTTGTACTATCGTTTCCAAAAGTCTGAGTGCATCCACTTTGCCCCATTCTACGGTTTGTGCGGAGGGAGAAATTTTGAAATTTGGCACTACTTGCGGACTGCACCTTTTGCTGGGCTAGCTTGACTTGTCGTGAGACGACGGTGGGGAATGAATTACCGACGGAAGGATCGACGGGGACGGAGTAAAACACGCGAGAGGAAAGCCCCATCGTATTGCACCGAAGGTTATTCGCGCTCATGCGGTTGCGACGCGACGATGGAAGCCTCCGACTTGTGTGATTTTCGCTCCCGAAATTCACATTTGTGCCCACGAGTGAGCCACTCTGTAGAAGCAGCGCGGTAGCCGCTTGGTTAAGACTGCCTCGCCAGGCGAATTTGAAGTATTCCCGTGTTCGATGCTCAGTCGTTGTCTTTTTTTTTGCACTCAAGTAATTTAAACCTGACTGTGACAATGAACCTCGAGTACAGTCTATTTACATCAACGCACCCGGTACTGTTTATTATAATACAGGAATTCAATAACGCAGGACAACCTAATACGAAAGATGACTCCTTGAATTCTTATTTCTCCTTAAGCCAATCTATTCACAGTGAATAGATTAACGTCTCACTAGCTGAATTGTTTTCTTAAACGTCTCATGAGCTGAATATTTTTGGTCTTAGCATTGAGTATGGCAAAATCTCGCGAGAGGTCAGATTCCTATGCTCGAAACCAATCTCTCTTCTCACCACCTAAATATCAAGTCGCATTCTAGGTATGATATTTTTGGTGATCCGCAAGTGATACATATCATCGAAATTTCTTAGATATGCCTCTTATTCAAACTCTTAGTTCTGAAAGAAATAATATGCTGTGAAAAACAGTATTAATGCTATAGAAAGAGGGTTTCTCAGCAAGTGGGTGTACGAGCGAAAGTTAATCATACGACTCGGGCCGAAAAAAGTATCCAGTTATTTATTTACCGAAGTCTTCTGACGATTATTGTGATCTGGATATATTATTTTAAAATATCATTGGATGCCGCATATTCTTTCGAAAACTGGAGTCACCTTTCTCCGTTAACCTCTCCTAGGGTAATTTCTGCGAGGTTTGCATTTCTGGGTGGGGAACGGAAAAGAGATTTGTTATTCCTTGCTACTTTCCTGTTGTTGACACTATTATTCAATAAACAGACCACCAGACTAGTTGCAAATGTTCGTATTTTCTTCAGTTCTTTGGAAATGAGTGGGTGCTATTAGTGACGTTAAAATGATCTGAAAAATATGACGGCGAAAATATTTACGCTGTCATAATACTGTAACTATCGAGTTTCTACCTTATGTTAAATAAACAAAAAAATCCTAAAATTCATTATCCATAAATAACACAAGTTCCTTGGTAACTTTGTGGTATTCCATTTTTCAGAATGTTACCATTAAATTCTCTTCATAATCCATATTATCTCCAAAAATTATGTACATTTCTTCTGGTTCAATCGGTTGTATATAGATTTTTTTCCAAAATAAGGAATACTCAGAGTTATTTGATGGTCTTGCGTCGAGTCCGTACCATAAAATAGGATATTGGTAAACCATAGAATACTCCTGAATATGTTCGAAGAACGCAAAGCCAGTCGCTTTCAGACTGTCGCAATGGAACGTGACCCTTCTGCCGAGCTATCTGTCGCTAGCAGAGGCAAGATTGTTAGAATGGTGGCCGCCGGGATGCAAATCTCCGAGTTTGCCGGAAGAATGGGTGTTCATCGGAACACCGTACGGAGGTGGACGCAGCGCTCTGAAGGCGGAGACGACGTATTGAAGAGTAGGCCCCGATCGGGGAGGCCTCGATGCACGTCATCTGCAGTTGATGAAATTACTCAGTTCACCCTGGATAACCCTCTGTCGATTAAAGAAGCAGAAGGCACTCATGTTAATTTGGGCCTGCAATGCAGTTATTCAACTGTCAGGCGACGCCTCCATGAAGCAGGACTCAGGCACCGTGAACCTGCACGTAAACCAACGTTGACTGAAGACCATAAAATTACAAGGCTGCATTTTGCTAATGCTTATATGAATTTGCCTCAAGCTTTCTGAGACCTCACCATATTTTCTGACGAGAAAACATTCAGGAGTGATTGCAGCGGCCGAATACACTTTTGGCGTCCGCGAAATACGCGGAAAGTTTTCCGTTTGCATATGCTTAATCTTGAATTGATTCAGGCCTTAATCTGAATTACCTTAATCAACTCCTTCCTCGATTTCTGTTGATATTTCCCTCATAATCACAAAGTGCTTAAGTATTAGACAAATAAAGTTAGTTATTAGTGATAAATGCATAGATTTTTAGCACTTAAAAGTGCGTCGGTAAACTGCCACGAAGAGAGGTCAAATTGATGTCAGTATTTAACGCAAATTATTGACGTAGAAAATCATACGATCTCATTTAGATTAATGTTACGCCGCATAATACAGGAGCTTAGTTTAAAACTGCCAAATTTAATAAATGAATTATATTTTACACACATATTTAAAATGTAAAATATGATGTTTCTTAATGTATCTTCGATGAATTTTGTCTTTATAGGTACGAATCCAGCAACATTTTGAGGACTAAAACATCTGGGCGTGTTACTGCAAGCTTTTGGGGGGCAATGACCGCTTCTGGTCCTGGACCATTAGAGAGGACGTCGGCTCGAACGAACGCGCTAGAGTACGTTAACATATTAGAAGATAATCTGATACCGTTCTCAAAAGAGGTTGCTCCGGACGGGGAAACGAATTTTACGAACGAAACGAATACATACGGCCGGACTTTTTTTTCGAAATAAGCAATTAGTGATGTTACCATGGTGAGCATGTTACCTCCAGATTTAAATCCCATAGAAAATCTGCGGGGACTTATGGTTCAGGCGTGGAAATTGGTTGATACAAAATCTGTGGAGAAATTAGAAGCCCATGTCCGGGAGTAATGGGATTCCTTCCGCAGATGGCCTCAAATATGCGAAAACTTAGTCACATCAATAAATCGCCGGTTACAGGAAGTGGTGGATTCAGGGGGTGACGAAACAAAATATAAAAAAATTGAAAGAATTTCATGTGTTTATTTTTTCACCCCTTTCCTTTCGGCTGCAAAGAGAGAAGAAAACGACAATCCGTTGCGGCTAATATACAATTGGTCGAATTATGCCAGCGTAAATATTTTCACCGTCATATTTTGCAGTTCTTATTAATTTCACTAATAACATCCACTCATTTCCGAAGAAATGAAGAAAATATGAACCTTTGAAGCTAGTCTGTTGGTCTGTCAATTGAATAAATAGTGTCAACGACAGAAAAGAAGTAAGGATCAACAATTCCCATTTTAAATTCTTTTATCCTTTCCCCGCCCGGAAATGGATACCTCGCAGAAATTACCCGAGAAGTGGTTAACAGAGAAAGGTGACTCCGGTATTCGAAAAACTATGCGGCATCCAATGATATTTTAAAATAATATATCCAGTGGCGTAGACAGGTTTCGGGTCTAGGGGGCGCCGGGGGAAAGGAGGCAAAATTTTTAGGGAGCGCCGAATTATAAATTCACCAGTTTACTAAACGTTAGGTTACAATTCTTAGTCGTAATAAACTATCCAAACTTAGAGACCTTGTAGAATTTATTGTTGATAATTAAGTTATGAAATTGATTCACGACGTTTTTTGGACTTATGAGCGGAAACATTCACAGACTTAGGAGAGCAAGAACACGGGGGGCGGGGGTGGGGAATTTGCGCCCTGCTCCCCCCTGGCTACGCAACTGAATATATCCAGAACACAATAATCGTCAGAAGACTTCGGTAAATAAATAACTGGATACTTTTTTCGGCCCGAGTCGTATGATTAACTTTCGCTCGTACACCCACTTGCTGAGAAACCCTCTTTCTATAGCATTAATACTGTTTTTCACAGCATATTATTTCTTTCAGAACTAAGAGTTTGAATAAGAGGCATATCTAAGAAATTTCGATGATATGTATCACTTGCGGATCACCAAAAATATCATACCTAGAATGCGACTTGATATTTAGGTGGTGAGAAGAGAGATTGGTTTCGAGCATAGGAATCTGACCTCTCGCGAGATTTTGCCATACTCAATGCTAAGACCAAAAATATTCAGCTCATGAGACGTTTAAGAAAACAATTCAGCTAGTGAGACGTTAATCTATTCACTGTGAATAGATTGGCTTAAGGAGAAATAAGAATTCAAGGAGTCATCTTTCGTATTAGGTTGTCCTGCGTTATTGAATTCCTGTATTATAATAAACAGTACCGGGTGCGTTGATGTAAATAGACTGTACTCGAGGTTCATTGTCACAGTCAGGTTTAAATTACTTGAGTGCAAAAAAAAAGACAACGACTGAGCATCGAACACGGGAATACTTCAAATTCGCCTGGCGAGGCAGTCTTAACCAAGCGGCTACCGCGCTGCTTCTACAGAGTGGCTCACTCGTGGGCACAAATGTGAATTTCGGGAGCGAAAATCACACAAGTCGGAGGCTTCCATCGTCGCGTCGCAACCGCATGAGCGCGAATAACCTTCGGTGCAATACGATGGGGCTTTCCTCTCGCGTGTTTTACTCCGTCCCCGTCGATCCTTCCGTCGGTAATTCATTCCCCACCGTCGTCTCACGACAAGTCAAGCTAGCCCAGCAAAAGGTGCAGTCCGCAAGTAGTGCCAAATTTCAAAATTTCTCCCTCCGCACAAACCGTAGAATGGGGCAAAGTGGATGCACTCAGACTTTTGGAAACGATAGTACAAAGGCTAGAATCCATTTCTGCTGGATACTCAGCTGGAAATGTTTCGGCTGTAGCTGCAATTTGCAGATGTAAGATGCAAGGGGCTCACATTCACTTCACTTCACTCTTCCTCAATGATGGCACTGGGCTCAGAGTGGGGGGTCATAAACATTTTCATTGTGAGTAGCGAAATATTTGATTTCTTTGTGGATGCTGTTGGACTCACAAAATTTATTTTACGCATCTTCTGCTCATACAGTACACAACCACAAATCTGGAATGCTTGGGACTGCACAACTTCTGGGTTTTCTGGATTATGGGCATCAAACGGGAAAAAACAACACTTCTATTTTAGGAAGTTTACATGATTGAACCAAAATTTTGAAAATGCCAACAAATAGAAATCTGTCTTATAATGATTAGCCATCCAGAAGGAAATATATTTAACAAATTTATACAATACTGATTGATACAAAGGAAAGTTTTCCCTTCACCACTATCTAACCCACTCCATTAATACTTGGTCCACATCAGCTGTCTTGGATTGATTCAATATTTATTATCAACCCACTCACCTATTTGTGTAATTTGTCAATATAAGATGGTATCTTCCTTCAGTTGCTAAAGATTTGTTAAGTCTACCCTCTCTTTAAAAAAGGAGATAGAAATGACCGTAATAATACTTTAGGCCCATTAGCTTACTTTCAGGTTTCTCTAAGATATTTGAAAAGGCCACGTTCAATCTCGCATATTAGATTTTCTAAACAAAAATGCAACATTAACTAAATACCAATTTGGTTTCTGCACTGTTTGAATTTCTTAATGATACAACAAATGCTCTTGACAAAAATAATCAAACCAGGGGACTGTTCATTGATCTCACAAAAGCATTTGATACTTAAGCCATGACATTATGTTGCAGTGCCTACCAAGTTATGGTATTACAGGACTAACATATACTTGGTTAAAATCTTGTTTAACAAATAGGTACCAAATTGTCCAAATCTCTCATTTTGACTCAAATAAAAACTATATAAATACTTTCTCCTCAACTATAAAAAGAAGTTAAATATGGTGTACCCCAAGGCTCAATCCTTGGGCCATTACTGTTCACTTTGTACATTAATGAGCTTCCTCAATATCTCCAGGATGTAAAAACAATTCTACTTGCTGATGACACGAGTATACTGATTCAAGCCCCTAACTTTCAAGACCTGCAAATAGAGATAAACTCAACAGTTCAACACATTCAATAATGGCTTAGAAATGGTATGTGGGCTATCACCTACAAAAAACTTTCTGCATGAGCTTTAATCACTTCCCTGACGAATTAATTTGGGGTGTGTGGTCAAAAAAATGTCATTTTTTATTTTAGATTCTTGTTATTTATGCATATACAAAATAACTTGCATGAATAACAGTACTCTGAAACCTTTTTTTAACTATTTTGTTTAAACTTAAAAATTTATTGAATTTTACCACAATTTATGCACTATTTGTGCTGTAGACATAATTTCTCTTAATTTTTTTAAAAATAAAAATGTTTTGTTCATTTTCACATGGAAAAATATTATGAAGCTTTTATCTTATGCTAATAAAATACCTGCACTTCAAAAAATGAAGTCCTCAAATGTTTTTTGCCTTATGTAAAATCCTAAAACAAGAAGCTACTCAAAGAATCAGTTCACAATGGGGACAGTGATAGCTTGTTTCCTTTCAAAGTTTTTTTCCTTGAACGTCTCTCTTTCGATAACATTGGAAACACTGTTTGGTGGGGTTACTTTCTGTTAGGAGGAATTGCTTAAGAAAAATTTGTATGTAACGCTTCGTGAGTGAGTCATTGAGGGTGCCACCAAGGCCTTCCCACTCACGGGGTTACAACGCTCGGGCGATACGCATCTATTTGCTGCTCAATCAGCCTAAGACGGAGGTCTAAATGCACTTTTCTCCCACCAGTAATACATTAGAGAACAAAATGGTTCCATATGGAAAGTGCTAGCATGTAAAAATTTTTTTTGGTGTTTTTCTTTACCTGTTATGGGGTATGACGTAATCGGCGGTGTTGGTCCACACGGTCCACTCCTCCTATTGAGTCATTACAGTCCACAAAAACCATTGGTATTCATTTATTTTCCCTCTCTTCACCTCAATTTCCATGGCACAGTTATGCACTGATGACAGCAGTGACACTACCTTCTCATCTTTCTACTAAATCTCCATTAGCTTTCTTTTTGAGAAGGCTGCCACTTCCCCCTTTTTCCTTTCAGCGCTGTTAGTATTCCTCACCTTGTTTTCATCAGTCCCGTAGGTATCTGTGTGTCCCATAGGTACCAGGAAACCAACAACTTGGCTAACAAAGGAGACGTATAGAAATTGTCCGTGGTCAAGCAATATCCTTTGTTGAGTAGTGGCTTCATCAGTGACACCACAACTTGTGACATCACAACTTGTGACGACATGGGATTATGGCCAAAGTCCTGATCGAGAACAGTTCCCTTCCCATGTATATCACACTCGACCACACATATCTACTCTCTGACTTGCATAATACAAGAAATTTGATGCCAAAGCAAGTCTGTTTCACCGGCATGAACTGATTCCATCCCAATCCACCATTTCATCAATGGCAACATCCCTCTCTGTGGTGTAGAGCGCCTTGAACTTCCCCTCAAATTTCTTGTGAACCTTCCAGATTTTGTCCAGTTTGGCGTTCGGGTGGGTTTGGGGAGTCTTATCGGCATTATTAACAAAATACAGATGCTGTCTTATTTTTCATATCTCCAGTAAGATATTGTCTGGCCAAACAATGGAGGTGAAAGCATTGATCGCGTCAACCAATAATACTCCGTACGTGGCTTTCGCACAGTGCTCTGTAATATTACAGGAGACAAAAATACCCGAATCTCTGCGGTCATGATGTGCCACTGACTTTCGCCACCATTACTCCCCTAGTTTCTGGTCTGACCATGTATCAATCCTTCTTATTGGATTGGATTTCATACTAGGGGAGGCGACCAACGGCTAAGGTCATTTGCACCATAGGGGACAGGTAAGGGAGGAAGGGTGGATAGAAACCCGGCGTCGGCATTAGCCTGCTCTTAACGAAAGGTGCCAAGGGGACCATGGCTTAATGTCTCATCCGACAGACGGAGTACTTTACTTGAAGTGTCCTCCACAAGACACTCAAGTAGGGATAGGGTTTCCACTGAAAAACATCCTCCTCTGCAGGGATTTGAACCCTGGCCATCCGTGTGGTTAGTCAGTACTCTAGTCACCACACCAACCCGATCCCCCCTTCTTTGTTTCTGATCTGACCGTGCATCGTTACCCTGACTGCCTTTGGTCGGCGCCTAGCGGCCGGAAGGTGCACAGTTCTGCATGATGAGAAAGATATGGACTTTTAGAGCTTGCCCGAGTATACTCGGGCGCATCAGAATTTGCTGGTCTTCGGTGCCCGAGTATTCTTGGGCGCGTCAGGGAAGTGGTTAATTGTCAGTTGCAATCGAAAGTAGAATTATTCAGCACAGAAATCACCTATATAAATAATATCTCTCTTCTTGGAATTACCTACTATGGACAAAACTATGAAATGGTCAAGGCATATAGAAATTTTAACCACTTAATTGTCACAGACCATGTATTAACTTCACTAATAACAATCAAGTATTTCATTGTTTACTTACTACTTACTACCATTACTACTAATAATCAAGTATTTCATAAATGTTTTAAAGTATGTTTATTTTGCAAACTTTCAATCTTTAATTTCTTATGGCATTATTGTCTGGGGAGACAGTTGCAGTAGCACTGAGTTATTTATTATTCAAAAGAAAGTTATAAAAATTATGTTAACCTAAATTACAGAGAATCTTGTCGACCTCACTTCGAGGCAAAAAAAATCTTAACCCTACCATCCTTTTACATACTGAATTTAATGCTGTTTATAAAAAAAACATAACAGTCCAAGCATCAGAGCAGTTTTCCTGAGAAATTAATCTCCCGGCTTACAATGATTCGGACAAGAAATGGCATGGTGCATGATTTTGTACTCACTAAGAAGAATATGTGTTGGATTTAATATATTAGCACATAATTCAACCTTAAATCATACCTACACATCTGAAATCATTCCAAAGCACGACTCTTTCACACAAAAGATGGAAGAGACCTGGAAAGTAGCCAGTAGAAGTTTGCTGAGATGCTTATGAAAAAAATAAATTGATACGAAAGGTCATTACCAACTGCCGATTTTTTTGTCCCTTGACCTTCGTAATAATGAGAGTGTACTGTAGTTCTACATGGCCCTTGAAAGATGCGGTGCAACTAATTGCATCATAAAATGAGACATGACCTAGAGAGGGTTATTATACATGTATTTTAAAAGGCAATTGTCTTGAAGTGGCAAACTGAAAATGCATAGTCCTTGCATGTGCTAGCTCAACTTTTGCGAGGTAGGGACACAAAAAAAAGAAGAAAGTTAACTTTTTATTGGATATTCACTCAGGTTGAGAGTAGTCAGAGATCAGGTTTTCTACCAAACCTTGGGTTGGGAGGAAAAAATATAACTTATTAACACGTTCAGCGCTCAAGGACGTTCTGGAACATCCTGTGGGTGCTATCGGGTGGCGCAGGACATTCTACAACGTCCACGTTCAATCCATTCTTTACGGCCAGCCAGTGGTAATCAATAATCCCAATCAATTCGAGACGTTCATATAGAGTATTCTATGCCTTTTGTACCGTATAAAATTGTACAGTTGGAACGTAAAGACACGAATATGTCGTAAACAATCACAGAACTACCGACGTCCAATAAAGAAAAACTCTAATTAATTACGGTCGAGAGCTTAATTCACGAATCAATGATTATTTGGCCAAATAATTAGTTTGCTTGACTATGAATACTAGAACTATAAACAATGATTATTTGACGACTATGAATGCATATTAATCAGAGATTGATGTATCTCTGATTCAAGAATCATCGATTGACGAATCACTGATTCTTTGACAGCTATGAATAAGAAACGGTAATTAATTAGAGATATAATCATAGATTGAAACGAATCTGTAATTATTGAGGACTATGAATACCGGCCTATAAGATAAATTAAGATTTTTGAATCTGCAGCTAAATCTACAACATTCTACAATACTTTGCCAGGAGTATGGTAGGGGGTGCTATAGCATCTGCTCATGTATGTATTTTTCTACGTCCACAATTTTTATTCAATCTATTCACACATATATTACTTATTAACGGAATCCATACAGTAATGAAGAAAAGCAAATAGTCACAATATAGTGAATGATAGAATGTATTATTAATAATAGCAAATAATAAAATGTAAAAAAATATTTCCTTTGAGGATTGATCATCAGTTGCTCCCTAATTTCAGATGTATCACAACGTCAGGGGTCTAGTACCAGTTATAATTTTTTTGCTTCTCAGGTGGCAATTTTGTTTTGCATTTATTATGTGGATATTACTGTTAAATTTTATTAAATTATTACCATTATGTCTTCCACATATTGTATTTTCTTCATCTTTGCAATTGTAAAGCCCTTTTTCACCGTGGTCTCGTAGCAGATTGGGGATTCATTTGTCAGTGTATACAAACTTATTTGATAAAGACGATTGAGTTTGAACTATTTGCTAGTATATTTATGTGAGGATTTCAATATTTTTCTAAAAAATTGATCTTTCGATTTAATGAACTTCTTAGTGGTGCACCTCCAATTTCACAACCACTATAAATGCTGCACATGCTAAATTAGCTGTTCTAAATTAAAATTTAAGCGTAAAAAAATTAACCGTAATGGTGGAGTGAAAAAGTCTTTGAGAAACAAAAAAATTAATGCACAAGGTACCATAATCATTTAATTTTAAGTTACTCATATGTCAAATAAAGGGAACACCCATCCCTGTGATAATGGATATAGACAACTCCATTTACTCTGTTTTATTTTTTAAAATTTTCATTTTATCTGCCTTATCCTTATATAATAATACATTATCGAACTGCCATTGTAGATAACTTGAAAACGTGTCATCCCTCAGAGTGTTCCATAGTGTTCATTGACAGTTATTTATCAACAAATCGCACTTTTATGAGAAACTTCAACTTCCCTTTTTTACTCATGAACGCATTTCTGTGTTCAACATTTCTCTTTTCAAAAGAGCTGTTGACACTCTACAACAGCTGATAAGGACAGTTCAGGAATCATTCTGAATGCAAATCTAAGAATGAATGAACATATGCCATGATTATTTTGTTCAAAACCGTTAACCACTCTGTTGTCTCAGCTGTCTTCCAAGCTAGAAACCTTTCACCCCCTACCGTGACATTGTTCTGTCATGCACTTTCCTCCTTGTTACCCACGCTTACCCCTCACCAAGGGATCCCCACCCTCTATCTCCACGCTAGCCGTTCGCCGATGCCTGTGTTTATCCACACCCAGCCTTCCTTAGGGTCAGCCTTAGTGATTCAGTCATTGCAAACCCTGCTCAAAGGCCTCTCCTGAGCTAATCCCTCCTCTCGCTCCACTCTTTACAGAGACCCACCATACATCCCCACCATCGGCCAACTCTCTCTGTGACCAGTGTGTGGTCAATGTTCGGAGCCCTTCCCCCCATTCCTCACCCCATGGGAAGTCTCACACAACCACCGGCAGCCCTTCGAACCCAACTTCTCTCTCCCCCTTCCATCTTCTTCCATCCACTTTTCCTTTCTACCCAAAAATACTTTGCCAACCACTCCTAAACCGATACATATATCCATGGAAGTGACATTAAATTTTCTTGAAGACAATTTTTCTGCGGTGTGGATACATTGGAATACCTTTGTCAATTGTAGAACACTGCAAATTTGACGACATTATCCACATCAAAATGAAATATACAACGCAAAATCAAAAATGCCAAGCGAGGGATTAGGACGGACAATCCCACAAATTTCGCGGCTTGTGAGGGAAACCCATAATTATGCATTGTACTTTGCTTCATAAATTATCACAGGAACATCAAATACTGAAATTATGTAAATATTGATTGTAGTTTTAAAAACAAATTTCTATGCAGATGTATTTTTAAGATAATGATTTTCGTCGGTGATTTTAAGTTTTAAAAATGACTGCAGGAATTTTGTACTTTTATGAACACAGCAATAGGCTTACTATGAATATCTCAATTAAAGATGCTAGCAATCCATTTCCTGAACTAAAATTTTATGTTCCATATTTTCACGATCAAAATACTGAGCAAAAAGACAGTTATACTACCAAATGAGGAATTTTCTTTTGAAGTTTTCAAATTAAATCACATTCAATAAAATTTTGTTGATATCAGCGCAATATTTTATAACCGAGAGGATTAAATGAGTGCGAAGTGTAAGAAGAGTTTACAAACTGGATAACTTGTGAAATTTTGAGCTTAACGGCATTTAAGGTTTAATATTCATTTATTAGGCATAAAATCGACGACAGGGAATTACTGAAATGGCATGCACCCTGCACAACAGTCTTGCCGGTGGCGCAGGATGTTCTAGAACATGTTAAGTTTAAACAGTTATAATTACAACAAATAGGCTTCGAAAATTAAAATTTTTAGAGACATGTGCCTTATTTCATCGTGCTGAATGTAAATATGCAAAAAACTGAACTTCATCACTGGGAAGGTATCACAAATTATGCCTTAGCGTTGAAAGGGTTAAATACCTATTGACTCTACCCCATCCACACTCTACTTGGTCAAGAATTAATTATCAACATGTTACCCTTAAGACAAGCAGTTGTCTTGAGAATGTTGTTATCAGCCACACATAAGATTCAACTACAGGAAAAGTGGCACATCTAGGCAGAGGGGAAGCAGGGTGAGAAAGGCACTTCCGCTAACCTCCAAGGAGCACAATGCCTAGAATTGTGTTATCATGGCAGTTCAATTGAGTCCTAACCTGTTATTGATTCACATATTAGGAGACTCCTGATATCCTGGCAAGCATTACAAAGATTGGCATTTCCTCATGACCGAGCAAGTGATGACCCTATGATGTCCAGCAGTTACAAAGTATAAGCAAATAATTGCATATGTTCATGATGGCTGAGAGGTTAGGGTTACTTCGCTTATTCCCAGGCAGGCAATGCTGCTAAACTAACTGCCAGCAACCATTTAGACACATTACCTAATTATCGATTTTTTGAACCCATGCGGATCAATTTGGAGAATGACCGGTGTAAAATTTTTGATGCAAGAGAATGAACACTGCTGTTAATACTTAACATAATTCCTACATAACATGGTCTTTAACTAAAAATAAAACCAATAATTTCAGTTTTCACTTTACAAGAAAAAACTTGATTTTTTTGTAATATCATCCATAAATAACTCAAGCAATATGGTACGTGGAGTTCTATTTAAAAACTTGTAATAACACATTGAAAAATAAGGACTTTATATATAAGCCCACATTATTGGAGTACGCAACATATACCTTTTTACCGAATCCAATGCAAGAAACAAACAATTGACTAGGGGCGAATATCACGAGTAAGGAAGCTGTAAAAGGAGGAGAAACTCGGCCTGCGAAAATGGGCCCGACGCGTCACAAGTGAAACGGATTTTACACCTTGTGTGCCTCATGGCCTTCAATAGATAGGGAATCTCATGGGCCACGCAGAGAATAGTATACACACTGGCATTTGCAACATTAGGGAAAGTAGTGTCTTGATTCAAAGGTCACCTATTTGGAATACGGTCAGTATTTATTGAACCATTATACCTTGTTTGGCAAAATGTACAATGACACCCGCCACAATACAAATTGTATACAACGCATGCATGCTTGTAATAGTGTCATTACAGAGCATAGTATCTTTGCTTAAAGCTAACTATACGGATTAAGGTCAATATTTATTGAACCCTGGTCTGGAAAAGTAGTTGCAAACCCCATACATCGCACATTGAAGAACATGAGATAATTGTTGAGATAAATAAATAAACTTATGGCTAAATGGAAATAGAATCCATTGCTCTTTACTGTATCCATAAAAAATCTAAAGCACGTTTTCACCCTGATACAAAACCTCATGGCCTTCAATACATTGGGAATCTCATGGGCCACGCAGAGAAAAGTATACCTGCTGGCATTTGCAACATTAGGGAAAGTAGTGTCTTGATTCAAAGGTCACCTATTCGGACTACAGTCAACATTTATTGAACCATGGGCTAGAAAAGTAGTAACAAACCTCAAAAATAGCACGTTTAAGTATGCGAGATAGGCTAAAAAAATACATGGCATAATGGAAATAGAATCCATTGCTAGAATTACCATCACTATAAAGAGCTCCCTTTTCCAGCTATGCTGTTTTTCTTAGTGTCCTCAGAACAGCCTGGTACCTCACAGCACTTAGGCATTTTTTGGCAAAGCAGTCATTGATAGTCGTACTTGCTTCAGCCACCAGACGCCAACTACAATTATTGGCAGTAAAATGACGAAAAACGTCAGAGAAAGTAGTTTGCCTAGTCGTCACCTACGTGTCGCTGCATACGTTAGTTTCTGTTCCCCCACCTATTTCCACGACACAAAGGGAACAGGTTTTTCCCTATCCCTCTAAACAGAAGTTTCACCTCCTCTAACAGCCTCCTTAATCATGAGTATGCTAAGTTCTGGGAGGAAGGGTCAAAATTACCTTCACCCACGGGTCGAAGAAAGGGTTCTACATCCCACTCACTTTGGTCCCAAGATGGAGAAGAAGTATACATATGCAAACGCTCTCCACTAGAGAGTTCCACACAAGAGGATTGAAGTGCTAAAGGCACTCTTAACAGGAGAAGTATTTCCTATCATAAGTCTCGACTTCAAAAGGGTAAAATTTGATAGCACGCATGATATGCAGGATAACCAGCATATTTGATATGGAGAACACTCAAAGGTATAAACAGAGGGTGAACTCACTTCCACTCAATTTCTAAACAACAATAAAGCTAAGCCCAGCAGGGCTTAGCTTTATTGTTGTAACTCTCCAATCAATTATTGTACTTAAATGAAAAATAGTAACAAAAACTTACCTCAGAAAATGCTACTTGCAGCAGAGGCCAAGCATACACTCTAGTATCAACCCCTTTCTTCATAAAATAATCAATAAGATTTGGATCATGATAGGAGAGGAGATTTTCAACAGCAGCCAGTACATTGATTGGTGGAAATGGGAAGAATTCAAACCAATGCTGACAATAGTTCACTAATAAGAGAAAATAAAGATGCACCTAAGCAAAATGTCTACTCATGCAATTTTTCTCAACCTTCAATCAATACTAATGACATGTCTTCAATCAGTTTTACATAATCTAAGTATAATACAGGGCATTAGGTACCATACACCATCATAACCACCTCATAGAGAGCTATGAGGGATCATAGATGAATGTTGACTAAAGTCCATTAGATAATGTGAAAAGCAAGGAATGTAAAAGGTTCTTCAACAGATGAAGTAATTAAAACAATTCAACAAAAACCATTAAATAATAAAATAACAAAAAAATCTATCAAGAAACAAATGCATAGCCTTCAAGGTGGCCAACAACACTCACACATTTTACTAGGTTGACTTAACCCAGCAAGATCAAACTCATTTGCATCTATATATAAGAAAATAGGTTCATATTCTCATATTTGCCTCAACAAATACATACAATATAAAAAGGCATGTATTTATGTTTTCTGGGTCTTTTCATTAAGCAGTCAAAGCTCAAAAACAGTCATTGACTATTAACAAGCTTCTCTGTATGGTTACTGTGGCAAATGTAAACACTTTTTATTTGATTGATATTTGCATACAAGACAAGAACAATTATTATGAATTTTAATGCATACACACTACTTGTAATCTGGAATAAAATGGATTACAAAGAACATATACCAGCATAAAAACCTCTCAACACCATCTTAAACTCTCATGCTATCTTACTCAAATGTGTTTCATTTTAATAAAGTACATTATGCCAATAAGGCATCATAATGTTCGGAGTTGTCTGACACTCAAATTTGTCATGTACATGGAACTACAATGTGATGGAAGACTTGTCATTGTGTATTAATTTTTGTTGTAATTGTTATATCAGGTTGCAGGAATGATGAGATTGATAACTGAATGTCTCTTTTGTAAAGACACCAGAAATTCAGAAAATACATCTTGTTCTTTATCCAATTCCATTAGAAAATAACACATAAAACAGTTTATCAATGACATAGTAATGACACTAAGATAGTCATGTCATTGACAATTTAGCAAACTCAAGAGGATTTCACCAAAGATTAATCATTGTATGCACCATAATGATAGAGGTACCTACTAAAATTAAACAAAGGCAACAATCCTCAGCTTCCAACCATCACAATGGGGATATTTAAATGTTTCCTACTTCATCTTCATTTAAAAATTCATATGATATGCATTTTTATTGCTAGGGGATTAGAACATGCAAATAAGGAGTTAAAAACATTTGAGCAATTATTGTGCATACAAGTTTCTCAAATGCTCCACTGGGAAATGATCTTCATAACTTCGAAGGCAGTGATGAAATATATTATCATGTGGAACACCAGAAAAACTTTTCTGCATGAGATTCACAGGGAAAACCTTAGATCCTATATTAACTAATGCTTCTCCACTTACATAAAATTGTAGCCAGAGCTTCAAAACAGCCCATCACATCATGAATGAAGAGCTTGATGAAAGGGTATACAAAAAGAGGAAGATAGTTCACTTGACTGAACAATGGAGACCAGTGAGCTAAGCAGGATATCAGCCTGTAATTAAGGTAATTTCATTTGAATTATGCAAAACTCCAGTAGTAACTTGTTCAAGAATCATTAAAAAGGCTTACTTTTTTAATAGCTTAAGTTCAGATAGATTTTCCAAAGGGTACTTCTGCTCAAGATGAGCATAAGCTGGATGGATTCCTCTAGACATAAGACCAGCAAAAGCCTTATGATTACAAGGTAACTGAAGCAAGACTGTTCTCCATGCTAGGATGCGATAACGGGCAGGAAAGGCTCCATGGTGGCGCAACAGCAACCTCAGTCTTTTATGATTCAACTCAGATTTGACCTAAACAGAGAGAAAAATTAACTTCTTGTAAAAAGGTTCTGAACATACGAGTGATAAACCATGAGCAAACTCAGACAATTTATTGTAAAAGATTTCTTATAATCAACACCTTTTCTTAAACACATTCTTAATTTACCCCAGGAAGGCAAATGGTAAAAATATACTTAATTTCCTTTCATAGGAAGAGAGTAACAATAAAAACTGGAAAAAGAAGCCTAAAAAATACTTTTAGTACAATAAAAAGATGTCATCATCACCTATGGCATCACACACCATCACTGAGTCTTGGGCTATATGTACTCCAATCCAATGTTCACGTCTAGAGTGGCATCCAACAATACTAACTGATTACGTCACTCATTAATGGTACTGCTCTGTTTGCTGTACCAGCCTACAGCTAATTATTTGTTTTTATTTTCTTAATTTGATGGCAGATTGTTTTTAAAAAAAATATTTTTCAACAGAAAAAGAAATGCCTTGTTTCAGTTACTGAATGACAAATTAAAATAATAATATTAACATTAAAAATAATAAAACTTAGCAGGGAGTGAAAAAGACTGGAAACATCCTTCTCAAGCCCAAGGATTGACTCCCCAGTGCAGCCTGAAGGGGTGTATGAGATCACATGCAGCTATGGAAAGTCCTTCGTTGACCAGATTGGCAGAGCCATCAAGTACCTCCTCAAAGAACACTAGAAGGTGATGAAAAATAGACAATACCACATCCCTGCCATGCCCACATATAGTCTTATGGTCTTTACTCCATCATTCAATTTTGCAATAAACTTCTTCAGTAACCAAAAAACCATGGAAGGAATATGTTAGACTCTCAATTGATAAATCTTTAATGGTTTCAGACAGTGAGTGATACGCCTATCTCCATGAAATCTAAATTATAAGTATTTACAGTAAAATTCTGAGGACTGGAGATGATTATATTAGAATTAATGAGCACTGTGATACTTCCAACTTTGTGCAGTTATTTCAGTGGCAGAGCAACTAACAGACATTAACAATGGTGAAGTTCAACTTAATATGGATGATCTGCCAAGATTCAGTCTGAGTGGAAGGGATGCTGACCAGCCAAGTTGGAGATGGCTTACCAGCAGCAAGTTGGAGAAGGTCATCAATAAGCAGAGGATTGAAATTCATTGTCTTAAGAAGAAAAACCAACTGTGGGTTAACAAGCTCAGAAATGCTGAAAGTGAAAATTAATTGGAATCATTGAGTAGCAGGTATTGGCCTAAGAAATTGATTTTTTTAGAAGGGTAAAAAGTCTTCATCACAGAAGAAAAATGAGGCAAAGCCAACATCTATGGGACTTCATTTTTTCAGCCCAATGGCATATTCCTATGTAAGTCACTTTGTGCCACTACCTTCACCAAGAACCATCCACAGAATCCTAAGCAGTCTTCCTGTAACAACTGGAATTTCTGACTGGGTTCTGAAAAATATACACATGAAAATGATGGGTGATGTGGCTAAACATTGTGCCTTGTGCATTGGCAAGATGTCATTAAAGCCTCATCTCTGACATATCATCGGTGAACATGAAGTGTTTAGTTTTGTTAACATGGGAGGCACAGCAATAGGAGTGCAACCATTGACATTGCAGCATTGGTTTAAATGGTTAGGAGCATTAATGTCAACTGTCAAATGGTTACCGATGATCCTATTAGAGACACAAGTGACCATCTTGCTAATCACACAGTCTTTAGTAACATTTGAAGCAAATGGTACCAATCAACCATGTCAGATTCCTCACAATGATTGTAACAAGTTGCAATCACAAATTTTAATTTTCGCTTATGGGCATCACAAGTAGGTATTTACAAACAGAACACATTGAGAAACTGAAAAAAAATTAACTACCAAATCTTCCATGTTCATGTAGCATATTTATAATAATAATAATAATTTTATTAACCTTCAATTATTACAAGGCAAGTCAGTACCAAAATATTCCATGTAAACAACAGACACCACTTTAGATGACAAAACTTTTCAGAGAGGTGAATGGGTTGAAATTCTATCACATAAATATGAGTACTTCATCACAGTACGTATGAAAGACTATGAGAAATCATGGCCCTGAAACCAAGGCCACAACTACCACACACCTGAACATGAAAAAATAATCTGCCATTTTCAATTATCAGATTGGGCTTCCCCCTCCTATAGCACAGGTAATTGGTGCTCTGGTGCGTTAATTTTTAGTATTCTACCTATTTCCTACTATTTGTGTGATTGGTTGGTCACCAAATGAGAACATCCATGCAAATCTTGACTGAGTGAATGATAAAAAAGGTGACTTTACTCTTACATACCTGTATTAGTTACTTTCATCAATCACTTCCTTTTAACCAGTCAATCCTTTTTAATTTCCAAATTTTCCTAACTCTATTTATGCCAAAAAAGATTGCAGCCTTGAGTAAATGTCTAATTCATCAAATTAATTACTTCAGATATGTCATTTTATGCTGAGGGTTTTAGTTCCAACATATATCATGTACCCCTTTATAACACACTACATGTTATAAGCCATGAAGTTTTCCAATACATAATTTCAAACAGTATGTTACCTTCTCCTTTAATATTGCAGTATTCTTCTTCAATGCAGGTGAATTTATATCACCAGAACCATCATCAAAAAGTTTTCCTTCTTCATTCACAGAAGTATTTTCATGATTAATCATCCTTCCACAAGTTGCCACAGAATGCTGAACCTTTGTGCCATTATTCACCTTTAGTTTAATAGGTTTCTTTTCAAGTAGTATTTGCGATCCACAATAAATACTAACTTCTCCTGACTGAAGAATGCATGCCACATAACATCCACTGCTGCAGCAGAGGAGCTTGTCTGGAATGAAAGAGTCCAAGATTGTTCCAAATGATCTGCACAAACCTCTATCAAACCTGAAATTACTATTACAAACTGAGCCTTTTATGGCTCTTATTAATTTTCACCTGAAAAATGTAATGTAAAACATAGATTTTCTTAAATAGAGGTCTTAAAATTAGATGGCAATCATAGGCAGTAACACAAGCATAGATCAATGAGTCTGAACTGCCAAAAGGTCAGGATGGAATCAATTAAAATCAGAACATACACATCGTAAATACATATGCATGAAGTACATATTTTGCACCTTTTGATGAGATGAAAACAATCTACTAGTAATAATAAAAGCATTCTTTCGCAGTGAATGATATTTATAAATTCTCCTTGGGTAGCACTCAGGGTTAGTGTTTTCATATTGACTTATTTCCCTCCTGATAGCTCAGGTAGCCACTGATATGTCAATTGTTACCATCCTTCTAAGCTGGTTTTTGCCAAACCCACTTCATAATTCAGAGAAAATTTAAAATTTTGAAGCTCAGATGACGGTAAACCAGACCCTTACCAAAATGTTGGCAATCCTGGTGGTGGCGGGGTAAAGTCCTTGCCTGCTAACCCGAGGGTCGCGGGTTCGAGTCCCGCCTGGGTAGAATATTATCTGCCCAGGACATGGGTGTTTGTGTCGTGTCAGTTGTTACTGTTATCCACCCGACGTAAATTGGCACATTGTGCTGTATTCGGGATAGCGAAAATAAATTAAAAAAATAAAAAAAAATTAAAAAAAAATATGAAAACACTGACCCAGTGTGTTACCCAAGAGGAATTTGCAATTCCACTAGTTGTGAAGGTAATAACTCCAATAACCATGAACAGTTACCTTTATGAAAGAATAAATTTAAAAAAATGAGGGGGCTGTTGAGTGATTTACAGGGGGTTTACCTGTGCCCACAATCAACTCAGCAACATAGGACACCACTCAACTCACTCAATGGCTATAACTGAGCAGGACTATATCTCAGAAATGTAGAAAGATACACAAACACCAAGCCTATTTTGGTGCTAAATTAAAGTGCTTTACCATTGCATTTTGCACTAGAAAAGAGCTTTTCCCACTCAAAAAATCCATGCTTAGTTTCAAGGTATTTTGGGCCATTGGGACAGTGGCAGTGCTAGGCGTCGGCGACGTCGGCAACTGCCGACGGGCCTTGCGCCTGAGGGGCGCTCGCAAAAAAGTTTAACAATGTTAATAAAAGTTAAGTTATTCGTATATATTCCCGTACGTGTTAGTAGTATTTATGCAGACTTGCAGAGTGGTCTAGCAACACTATGAAAGTTAGGCGATACCGTGTCCGAGACTCGGGGAATCTCTGAGTTCTTTCCGTTTCATTCATCGTTCACAAAATTCACACTCTCCTGCTTTCTTTCACAGACAACAACTTAATATTAATTATCTTACCATTTTTATTACTAAGTGAGTGAAAAACTAGTTATTTGTTTATTTTAAAGAAGGAAAACTCATATACTCATATATCAGCCTCATTCTATTTATCGTTTTCTTTCTGACTGGGAAATGAAAGAGGCCTCGCAAAGCTGATGTCGCTGATGTCTACATTTGGTCTAGCACCGCAGCTGCATTGGGACACAGGTTCCCAATAATTAAGAGTGATGAAAGTTAAATACGTTAACTAACAATCCACAATAATCATTTTTAGAGTTGGAAACCATTACTTATCTCGCTTCAAAAAATTATGTAGAATTTAATTATTGCGATCCCTTCTGTTGTACACTTCATATTTGTTTAAAAATCCCATTTTTGTCAAAAATTTTCAATTGCTTTTTTAACCTACTTGCAGTTAAGATGAAAGGTTGAAATTGTCACTATCGAATGGGTAAAAGTATGTAGAATTTCATTCTTGCAATTGATTTTCTTATTTGCTTCACCATGGGATATATCGCCAGGGCCTTTTATGGCTTATCTACACCATATACAAAAGGGAGTGGTGCCTCAATGTTAGTAACTCTTCTCCTCAAAAACTAAAGAACCGATTGTTCTAAAAATTTGCATTATACTAGCATGCATGCTACCTTGAGCTAGAGCCTACATAAAAATGTCTGAGGGTCTCAAGGGCCACTGAACAACCCCTTAGTGCTTACTCCCAAAAGAAAATCATTGAAGTTTTTGCAGAGGTTAAGTTTCTGCTTTTTAAAATTATTTTTACTCAAGATATAAAGTTAAGGCTTTTGGTACCTGATATCTGAACACATACAGAATTTAGTTCCAGCACTCGATTTTCTATGCTTTGTACTGCCATAAAACGCTTTTAATGCAAAAACTATCCATTTTTCTTCCATTTCAACAATAGCATATTTCCTTGGCAGCCTGAGGAATAACTTTGAGTGGGATATATCACCTGGGTCTTTTTTAGGCTTATTCACCCCCGTATGTTCATAGCATATATGCAAATTGAGCTATAGAGTTTTAAGAAAGTGTCTCAGTGCCTCAATGGCCAAAGGACCTAAAATTGGGCCCTTTTAATGAGTTGGAATCGGTGCAGAGGTTTCCTATTTTGCTTTTTAAAATGGCTGCAATCAAGATATAGAGTTCAACTTTCATCAACGGACAGCTGAAGAGATGTAAAATTTCAATTGACTACGTTGTATGCTTAGTATTTGCTTAAAAATTACATTTTCATTTCCAAAAATATTAATTTTTTCTGATTTCAGTAATAGAATAATTCCTTATCAACCTGAGTAACAGCTGTAAATGGAAAGTTTGCATAGCCCTATTATGAGTTTCATTAATTTTAATGGTCACAATTAGCATCATCAGTAAGATTTCGGTTGGAGTATCTCAATCTTTCTTTTTACCCTGTCTGTTACATAATCTTTACATTAAGCAAGTCACATTGATTCTTATAATTTGGGACCATTGGTAAGCATTGTACATTAGAAGGCCACTATAGCCAGTTCGCACAAAATTATAAAAAAATCACTCATTATAACCAGCCCTCATTATAGCCATCCAGCTATTTTTTGCAATGCTAATGGCTTGAATCCTGGAATCAAGTTTGGGCAAAGCTGAACCAAGGGTCATTTGGAGCAATATTTTCATAAATGCATCGAAACACTAACGAAATTTCCAGGAGAAAAATGGTCAATTGCACAATACATCTCACTTTGGATGTCAATTTCACCCCATTTAACATTCGGAAGATGATCCTTTGAGACAGTAGGTGGATATTGTGCTGTAAATGCATGTAAACTCTAAAATGTAGTCCTAATCATGTTTCTTTACATCAATTTGCGATTTCAAAAAAATCGTCACAGAAAGAAAGCCGCTCGGTAATTAGAGAAATGAGAAGGGTTTAAGATTACTCTTTTTGATAATGAGAAATGAGTCATTTGCTTTCAAAACCATTCCCAATACTTATTTCAATAGGTATCATAATACTGTTGTCTCAAATTTTGTGCGACTCCCCTCGGGGCAGAGGCCCACACCCTTCCCTCACTTGTGGATGCCTCCTGGATCAAAGATAAGCTGGTCGAATGAGTCTCACCCAGATGAATTTTGCTACATTCTAGAGCAAGCAATGAGACCATTCCTGTCTTGAGTGAGAGGGGTATTTGGTTTCAATTGTTGTATCCTAAGTAGGACCACTTTAACAGATTCTTTTATTCACAAATACTTGAGCACCATCATTCAAGCAAGGGGAACCCAAGAGAAGTATTAGGTGTCGACAGGGGTGGAGAGAAGAGCGTGAGCTTTGCAATGAAGTCGTCAACTGGATTGGAAGAGGCATTGTTGCTGGTTTTGTGGGAGAATACCGATAACGATGGGATGCACAGGACAGTAGACTACAAACAGAACGGCTTTCCTATTACTTCCTTTAATTCTTGCATCAAATGCCCAAAGCCACGGCTAATAATCAGCAATGTCATCTATGCTTTGATATTGTACTGGTAGATGCAGGGAATAGTTCACTGTCTGCAAAATGATCAAGGATGGGCTGACTTACTGATTACAAATGGCTTTATTTTGTTGCACAGGTCACCATTCACATCCAGTGTTTTCCAGAGAAAAAATTATAAAAGAACCATCGCATCTGCATTGTACACATCCTAAATAGGTGGAAAAAATTAGTATACATGTTCAAAAAGTATATTTAAAAAACCAAGGAATTTTAAACCAGTGCTTCTGCAATTTCTCCTAATAATGAATTACCTTTGGCTCATATGTTGCCTAAATCGAATTCAGAATCAGCATCCGATCTCCAACAGCTAGAGCACTCACATGATTACTTTTGCCACTAATATGGTGAAGAGAAATTCCTCATCTTCCTTTAAATTGATTAACAGTCATCATCAGTAGAGTTAAAATCTTCTATTTTCATCCATTGTGCAAACTCTTCAGCTTTTGCTTATAGAAATTGGCCACTGATGGGAACTCCTATACTTCTTTGTTGAGTTAACCATTCAAACAGCACTGATTCTAAAGAAACATTTTCAGCCGGCCGCAGCTTCTTACTACTTCCCATGGCATGTCCAAGTTTATAGGCAGCCATAATTTTGTCCTTGTTTTCTAAAAGAGTAAACAGGATGGACGAAGTCAAACCTTATAGTCAGCTGATTTCAGTTTTATTGGCGTTTTGTCTTCCACACCTGTATGGTTTACAATGGCTTCCTTTTCCATTGTATCACTCATAATAAAAAACAGCTAACTTCAAGAAGTAGATCAGGATGAAGCATACCTAAATACAGCAGCAACTCAATAATGCGAAGTTGGCGGGACCGAAAAATCAGCACTTCATATTTTTGAGTTTCATATTTTTGAACCTTTTTTATAAATTGTGAAAAATATTTCCCCTTCCACTAGACTTCTTTGGTCTTTGGAAACATTATAAAACAATTTATAGATATTATTCATGAAAGCATTTGAAATAATGCTTTAATATCATAAGCTAAATGTCACAAACGATCGTGAAATAACTATCACCTCATAGTTCCCTATGCAAATGATTTTAAGGTGGCCAGCATTTTCTCTGCATAATTTCCACCCAGTTTAGAAGATGTATGTAAAGCAAGTTCTGCATTTTTATGAGACTATAACTTTCTTAATCTGTGACTTATCAGGATGTGCAACTTGTAGAGGTATTTAAAAAGGCATTTGTTTCTAACATCTAGGCAGTTAAGACGGTAGCTGGCCGGACCACACTTCCAATCACCCTTTCTTCATCACTCAATCATTGGTAAAATGAGCAAAGGACTGATTCCATTTAAAAAATCCTTCACAGGTTATTATTTGTGGTTTCTTCCACATCACCTGCTGGATATATGAACTTGAAAAGAAGTATTATTTCATTCCATTTCCTAATTGCTTGTTGACAAATTGGGTGTGATTGGACATTTACCATATCTTTATCAGCTTGGAGTATACTAAGTTTCTGGTTCTAAATGGCGAGATTTTATGGACAGATGGAATATTAATGTGGAGGTCGAGGGGAATGATACTGAAGAAAATAGAACCTCAGATCACAGTTCGTGAAGAATGAATTAAGGATTCAATTGCCGCCCATGAAATGCCTTCACTTCGAATAACAGCGCTTCACCAATCCAATTCTTATCGATGTTTCTAACATTTACGCAATTAAGACGGTAGCTGGCCTGACCGTGCTTCCAATCACCCTTTCTTCATCGCTCAGTAATAGGTAAAAAGATCAAAGTACTTAGTCCATTAAAAAAATTCTCCTCAGGTCATAATTTGTGGTTTCTTCCACATTGCCTGCAGGACATACGAACTTGGGAAGAAATATTATTTCGTTCCAAGCCAACAGTTTCACCACTCATTGAAGTTCGAGTAAGAAACATTAACTCATGACCAAGTCCATTTCACTTTGATGATTCATGCTTGCAGTTCTATTCTGCTAAATATTAATCCAGTTAATAAATTAAGCAATTATTTTTTATCCTTCTATGCATAATCTCTTCACATCATGGGTGTTATGCTGAATGCCATTTTATCCAGTGGCGTCCTTATATGACAACTTTGGTAAGCCAAAACATAGAAGCTAATGAAATGTCTCATATTTAAAAAGTGATTACCGAATCACTCCACGATTTTCGGAACATATCGTCCACAATAGTGTGAAAGAGAAACTTCATCCCAAATGGGCATCGTGGAGATATTACAGATGCAGCGTTCTCCATTCCATCATTTAGTTATTTTCTTTCCCCGCCTTCTATACTTGAATGCGCTGTGGAGCATAATACACGACAATGAAATAAGATTGTTTGAAGCGTAACTTTGTAAAATTAACCCGGTGCCACACATCCTAGTGGTAGCTAGCACGGTATTACATAGATGTAGATGAACACTTAAGCTGAATATATCACGACGTGACAAAACTTGGATCGCAGCAAATAAAATCAAAGTGGATAATCAAGTTTCTCTTTTTTTTAATTCCCATGAAAACAAGAGAAACTTCACCAGCCTTTCTCCAGCTGGAAACTTACTTCTGTTGCACAGATTACAAAGCCGTGCATTTCTGGGACTTTAGATCAACTCGCTATGAAATCCCAACTGAAGGGATATCACAGGCTACTCATATGTTGTTTGGAAACTAACAAGGTACTGAGGGCCTCTGCATAATGAGTCATGTTTGCTGTTCATGCCCATTCCACACGATTCAGTGCTTCCAGGTCATGGAGAAAGACAACCAAGAGACTCCTTCTCAGTGAGCTGAGCAAGGAGCGCTCTCTTCAAAGGACTGTAGGAAGAGGCTTGGGTCACGGACAAAATCTGCCACAGCTGAGGCGAAAAAGTCATTTCTTGTAGAGGTGTATTTCCATACTTAGGTCCTTCTAAACGTCGGGTAATTTTGAAATAGAGCGCATCAACTTCCAATTCATACCCATGTTGAGTCATATCCGCATATTAAGATGCCTAGGACTCAAAATTACTTATGCCATCACAATGAAATCTGATTCAATTGGTCATTTATCTCATGGAAATCAGGGATAGCAGTGAAGATAGATCAATTGTAATACATCAAGGCCTGGTTACACAACAAATTCACTGTAGTAATTCATAGATTAAAGTTTGTTCCAGTAAAATTTCATGGAGTTACCCCAACATCATCTTGGAATTAAATTAAAGAGAAGGCTTCTGTAGTGATTTTATTTTAAAGATTTCAGTTTTTCTATTTTACCCATATGATGAACTATAATTCATAGGACGATATTTCGCTGACAACAGATTCTTCATGTTGAAGTGTCTTAGAAGTTTATCACAGATCTTATACATTATAACATTATATTGTTCAGCCACTCCCCCAATTGGGACATCTGTTTCAAATTTTGAAATAATCTGTTTTAAAAGCAAAATTATATCAATCACGGGGACAGCTATACCCACGCAAATTCTTGGAAACGTCTTTCTATTGCCTCATGAAATATGGACAATGGCAGGAGTAAACGCAGGTTTATTCACTGTGAAGCCATGGATTTTGGGGATAGTACTGCAAAAGGTATCCCAGTCCTATTTCCCATCATTTAATCGCATAATTTTTCCATTCGAGTGCTCAATAAATTAAAATTGCTGCCTATAGCACATGGCAGCGAGTTGGTACGTGGTGCCACACATGAGTTATAAACAAGAGAATTGTTTACATTATGGAAATATGGCTAACAGTTAAAACAAGGATAAAATAAGAGAAACATTGCCTCAAGCTACCATTTTCCCCATCACTCAAGATCTAAATCATCCACTACTTAAATTTGATAAATTACTGTGACTCAGGCACTTGTTAGAGATGAATGCCCTAAAATTCACTCAATTTTCACATTGATACATTATATTAGGCAATGCTGATTTGTCAGGTGTCTACGTTGGCAAATAGAGAGCTTTTCTGACCCGATTTTCTCCCAAAGTTCGTAAAAACGAACTTTCAGTTTCTCTGTGGGGACTGGGTCCGAGGTTCATAATTTTGAAAATTTCATATTTTTGAATAGAGCCATTTAACATAGACTTTTCGTCAGGACCGACAGTTTTGCTTCAAACAATATAAACTTCATATTTCCATGCTTTGTATAATTGAGTTTCTACCATAACTGTAGCGAAGCTTTAATGATTTCTGCTGAAATGACATGCAACTAAACTCCTTTTATTTACTTATCCCTTCCTCTTCTTCTTCATCCCTCTACCTCGAAGACCCGGGAGGCGCAATGTTATGCAGGAGCCCATACAGAAAAACTTTGGAGTCCTCCTGTTCATGTTTTTTTTTTTTTCAGAGTGAAAGATTGTCACGAATCACTGAAACTTAGTATACCTGTCCTAGAATCACCAGCGACAAATGACCTCTACAGGTTATGCATGCCGGACGACAATCACGGCGAGCCAGACTTGTTATGGCAGACCGGCAGAAATGGCCATTCTTAACCAACAAACTCTGCATACATTTAACACTGTGACCAAACATGGCCAAATAATAACTCGCTATAATGGCCTTCTCTCTATACGCCGCCCTCATGATAATGACCTTCTATTGTATATCGCTTACTACATAGAATTCTGCTCACTAATTGACTCTCAGAATACCACACTTATTAAACCTTATTTCAGTCCTACAGCCCATGAGGGATGGTTGGGATTCCAATGGGCTTTATAAGGTTTCCAATGGGTGATGAATTGATGAAAGGGCCTAAAGCCTTAAAATATGGCTATCAATTTAGCTTCTAAATCAATTTTTTACATGCCCTTTTATCTTAACAATTAGCGCATAGGTACATGATAGTTATCTATGATACATATTACTACAATGCAATGCATAAGAATGTGGTGGTGTATGTCTGTCAGACCCAATGGACTCCAAACATGTCAAAGTGATCTCATAAAATTTATATGCATAGATCATTTTACAGGTTCCAGATTCAATTTATTTCAAACAATTTAATTAAAAATTAATAATCTCATAAATTAAGCTGTAAATTGTAATATTTAATGTTTTAAGGTAGTCAGAGCGAGATAGTTCCCTAGTCATAATAGAGACCATATTGGAGTTATACGTTTTAATGTCACCAGCTGTTGGACACATCAATTAAATATTGCATTATTAATGGTGCAATAATATAGTTTTATATGACAGAAATTATAAATAATTAAATGAAAATATCTAAATAAGTCTTTAACTTGACTCTTTTTTTTTGCGCGGTGCGTTTGAAACTCCTTCAAAACGGAAGGTTTCTTGTGATACCCAAGAACCTACTGTGGTGTCAATATGATTAATTTTCAAATATATTTGAGAAAACATACAAACTACACACTGTTAGTTTTATGACAACATCTATGTGTTAGAAATACCTCATTTTGTAAATAATGTCTCTCTGGAGTGCCGTAGACGTACAATTTCCCAAGTAAAAGGGCTGGTATTTTTTGGCAAATATCTCCGAAAGTAATGGGGTAAGGGGTTTAATTTTTGGTACCATTGGATAGGTGAGGTATTTTTCTTTAAAATGAGACCAAATTCATTGAATTCTAAGTAAAATGATTTTTCGCTCAAACTACCTTAAACTGCATAATTTCAGTGAAATAGCCTAAACACCTAAAGAGGTAATTTCCACTCAGAAAAAACCATTAAGATAATAAATAGGAAGATAAAATCTCTTCCATTTTCACAGAGAACCACTACAATAGTTCTTAATCTTATCCCTTTCATTGAGTATCAATGGGCATTTCTGCTACTACTTATTATGTGATAAAGTTAGCATGAAAAAATATAATTGGTAATATTTAAACATAATACTCACAGATATGGCTTCTCTCTGCTTTTATAATACCAACAAAAGTAGATGTATTCAGATCCAGAAAGCGGACATGTTCATCATATGAAAGAATTGCTAGCACCTGCAAAAATGTCTCAATTAATTCAAATGATGCCTTTTGAACTAACTCTCTCCATTACATTTAAGCAACTGTCAAGATTATATATTTGTCATTTATAATCTCAGAAATTTGGCACCTGACTGATTCATAAGAAACTTACCAAGACTAAAAAGATTATTTAGAAGGTTTCCCCTAAGTTTTAGATGATTTTTCAAAAGAAGAGGTAAGACAAAAAATGAACAGAATCACACTAGCATTAGTAGGTCTAATTATATGCAACCTTAATGAGAGAGATGATTCTGGGGTTCAGAATTTCTCGTTATCTCATAGTTATTGGTCTAGAGATTTAAATAAAATAAATCAGAGTACTTTCATATATAAGAAAAACAGAAGGTTCTCATGGGTCACATGCAATATCAAATACTAAAACAGGGAAACATTTAGAAGATGCATCTTTTAAAAGGTCAAGATTGTAAGTATTAATCAGATTCATAGGTTACATTCAGCGTTGAAGTAAGTAATGATTCTGGGGAGGCAATAAAGAAATGAAATTTCAAAAGATATTATTGCCACAGTTGTACCAAATAGAGCCAGAGCTTAAGCATCCAGAGAAATGAAACTTGAGCAACATATGTTTTCGTTAGTTGATGGCTTTCGGCATAGCTTCCACATTGCGTAATTTTTGAGGACGACAGTTTCACAATCGTTTCAGCTCACTTCTTCAGGTCAAAAATGCTCATAATTCATTTTGGTCCCTACATATAGTCCATTGATCAGTCAGGTGCGATTCTTTCTCACTTCTTTTAGGTGTCCTTTCCCGCATTTGGAAAATTAACCCTCATATTTATAAGGGAGGCCATAAAAAAGCCAAAACTGCAAACAACTAAAACAGAGAAGATGGTTACATGCTTTCCAACTTTTGAAAGCAGGTTTTCCAAAGGTGGGAAAGGACACAAAAAAAAGGGGAAAGAATTGCACCTGACTGATCACAAGGCTACATATAGCAGCCATAATTCATGAAGAGGATTTCAGACTTCAGACAGAGCAAGAAACGAGCTGGAATGCATGTGAAACTGTTGTCCTCAAGAGTGACACAATTTGGAAGTTACCCCGAAAGCCATCAACTACCAAGACCACTCTGGGGAAGCTTTCACCACAACTTAACATATGTTTTTAATTTGTTGGTTCTGATTCCTTAATAGCCACTTGATGTTAGGCTACTCATGAGATTAATGCCAGATAACATAATTTATATTGATACAACAAGGAAGTTGTTCTTTCCTGATCATTAAGGTGTCAATAGGAAAAGCCATAGGGACAGCACATTTTGCACATGGACACAATTCGAGATGAGTCTAATTCAAACTTGGTCAAATCTAAATTCCAAATCTTTTTTAAAAATCATATATCAAAAACTGAATCTCAAATCCTGATCCTACATTCATCCGATAAAGAATTCTAGTTCCTTTTCATTATCAATGCATGCAAATCCTAACCTATTTTTTATTTCCTAGTGGCTTCATGACCTCTAATTACCTATTCATTTCCCCTCAAACAAAAACGTAATAATTTTAACTAAAAAAGAAATAAAATTGATCAGCAATTTCAGTTTCACATTGACACTTAATAATTCTTATTTTAAAAACAATACAGACTGCTAAGTGAACACAAACTTATAGATTTCTGCTTATGAAATGAAGCATCCTTGGTCTTTCAGGATCTATTGTTTCTTTTCTTATTTACCAAATTGCCCACAGTACATCCTGAAGGCTAACTTAAAAATACTGCAAGTAGAACTGGCTAGAACCAGAAAGATGAAAATCACTACTTAATCAACTGCATATTTTTCTGAATATTATTATCTACATACTTATAGGTAATTTCACTATTCAGTGATTTCACACTAATGGCCCCACATGAGCACTTGTTGCCTGCCTGGTTTCGATTCTCACAATTTTCGGACGCAGGAAGCGTAAAATATCAACTCTTAACAGTCATACATGTAAATGATGAGGTGATTTCAACTTCTCAATTTTGTGCAAAATGGCTCTCTGCCATTAAAACAGTGACTTCACAAATGTCAATCTATAGGTCAGATTTTGAATGTAATGACTTGATAAGGAGACAACAAACTCACTTTTCTTTTAAATTTTAGCCACATGAACATCTACTTCCATCACTCAGAGGATTTTCATTTCACCCATTTTTTATATAATCCATATTTCCAATGAAATAACTCCTCCATTAATGGTTAGAAAAGACCAGGTTTAATTTTACTGAACAGCCATTACACAGTACTATGCTTGAATAACACAGCTTAATATTTTTGGTGTAAAACCACGGCATGATGGAGCAACAGAAATGGTTAGATGAAAACTTCATCTTCAAAAAGATCACATCAACAAAAAGTAATACATTCCGCTATTAAGAAGAATTCATAATACAAACAGCAAGAATAATGGTCTGCAGAGTGCATATTAGCTTTGAAAATGATGCTTAGGGAGTTTATGAGTGCCATATGTATGAGCAGCATGTAATGAATTTAAAATGCACTTAATATGATTACTTACAAAAAAATCTCTCCACTTTGGATATTACTTCGTGTAAATTTGATGAATTTTTGCCTCATTATTAAGGAAAAGATGTCATATAACCAATGATAACAAATTCGGCCACAAACCATTATACTTTTTGCGATATTCGCCAAAAAATACTAGCCATTTTTACATGGTAAATGATAAAATGTGCACTCCTATGAAGCTTTATTTATAAAAATGAGGAATGATTAATGCACAGATCTCATAAAAAAATAAGTCTGTAGTACATATAATGTCTCCACTTTAAAAAAAATTTAATTAAATAGCAATTATTTTTACAAAAACAAAAGAATCTTTGGCTATGAAGCTGTTTTCAGCAAAAAAATGAATCAAGTTGATACCTTATAGGCATATTTTTATTATTTTCAGAGAATTTCAGGATTTAAAAACTTAATAACATCATTTAACCATGCTTCTTATAGTTACTCAAATAAAAAAATAAAATTTTAATATGGACTATTAAGACTAGGGAATATTCTTCCTCAAACTACCTAAACTAAGTAGAAATTCATATTCAAAGTAAGAGATAGAATATTGTATCATTCCATACCTGCCAACTCAAATAAATATTGGTCAAAAGATACGTTTTCTATGGTACATAAATCCTGGCTTACCACACTTGCTCACAGTAGTACTTTCAATGAATTTCCATACCAGTAGTCATTGCATTCACCATAGTATAGAAATTTAAGAAAAGTCTCTCCATCAAACTTCATGAAAAAATTGACGATACCAGCATTTACCCATGTAGCACCAACGATTGGGCCAACGTTGGGGAACTGTTACCTGCAACGGTTGGTCAACCGTTATTCATGGCCGTTTTGTCAACCGTTATCCAACTGTAATGGCCCAACGGTTCCCCAACCGTTGGCTCAACAGTTCCCCCACCATTTACCAACAATCATACAACCATTTTTTCTATTAATGTGCGATGCCATTAGGTATAACATTGGTAGGTATATCCAAGTGCCGAACTAATTACCTTGCCCTTTCTCTAACCACCCACCTACTTTGTGATAACTCAATTCCGCCATTACGGTCGGCACGCTATACGTCTCACTCAGGCTCCGGTTCTAGGGGGTCAAGTTTGATTTACGGCAGAACTAGGTAATTTAAAACTCAAAGGCAATGCTATTCCCAGAAACTAACTGTGAAGGTGAAGATGAAGCAAAAAGCCACGATTTCGATTCACCTTTGCCAATGAGTGTTCTCGACCATGCCTCCTCCATTTTTTAACCTCAATGAGAACTGCCAATCCACCTACTTTGTGATAACTCAAATTCTCGATGCCAACTCGATACTTCTATCGCGTTTCCTCCTTTCGATTGCGACTTTCACCATCTCCCAACATTGGCCCAACAGATAAGAAATAACCATCAAAATGGCACCGTTGGCCCAACGGATAAGAAATAATAGTGCAAATGGCACCGTTTCCCAACGTTGGCCCAACGGCCTAAAGGTAACCAAACCATTCCCCAATTGTGGCACTGTTTCCCAACGTTGGCCCAACCGTCTGTGCTACATGGGTAGCCTAACACAGAGCTTATTTATTTCAGTTTCCTTGTGTTACTAAAATAATAGAGAGTGTAATTAGGTGACAAAACAACGAGGCTCACCAAAACTTATTTATTGTGAGCCTTTTCATTTTGTGACCTTATCTTATTGACCAATTTTGAAAATTTTGATAATATTTCCAGTTAAAATTTGTATTCACTGGACAAGTTTTTATAACCTCTACAGTGAAATATGAGACCTGTTTCAAGTGAAAAAGAAAGCATGGCAGTAGCCTCTTGTCATTCCAGCATCATCCGCTATGGTAAAGACTAGCTTCAGCAGCTGAAAAACCACCTCACCTACTTAAGTTTCCCAATGAATCAGGTGCAGCTTAATGGTTAAACATTGTTACATGATGCAAAAACTTAAGTCTTCAATTACTGGAATCCTCAGTAATTAATAAAAATACATCTGAAAGGTTTCAAATTGACTCATTTTTTTCAAGGCATGCACTGAAAACACCTTCACGACAACCTCGCCTATCACAAAAGATTAGTAAAATCTGCTGAACATTGCTGACCTCTGTCGAGAGTAGTAGAGCTTCATACTTAAGTTAGATTGTTAGTTGGGGGAGCCTTCGACAGGAGCTCGGGCACCTAGACCTTGAGTGGTCCATTGTACCAACCCCATTTTTAACCTGCGTGCCACATGCAGACGGGATAAGAGCGAACAAATGAGCGAGCAAACGGTGAAGGTATGGTCACCCATCCAACCCTCGTCCGGGTCCAACATTGCTTAACATCAGTGATCTTACGAGAACTGGTGTTTCAATGAGGCTAGGCCCTTGCCTCATTGAAGGTACTTAGATATTACATTGAAAACCAGCATTGCTAAAATTTTGTAAAACACTACATATTTTCCTACATGATGCAATTATTAGATGGCCTTATGTGAAATTGTACAACTTACATGGTTTGAGCCACCATCAAAAGGCTCAGGTAAAAACTCCAACTGCTTCACACCACACACTTCATCTGGTAGTTCTATTACTTTCGTGACTTCCCATGTCTCTGAAGAATATGCCACCAATGAATGTGATTTTCCACCAACCACCATTGCTCTCCCATTCCTGAGGTAATAAAAACAGATAAATCCAAAGAATGAGAACAGGCTAGCCAAACAATAGCCCTACTCTTTAAAGAAGAGCAACCAAATCTATGATCAATAAATTTGGGACCAAGGAATGCTGTGCCGCTCTTACTTCAACAATTCTCAAGAAATAGCAATTCCCAGAATCCATTTAAGGAGGGGAAAGAGAGGGAGGTCACTTATATGACCTTAGTGAAAGTAAAAATGATGCTACTATGTGGAATGAAACCTTTCTGCTTTACATAAAGAGGCAAAACCTGAGCATAAAAAAGAAATTGAAAAAAACAATACAGAAAGTTCCTTCCAAATTCTTAATAGGTATTTTCTTTTCCTCTAGTTTCACTTCTCACAAATTCTCCCTTATTACTCCCCTTGCCATTCACTCAAAACTCATCAACAATCTCCTGCCTTCCGATTCACAGGATATTTCTCAAGAACAACTACTAAATTATATGTCCATCCCATTCCCTCGGAAATATTGCTGTGTACTTCAAAAGAAGGGACTTTCCTTCCAGATTTGGTTATACTAAGTTTACATTCTTAACGACAGCATGCTGTTTTACTTGGCATGGGAAATGGCTACCACCGATGTCAGATTACTTTGAGAGAGTAAGAGAAGATTTCCATAATCATGTCCACACAGTAGACATCAGCTGAGCATATAATTTGAATTATTACTCAATAATTTACTAAATTCAAAAGTAAACACTTCACACAATTCTTCAAAGAAGTTCAACATTATAGTGACATGACATAAAGTATTACATTAATGATGATATAAACTCAGCCAAAATTGCACCTGGTATCCTGATCATGAATTTTACCACCACAGCCACTACATCACTTTCACAGAGGGCATAAAAGGGTAGGTAAGTTTGGCTCTAAAGTGAGCTCAAATCTAGAGCAGGAGCCCGAAAGAAAATACTCTGATTAGCTCAGATCCATGGGCGTGAGTTTCTTCTGGGCATTCCTTCCACTGGAACATTAGCTTCGGAGTACATTTGACTCCAGCTTTACAAGCCCTATTGTTCCTCCATTCCTTATTGGCACTCAGAAACAATAAGTTATTCCAGCAGAGGTCACAGCCAACCTTGTGAGCTCTCTATCCAAACCTGGCCCCATTCCAACAAGCCTATAAAATGGGGCATGGTAGGTACATATCTACATATTTTATGAAGAAATAGTACACAGTGAATATGCACTTACCTGGTGCATGCTATGGACTTCCAATAATGAGGCTCTTTCTTTTGCGGTTGTGAGATCAGGTTCGCACATCCTAAATCTCTTAACTTCCAACTGCACATGCTGTCATCATCAAAAAGAGTAATGATACAGTCTGAAGAGACCCCAGATAAAAACAAAGCCTGCACCAAAAAGATAAAAAAATAGTGACACAAAGTTAAAAATTACCCATAAGCAATGTAACTAAAGAAAAGCTTAAGATAAGGTGACTTCACCAGTGGATCACAAGCCCCCAGAGATGAAAGCCAAAAATGTTCAAAACTTAGATTTAATCTCCTAATTCAATGTCAGATTAAGCAGAGGTCTTAAAGCAAGATGCATAGTGTTCGAGATTGTTCTTCCAATGCTCAGAATCTCACAGCATTTTCAGAGAACAAGTTGGCAAATTCAAATAAGAAGTGCCTTATCATTTGAACAGAGATGAAAATGTGAGATATAAACTGGCGATGGGATGAATCCAACATTTATCTAATCCAAATCTCAAAATTCTGCTTCACCTAATTATTCCGCCCAGAGCCATTTCATCACAATTCTAATATTTCCAAACAATGTGACGTCCAAGTTTAAATTTTAAAAAGATATTTAAGAACCCCTAAGTACTTTTAGGTTTTCTCTATCACTTAAATTTAATATCTGTAGCTTCAAAATGGAACAATAACAGAACATCAATTTCAGTTTCACAATAAAATAATAACTCTAAAGAAGGTGCAAAGAGAGCAAATTAACTTATTGTAAAGATTATGACCGGGACGGTCCGTCAGAGGAATACAGGGAACAGAATCAAATAAAATGGCATGGTAAAGACCATGCTATTTACTACACCATTCTGCTTTACATCTCGCGATTGACTGTCTGCCAAGAAGCTGCTTGACCTCCCGAGCTCCACCTTTGGCATCCCCACGTGATTGGCACTCACCTCTTATTTGCAGTCATCGTCATGGCGTGAGGTGCATAGGTCGCTGATGTTGCCGCAACTATGGGTGGGAATGAAGCGACCGGAAACCAGAGGAATGTGAAAGGTAAGGTGCAAGCAGAGGAAAGAGCGGAGAGACCGTGGGATGCCTAGGTAGGTGCGTTGGAAGAAGACATAGGGAGTTTCCGGCCTCTTACATCATTCCATTTTCTTATGGTAGACAACATTCTTTTTTGGCTTGGATCAGTTTATATTCCTATTTATCATATTACCGCACTTAATAGAGGCTCTCGTTCAACTAATGATGCTAGAATAGGTAGAGCAAAGGTGTTTCCTAACAAGACATTGAAGACTAATATGCTTACTATGGTGGCATTTATGTTTCAATGGTAGGAGAGCAGTTTGAGAATTCTACTGAAGGCCAGGAGAGGGAATTTCTTGGAATGTGAGTCGGTTATGGGAGGCTCATGTGAATTTCCAATATCAAATCGCCTTCTTTCAGGGGTCTGTTTCTCAGAGCTACAAGTCTACAAGTTACAAGTCAAGTGACTACTTCACAAGGCAGATGTGTAACTCAGATATACCAAACCGAATACGAGTAATAGTCCAAAAAAATGGTGGAATTAATCAAGACTATATGTAGGTAACCCATATTTTGATGATTACAATACATTATTAGTGTACCATGCAATATTTCCAACCCAAAAGCGAGTACCACGTTTTTGGGTTAGTACAAGCGATTGAATATGGCTGAAAAGTATTTTAATATTGAAACTTACCTTAAAATATCCCAAGCGAATGTGAGTTTTCGGGGATACCTAACTTCATAAGATAGAATTGTTTATTTCGCTTCATTTCTTGAAGTATGAGCTCTAAATGGTAGTTACATAGTTATAAATCTTATATGTCAAGATATCATGTTGAGTTGGTTTTATCTTTATTGAACCACTATTAATGGCTTCATAACATAATATTACAATGAAACTTCATGGTAATAAACTGTATGTTGACGTTGAGAATATTACTCGGAACTTACAGTTTGTGTTTCCAGTTATTAATGATCATATTACTGAATAGAATCGAATTGATAAGAGGTTGTTTATTAACAATAAATTGAAGTGTGTGAAACCTCAGAATATTAAATTATTTTCTCTTGACTGGAGTGGAGCAGAGTAAATATCTGTCTAGCTTTAACACTTAATGGTATATCCATCAACAATTGACCAGTGGTTTGTTTGAAAATGCTACTTTACTTCCACATGAGTTCCTAACTTCAAAAATCCATTTTTCCCGTCACAATTACCCATGGTTAGGTTATTAAAAAGAATTTTTTTTACATTATATGGCTTTAAAGAATTCTCTCTTCCTCCTAGATATAATTTAAGTAAAAACTGCATGTAGATTTGAATTGTGCCATATTACCTTGCTTCACTTCTTTTGTACCATCCACTCTGGATGCTAATCCTGTACATGTAACAATAAATTAATGGCGTCTAGTAGTGTCTGGATGACTTAAAATTATAAAATTTCACCAAATTTTACCTTATATTATTTTACAACAAGATTCTACTGTATCTACATATCTAAAATTTGAATAAATGGATGCTGACACTACAGGAAATAAAATAGATAGTCAAAGCTATTTTTTACCTGTTTAATACCAAAATCTGACTGAACATTGAGGCAATGTGCTCGAGTACATGTGCTCAGGTCCCATAAAATTGCTTCAGTTGCACCTTTCCATTTTGATCCATATACATCTTTATACTTTCTATTGTTTTGGTATGAGGTAGCAGCACTCAAAAGCATTTTCCCACCATCTCCACCACAGGACAGCTGGGTTGGTGGTGTGGTATGGCCCTTCAAACAAGTGGACTCGTTTCCATTTTCTGGATCAAAAGGTTTCATTAGTAAATTTCAATTGCTAAAAAATGTTCAAAACAACTTACTACACCACTAAATATCAATAGTTTACATGCTCACTATCTTTATGTACAATAGTGTACTGCACAACTTTTCATTAGAGAAAAACCAAGAGAGAATATTTTAATGCTTACAAACATCTTAATTCATGATAAAAAAGATAAAACATACATGATAAACTTTTCAATTTTCCACAATATAAATTTTACTACGACCCAGGTTTCAATGTTTTTACATCATCATCAGGTACAAATGAAGTTAGGTCTACATAATATATAGTGATGGAGAAAGGATGGGGTGGAAAGAAGGAAGCTTCCCCTGGAGAAATGTTCAGTGACACAGGCAGTGACAGCCTATGACTTAAGCCTGAATCACACGATTATTTTTTCCGTGTGATTCAGGCATTAGCCAGTGATTCTTAATTTTCAAACCAAATTGCTGGGTATGTCCCTGGAAAGTCACTATCAACTAAATTTTTTAAAATATATTTAATGTAACATGTTATGGCGTGTTAACACGATGCATGTCGCCAATCCCAAGTCACTCGGAAAGTCACTGTCAGTCACTTGAAAATCACCGTAAAAATCACTGTAAAGTCACTGGCAGAGTCACTGATTAGCTACTGGTCATGTCACTTGGAAAGTCACTGTCCCATTTCACAGGGAAAGTCACTGAGTAGTCACTGTCAGTCACTGAAAAATCACTGTATAAATCACCATAAAGTCACTGGAAGAGTCACTGATAAGTCACTGGGAAAGTCACCGTCCAATTTCACTGGGAAAATCACTCAGTAGTCACTGTCAGTCACTGAAAAATCACTTTCTAAGTCACTGTAAAGTCACTGTCAGTCACTGAATAGTCACTGGCTATATCACTGTCTGCGTCACTGGATATTTTTGCCAGGGAGGTTGGGAAAAGAAGGAAGGTGGGGAAAGAAGGGAGGTGGGTGTAGGGAGGAAGTGAGTGGGGAAAAACTGGAGGGATGGGACTGGGAGGTAAACAAGGCACACGGGAGAGTTAGGGTGAACAACAGCAAGTAAAATTCAAATACAAATATGAGAAAAAGCACTTCGTAACTACACCCCACCCAGAACCTGGAGTATGGCTTCTACTGGAGGTCTGCAAACGTTCCCAGTGACCTCTTGGAATGAGTACGTCATGCAGGCAAGTACATAGATTGGTGACGGAGTTCCCATCCTCGAGGGGGGTGAGGGCTGATGGCATGGGACACAGGTAGAAAGCGTTTGTGTAAATTTCTTGGGCTCGCCACCAGGTAAGAAATTCATAGGCAGCCGACGTTTCGGGTTCCGACTTGTTACCCATTCTCAAGGCTACTGATGCGAGCATGAAAAGACCGTTTAATTTGGCGCTAGGCGGGGCGGGATTGGTCGAGCCCCGATTGTTGTGGTGGAGGACCGTTGACCAGCGGGGACTTAGCTCTGGCGTTCTGAATTCTTCTCAGAATTCTATTCCAAGAGATGCTGATCGTGTAACCAGTATCCCGGTTGAAATTCTTCATCTCCAACCTTATCTCTATCGCCTCTTTGGTTAAGCGATCCCAAAATTGGCCGGATTGCCAAAGAACAGTCGTGTCATCCCAAATGATCTTATGGTCCCGACTCAGGCTATGCTCAACTACTGCTGACTTTTCCGGTTGACCAAGCCGGAAATGCCTACGGTGTTCCTTCAGACGAGTGGATATAGTTCGCCCAGTCTCTCCCACGTAGACTTCACCACATTCACATGGGATTTTATATACCCCAGGAGTCATGAGGCCAACTGGGTCCTTTGCCCTCAAAAGGCGGTCTCTTAAATTGGCCATAGGTCTATGGATGATTTCGATGTTGTACCTCTTCAGAATCCTCGAAATTCTCCCGGATATGGTAGATACATAGGGCAAAAAGGCCCTGGCCGTCGGTTTAGGCCAGTCAACCTCCAAATCCGATTTTCGTAAATTTTCATGGGACTTTTTGAAGGCCATCGAAATTTGCCGCTCTCCTTATCCATTTTGCCGGAAGGTTTTCCGAAGGTGGTCCAATTCTGCAGCCGTTATTTATAGCTATCAGCTTGATGGTCTGGAGCTCTTGATTGAAGTGGTACTTGAACATGGGAATGATGATTAATCTATGTATGAGGGAATGGAAACCGGCTAATTTATGAGACATTGGATGGCAAGAGTCCACAGGGATGACTTAGTCAGTATAAGTTGGTTTTCTATATATTGAGAAAACATGCCTTTGTTCTCGGATTTCACTTGTGAGATTCAGGAAGCTTAATTTCTTCTCCACCTCGGATTCCATAGTAAAAGTAATTGACTTGTGCAAGGAATTTAAAGAATGTTTTAGGAAACAATCCAGTTGTCGGTTGGTGCCGGTCCAACAACGCAAAACATCATCGATGTACCTGAACCAGTAGAATATATTCATGTTGTTTTGATTGTTGCAGCGGAATATTTTTCCCTCTAGAAAATCTGTGTCAGAATGGGTGAGCGAGGTGATCCCATAGCCAAACCTTCATTCTTCTTGTAATATTGTCCGTCCAGTAGAAGCCATACTCCAGATTCTGGGTGGGGCAGAGTTACGAAGTTCTTTTCCTCATATTTGTATTAATACTTGCCGTTGTTCACCCTAACTCCTCCGTGTGCCTCATTTAACTCCCCTCCCTCTGGTTTTCCCCAACCACTTCCCCCTACCCCCACCTCCCTTCTTTCCCCATCTTCCTTTTTTCCACCCCATCCTTTCTCCATCACTATATATTATGAGCACCCAACTTCATTTGTACCTGATGATGATGTAAAAGCATCGAAACCTGGGTCGTAGTAAAATTTATACTGTGGAAAATTGCAAGTTTTTCATTTATGCACCATGCATTAGTTCCACACATTTTTGCAAGAATCTTCAGGTTTTACATCAAAGATAAATAATATAAATACTGTATGAGCAGTACATCTTAGAAAAAGGTATATTTTAGATCATTTTAAACCTCGAATGCCTTCAACCAGTTAAGCCAGCATAGCCAGACACTTGACACATAGTCCAATAGGAAAATAACTAAGTGTGAATTTGAATAATGCACAAAGAAATAATAGCTCATTGCAATTACTCACTGAGCAAGTTTAGAGCCATGGAAGCACATGATGAAAGAAACAAAATTTCTTCATCCTATTTTATTTCAGCAATTTACCCAATTTACCATGCAGACTCAGCACATGGGAGTCCTTGTGAGTCACCAATACTCTTTCTTTATGTAAAAAAATAGTTAACCTTACAAACAAGCTACCACATGAAGCTACCCTTAATTGTGGAAAAGATGCTTGTGAAAGAAAACTTAACACAATGAAAATACAACCAGACCCCTATTAAATTGTTGTCTTAACCTTTCTAATAGATGGACTGCAGATGGGAGTTTCTCCTATGCTGCAATCATATTAATTATTCTCCAAAGCTCAATTTTGTACTTTTGTAAATTTGCAGGCATGTATAAAGGTAATACAGTGGTTAGTCCCAGTATCCTCAAAATTTGTAAAAAAAAAAGCAAACGTAAGTATTTTGTTCAAAGTTCGGCTTTAACCTCACTGACTGAGGTGCACACATTGACCAATGTAATTGTTAGTTACATTACACACCATTATAACTGTTAGTTACATTATATCTGGCAGTCTTGAACACCTTGTTCCTTAAAGCTTAAAAAATGTGCTAGGGAAGAGGACACCTCTGTAGCTTAACTGACTAAAGCACTTGGCTGGAAATAGAGGGATCTGGGTTCAAGTCCCAGTCAAGGTGAATGATTTTTCCTCTGTGGAATGTGCACATTGTTTCTATATTTTGGATATATTGGATGGATGGAATTTGGATTTCTATATGTCTCCATTTGAATGTGACTTTGTAAAGGTAATACCTATGCAGTTCAATGGGATGATAAACCAATTACTTACACTCCAATAAATGTACAAGTCCCTAGGTCCCAAAAATTTACCAGCACACATGCTCAAGAAAGTGGCCCTAAATATCGCACCATTTTAAGAAATTATAATTAAAAAGTCATTTTCCAATGATAAAAACCCACAAGACTGGAAAATAGCCAGCATCACTCCAAAATATAGAAACAGATTCAAATGAAACCCAGGAAACTACCTGCCTAAATCATTAGCATCTCTCCCATGCATAATTCTCGATCATATGATTTTTTGTAACATCACAACTTCTTCTACAGTAGTCAGCACAACTTTCAGAAGAGTAGATCATACAAAACCCAGCCCCAACTCTTCCTCCATGACAATCTAGAATCAAGCAAAGCGAAAAAACCAGTTTGTGGGTTATTCCTGGGTTTCAAGAAAGAATTTCACAAAGTTCCTTGCCAAAAACTAGTATCTATTTACAATCGAGAGGGGTAAACGAAAAAATAGTAAATAGCATACATGATTTTCCAACAGACAGCAAGTAAAAAGAAGTATTTGATGGCACAAGTCCGGTATCATTAAAGTGACATCCATTAGCCTCAAGGTAGCGTGATTGGCCCCACTAATTCCTATTTTATATATTAATAATGTTAACTCTCAGGAGGTAGTAAAATTACATTCTTTGCAGATGATTCGGTCATCTACTGGGAAATTATCACTAACACTAAATAAGAAGCCTCTACTCAACCTCAAAAATGTTGACTCAAGGTGTCACTGGTGGAGCCTTGAGGGAATGCACAGCTGCACAGTTTTCATTAAATTAGTCACACCAGTGGTAGATCTTCTAAGTGGGAGGGGTTAATATAAGGAGACACATGAATTCAAATACCTGGGATCACTTTGACTTAAGATCTAAAGGGGACAAACATACAAGAAACCGTTTACAATACCGAAACCGAATATACAATAATAATAATTTATTTGCCAAAAAACCAATACAATCTAAACGAGCATTTGGGATCCTGAACAGAAAGATTTAATTGAAAAATTAAATAAAATTCAAAAGAAAATCGCACACTTTGTAAAAAAAATACTTCAAGCAAGCAGAAAATACCTCACAGTTGATAGATGGATTATGTTGGGAACCATTAGAGACTCAGAGGCTACACACCAAGCTTAGATTACTCTATAAACTACAATAAGGAGTGTTTCAGTACGACATGGATAATTTTATTTTGTCCATGTAGTATATCTTCATCTCTAGAACAACTGAGTCAAAAAATAAGAGATAAGCTGCTAAACTGGCAGGCACGAAAATTATAAACTAAAATACTACTACTCCATGGTGTACCACTGAAACAACCATAAATGCTTATGCTCAAGGATGATTGTTCACGCAATAACACTATCGATTAAGAATGGAGTGGGAAGTCACCAAGTACCTAAGAGAGGCATTAGAAGAAGAGGAAGCTGAGGTATAGTAAGATATCCAGAAAAATTCACTATGACAATGCATTCACTAAGTAACATGATATTTGCCATTAACAAAAATCTGAAAGGAAAAGACAACTGAGGAGAGACAAACTCTATCTACACTATCAGAATTTAGCCATATTGACCTTTTCAGACTCATTTTCCATCTTAATCCAAAGGCAGGCATTTTTAGCCGAAAAGGACAAGCAATACCACCACAAGGACTTATTCAGTCACGCTTTTAAAGAGGAGAAGGCTTTGTGATTAAGAAAGAGATAGATGTGATGGTACTTGATGAGTGGGTGATACCAGTAAGGTTAAAAAGGAAACCAGCAGATACCCTCATCACTCAAGTTACAAGCCCAAATCAGAAGCAGATGAAGAGGAGGTTGAATTAGTCTACACACAGATCTCCCCAGATTATGAGAAAGGTAAGGGAAAGGTGAGAGCTGTGATAATATGGGATTGGAACAGTATTGTTGGTAGGGGAAGAAGACGTAATGCAATAGGAGAATACAGCTTGGGTTAAAGTAACAATAGAGGAGAAAAATTGTTAGGGTTCTGTGAGGAAAACAAATTTAGGTTGCCAAACAGATGGTTCAGGAATCACTAAAGGAGACTATACACATGGAAAAGTTCAAAGGACAAATATCAATACGCAACACAATTCATTCTAGTCGTTCAAGGATTCAAGAATAGTGTTAAGCTTAAAAAAGTGTTAAGAATGCAAAGACCTTTCCAAGTGCAGATGCTGATTTAGATCACACAGCCTATTGATTGTAGGTCTAAGAACAAAGCTTAACAGGTTGCCTGCCAAGGGTTTTTACAAAAAATGTCCCGTCAGGTCAAGCTGATATTTAAATGCATTTATTATCCCTATTTCTCTGTGGATGTCCACCACGACAGGGAAAGAAGATACAACAGCTGACACTGGGGTCCGCCATGAAGTTCACCTGTTAAATATGTGATAAGGAAAAGAACAGTATTTAAAAAATGGATTTGAAACATTCAAATCTGAAGGAACAGCATTCACAGCAACACTGAAGGACAAATTGAAGGCCTCAAACAGGAAACTGTCCCAATAAAAACTGGAATGATATGAAGAGCATTATTATAGGAGTCCTGGAGCAAGAGGAAGGAATATTAAGAGACACCAGGAATAAGAAAGGGGAAAAGTGATATAACATGCTATGGAAGAAAGCAGTACAGGAAGTCAAACAATGAACTAAGGAGGGAGATGGATAAGGCTCGAGAGGACTCAATGAAGGAACAGCATCAATCAATTCAGGTACTAGAGGGGGTAGGGAAATTGGAGGAGTTATTTAAGTTCACAAAGCTCCTCACTAAGAGTGAACTAAGAAAAGTTAGAAAGAAGGGGATAAAAGATGAGAAAGGGAAACTAAGAACAGAGCGATTCCACGCAAACTTAATGAAGGCCGTGGCTCCACCATCTCCGATTTCCAAGATTTTTGCACTAAGGAAGAAAACAATGAGAAATAACAATTTTCCAAATATTAGCATTTCATAATAATAAATGTCAATGTTATGACACCTCAAATATCACAAATTAGCACAACTTGGCATGCTGCAGCCCTAAACTGTTTTCCCTATAAATGACGACCTAGAGGTCAGAAAAAAATATAATGACATTTTCGAGATAAAGACATCAATCTGTGATTTACATCAACCATTGGTTTCCTAGACATATAGAACTCCTAGACGACTTTACTTTTTCCTATTTTTTTAATTTCAACCCATATTTAGGGCCTATTAACCTCTTACATAATTACTGGATACGGACAAAATGGTGGAGCCACCAGTGCATAGCCATTTGATCGAGTTTGCATGGAATCGCCCATCAGATATGGATGAGATGAAGATTATATGGAACCTTTATAATATACTAGCTAAGGTACCTGTTGAAATTCAACGGGGGATGAAAGAAAAATGAATGAAGAAAGGGGAATGAAATAAAGAACACGGCATATAGGCTGTAGGTTGGAGTCGCTCATGAGGTGTATTTTTTTTCTAGGCAAATCAGCAATAATTTTAGTTTTATTTTTTAATTCAGCAGATGAAAACTGCATTACATTATGTTTACCGAGTTGCAACATTCTTTTGCAGTAACATATGGAAACTAAACTACATGCCATTTGCATTCCAGAGGCTTTCTGCATTAATATAACATCGTGGCATTCTCCTGTTTTAGATGGGTCCAACTTAAATTGGTCCACTTAAAATGAATTTTGCCAATTTTAGGCTAAATATCCCTGAAAATATTGTTATCAGCAACATTTCAGTATAAGGCCTAGATTTCCACTGTAATACCTATCTCTAGATATAAAACCCAGCTGCTATTCTAAAGGTCCCATTTCCCTTCTAAAGCTAATGCTAATTCCACGGTTACCAAGGAAATATTCCATTGTTGACAGAAGTAAAATTCATGATTTTGACATAAAAAACGCAATTTCTAGGGAAATTTTATTTGTATAAGAAAATTGAATGAAAGAATAAGAAACTGCAATCTATTACCCATCTAATGGCGACAACTATAGCCTTCTATCTTTAGTAGAACTAATTAAAATATGCAAAAAGAGAAACCTCTGCACTTGAACCAAAATGTTTAGACTCGAGTTTTTCACACACATAAGACACCAGACGGCCCAACACGCTGCCCTTGTGGCCCAGGGGCCTTCTGTATAGTCCCAATTTCCTAAAAAAAAAGCTTTACTGGATCAGTAAAGTAACCATGTGTGAAAATTTCACTAAAATCGGTTCACTCGTTCAATACTTATGAGGCTTTTAAGAAAGCATTCTTCAGGAACTTTGGGACCTCTGGGGCCCCAGCATGACTTACGACCCCATGATTGTTGTACATTCAGTATAGGTATATTTTACGTGTTTCTAATTCAGGCAAGAATTATCTTCCAGGGCCAATTTTTGGCAATGAAAGGGCCCACTTAATGGCCTTCTAGGGCCCCAAGGCCCTTGTTCTATAGCCTATGCGTGAACCAGATATATCAAGTATCTTCCTGCCAAATTTTGTTTCAATCGACTCAGTGGTTGATGAGTGATTGAGTAACAGACAGGCACCACAATATATATATCTTACTTAATATATAAAAATCTATCTCTGAAATGCAAATGGCCTGTAGTTTAGTTTCCATATGTTACTGCAAAAGAATGTTGAAACTCGGTAAACATAATGTAACATAATGTTTCATCTGCTGAATTAAAAAATAAAACTAAAATTATAGCTGATTTGCCTAGAAAAAAATACACCTCATGAGTGACTCGAACCTACAACCTACATGCCCTGTCCCTCTTTCATCCCCCATTGAATGTTGATGGGTACCTTTGCTAGTATATTATAAAGGAACATAGAAAAATTATACAATGTGAATGAAAACAATGAGAATGGAACCGGAGAATGAAGAGGCATGTGAGGATGATGCTCGGGGACCAAGAATATTAAAAGATGAAGCAAAGGTAGCAATAGCAGACCTGAGGAATGGGAAGGGAGTATGATGTGATGGAACTGAAGGCCTCGGGGGAAAAAGCAATAGGAAGATTCAACGATCAAATCAATAAAATACATGAAATTGGGGATTTGCCAGACGATTTCTTAAAGATGGTGCAATTGCCAAAAAAAAGGATGCTAACATCTGTAATGAAACCTAAACAAATAGCTTAATAGCCCACACAGAAAGGTGATGGTCAGAATAATAGAGAAGAGAATTGAGAAGAAGAAAACTTGGGAGAGGACTAGCTTGGATTTTGAAGAGGCAAAGGAACAAGAGACGCAGTTGGGTGCATGACAATACTGACAAAAAGAGGGCTGGAGGTGAATACGGAGATGTACATTCGCTTTCTTGACTACGAGACGCAATCGATTAGGTGGAATAGAATGTGTTAATGAATACCCTGAAAGAAATTGGAGCAGACTGGAAAGATAGAAGGCTACTAAAACAGCTCTACATGGGTCAAAGAGTAGTGGTGCAGATTGAAGAGGATCAGAGTCATGAGATTCCTCTAAGAAGAGGAGTGAGACAGGGGTGTTGCATTTCCCCACTTTTGTTCAGCATGTATGGGGACAAAATGATAGAGGAAGCTTTGAAAGGGATCAGTGGGATAATGGTTGGAAGAAATAAAGTGAAGATCGACAAATATGTAGATTATCAGGCTGTGACAGCAGAGAGTGGAGAAGAACTACGGAAAATGGTACAAGTGATCAAGTTGTAAGGAGAAGAGTATGGAATGAAAATTAATATTGACAAATCAAAGGTAATGGAGATCTCAAAGGAAGACCAAGGAGTAAAAAATCAAGTTGGAAGGCAAGATCAAAGAAGGAAATCAAGAAAGTGAGGTCATTTAAGTTCTTGGAAAGCAGAAGCACTGGGAATGGGTCATGTACACAAGAAGTTAAGAGTAGGATTGCCCAAGGAAAAATAGCATTTGGGAAAGATAAGGAACTCTTGATAACTAGGAGTATCAAAAATAATTTAAGGAAAATATTTGGTGTTTTATCTGGACTATGGTTTTGAATAGATATGGGGACAATGAGGAAGAGGGAAGAAAAATATACAGTGAGCTATGAGATTAAGCTATGGCAAAATATGGAGAAGATATGATAGACAGATTAGGTTAAAAATGAGGAGGTACTCAGAAGGCTAGGGGAGGAGCTATCTACATTGAGACCTGCAATGATGAGAAAGGCAACTTGAATATGCCACATATTACAAAGATATTTTTGCAGACAGTCGTCATAGAAGAAAAAATAAATGGAAAGAGAGGAAGAGGAGGGAAGAGATTTGGTGTGATGATAGAAATGATGATAGGTGGATCGGACAGGGTAATGATGAACCTCGCCCAAAACAGAAGTACCAGGAGACTATATTTCCATGGAGACCTGTCAACAGAAAGATGCACTGAAAGAATACGTATTTTGCAGAAGGATGCAAAGGTGATTTTCACGTTTAGAAAGTTTCATAACGCACAAAAGCTCCGCTTCCCAACGAAATCGTAAGCAAAATTAATAGATTAGCAGATAGTTCACCTAACAAACTACTTTTTCACCGATATCTCATCAACTAGGCGTTCGAATACATTTGCAGCAGAGAGAGAGAGAGATAGATAGAGCCATAAAGGCCACATTCTAATAAGATAAACTAACTACTGCAAGGGACCAGAACTAACATGCACATACAACATTATATTTGGTTCTCAACCGATTCAATACGCAAGCTTTAAAAAGAAGGAACATAATATTACAGGTAATAGCACAATGTTTACAATTATACAGTGACCTACTAACCGAAGTTTATGACTTTCACTGAACACTCCGATGACGCAATGAGGACTTCATGTGAGTTAAAGGAGGAAAATGTAATCGCGGTACATTTGCCGTCACTCGGCAAAGACCAAAACCTGAAGTATAAGCAAACAAATTTCCATATCACTTATCCTGTCAAAAAATTAATAACTATAACATAAGATCTGTAAGGCGAACAAATAAGATTAACAATGTGTTGCGGCTGATATCAGAAAGTTACGTACTTATCATACGTCAAGTCCACAATGAACACATTTCCTTTGACGTCGGATATCCCCAAAATATTTTCTGATTTGTGAAAGGCACCGAGAACGAATCTTTCGGGATTCTTAGAGCCAATAACGGTGTGATGAACTTGGACAAGTAAACTAGCGTTGGTGAAATATGAGAAACATCATTAATTAAAGTCTAGAATCCAAATAACAAGACCCTCTATTTCTTAAAAATCATTCCATATACCCATCTGAACGACGAGGCTTCCGACAAAAACTGTATTTTTTTATGCCATATGATTTCTTGCTACACTTTAAATTTACTGCCATCACTAATCACAATATTGGGAGTTAAAATAACTTAAGTCACGTATTTTAAGCGGCATAACAGGAAAAACTGTATGAGATCGGGTCAAGACGCTGTACATTAGGGGAAAATAAGTACTCTTCAGCGAGCCTTTACATTACACAAACACAAAAACACCTCAAACTCAGCGGCTATTGCTAACGTCTCTACTGGAGAAATCTGGAGACTTCAACGACCTTCGGCTGTTTAAACATGACGGTCGCCGTGCGTGGAGCATTCTTGGTGCTTACTATTTGTATAATTTGCGTATTATACTTTTAAACCTCCGGCGCCAATTATGTTCCGAGTAAAATCGAGTAAAGTGAAACTATGTTCTTGAAAATACACTTGATAACATCTTATAGCTTTTGCATCAGTGACTAGGAGCAGCACATTGGAAATTTCTGCTTTTTTAGGGATATCATCCATCATTTGTTTACATGACGTCATGCGCGCATGAGCAATAATCGAGTCAGTTCGTAAGGTTCCTAACCAAGTTCATAACATTGGATGGTGTTGGGAACGTCGGGAATTTGAGGAGAAATTGGAGTTGATTCTCAGCCCCTTGAAATGATACTCTCTTAGTGTGTTCAATTCAATATCAATTTATTGTAGGGAAGCAGTTTTATTCGTATAAACGGTTTATGGTGATTGATAACGTATTTTCTTGGTGTCATTAAGCTCTGACAAGATTGCAGTATGAGCTTCTTAGGGAAAATGTTCGGGGGGAAGAAGGGGGACAAGCCCCTTACCACTGGAGATGCTATTCAGAAACTTCGCGAAACTGAGGATTTATTAATTAAGAAACAGGAGTTTTTGGAGAAGAAAATTGAAATTGAGTTAGCTACTGCTAAGAAGCATGGAACTAAAAATAAAAGAGGTTCGTGGTTAACCAATGATTTAACAAAATTATTCCCTGTCAAAGTTTCTTTGTGATCTTTCTATTGACTTGGTTACGTGGAATAATGTCACGTTGGATAAATTCGTTCATGTCCCATTTACAACTTAACTTTCTATTAGCTGCTATACAAGCTTTGAAACGGAAGAAGAGGTACGAGAAACAACTGCAGCAAATAGATGGGACATTGTCAACTATTGAAATGCAAAGGGAGGCATTGGAAGGAGCCAATACTAATACTGCTGTTTTACAGACGATGAAAGATGCAGCCAATGCTTTGAAGGCAGCGCATCAGCACATGTAAGTCACATAGCGCACGTCTTGTAGCTGTGGCTTTTCTAATCTCAATTTAGCTTAAAGCTGACTTACCTATGTGTATAACTAATTATTTTTCGCAATAGGGACGTTGACCAAGTCCATGATATGATGGATGACATAGCTGAACAGCAAGACGTTGCTAGAGAAATCTCAGATGCTATATCCAATCCCGTAGCCTTTGGTCAGGATGTCGATGAGGTAAATATATTATCGATTGTGTTAATCCTCAAAGTGTGTATGATGCACTTGCAAAAGTTATGTAAGTTACGTGTTTTTTAAAATCTCATCCCGGCTATTGTTGATTTGGAACTCACTAGTTTCGTGTAGAATCATATTTATTGGTATTTATTAATAAAGGAAGTGAGTTTAAACATTACCCTTCATTCTCATCATATTAAGCCTTTTTAATTCTATTCATTAGGACGAATTGGAAAAGGAATTGGAAGAGTTGGAACAGGAGGAACTGGATAGAGAGTTGCTAGATGTTGGTCCTTCAACCGAAGACCTTCCATCGCCACCCACAACGGAAGTTGTCAAACCAAAAGCTGCAAGTAAGTTTCATTGAAGCATGTGGTCCAAAGGAGTCGTTCAATTTTGATACAGACCGTAGTGAGTGGGATTAAGGTCTTCATCTGCTAGCTTTCAAACTTGCCACCAAATTCTTGGTATTACCTTTGTAGGTAAACATATTATACAAACTAAAGGTCTCATTCGGATGGTTACGTGAACCCATTCAGCTATTAATTCCCATGTGTTTTCTGACCCATAGTTCTTATTTATTTCTTAGAAACCTTTAAAAAATTGTTAGAAGTGGTAATAGCGTTAGAATGTGAAATCTTCTTTATTCATTCAATATATAGTAGTGCACATCGCCAGAAATCTGAAATTAATAGTGCAAATGTGGGGTTTTACATTCATAGGAAAGATGGGAATTTATTGGAGATGAATAACAAATTTTGGGGAAACAGAAAATCCCAATAACCCGAATAGAGGGTTTATCTGTTTTTACAATCATAGGATGCAGGTACAATGTTCATGTTAGATGAATGATCTTGTACATTTGTATGAATGAATTTAAATGAGAAGTTTTTTTCGTCTTAGTATAACAGGTGCCAATTGTCAATCACTGCAAACCAATGATAGGGAGTAGCCACCTTTCCAAGGAGTATGAGATAAGAAGTGTGGGAGCATGGTCATCGATGACTACCGAGTGTTTTATTCATGAAAATGGTTGCATTGTCGGGGGAGTGTTCTCTCAGCAGTGTCTGGAAGGGTTTTTGTAGAGGCATTTTGGGGAAGAGGTTTCTCCTTATTTAATTTAAATGTTAAAAATTTAAAGCTTCAAAATTTTAGCTGGACCTAAAAGACTAAATAACAGAGGTTTGCAATAAGAGGATGATGAGTAGGTGGAGGCTTAATGGTGTGTACTCTTTTCTTTTAGTTTCCAAAGCAGATTTTTGTAGCTTCTGAAAACAACAATGAGTTTGCAACTTTACTTAGCAACCTATCTTTATCCCCATGCCTCCCTACCCTCAAGCATACCGGTACAGACCGGATTGGATAGACAAAACAAACCCAACCCATCCTTCATCCCCTGAGGAATAATCCCTTGGCTGGTCAAAAGTTTTCGTCGTGGGGTGTCCCTTCTTGTCGAGTAAGTTCCAAAGAGGGTTCCTTTTCCATCCCTTGAATTTATTGCTTACCTGTGCAAGGGGCGTTGTTCAATGTTGTCACATTTAGGTCAATTCAGAACTTATAAATTTTTTGCTCTGGGGTGGCAAAATATTTTTGGAGGGGAGTATACACAATTTATTAATAGTTATTTACCCCTTCAAGCCATGGTTACAGCTGACATTGGGGTCATTCCATGCCAAGTGGTCAAGGGCTCCCCACATGACCATATAGGAATAAGTTTGCCTACTTTGTGGTGTAGTATGTCCATAAAATTTATTTTAATATAAATAATTCTCAGCTTTCTTGTCGCTCTTATGTATTGAAAACAGCAATAAATTTGACTATTACAATCAGATAGGATAAGTTGTAATGTAATGGATGGAAAAATTAGTTTAAAAAAATAATTTTATCTTGTTTTAACTCCATCAATATTTATTGGATGAATATGAAATTACATCAGCAATATTTTGTGTAATTTTATAAAGAAAGAAGTATAAAAGTGATCTCAATTCCTGTATTTCCTTATGTGAGTAGGTGTAGAGGAAGACACACAGAAACTACCTACAAACCTCCCGTCTACATCTGCTTTTTCTTTATTGTTCAAGAAAATCATATTCAAATTACCGCTGTTTCTCTTCAGCATCAATCAAAATTTTTTAAATGTCCCATGTGCATAATTGAAGCATGAATCATATTCACTCCTGGGTCTTGTGATTTGAGTTGACCTGAAGCACTTTTTGTCCATTTCAGAGTACTCCTGTGGTATTCTCAGTGTTTTCGATTGCATGTTAAATAATTGTAATATACTTGTTGCTGTAATTGATTGCTTTTATTGAAAATAATTTTCACTTTTAATTGATTACTTTTTTGCTGGTGCACTGGATTGTAATCTACCCATCACATTTTCTTGGGTCTTGTCATTAACCCTGCATTGACTACTTGCAGTAATCTCAGTTAACATTTTCAATTTTAGGGATGGACAGCATTATCTTATTTTAATGAAGCCTGAAATAATGTCTGCAGAATTCTTTTGCATTTCTTAGAATATGTTCGCATTAACTAGAAGTTTTCTTTTTGATGCCAGATTTGGCATCATAAGGGCATTGAAACTTCAGTTTGTGTTTTCATGTTGGATTTTATTTTTCAGAGAAACAAGAGGAAGATGATGAAGATATGAAAGAGCTTTTGTCTTGGGCAAACTAAAAGTAGTGTGCCTTTTTATTTACTGCCACAAACATGTGGAAAGATTTTGAACTTTTTGAATGAATAATAATTTGCTAATGGCTTGGCCACCTGTTCTGAAATGAAGGATATTTCTTGCAACATAACTTAAACCATGGTAGGGATGAAATTATTGTTGAACTGCACAGTTTTGTCCATGGAGATCTTTCCATATTTTTTATTGTTAACAAAATACTACCATGGCTTCAACTTTACTGTAATGCTTTGTATTATATTTATGTAAATGGATTCTATAGTGAATGTCATTTTAGGGAATGTTAAAAGAAATTGGCCTATCCTAATATAATTCTATAAAACCACTAAAAATAATTAATACTAACAGAGTTTAAGTTTCATTTTCTGATTATGGCATTTAGTTATGAAGTACAGAAATGCAGGGGGTTGCTTATTTTCGTCTCACACAAAAACTTAAGCAATCATTGTCATTCCTGCTTTGATAACATTAGCCTTATTCGAACACGAGTGATGAAGGGATAGGTATTGTATTAAAAATCACTGTGTATTGTATGATAATTAAAATGCTATTTATAAATGTTGTTTGATTTTTGGATGGTTATTGAAATTGGGTGCCTATAAAATGTTATTGAAAATTGAATATCGCAATAATTTTTAATTAAGAGGAAGGTCTGTTGTTCATTTTCAATTATTTTAAAAATTTTTCATTACCTCAGTTTATTTCCATGGCTGTAAGAAGAATAATACATCTTTATTATATTATTTAACTTTGTGATGACAAATAAAAGTTATGGGATGTTGTCGGGAGAATAATCTGTCCCAATCACCTTAGATATAAAATGCAATGGAATTTTATGCTTTTTATCTAGGGTTGGTTTTGTTTTCATCTACTGCTGCATGGTAGGTATTAGTATGCCATCCTCTGGTGCCAGCATTGAGGGAGGGATTTATGGTACCACTTAGCCAAATTATCAATTTTTGGGCAATGAAAATAAGAATTGATATTTTATCTATAAACCACGAGATTAATAAAAAATTAATTTTTGACTAATTGCATTTGTCAATATGTATAATTAATTAATATTTCTTCACCAAAAGATCATTTCTCAATCATAGTTGTGAATTCGTTAAAATGGGCATCAATATGTTGATGTAGTGTGCTAATGTTTATTCACAACGACTTTACTTTGTAGAAACATCTGATGGAGTAATATTGTTGATGCACTACTTGTTTTCTGTACAATCTTTACAAACTACTAAAATTGTGTAATTAATTGCTATATTCTTGGTAAGTGAAATCAGAAAAAATATGGAATGATGATTTTGGAGGCATCGTTATGAGTTTGTGTCTTCAAGAAAGTATTTTAAAGAGAATGAGTTAAGAGACGTGTTCAAACTCTGAAGGAAAGCAGATTATCTTCTTGAACCTGATAGCAGAGAACACCATGAAGCTTTATTGGACTATACCATTCTTGAAAAATTAGTTCTTGCTTATCACACAACAAAATAATATAAAACCATGTGAAGTTACACTAATGGTTTCTGCACAGAAAACTGCGGTACATGTGCTGCTAGTTTGGAATAAATTGTGTACTCTCAAATATGTACCATGATAAAATATTTTTGTGTATATTAAATTGCCTTTTCAGGTATCATTATAGGAGTCTATGCAAAGTTTTTTTAGTTCTTGGAAAGCTGGAATAGAGGAGTTACTGTCAAGTATTATTTTTTAAAAAATAGTGTAATTAAGCACCAGAAAATTTTAAAAATAATTGATGCACTTCTGATTTCTGCTGTGAAAGTTTCCTAGTGTGATTTATTGATTACAAATTTGCACATTCACTGTATACGTACTCTCTTGATTGTTTATTGAATTTTTCAATAACTTGGTGTTCTTGAAAGGTTGTTTTGGTACTTAAGATGCCATCCTTTTTTTCTTACAAATGTAAGTTGTCCATTGGGCTGTTAATCTTGGTGAGTTACGGTCTGTTGGAAATCCGAGGGAGAAATAAGAGACTTTAAGGATATTCCATCACAGTAGCTAATTGACACCTGCAATATAACACATCAATTCTTAGCTTGTCGTGTGTAGTATAATGTGCCTGATAATGAAGTTAAAACTAACTTAAATTGTATGCTACTGCAGTATGGGATGCAAACTTAGGTATTAAATTGGGTACTGGAGTTTAAATATCACAGCTTAGTAGAGAGTCTCAATAAATGCCATATTGTGTTAGCCATAGAGTTGAATATACACTTTAGCATCCCTGTTGTAGTTGTATTTATAAGCCTCTGAAGGTTGCTAGTTAACCCTTTGAGTGTGGCATGGATCGATATCACGTCATACTGCACTCTAAGGGTTTAAGCTTCAAATTTGCCAACAGTCTGGCCAATAGCCACATTGTGTAGTAACTAACAGATGTGCGTGTACCAGTTAGGAAAGTTATCATGCAACATTTGATGAAAGTGAAGTAGAGCAAGTTATCATGCTGGGGGAAAGATCTAATAAGGTTGAAAGGAGTGGTGAATAATCCGTATATTACCAATTGCCCAGTATTTACAGCCCTTTATTCAGCTCTAAATTGTCCTTTAGTGACCTTTAAACCCTTTCAACGCTAAGGCATAAATTGTGATACCTTCCCAGTGACGAAGTTCAGTTTTTTGCATTATTACATTCAGCACGATGAAATAAGGCACGTCTCTAAAAATTTTAATTTTCGAAGCCTATTTGTTGTAATTATAACTGTTTAAACTTAGCATGTTCTAGAACATCCTGTGCCACCGGCAAGACTGTTGTGCAGGATGCCTGCCTTTTCAGTAATTCCCCGTTGTCGATTTTATGTCTAATAAATTAATATTAAACCTTAATTTCAGTTAAGCTCAAAATTTCACGAGTTATCCAGTTTGTAAACTCTTCTTACACTTAGCACTCATTTAATCCTCTCTGTTGTAAAATATTGCGCTGATATCAACAAAATTTTATTGAATGTGATTTAATTTGAAAACTTCAAAAGAAAATTCCTCATTCGGTAGTATAACTGTCTTTTCGCTCAGTATTTTGATCGTGAAAATACTGGATACAAAATTTTAGTTCAGGAAATGGATTGCTAGCATCTTTAATTGAAATATCCATAGTAAGCCATTTGCTGTGTTCATAAAAGTACAAAATTCCTGCAGTCATTTTTAAAACTGAAAATCACTGACAAAAATCTAAATCATAAAAATACATCTGCATAGAAATTTGTTCTTAAAACTATAATCAGTATTTAAGTAATTTCAGCATTTGATGTTCCTGTGATAATTTATGAAGCGATGGAAAACACATAATTACGGGTTTCCCTAACAAGCCGCACAATTTGTGAGATTGTCCGTCCTAATCCCTCGCTTGGCACTCTTGGAATTTTCAATTTTGTGTTGTCCATTTCATATTGGTGTGGCTAATGTCACCAAACTTGCAGTGTTCTACGATGGACAAAGGTATTCCAATATATCTGCACTGCAGAAAATTTGTCTTCAAGGAAATAAATCGTCAGATACATGAATATATATCGGTTTAGGGGTGGTTAGCTGAGATTTTTGGGTAGAAAGGAAAAGTGGACGGAAGGGGGTGAGAGAAGTTGGGTGCGAAGGGCTTGAGGATGCCGGCGGTTTTGTGAGACTTCCCATGGGGTGAGGAATGGGAGGAAGGGCTCAGAGCATTGACCACGCACTGGTCACAGAGAGTTGGTCTCTGTGAAGAGTGGAATGAGAGGAGGGATTGGCTCAGGAGAGGCCTTCGAGCAGGTTTTGCAATGACTGAATCACTAGGGCTGGTCTCAAGAAAGGCTTGGTGTGGATGAATGGCAGGCATCGGTGAACGGCTAGTGCGGAGACAGAAGGTGAGGATCCCTTGGTAAGGGGTTAGCTAGGGTAACAAGGAGGTAAGTGCATGGCAGAACAATGTCACTGTCGGGGGTGAAAGGCATCTAGCTTGGAAGACAACAGAGTGGTGAATGAAGAAATTGCCATGAGAAAAATTCGGCCTGGACTGGGAATCGAACCACGGACCTTTGGTTTGCCGGACCAATGTGCAGACCACTACGCTATCCAGGCTTCCTAATTCCCGTGGCAATTTTAGTGGATACAAGGCAACTAGATCTAAAGCCCTTGCGGTCCATCAAAGATGGCAACGCAAGGGAGAAGAGGACTTCAAAGAAGCCACAACCAAGAGTTAGTATCCTTCACCAGCACATATGCCGTCCTTAGCCATTTGAAATCCATGGGAATTAGGAAGCCTGGATAGCGTAGTGGTCTGCGCATTGGTCCGGCAAACCAAACGTCCGTGGCTCGATTCCCGGTCCAGGCCGAATTTTTCTCATGGCAATTTCTCAAAAAATTCACCTGCCATGTTTGAATTTCAGAGTGGTGAATGGTTTTGAACAAAATAATCATGGCATAGATTCATTCATTCATAGATTTGCATTCGGACTGATTCATGAACTGTTCTTATCAGCTGTTGTAGAGTATCAACAGCACTAATGAGGAGAGAAATGTCGAACCCAGAAATGCATTCATGAGTATAAAAGGGAAGTTGAAGTTTCCCATTAAAGCGTGCCCTGATTTTTTGATAAGCAAATATAATGAACACAATGGAACTCTGAGGAATGACATGTTTTTCAAGTTACCCACAGTGGAAGTTCTACAATAAAATGAAAATTTTAAAAAAATACAGCAGAGTAAATGGAGTTTACTATATTCACTTTCACTAGGAAGGGTTTGCCCTGTATTAGATATATCAGTAACTTAAAATGACAGGATTTTAGTACCTTGTGCATTAGTTTTTTTGTTCCACAAAGACTCTCACTCCACCATTATGGTTAATTCTTCTGCATTTTAATTTTAATATACTGCAGCTAAGTTAGCATTTATAGGGGTTGTGAAATTGTAGGAGCACCATTAAGAAGTTCATTAAATCGAAGAATCAATATTTTAGAAGAATAATGAAATCCCCAATAAATGTACTAGCAAATAGTTGAAACTTGACCCTCTTTATCAAAAAAGTTTGTATACACTGACTAATGAATTGCCAATTTGCTACGATACCAAGATGAAAAAGGGCTTTACGATTGCAAAGACAAAGATAATACAATATGTGGAAGATATAATGGTAAAAATTTAACAGTAATATCCACATTATAGATACAAAATGAAATTGCCTCCTGGGATGCTGAAAAATTATAACTGGTAATAGAAACCTGACACTGTAATACATTAGACACTAGGGAGCAACTGACAGTCAACCGTCAAAAGAAAGTTTTTTTTACATTTTATTATTTGCTATTATTAATAATACATTATATATCATTCACTATATTGTGACTGTTTGCTTTTCTTCATAACTGTCTAGATTCCGTTAATAAGGAATATATGTGTGAACAGATTGAATAAAAATTGTGGACGTAGAAAAATACATATATGAGCAGATGCTATAGCACCCCCTACCATACACTTCAACAGTGGCTCTGGGTGTTGTAGAAACAGTATATCCAAGTATTGTAGAATGCTGTAGATTTAGCTGCAGATTCAAAAACCTTAATTAATTTTAAAAATTGATTTATGTGCACCAACAATATAAGTTACATTGAACAATTACACCTATGGGTAACATTACAGCTACAATATATACACTCGCAATGGGATTCGAACACACGGTGTGTTAGTTAAAGGCCAAATTTATTCATCTGAATCCCACATTTGTCGAATTGATATTGTTAAATCAAATAGATGAACAATAATGAAAGAAAAGTCATAAAAACAACGGAGACACACTTCTAATCTAACGATTCAAACCATAAAAATTGAAAAAGTTTAAAACACTGCCATTATGTAACTATACAACACATTCCAAAACGCAGCACACCGTAGAAAAGGTTGAAGCCCAAGCTATGACGCCAGCAAAATTGCAATCACCTTACGAGTGACTTGAGTCCCTTGGCTGGCCGTAAAGAATGGCTTAAACGTGGACGTTCTAGAACGTCCTGTGCCACCCGATAGCACCCACAGGACGTTCCAGAATGTGCTTGCGCGTTGAACGTGTTAAGTTAGAGTTGACTATGATTTGATTTTTTCCCGGTGTACGATACTATAAAGTCTTCTCTGGTTTTCCACCAGGTTAGGTAATGTTTGGCCGACGTTTTGATGGCTACCTCCGCCAACCGTCTTCAGGGCATGTCAGTTCCCAGATTGGTGCCTCCTAGTAAACCTATTGGTTTCGTGCCAAAAATAGTCAGGTTCCCTGTGATTGGCTAGCACCAGTCTTCTACCTTTCCACCTTAATTTTGCGGAGTGCTGGATTCCAGGCAGTGCTTAAAGCATAGCCTGTGTCGAGGTTAAAGTTTTTCGTCTCCATCCAGATCTCAATGGCCTCCTTCGTCAACTGATCCCAGGATCTATTATTGATGTGAAACTGATAGGTATATAAGGAGGCACCAATCTGGGAGCTGACATGCCCTGAGGATGATGGTGGAGGTAGCCGTCGCAATGTTGGCCAACAATTACCTAACCTGGTGGAAAACCCGAGAAGACAATATTTCAGATTTTGAAAATATTCTTTTCTAAAAAAATGTTATGCAACTTAAACTGTGGGTTGTGTGCATTACTTCCTCATAATTTGAGGGCAATCCTGCTTTCATATGAAAGGTACTAATAAGGAAGCTTCAGCACACTCGGGTACCAGCCACCCTCTATGAAGTATTGCTGATCTGTGCATGACATCAATAGGTTATCATCGCCCCGCAAATTCCTTCCTGCTTTTTCCCCCACTATGGTTTAGGTGAAATAAGGTGACCTACCTCAATTATCTAATGTATCATATTGGCCTGCTGAGTTAGACATGGTGGCTTCAATTTTTGTGGAGACGTTAAAGGCGGCCAATATCCAAAGTTTTAGGGCGCTGAATCTGAAACAGAGATTTCATTTAAAAAGTATAATATCTATTATTGTTCACCTGCATGTGTTGTTATTTTTCTTCTGGTTGTCTCATAATTTTCACTACTGTAAATGATTCACATCATCATACACATGACCACATCATTTTTGTTGAATTTACTAAATTTAAGCATTTGATCAAGAGCTTGTTGAGCATAGCTAATTTATAATAATATCATGTGCCATTGAAAGATCTATTCCTAACCACCATAATATGGTAATGATTCTCTGTTTGATTGTGCCAGTTTCCTAAGGTGTCATGCATAAACTACGTTATCAACTTATTGGGGGAGGAGGTTGCCTAAAAACCTACAGTGGGTTAAGGGGGTTCAGTCATAGTAACACAGCTGTTACAATGAGCCTGTTTACGTTTTTTAGTCATCAACAATACTACACAGTTTAACATGAGGAAGAGCACGCAGGATGTTTCCTACATCCCAAGATTCTACTTAGACTCAATGTAACAGCTATTGCCTCTACAATGTTGCAAGTCAATCAAATTGCTAACATTTTAACCTTCTTGGGGGTTAAATAGTGACCTTGTAACAAGCTCTAGGTTTTTTTAAATTTCATGTGATTCATGGTTCATTTTTAGAATTTAAAAATGAATATTACCAGTTCCAATTGAGATAAGATAGTTTTATAATATCTGTTTTGGCTACTTCATTTGTCTTATTTCAACCTATCTCTAAAAATAAACTCTCTCAATAATTAAGAAAATATTTGAATTGAAAGTATCATTTATTGAGATGTTACATGTTAGGGGTTGGGAAAAAATCTATGGTTGGTAATGGAGGGGGTAAAAAAATCACTGAAAACAGTAACGTAGTTTATGCATGCCCCCCAAGAAGTATTTACAATGTGAGGTACACTTTCTTCTTCCCAATGATTTTGATGGTGACTTTACCTTGGGTTTCCCTGGTAATGCTAAAGTTCATGTGCCAGCCACATGATTTTATTCAGTTTCCTGCTATGATAATCGTAAAATACTATCAGAGAATAATCTCAAGCTTTAACCATATGTTGTACTTTCGTATTTTGGAAGCCACTCATGTTGGATACCTCCCTCAACATGAAAATTAAGTCTGAAATGTCTGAATTTCTGCACCCAGCTAGTTTACTACTACCATACCTCTTCTATGAAAAGAATCTCAAACTCAAAGTTTGAGCTATGTGTTTTACCTTAAGATATCTTTATATCATTTAAGTCTCATATTTCTAATAGCTCTTATAATTGAGAAAACTGGAGTCCAAAAATGGTTAGTTTTGAGATCTAATACATATATTTATTTTTAACTTCTAGAAGAAGAAGGGTTAGTTCCAGAAGTATGATATTTTTTTAGATTATTTTCATATTTTGTTACTTTAAGTAATTAGTAAAGTAAAGCTCTTAAAATTTGGCACTTCTCTTTTATACAGCTTTATCAAGTCTAAAACCAGTTTTTTGTTGGAATAAAGTGGACTTCAAGTTCAATTTCAGCAAGAAATGTAAAAAGAAAATTGAATAAATTATTTTTCATTATGTACAACTTAGTAACTTTTCAGGATATCTCCTCTGTCATTATTAGTCCTTGAGATATCAAGGACAGAGTATATATCAAAATTCTCAAAAATTCACTCATGCAGTCTCGGAAAAATGGCTGCCGCAAGAAAATGAGGAGGGATAAAAAGATTAAAATTGTTACATTCATCTGCCTATACATGTAGGTATGTACATACAAGAAATAGATTTTTACATCCCATGTCGGTCATGCAACCAACATAAAATCATTTTAAACGGAATGACCACTATAGGTCAAGGTAGGATGTTATTATTGGTGGGAAAATTCATTTCTCAATATTTACTAAAGTTTGGTGAATATTTAGATAAGCTTTGTGAAGGTTAATTTTTGCCTTCCATGATTAAAATACATGTATGCAAGAATCATTTAGGGAACTGGCAAAAATTTGCTGCAATACGAGATTGATCATAGGCCTAAATTATGCAGTTATCAAGTGTAATTGACCACACCAATGTACACTCAAGTACCAAAGTAAAAAAAATAATGGCAGGAGTATATCTTTTCCCAATATTAGTTACCTAGGTGCTTCACAATGGTTACCACATATACAGTACACTCTCGTTATTACAAAATTGGCAGTTCATAATAACAGACTTGATATCCATGTATTTTTTCATACACATCACTAAAAGGTGTCTCTTGGCTATTTTTCTAGTCTCTTCAATCTTTCATGCGTTAAAGCCATGCTGTGGAATGATTTCAGATGACAATTAAAGATCGAATTATGTGCAAATATATGAAATCCAACACATATTCTAATTTGTGATTACAATATCATGCCTGACGCCATTTCTTGTCCTATTCATTACTAGCTGAGAAATATATCCAAGTGATTAATTCCTCTGGAAAAACAGCTCTGCTGCTTGGACAGTGATTATGTCACGAAATTATTGCAGTGGAAACTCAATTTTTGGTGCACTGAATTTACGTGTGAGTTAATTTCACAAAAGGGAATGTGTGGTCCCAGCTGATTCCTTAAGTATTCACTTAACTACTCAAAAGTGTGCATTATCTTGTCACACACGACAGCTGAGGGGGTTCCTCTGTTGACATATTTTAAGGTCAAGGTTCCAGTGCAACTCTAAAAAAGTGAACAAGTAAATACCAGGAACCAATAACTTTCCATGCTGAAATATGGGGATATAAAATAACAATACATACAATTAAAATGTTGCAAATTGATTTGTTACCATTGAATTTCTCCGTAGCATAGCATTAACTAGAAGATTGGCAAGAATTTGGCTGATTTGTCTCAAGTTTCTCTTAAGGGAATGTGTGGTCCCAGCTGATTCCTTGAGTATTCTTGGATATATATTATTGGATTTTACATAAATGCAAAATAACCATTTAACACAAGGTTGTTTCGGTCCCTGGTGAAGGTATCGATTCAATTCTATGAAGTGAAAAAAGTAACTTAAGAGAAACTTTAGACAAATCTGCCAAATTCTTGCCAATCTTCAAGTTAATGCTATGCTACCGAGAAATTCAATGGTAACAAATCAATAGCAACATTTTAATGGTGTGTATTGTTATTTTATTTCCCCGTATTTCAGCATGGAAAGTTATTAGTTCCTAGTGTTTACTTGTTCACTTTTTTAGAGTTGCACAGGAACCTTGACCTTTAAATATGTCAACAGAGGAACCCCCTCAGCTGTCGGGTGTGACAAGATAATGCTCACTTTTGAGTCGCCTGTGAGCAAGCACTTCAACACTAAGGAGCGTGTGTTTGAGCAGAAGTTGGTACACAGTTTTACTTTGCCAAAAATTAAATTAATTGGATTGAAGAACCGAGCTATCTCAAAGTACAGCAATAATATAATTCAAGATAAAAAATGACAATTTTTAATAAATTATAATTACAATTAATGCCGTCCTATGCTACATAGCTTGCTTGACTAAGATATCTGCACTTTTTTTACCAACCTTTGTCATGAGTGTTGTGAGCATATTCCTGGGTATTGAACTCTCTCGTGACAAGGAATTGCACAGGTTTGAACACATATCAGCAGGACGACGGATATTTTCCTTGATCGCTGGGCATAACGATTCACAACCCTCATTTCAGTACTACTCCACTCCATGTATTTACTAATTATACTAGAGATTAATAATTGAATTCAACCAAGAAGAATATCATTAGCTTTTCAACTTATTCATTATACTGAAATACACAATCGAAACGGGGACAAAAAGGAGTAGAAGGAGAAATTTGCTTAAACCATCCAGGGCATCGAACTTACCTGGACACCAAACTTGCAGAACTGCCTTTTTTTGATTGGATGTTCTCGCTTTTGCTTTTGTATTTCTCAAAATACTGTAGAAGGTTATCCTGGAAATTACTTTTATCAGTTACTTTATTTTACTATCAACTTAAGCTGTTATCGGTTAAGTGAAACAGGACTTTAATTCAACATTAACTTTCATAAGTTTATTTTTTAGTTAACTTTCCCAAGTATACCAGTAACTCAGGACATTTTCTAAAACAATATGTGCCACATACTAGATTCATTATTTGATATTATTGTAACATTTGTTGAGCATACCCCCCCATTTTTCCTCTTCGGACAATTTATCCTCTGCGGACTATTTATCCTCCAGACTTAGCCGAAGGACTTGCCCGAGGCGTGCCCAGCCACTGACGTGCTAACAACATCTGTCGTGCCAACAACGATTGTGAACTCCAGGCATCTCCACAACTCAGCATCTCCTGCCAGCAATTCCTGCCTGCCAAGTCCAGCCGCCACGTCCAACCGCCACGTCCAACTGCCACGTCCCCTCTCCTGGTCCTCTCTTGTTTATATAGCAGTTGGAGACAGAAGACTATGAGGATGTGCTAAGGCAGAAGTGCTGGGCACAAAGGCAAAAAAACAGAATTCCACGATCGGAGATGAAAATCAGTTCCTATTATCCAATTGCAATCCTACACCGCATGTGTTCCCATTCCACAAAATTACCTTCTCTCCAAGGCTGCCAATCACCTGTTCCCCCTTACTCCCCCTCGCAACTTTCACTTTTGACCTTGCCGAAAACTTCCCCTCTGAGGTAACAAATCGCCTCTCTTCCTCTGCTCACCCTTTCCACTCTCCCACCGTCTGAACTTCCCCTCCTACGACGGAAACCGCTAATCGGTCTCTTTTGATATTGACCGTGGTCTTGAGAGGTTCTACTCTTGCTGTCCCGTATAGTTGGTGATTGATTTTGAAACTTAGACGTCAGAACACAGGTTGGCTGACCCTTACTTTGTTTGTACGTGTTATGTTGCTGAAATATATTATCTTTCATTTGGTGGTAATTTTATATACTTGATTGTTCCCAATTCCTCCTGTTTCTCTCACTCGTATTTTGGGAAGAATGTTTTTAGGGCATTCTCGGAGAGAGACATCTTCGACTCTCCCCTGGAATGCTTCATTATGCTATGTATTATTAATATGGGCATCATTTTCTCTATCATATTTAGTAACAGCATCGTTGTGGACAGCACCTTTTTTGCCACAACTCCTCAGGGAGTTTATGTTGAAACATGCGTTAAACTTAAGTCAGCCAACCTGCAGAGGCTTTGAAAACCTCGACTTTATTTCATGGGAAATTGTTTCTTCTTTCTGCAGTAAAATAGGGCCACTGATTATCTAGACGACATTTGCAAGAAAGCATAACTTCACACCTTCAATAGCAACAGACTTACCTCCACCCAGGGTCTTCCACTTAAATGTCATTCCTTTAGCCACTTTCAATGTTTTCTTGATAATTGAGAATGGTGGAAAGCATCGAAAAAGATACGACCAAGTTTTTTGGCCATTAATTTTGTCTACTTCAACTTCCATATTCACCTTTAATTTATCATCCAAATATATACATTTCCTAGATTTCTTCAGTATTGATGGATCCATAACCCACGGATTCTACACTGCTTGTCACAATTGTAATACTCTTCTTGTAGCACCCCTGTCTATATATAACCAAGATAACTAGCGAGGATGCCTTCATGCTCCTAAAGTTCACATTAACTTCTGTCAGAGGAGTCCTCATATATGTATTCACAGAGAATCCTGATTTTAATATGCCAGCTTTGTTAATCTGTAAGGAAAATAGCTTATGAGGGGGATCCATGGCTGCTTAAAAAAATCTCAGTTGCCCTCGAAGTCTCACAGCATCAGCATTATTACAATGTAGCACAGTGAGAACCGTGAGTTATGCTGCCCTGAGATAAGGGAGGTAGGAGACGAAATGGTAGGGAAGTAAAATGCCTCACAAAGGAGACCATATTGGATGACCATCCCCATCATTCAAATGGTTCGTTTACGATGTTATCCTTTGTTTGGCTTAATGAACATTTCATATTTTTGAGATATATCTCCAATATTTTACTTTAGTGATCTCCAATATTGCAAATGGGTATTGATTGGGCGGTAATGTAGAGGTGAAGGTATTCCCTATTTCCTTCCTTTCTTGTCAAACGTAACCCATCCAATAATTTCAAATATCAAGTTTTTTGCAAACAGCAATTAAACCTATATTGCTGTTAGAAAAGCCGAGCCTTCAAATAACACAGCTGGTAGCATATTCAGCACCCCCTCTTGGGTCACTGAGGGACCTTGAGAGGGATAATAGATGCATGAGATGTTGGGGAGAGGTGATGTGTAAGAAGAATGTCCTTATCTTTTGTTTCGTCCCACCTCGATCTCTAATGCTTTCAGAGTTCCTCTGAAGTTCACTAACCCAATGAGAGTTCTGTATCTTCAACCCAGCTAAACTAGCTTCACGATTTATAACGCAACGTTGAGCATGTCTGCACAGATACCCTTGTATGTGCTTCAAAATTCGCAAAAAAGTATTTTTTTTTGTTCTCATGGGGACCAGGAATAAGCTACGTAATTTTGTAATGTCGCTTCTTATAACATGCATTTAGATACCCCTTAGAGAAGGACCAACGATTTGCTTTGTAAAAACGAAAAATTCAGGTGACCATGGTTTTTAAGAACTTCTATTCTAAGAGTCTACTCTATTAACTTTAATAGAACTTAATAAATTGTGAATAAAACTTTTAGTATAACTATAATTCATGGTAGCAACTATTATCACCCATTGTCAAGGTCACAAACATGATTGTGGTTTTGGGAGTTTCGCACTATTTCACATGATGCTATGGTAATGAATCATCATCTAATGACTAACTCTAGCAGTAATTAAAGTGGCTAACAACTGTTGGCATTGGAGCAATATGAAACTGTGACAGCACTTATACCAATTTTTGCCGTCAAAAATCATCTCAGTGCATGCACCACACTTTTTTGATTCATGAAAACAATCAAACTTAATTTTAATGTTCTATGTATAGTACATTATAATGAATTATAAATGACAATTTGTGGAACGTTTGTTTCCATAATGATGAACTTCCACTATAATGAGCCTGAATCAGTTAAACTTTTCAGTGTTTTGATATATTTGAATCCCTCCCAACTTCAACTTTTCATTCTGATAGGAAGGTTTTTCTCAAGGAGGAAGCAATGATTATTATTGTGTATACTAACCATCAAATATTGCCGATCTGATGTTCAAAGAGTATTGCCATGTATGAATATTTTTGGACATGATGAAATAGTTACTATTAATGTCTGACTATGACGACTTACGATTCCACACCTATAATACCCAGTCATTCCTCAACCTTACTAGATAATATTTATATATATAAAGCTACAGAACTGACTGACTCATCAAAATTCCTGGGCATTTCTAAACAAGCTAGGTGGGTGAAATTTTCAGGGTAGAGTTAGAATCATGTGTCGAGTTGGGAAAAAATCGAAAAAGTTAAAAAAGTCGATTAGGCTTTGAGATATTGCAATCAATAGCTTTAAATATATGAGTTAGGTATCCTAAGTGCATGTTATTTAGTCTTCTTTATACCATTTTTCGCACTGCTAAGTACTGGGTATAATTTCTTCAACTTTTTCCTGGCCTCCACCGTAGCTTTGATGACCCATTTCAACCAACCAAGCTTCATGATATTTTAGTTTTCATTAAACAAATATGCAGTCCATGTAGAAGACTGTATATTAAAAAATTCGATTCTAATCGAATTTATACAGTAAAATACTTCATGTGAGCTCTTATTAAGTATGCTGTACTGAAATGAAATATCTAACGTAGAAGAGCGTCTTATATGCCATCAAATGAGGTTATGATGATCTTCCAGTGGTTCCACGTTAGTTTTGGTATACTGATTATAGTATTTGGAAAATTCGTTAATAACCGGATGACATACAATATAAATTTGTACTAGAACTGTCTGGTATCCATACCTCATGGGGCGCATATTTCATTTTCGAGAATTATACTTTTCTTTGCTTGCATGTAGCATGCAGACTTGAGAGCTTTCATTGTTTTTTTCCTTATTTAAAGAGTATCATCATATAATGCTTCCCCCCCTTCTTGCAAATTGCAAGCACCCATTTACTCGTTAATTTATAATTTTACAACATGCCAAGTCGCAACTACCACAATTACATCAGACCTTCCAGATTATCTTTCTTTCCTCTCAGCTTTTCCCACTAGGTCATCAGCAAGCACCATAACTAGGTATTTTGGTACTATAATGAAATATATGTACTTGCTGAATACTCTTCCTTCAAAACAGTGGAATGATGTCACTGCCAAAGGCCACCTCAAATATGAATACCATGTAAATACATTTTACTCTTCCACTTTGACAGTATGCCTTTCCTTTAAGACTAAAGAAAAGAAGACTCACCCATGAAGATGGTGTTGCGTATGTTACAAACACAAAAATGAGAAGTTTCAAATAAGTATTTATAGTACGTATATTTAAAACGGCAAACTAATTGACCAATACATATTTTCAGAATAATGCTCACAATAAAAACAAGTAAAGGAAATTTTGAAGAAGATAACAGAAGAAATGAAAGCTTAAAAATGGCATTCTAGGAAATTTAAATACAGGACACGAAATGTGTAACTAAAATGTGTATATATACAACTGTGCAGCATATCATAATGCAGATAGTATCAAAATTCATTCACAAATACAGAAAATCATGACAATCCATGGATAAACAAGTAAACCATGTACAAATATGCAATCAACACATGCACCCGTGGAAAAGTCTCTATTGTATTATAGAGGGTAAAAATCAGGTTATAAAAAAACTGTGATGAAAAATCTGCACACCACGCTTTCAATGTTCCCTTCACCTTCATGGCTCATTATCAAAAGGAAATGCATTTACATCACACTATATACAATGGGTTTGAGATAGATGTTTTGGTGTAGAAAACAATATAATAAATTTAATTTCACTCACACCATTTACTATGAACAAATGTATTGAAACTTTGACTAAAGGATGTGAATGTTTTACAGATCAGGATTATAATTATACACTACTGACCTTAGTAAAAGTAAGTAGACAAGTTTACGAGCTTCCTCAAAAAAATGGAAACATTTCATATTTGAGTAAGTTTTCATAAATTAGAAGGGGGAATAAAAATTATTATATTGGCCCATAGAAGTCAAGCTCCTTCAAAAGAACATGTTACAAATGATCAGTTCACTATCTCCATGATATCTTCATCCCTTCAAGGAACTTTAAAGAGTAATCACTATCCACTGTACATTAACAATCACTGGAGTAGAACATGACATTCTTAATACTGCAATGCAGTAGTCAGTGGATTTAAATAGGGTCTAAGACAGAGAGAGCTAAATTTTTTTCACACACTTTGAACACAATATTTATGAAAAGTATGAACATGATATTTCAGATGGTGAGGCATGGTACAGTTGTAGCAAGGATTCCAAACATTATAAAATAAGCTCGTTCCACAAAAAGTGCTAAAATATTAAGGCAATTTCAAGCACATTATTTGAAGTGTAATTCAGTAAATACATAAAAAATGTGGCTGTCAAAATCAGTTTCTTAGAGGCTTAACGATGTCAAATTCAGTGTCTTAGAGGATTCAATTAAGAGCAAGACTGGAAAAATCCAGGTGAGCACATGGGGTTGGACAACAGATACATATAGCCTCTACTGGATGCCAAACTTAACGTCAATTAATAAAAATGAATCTGATAAAAAACTTAGGATATGCACTTGACGAGCATTTTTGAGTTCTTTGTAAAGCCAATTTTATTTCTTAAAAAAACTTATTTATAAGGTAACAATAATGTAAAGTTTCATTTTAGTGCAATGTGACTACTAACTGGGGGAGCTTATTGCATAACGAAATAAAATTAGGTGCAAGGCATACGGAATCCTGCTTACTCTGAGCATAAAAAACTAATCCCATTTAATACTAACATGTAACACAAGCATCTCCCCCACCAGACCCTAATTATTTTACAATTCTTCTATGTACACTTAATGACAAAGTATTTATAAAAAATAAAGAGGGACATGAGTAAAAGGCATGGAAATGAGAATACCACTTTAAACATGTGAATACATAAGTAACTTGGGGCAATGGAAATGGCATATGCACCCATTTCATACTCATTATAACATTTGTTTTAAGGTACAAAATGTTTTAATTATAAGTGGAATTCCCATCAGACCAAAAGCCTCCTCCACCTCATCCAACCTCCAGCACCACAGAGGAGGCATTAAAGGCAAACGTTATGTTAACCTTACCCCACTTAGGACATAATAATCTGGCTTTACGTAATATCCTTCCTTGACTAACTAAAACACATCTAGGTCCGTTTCCTCCTCCACATAGCTCAATGCTTCTTTCAATTAAACTTTTCTTACATCCAATATCCTTCCAAATCCTCCTCTACCACCTCAGCCCTACTTTTGTAGGGAATTGACCACAAACTTAGTGTTCCTCATATCACTCACTAATACTCTCAAAGACGGTCTTTTCCATCTCAAATGCCACTGGTTTTTTTTTAACAACATGCTCACTTAAAATGAAATGATGTAGCTATACAGCAAAATGCAGTTTGAATGAAGGGATATTTCCTAGGTACTACTTACAAATGATAACAATGCATCTGTCCGGAGATCCACTGAAGTACATAATAAGGTCCTTGAAGATATTTTCCAAATGTATTATAAATTAACTAAAACAAAATTCAGCACAAAATATCCAATACATTCAATATGAACACAATGGCAGTTCATTAATAAATGAGAAATGCTAATAAAAATTACCACTGCCAACTTACAAATTCCACCTATTTTTTCCCTAGTCAAATTTATACTCCAAAATTGTATTTTTTTATCAAAATAAAAGATCCACCTCGGTTAAAAATCCTTTAAAATTAATTCAAATGTCCCCCGAAATAGTAGCAATTAAGGGTAGCACATTCCCTTCTGCGATTCAAAAAAACGGCATCCATTGGCATGATTACAGCTTGTCTTCCACAGTTATGTATCACTACTAGCATAGCAGTTAAGTTAGCCTAATTTGAATCCAGATGATGAGTACTGAAATACTCTTTGAGACTTTAAAAAAAAAACATATACTGACATTAGGATGGAATCAAAGATCTTGGGTGTTTCTTAGGCTGACACCTTTCACTTGGAAGCTCTCCATGTGCCTTGAACTGCAAAAAGGGGCATGTGCCTTCTTGGACAGGGGCAGCGCATAAGGGTGGCAGATCGAGGCCTCTGAAGGGGCACCTGTGCCAATCCTGCACACCCTCGTGCTAGGGATGCTGTGCGCCTGGCATAAGATCCTGATGAGGAACCAGCCTGCTGTTCCATTGAGTACATGATTGAGGCATTCTGCTGATGGCTGTTCCCAGACCGTCGTGGGTAGAGAGATGAGGTTGCATAGTTGGAAGAATATGTGGCAGAGTGATGATGATCATGGTGCTGGTGGTGGAGGAGGAGGGATGATCAGTATGCTGATGCCTCTTTGTATTCAGATCCTTCCATGGTAAAGAAATCCTCAAGCTTCCACTGAAGGGTTTCAAATGTAGGCCTCTTCATTGGATCTTTGTGCCAACATTCTAACATGATATCATAGAGAGCCGATGGACAGCCAGGAGGACAGGGCATCCTGTACCCATGCTCAACTTGGTGCAGTACTTCAGCATTAGTCATACCTGTCAAGAGTTAACGAAGAACAGGTGTAAGAAAGGGAAAACATACAATCATGTATATCCTTGGTAAACTATTGATCACTGATAGAGAAATAGTAGCCATTTTGCCACGCTTAAAAGAGTTATAAGCAATTACCTATGCACGTTCAAAAATACTTTTAACATGTACTTGGGGAAATAAGACACATATACAAGGTACTCGTGCATTTCAAGAGGCATTAGCCTCAGGCTTATCTCCTCTTTCACCATTTACATAGTTCCATTCAGTTAAATTGGATTCATTCACTTGCTATTAACAGCAGTTCAAGTGAGTCCTGAGGTTTTGTAAAAGAAAAAGGAGATAACTTAAGAAGTCATAGAGACGACTGATTCATTTCCCTGCTCTTGCTACTAACTTTGTATACTTACAATCACTCATGTTCATTGTTTTAAGTAATCACTCATTTTCATCATCAGAAACAACTAAGTTTCTGATGATACTGCTAGCAAAGAAATGAAGATATGGCAGAAATCAGAAGCCCTTCCAAAAGGAGCAGAACAGCAATGGCTGTCAAACTATCATTAGAGCATCAATGTTGGAGCAGGGTAGGGACAGAGACAGACATTGTATCAATGAGGAGAATGTTACATCATAAGACTATTCCACAGATAAATGACTCCTAGTGAAATCTGAGTCGATACTAATAATTAATACTGTAACCATAGGCATCACAAAAGAAAAGGCTGGTCCTACACAATGATCCAGTGGGCTTGTGGTCACTCGATAGGGACTACAGAAAATTTCAACCTGCTTTACTCCTCCAGCTCTCACCCTCATTTCGATGGGGCTTGGTATCTTACTTGGTGACCCTCTTTCTCCCCTTACTTGACCCCTCCATGCAGAATGTCTCCACATGTCCACACTAACTCATTGTGAATTACACTTTCCTAATGCATTTTGCTGCATGACTGAGTAGTTAAACATCTTAACTGTCTAACATCAGTAGCATGCTTATAGTGCAGCACATATTGGTGGCAATAGGTAATTGTAGTGCATTTTGGCATTAATATAGTGCCAAGAGACATAATACATATCATCATATTCGGCAGCCCAGCTACTCCTAGGTGTTACACTATCCAGAATATCAGGAAAATGCAGTAGGAAAGCAGAGTTTTTGCTGAGGAAGTGAGGACACATGGTCCCTTGGGCCGAAAGAATTTGTAACTATAAGAATATTTACAGTACAGATATGATTAAAAACCATTGTCATCAGCGCGTCAAATACAGGGCAAAACACTGCTGTTTCTTCCTTTGTTGTTAACTTTAAAAAGTTACAAACAAAACTCAAGTATGGCTGTGGTGGTCACCCGTTGCCTACTGGTAGGGGTCGAGCAAGGGCAAGAGAGGGTCCATGAGTCAGACAGGGGGCCACCAAAATGAGGGTTAGTGCAGGTGGGAGACTGGGAAGGGGGAAAAAAGAGTTTGAAGTGGCTAGAAATTTTATGTTGTCCTTGTTGAGTGTCCACAAGCCATCAATAGAACGTTACATGCTGCCATTGAGCTATAGGTAATTGTAAATGTAAAAAGGTAAAAATGAATAAACATTCTTATTCTTGCAATCGAGTTTTGTTTTCCAACTGATTTACTTGAAATTTTGAAAAAAAACATGCATTTGCATTTTTGGTACGCTGTCCCCTTGACGACCGACAGCATTATTAAAGCCGAACCTCATATGATCTACAGAATCCATAAGAAATACATTGTGTGCGATAAATATCAATATATATTCTATTGCTATCGATAGTTTATATCACGTGAATCGATTATTCGAAATAGCAATTGCCATGGTCCAATAACAAGCTTTATTTTGTACAATGTAATCCAGACATTTTGGGACAAGCAACAATTCCAAAAACATGCAAAACATCATTTGGGATGATTGCACGATGGCACATAAAAAAGCTCTTGAAGCTTTGGACAGGACTCTGCAAGACATACTAGGAAAGGAAACTCCCATGGGATGAGTACTTTTGCCAATAGGAGGAGATTTCTGTCAAACTCTTCCTTCCAAGAACAACACCAGCAGATGAAGTCAATGCATGTCTTAAGTTGTCGCATTTACGGAGACGCTTCGAGAAATTGATGCTGTTGACAAATATGTAAGTTCGTTTGCAAGGTGAAATGAGTTTACAGAACTTTTCCGCATGGTTAGTTATATGCCACTTGCTCTAGAGTCAGCGATCCCACAAATCATTACACTTGCGCTCCAAATAACCAAACAAATATTGTTATCTATGCAAATACTTTAAAGTGGTCGATTCAACTGACGAAAATTTGTTGAATTCTCAGATTCTTATAAGCATAAGACTATACATGCATTGAAGTATAGTAAAAATTCTAAGATTTGTTCAGTGTTATGTTCATAGTGAGAATCTCTATGTTTAGTTCATAGTAAAAAGTTCAATGTTCATGTTATATCCATTTGTTTCCCATTCTTAAATTTGATACCATGAGAACACATCTATGTAAGATCAAATGCAATAAAAATATGACTTTTGAATGTGAAGTTCCTTGATAAGTTAGATGTTAGTAAGAAAAAGTTATTCTTCAGGTGTTTGATTTCCTTTTTAATTTTAAACTATTTTTCGGGTTACTGTTTAGTGAAAAATAGTACTGCTTTGTGATTGCTGTAATCCTTGAATTTCAATTAAAAATAAACATTGTATTCCATTGCATATAAACTTTTTTTACCACCCTTTTTTAAAATTAATCGTCTGTTTATGTGGCCGTTTCGTGTTGCTAAGCCGCTGCCACTAACAGCCCCCGTGAGCAAAGCCTGCTGGTGACAGCTAGTAACAAATAAAAGTTGAAAATCGAAACTTTTAGAATCCATTCACAAATGTTGAGAACATATTGCATTATTTTCTGATGGCTAATGAACCAAAATTACTTTTATAGTATTTTAGCAAATTTCGGAATTTTTGCAAGAGGCTTGTAAAATGGGCTCATATTTCATTATCAACAGAATTTGGAATGCAATTAAAAAATTGTAATTACAACTATTCAACAGAAAATAAAAGAGGCTAAATGTAGAAATACGTTTCATTACAATTGGCTGAGGCATGCTCTTCATACATGTAGAAAGAGAGAGTGCCTGAGAGCAATTAAAGTGACCGATGAATCCACTTCTTTGCAAAAAGGAAGAGAGTTGATTTCTGAAATGGAGAGACTCCTATAACTGTTGATCAGAGAGAAGGAACTGAAAGGTGACACTTTTCCAGGGCAATTTATGAGAGAAGGCCAAACAAATTCTGGAAGATCATAGATGCAAAACAATTTCAACGAGTGCTACATGGTACGAAGAAATTAGAGCGAGCAAAGGCTGGTTCGAACGATTTAAAGGAAGAACGGGAATTAAAAGTGTCGTAAGGCATGGCGAAGCCACAAGTGCAGATACAGAAGCAGTGGAAAAATATACAGTGCACTTCAATGGAATTATTGAAAACAAAGGTTATTGCCCACAGCAGGTGTGCTGATGAGATGGGCCTTTTTTGGAAAAAAAAAATGCCCAAGAGGACATACATTACGAAGGAAGAGGCTGCCTTGTGTGGACATAAGCCCTAGAAAGACAGGCTCACACTTTTGCTGGGAGCTAATGCTTCAGGCGACTTTAAACTGCAACCCATACTCATATACCACACAGAAAACCCCAGGGTTTTCAAGAGAAACCAAGTGGACAAGCGCAATTTGGGTGTCTTTTGGCGTTGCAACAAAAAAGCTTGGGTGACACGCCAAATTTTAACACGTTCACTGCGGGGCTGATCTAAGCCATCCCTCCCATGGGGCGGCGTGGCCCACCGGTGGGTCACACTCATCCTTCTGCGTGGGCGGCGTGACCCACCAGTGGATCACAGTCCCTTCAAGCTTCTGACCGCTGGTGAAGGATGGTGGTATGAGTGACAACATTAAGCTCTTGCCTGAGATTAGAAGAAGGGTGAGGGAAGCGACTCCTAGCCCCGCCCCCAGCCCACCCTTCCGACGGCCACGTTGCGACATGATTTCGGCTAGACCCTTGGGCGGGATGGGAAAGGGAGGGGCACTGATACAATGTATATACAATGACAGTCGGAAAACCCAGGAGCCTCCCACCCGTCTCTGTTTATTGCCCATGCCCTTGTTTGTGATTGTCCGTGAGACGTTGATACCCATCTGGGTGTCTCCCGTCCATGTGACCCATCCCCCATCCTGGCGAACTCTGACTATGAGAGAAGGGAAGGGAAGGGGGATCCTTTGGAAAGAGGTATGAGTTCTTGACCTCAGAAAACAGTAGTGCCTGCAATTTAGAAGAGGCAAGGGCATGGTCGCCCACTGAGGGATTAGCTCATGAATGGTACATGCCCCTTTCCCAATTTTTCTTCCAGAGAGGGGGGAAGAGGGAAGAGAGTGTCTATCTCTTGCTAACAGCCAACACAGCGCTGCCTACTATGCTACGCTAATTCTCGCAGGGAAGGCAAAGAAAGAAAAGTAGCGCAATCCGCCACTCCAAAAGTGCACCAGTTTTGCTTAGACTGAGAAGGAAATCCTGCCATGTGCCTTTCCTGCTTCAATGCCCACAGGCAGATTTAGCATTTCACATGAAATTCAAATGTTTTATTGAAACACATTACAAATGTTTATTTAATCTTTAAAAGTTCCACAAGATTTTTGTTTTTTAAATGTTCCACAAGAATTTTTTAATATGCTGATTTTTAGTCAATTACCTAATTTTTTAAGTTTCTTATCTCAATTTTATGTGCCAAATATTTGTTAACTTTGTCGTTATTTTTGACTAAGTTGATCTATACTTATTTTACTGAATTGAACATTGCTCATTCTTATATGTATAAATCGTAAAAACATGAAAAAATAAAGAAACAGAAAAATAAAACAGAAAATGAACATTATATTTTGTATATAATACACATATGTAACTTTGTACATGACCCACCGGTGGGCCACGCCGCTCACGCTGAAAAAATTTTCAGGAGGGGTGGCGTGGCCCACCGGTGGGTCACACTAAGTGGCACATATAAGGTTATTATTTGACATGTGACTAATCTCTGGATGAAGTCACTCGAGAAGTTCTCGATTCCTACTCTCACAATACTCCTCACAAGCTAAGATAATTCATTGAATCTTACGGCCGCGTCACCGGTTGGATTAGCATGACCCACCGGTGGGTCACGCCACAGTGAACGAGTCAAAGAAGTGGGTGTTATCAGAGTTCTGCCTTTCCGAAATAAGCTAGGTACCTTGAGAGTATAGACCTGCCTCTTAAAGCATTGTTGGCGCTGGAAAATGCCCCAGGTCATGACCTGAATCTTGCCGCATCCATCGAAGCAGAATTAGACTTTTTGAAAGTGCTATTCCTTCCTCCCAACACTTCTTCTTTGCTACAACCGTTGGCTCAATAAGTAATTGCCAACTTTATAAAAAATATTTAAAAAGGGGTGTTTGCTAAGTGCTTCGAGGTGACTAGCCGTCCGAATTCCATTTCTCTGAAAGAGTTTTGAAAGTCACACTTCAACATTTTAGAGAGTATTTGTTTATTTGTGGATTCATGGAATGAAGTTTCCATCAGGTGCCTGAATTCAGCATGGAGAAAGATTTGGCCAGAAGTTGCTCACAATTTTCAAGGTTTGATGAAGAGCAAGTGATAGTTGAGGAAATTATTGACCTCGGTCATACATTTGAGCTTGAGGTGGATGAAGATGACATTGAGGAGCTAATTGACGACCACAGAAGAGAGCTGAGCACTGAAGAACTCCAAGAATTGGAAAAATGGTAGATGAAGAAGGTAGCGGCAAGGACAACTCCCCAAAAGAAGGGAATATGGTGACTTCTGAGGAAATTAAAGAATTGCTCGCTTCTTGGGATGCAGTGAGAAGGATTGTGAAGAAACATTCTGATGCTGAACAGACAGAACTTTTATTGTGCGACTATGAAGATAAAGTCATTGGACACTTCAAAAGACTTCATCTGGATAGGGCTAAACAAACCACCTTACATTAATTTTTCAAGAAAAATCTATAATTTTTTCTCTCAGATTGAGCCTGTACATAAATAACTTTTTACCTATCAACGTTCTTATATGAACGCTGCAAGAGAAGTTACCACTGTTTTGCATTTTAAGTTCATTTGTTTTTAGTAAAGCCTCCGTTAAAATAGTTATGACCCCTTCTAATGTGTTTCATGTCTCTCGCAGCATGGATGCCTGAGTTTCCCAACCCTGAAGAGCCAAGTCAGTTGAAGAGGTCTGCAAGCAGCCGCATAATACAGTCGACACTCACCAGACACCCTTCCTCCCCTGTGCCCGGATTATCAACAACAAACCCGTACAGGACGCTCTAGGCTCGCCAGGGGCAGCGCACTCGCCTTAGGAAGGCAGAAGCGGCGGGCATTTTGTTGTTTCTTTTGTTTGAAGATGCCCGGCTTACATGCCGGTCAGGATGCCTCGGAAATACTCGTCAGACAGTGACGCGCATTCAGATGTCTCTCTCTATCTCTCGCACTTTCCCATGCAAATGCCGCCCATATTTTGCGCCCCCTTGCAGGTCTCTATTCAGCTGTTCCAAGGGAAGTGTTTCTAGTGAAGGTTCTTCCCTCTGCTGCTGTTGTTATTTGGCGACTCAGTCTCGAAGAGATGACCTTGACCGAGGGAAAGATAAGAAAACTGCTGGCTGCTGCTGCGCTGCTGGCTTGGAGTGAGGAGAATCTTTGGAAGGGAAAGGCTTGTTAGAGATGACAAGGATGAGCTTGCAAGGCAGGTCAGCAGTTCCGAAAAGTGATGTATGAGTTTGTCCCCTCAGATATTGCATATCACCATTGTTGTTTGCCAATTCAATCTCCAAGAGAAACCTTTGACTATGAGAACGATGTCAATGCCGCTGGCCTGACACAAGGAGAAGGGAGATGAGAAGCCGAAGATGGGCGATTGACGAAAGCAATGCGCACTTAAATTACTTATGGAAAGGTTTCCACTGAAGTAATTACGATGCACAGATGATTGCGTGGGACTAAAAGAAAGTTGCCTCACTGCCAAAGTTAGGTACTTTCTAATTCACGTTATCTTCCCATTACTTCAAAATGCGATAAAATATGAAGTTGCTGAAATTGACAAGTTATTGGGCAGCATGCCGCCCCCGTCATCCTCACTCCCGTCATCACTGCAGTGAGGTTGCACGTCTTGCAATAGTGTTCATGGAGGGAAATTGAATGTGACAATTTACTTCTTAATTAATGTGTATTTAATGTTAATTTGAAATATTGGTTTAATAATATTTTGAATAATTTTAATACAGGATATTTCGTATGCATTGGCTCTGTCGTGTACACTGAATTGATTGGCGCTAATGCTATTTAAACCGATTCCTCGTCCGGAAATAATGGTGATTCAACATACGATGGAATTCGATTTACGATCGGTCCTCCAGAACAGATTAATATTGTAAAGCGAGAGTCTACTGTACACTCAACCTGCTTCACCTACACAAGGGATTGTTTACCTTCATTTCAACTTTTTAGGAACTGGAGTTCCATCATTAGATCTGCCAGTCGGGATATGTGCCACATGGCCCAGTACCAAACCTAGAATAATGGAACTTTGCCTTACTGACTCATGACCTCAGCACCTGACAAAGTTGAGAACCCAAATCATTGAGTGAACTTTAGCATCTATGTTTGAATGGGTGCACAGAGTCTTGAGATGAAGGGCAGACAACCTGGTGCATTTTTCTGGGCTTATTTACCTCCCTTGGAATTAAAGGGGCATGTGGGGGATTTGAGAGGAAGGGCTGATCATAGAATATCATATAATAGACATTGTGGATGGACATGCCCTTTTTTGCTGAAAGGTAAAATGGCACTACAAATGAAGCCTCCTTCCACCTGCAACATCAACACCATCTAGTGCACTCCAGAATTTTCTTCTCTCTATGCTAACACTCATGGATTCCAGCCAAAGCTGACGTAGAGCCAGAAGTATGATAAAGAGGATAGCTGGTAACCAACATTACAAAATAAGAACTACATAAATCAATTCTCAAATGACAGGTTTCCTCAAGAATATTTAGATTACCAAATGAAGAAGATACCATTAAACATAGGAATCTAATTCCCTCCAGATTGCTCCATAAAATAATGCATTTGGAGGCAATTATTTTCTTATTCTCCCGATGCCGGAGAGCTTTAGGATTTAGAAAAGGTTTCTTCTTTCCCCAGAGGAAAGTATGAGTGAAGGAAATCTTACCAGGATATGGAATTCTTCCATATGTAACAAGTTCAGTAAGCAAGATTCCAAATGACCATACATCTGACTTGATAGAGAACTTGCTGTAGTTGGCAGCTTCCGGGGCGGTCCACTTAATAGGAAAACGTGCCCCAACCCTAGCTTCATATTCATCCTCCTAAAGACGCAGAAATAAAAAACAATCAGTACTTCAAACAGGAAATGGCTTGAAGAAAGCCTCATAAATATTGCATTATATATTGCTTTCACATCCAAATTTCTTGATTTATAATCCAGTACACACAGGACATCATATAAGAGCACTGCCCACTTTTATAACAAATCACACGATGTATAATGCAATTAAGCTAGGCAAAAACATAGTATGTGGATGGTCATTAAGGGAATAATCGGCTGGATGAGTTAAAAAAATGCTTAATTCAGCTCTAGTTTTTTTCACTTATGAATTATCTTAAAAATAAGGGTATCCTTCAATTGATTAAATCTATCCTGAGTCATTCAGCACCAAATGAATAGCATCTGCCAATATATATATATTTTTTTTAAATCTTGTTCAGTAATTATCAAGACCAATCCCAGAAGGGAGAGAGAAACATAAAAATAGCTGGATTCAGTAAAAGGCTAATGGAAAATCCTGTCTTAGTGCAATTAATTCAGATGGTAAGATGCAAAAACAAGTGCTAGAGTAAAATTAGACATTTCTGGTGATATCAAGGAAGTACATTTTCAGTAACAAAACCGGATAACACTTAAGTATACAAAATACAGAGCAAAATTACCCACCTCCCTGCTATCTTTTAACACCATGCACAATTGAAAGAAATAAAATTATCTAATCACTGAAACATACCTTAATAAGCCGTGCTAGGCCAAAATCAGCAATTTTCACAACGTTGGCATCTCCTACTAAAACATTTCTAGCAGCCAAATCCCTGTGTATGTAATTCTGTGATTCCAGATATGCCATTCCCGCCGCAATCTGCGCAGCCATGTCTATGAGTTGAGTTAATTTCAAAGTTCTTCCTTTGCCTGAATATTACAAAAGAATGCAGAAGAGGTGACATTAAAATAAGTTTCAAAACCTGAGAAAATTCTTAAAATTTTTAATTGTTTAAGAGTTTTTCACAGCTGAAACATCTAAGAGGCTATAAAAGGTGGAACTGGAGAAGTAGAATTAAGTACAATTAATAAAGTAATGTGGCCACCACCCACTTTTAACATTTCTTTTTTATTTAAAAAACCATTATAAGAGGTTATTTAGAACAATGAGAGACTATATACTTTACATTACAAAAAATAAAATATTCTCATTGTCAAAAGTTCATTTCTACATTCAACTAAAATTCAGTTCAAATGCAGGTCTTAGGGGATATAGGTACAACCTCATCATAGGCAACCTTCGCTAAAAGGTGTAGTCTCTATGAATGATACTTTTTGTCCACACAAGATAGACACTCTTAGTACAAATATGCAGCAACGCTCACATTATTTTCAAAGAGACAAAAAATAGAGACAAAAAATAGCTCAAAAAAGAAAGCATAGATATACATTAACAATGCTCTCAAAGAAGTCATTTTCATTTCCTGACTATGGAGGCTTCTCAACTGTGCACACACTTTATCGCCTATGTAACTCTGACTCTCAACCACATAGGCAGTCTTTTTGATGCAATACAATCTATTATTTAGTTAAAACTTCACGTGAGGTAACATACTCCGATCACCGATCATTCCCATCGTGGACAAACTTACTCAAACGGTTTAATGACTGATAGAGGAGGACTTATTTGTTTGCTTAGGAACATTTTCACATGTAAATAATTTTCAAAGATTACCCTCGTGTATCTGCAACAATGGATTAGGGTTCCCATCGGATTCAGTATCAATCCATGCACCCTGTTTCCCAGAAATTTAAGCAGAAAAAGATAGTGAGCATCACATAATTTCCTCATCCCTCCATCCTTCACAGAGATCCTTACAGTAACTGGTCACCACAAAACTTTGTACGAGTTATTGGGGCAGTGTATTCTTTGCTTGCCAGCCATTCAAGACCATCACCCATGTACCCATGCACATATTTTTTCCCAGGAATTGAAGTAGAAAAAGTGAGGGTATGTCACACCAGTTCCTTATCTCTCTGCACTTTCCAGAAATTCCTAAAGAAGCCATGAAAAACTGCCAGAGTCAGTGGAAGGAGTGCATTGCTCAGTTGCCACCCATTCAAGACCATCACTGATCACCACCTTACCCAATGCTTTCTAACACATACTTCCACCAATACATCGTGTTCACTTTATATGTGCATTTTTTGTAGAGATTAAATGTACAATTTCCAAATTTGCTCCACAAGTTCTCTCTGCTCAGTTCAAATTCAGTAGCTCTCTATGCCCCAAATTTTGTGGAATGGAAGATAAGTTTTTAAAAATGTGTACTTCAAAATAGTCTTTCATTGTAATTATATCACCTTTTTTTCTTGTATTTACTTTCATAATTATATAAGTAATATGTCATGGAAGAATTTCCTATGATAATGATCAAGAATACTTCTCATTGAAGAATATCCTAAGAGATTATTAAGACATTAAAGGAAAATTAAAAAGAAATAAAAATGTATCATGCAATGAACATGAAACTTTAAGATCGGGTAAATATTCCTCTTTATTTATTATGCAGGTATTTCATGGAAAAACTTTTATATGTATGATGAAAAAAATTTTTCTGGGTAAAACCTTGATTTTTGAGGTTCTAAGAAACTCACCTTGCAAAAATTCAAGCAGACTTCCATTCTTCATAAGCTCCGTGATAATGTATATTGGCTCTTCCATGGTGCAAACTGCATATAATTGAATAAGTTTATTATGCCTCAACTTTTTCATTATTTGTGCCTCAGCTAAAAAGTCCTTGGGGTCCATGGTCCCTAAGATAAAACAAGAAAAATTTTAGCTTCTAAAAATTGTTCAACTTAAAGCAGCAATGCTTAATAAATACAATTTCATGACACAAAATTGAAAAGTATAAAAGAAAAACACACTACAAGTACTTCCACTGCATGAAATAAAGCCTTCCCCTGGAATGATGTGTGAAAATTAAAAAGAAATGACTGAATAACCAAAAAAGATGGAAAACATCTCCCAAAAATTTTACCATTCAACATTTATTCAGCTGCAAAAGATGACATACTTTTTCACCTCTATCTGTCATTTAGAATTATTTTTATCATAGCTTTCCTGTTCCCATCAATAACCTACCAATCCATTCATACAGCACAATCCACACAAGAAGCAAATGGTATGGAATGTTAACTTAAGAAGTCACAACTCTAAATCCCTAATTCATAGATGCCAAAAACCATCGTATCAACCCATAGGTCATACCATACAGTAAATCCCACGGATCACAGAAAATCATAAACATAACTCATAAGAAGCAGAAAGTAATGGGGGAAAAAGGAAGGGAAAGAATTCGACGTGGTAGAATATTTAGCAAAACATTTAAAATGGAGGCTGAAAAGTCAATATACCTGGTTTGAGTGTCTTGATGGCAACAGGAGTTGTATTGTTCCACAGCCCTTCCCATACTTCTCCAAACTGACCATGACCTAATTTACGCACAAATTTCAAAGAAGACCTATCAATTTCCCATTGATCACGTGTACTATGGGAAAGGCCACCAGTGACAGGCTTCTCAACCTATAAAGACAAGAGAGAAACAGCAAATTTAGTAGAGGCTATTAAACACATTAACATGCATCTTTTAAAGTAGTGGCATGACTATTTCTAAGAGATACAGATAAAATAAAATTAAAAGTATTTAGTTATGGCACATAACGTCCTCTGTACCTCCTTAGGTGTGAGTGCTATTGAAGAGTAAGATTTTAATAAGGACAAACCACATATCACAAACTTTGTAACATTTGAGGTCAGCATGAGGTACAACACACAACAGAGTATAATTAATGATGGACTAGAAACAGCTTACTTCAAGTAATTAGAAAAATTATAGTTGTTACAACATTAACATTAGTGACAAATACTAATAAATGTCATCACAGTGTGATATGGAGAAAAATGATTTAACAGAGACAAATAAATTTTAAAATGATTCGTGATTTGTCAGTATTGTGAAAACCTAACATATTTTCTCTTAATCAGATTGGTGAAAGGAATTAAGGATTTTAAAAGATTTCTTAACCAATACAATATCAAGCAAAATGATTCTATAAGTCATTATTCAAACATAACTTTCAGTAATGAGATTACTTGTTCACAATTTCAAAAGTATTGCTACAAAGTCCTTAATTACATTACAACACCAAAATCAAAATGCTTCCTAAAAAAACGATATTTTGCGAATATATTTCTCATGCAAACATCATGCCCCACACATTTTTCAGCATTCTACTAAAAAAATAAATCATAAAAGCATGAAATATAAGGTTTCACACAATTTACGACATTTCATAGGATGACTAAAATCATTCCACACACAATAAAGGAACGGGTTATATCTATAATTCTAGAAAATCATAAATAAATACTATAAGAATCAAACAACATTAGTCACCCTTTGAATGCAACACCATTCACACAGTTTTTTATGTATTTCTTTCTAGTACATTTTGAGGGAGGACATAAGCAACATGATGGATGAACAGCTTCAATAGATGATTTCAATGCACTGCTCTCCTATAACTCTTTTATGCACTCTAGTTCTGATCACATTTTCTGTAGTTATATAGTTAACTCAGCATTCTTGAAATATCCAAATTTAAAAAATGAAATTTGACCACATTTTACAGGTAAAGCACGCAGGGAGAAATGACTGAACATTTTGATGAAGGTAGTAAAGCCAGGGAACAAAGAGCTCATGAATATGTGCAAATAAAGCCGATATGGATTTACCCAAGTTATCATCATCCACAAGGGAGGCAATGGAAGAAAAAAGATATGGGGTTGAAAGATGGCTGTCACTTTCATGATATTACACGTAATGAACCACAAAATTATAATTAAATGTGACATGGTGTCTGGGTAATTGGATAAGCACAAAGACTTGAAAAAAATAATTTCTACGGGTCTGCAGATAATGAATTGCTTAAAAAAATTCCAAAAATCTGCATAAAACTTTAGGATGAATCACCATTATTTACATATTATTTCAATATAAAATGCCAGTACATTGAATATAGAGAATATCTAATTAGTAATGCCCACCAAATAAAATAGTATAAACCATTAACGTACATGTGCACTTTAATAGACTTCAAATCACATTGAACTGTATATGTAAGATGACAAAAGATCCCAATGTAACTACATAGACATAATGGAACTTGATCCTGCTGTTCCCTAGCCTTCGCTAATGACGTGGTATTAAAGCAAAAGTAACCGAAGATCTTTTGATCACAACATATAGTATGTACTAAAACACAATAAAACAGTAACTTAATTCCTCCATTAAGTATACATAATTAGTATGAAGGGAAAGCCTATTGTTTAAACCGAATTATAAAGAAACTAGACAAGCAAAATATTTTGGCCATGAAATCATTTTAAGTGCTCAAAAAAATCAATATTCAAGCAGTGAAAATAAAAATTAAGCATATTCATAACCTAAGGAACAAATAAATATTTGAGACTGATGATCCATGTTACAACATAAAAATTGCTTAAACAAACTATGAGGAAAAGACCAAAACTAAATATGAACTTCAAAACAATACTTCAATGATAAAATTTTCCAGTCATTTAAATGCTCACCAAAATGAGCAAGTTAAGCAAAAATATCCAGCAACCATACCTGTACACATGGCTTTCGTAGATTTACACACAAGCCATCTGCATCTTTGCTGTAGTGCTCCACCAACTCCTGCAAGGTTCGGAATGTGGTGCGACGAGCAATGAAGAAACCACCTTCATCTAACTGTCTGATACGATAATGCTTCACTGTATCACCATCACGGACTGAAATAGGTGAAATTCATATTACATGAGATTTTAGAGTATAAATTGATAAATAGAGTTCACCAAAATCAAAATTAGTATTACACTTGACTTGAACAATTCCAATTTTTAAAATAAATGTATCCTTGATAGATATCCTTGATAGACAAAGATAAAAAGAAAATAGGAAGAAGAGCCATCACGCTAAAGACTAGGAATGTGAATCAACCCCTCATTTTTGTCATGAACTTAAACTCAAGATGCATATAAACCTTTAAACACTGGATTTATATGCCCTTCAAAGTCCCTCCCTGCAGGATTTAAACCGGCCCTTTAAATGTTTTCAATGTAATGAATGAGCCAAAAATGGCAATTTCGGCAATTATAGGTTAACCACCAACTTGAACCTTTCTGAGGAGGAGACCCAGAAAACTGAGTTTTTGATTTTTTTGTGAATGGCACCTTAATCCACATGCCTAAAAATGCATGAATCAAGAATTTGGCAGGTTGGAGCAGACACTGTTTGTCAACCAAAGACTGGCCTGAGTCTAGCTGTGATAATTATGTATTTCTCCCTTCGTTTGCTAACATTAGGAGGAGATCATGATGCATTTTATCACTTTTAAGGACATAATTCCCAAGGGGTACAGTTTTCAAACAAATCACATTAGCAGTCCTTTCCTCAAACTGCTATATTAATTGTGTACATTTAAATGACCAACATAATGCATACATGCAATGCTGGGAAAACTTAGATTCAGAATCAACTCAATAATGTTTATTTATGATTTAAACCACTATTCTTTTATTACTAAATTTGATGGAATGTTTGAAAATATTTCATTGGAAGATAAACATTACACATTTTACATAAATTATCCGCGATTTTCAGAAGAAACAATTTCTCTCAATTTTTGAGCAGTCCACTGAATGATGTGCCCAAAAAAAGGCAATAGAATGGGATATCACATTAAGTTGTACACGAGTGCTATAGCCATTATGGTCAATACTATTAGCACAAACACTTAAAATCTACTTCCTATAAAACTAAAATTAACTTAACTAAAATTAAAAATAAAAATAAAAAAATTAACAAATATGCAACTGTAGAATGACCACAAAAGAACTCAGCCAAAAAATGTAAATAACATTGCACCCGCAGCCTTGCAGCTAATACTTGGAAAATACAAACGTCCATAATACTGAAGAGAGTCAAACTCAAAACTGATGCACTTCTATCCAGTGATTAATTAGGATTTAGGAAAGGTAGAGGAACTTGCAAAGCAATTCTCACTCGGAATCATCCTGGAAAAGCGACTAAGGCAAAAAAAGACACCTCTGTGGCCTTTGTGGACCTAGAGAAGGCTTTTGATGAAGTTCAATGGGCACCACTGTTCCAAATGTTGAAAGACACCGGAATAAAATACAAGGACAGAAAGGTAATCTGGAGCTTGTATAAAGAGGAAGTGGCGGCGACGATATTGAGACTTACCCAAGCAAAACACACGAAGGTGATTTTTAATCTTCCCCGACAGAGTTAGTGAGTTCTGTGAGCAGTAATTCACCATAGGTTCCACACTGAAATTACTAGCTATATTAAAGCATAAAGGAAGGGAAATCCAGTCTTTGCTGACCTTAAATACCAGAGCAGTTCTCTTAGACTATATCACAGATGAAAGTCCACAAAGGCATTCCACAACAAATACAATAAGTTATGCTGTACTAAACTATTGATTAGCACTTTCCACATTTGGAGGAATGGTACCGTTTGGTGCAAAAAATGTGCTTAATAGCATCCAGCTTAGAAACAGTGGAAGGAATTCCATTATATATAATCCTGGAGAGCATTGCTGAAGCCCCAGGAATAACTATTCAAGCATTTGAGTTCATTGATCGATTCTCACCTCATGACAAAAACTTGTTAAAAAGTTACATTGGAAGTCTTTGGCAATACCTTCCGAAAAGTGAAAAATGAATATAAATGAGCATAGGGCATTTAAGATTATGGAGGCATAGAGCATAGGGTGCACCCTATGTGAAATGGAATACAAACCCCAGCATTTAATGGGTACATCAAAAATTGATATTTAAGCACATTCAGAGAGGACAAAGCTGGTAATGAATTTGAATACAGCTAAAAAATCTATAACCAATGAGAATGTTCCTGCGGCATTGAATCCAAAGTTACAGATTCCATGTTAAATATCAGTGGTACTCTAGCCCCTCAGCTCATAACTCCTCCCTCCAATATGTAATATTTTTTTATCTACACTCCCTAAAAGTTCAAGTTCCAGAAATCCTTCTCCTCCCTCCATCAAATTATTTTTATGATGCACTATTCATTCTGTGGTGCTAACCAGGGCTGTGAGAAGAATTGTAAGCCCAATTACTATACATCCACAAGTTCAACTGGCAACAGTGAAACCCCTCTTTTACAATTTTGAGGGGACAGCAGGAAAATGTAAATTGAAGGAAATCTTCATTTGCAGGAAAATGAAGGAAAATTATAACAATATGTTTCATAATTTTACTGAATTTGAATGAATTACGCCTGAGTCTAAAAGTTGCAGCTGACTGGTTCAATTGCCAGGGAAAAATAATAATTTATTTTCCTCAATTTCAAGTTAACAGGGGGTGCAGGGAACCCATCCAATAACAAAAGGATTTTTCTATTTTTGCATCAAGGGCAAGTATTTGTCCTTCAAAATTCCATCCCTTCATGTTCGCTGCATGGGTTGTAAGTATGATCCTAATGTTTTTTTAAAAATGGATTTCTACACTTTCTTAAAACAAAGGGACTGAGTCTCTTTCTCCCATCCGTATCGGCTCCTAACAAAACTATTGAGGTGGACTTAGCTGTGTTTGTCCCCAAGTTAGAATACTCTTTGAAGTCTAGGGTTTTGTGAGGCATTAATAATAAAAAAGACCTGTCACAATCACAGTAAAAATGTCTCTTAGAGAATAACCATCAATGAGATTATGTGAAGATGGACATCTACAGTGGGAATGTTTGTGATCTACACATTCTGATTCACCACTGAAGCTGTTTCACACAATATTACATTGAATTTGGAAACAGTCTATCCTGCCAAATGATGCTTTGAAGTCATCAATAGCAAATCTTGTGGTTGCATAAAGGGCCTTTTCTTTTAACTTAACTAATTGGTATACCAGGGGTCTCGCAGAGCACACTCAACAGGTCACACAGACAATCCTTGCCAAAATGTGATATCAATAAAAATTACTATAAATTATTCCATTCGATTCATGCTTTCAGAAGTACTGGGATCGTAATACTAAATTCAAGACAAGGGCAACAGTCCCTAAGACCCATACAAGGGGGAATGAAGTTGTTCCACAAAATTAGTAACAGTTCAATAATAAATAAAGTTAACAAATGAAACTTTCATAAAGGCAACTATGCAGTTAGCCCGCTAATTTAGAGATTTATGCAAGAGGATCGAAAATGGGTAGTTATTCATTGTTATACGAGAAACAGCACTTTGACAGATAAGATAAGAATTACAAATATTCATCTTAAAAATAAAAGAGTCTACGTTTGGACGTTTGTTTCATTACGATCGACCCAGGCATTTTCTTTGAAATTGGCCACAATCTCATGAGTTTCAGAGAATGAAGAAAGAGTTAACCGCAAGGTATACCCGATGCCAGCGCCATTTGCAGCACAAATGGGTACTTCTTCAATTTTGAAACTGGTCGACTAGCACCAAGGTTCTTATACCCAGGTCATGGCAAGCACTTGTCCAATGTATTCTGCCATCTTGAGCCTAATTTTTGGCATAGTTCAAATTCTGCTTGCAAATAATTTGGTGACATGGGCACAAAGATCCAAATATATCTAATATATAAAGCAGAATGTATGTAAGTATGTATATATACATAGAAACCTGATCTAACGTTTTACAGGGGGGACAAAATTTAAAACACTAAATGAGGACATGCCTTTTTTTGAGGTTTTGGAGTCTGTTGTGAGCTAGGACAGTTGCTCATGAATCAAAGCGATAATTTAAAATCACTAAAAGGTGTAACAAATAATAATAAAAATAATCATCAATTTTATATACTCTTCCTAAAATAGGTGGGGAAACACTCTCTAGGAAACAACTATAAAAATGAAATTTAAATCAAATATGATAAACAATTTAGGATGATATTTTAAGAAGAGTATTTTATTTATTAGCTTATAAACCTCACAGAATTAGGAGCTGACACAGAGCAATTGTAAAACATTGAATATGATAAGATTAAATCGGTGATCTCCTGAGCTATCATGGAGATTTTCAAAAGTCATTCATTGAGTAACAAAAAAAATGAATCAAATACAAAAAATAGTAAGGCCCAAACAAAAAGTATAGTGAATTATACAACTGCCTACACATGAATTCAATATTAATTTTAACACTTATAGCTTAGACTAATATTGATGGGCAGTTACTTCTTTTTAAAAAAGTCTGAGATTTTGCTTTGCTCATTATTTTTGCCGTAACTGAGAAGCAGCTCATTTTGAAGTTTGTTAACCATAAATAAAGTGAATCCATTGTTCTCAATGGATGAAAAGTACAATCTCAGTTTCTCTAGTCCAGGCACAGCCTCCGAAAGGTGGCCACCACAGGCACTTCCTCATCCTCATTCTCGCTGCAGTTTGGGTCCGTTTCATTAATATGCACCACACAATTCACCTATTGGAATGATGCCACTGGTCTGCACTTCCTCATCACATTCAACAAAATTTTTGAATGATATTTCTGACCTCAAAGTTTACCACTCAACATCACCCATTGGAGTTTCTACATCACACTCTGTTGCAGTGATATTCGGGAACCCCCCTGTGGCAAAGCAATTTTTAGTGGTTATACTATTACCACTTTCCCACGCACTTGCAACAAAATGGATGGCCTGTAACAAATTTATTTTTGCTTGCTGTTGCCTGCAATTTATTGCTACAATTGCCTTTCTTAGTAATGCCGTTGTTAAAGTGCTTGAAAACTCTAATAACACCCAAATCAAGTGGGTGTAATACAATTTTGCAATTGCTGGAAAGAATTCCACCCCCACAATTCTCAAGAAATGGGTATCAGGGGAATGTGCAGCACATCGGTTGACAAGCAGAATAACTTTTCTGTTGGTTGATCCCATTTTGGCAACAAGGGATTACAAAAAGTCCTGAAATAAATCTGTGGTAATCGATGCCTTTTTGTTGTTTAAATACCTGCATGGTATTGATCGTACATGCTTAAAGCATTGTGGCTTTGCAAATCTTCCAATCACCACTGGATGCAATTTTTCACTCCCATCACTATTACAACAAAATATAACTGTCAACCGCTCTTTGCCAAGTTTACCACCATGGAACAGTTCACCTTTAAAAGCTAGTTTTGTTGGGTAGTAGGGAATAGAAGTGCAGTTTCATCCACATTGAAAATGTTTCTGAGTTCATAACCTTCAATTAATTTCCCTAAATCACTTTTCCAGGATTCCACTGTCTCTTCACTCACACTGCTGCTTTCACCACATACACTTTTGAGCACCAGTCCATGACTAACCTTGAATCTATTAAGCCATCCACTAGATCCAGTAAAATTGTCAATTCCAAGTCTCATAGTTAATTCATGGGTTTTTTCCTTAAGTATAAGACCATTTATGGGAAAATAACTGGCTTGGACTTGCTGGAACCAGGTGAATCAGGCTCTTCAGTTCCTCAAGTGGAGACTTTTTTAATTGCTTACAGCGCTTAGATAAAACAACCAATGTTGCTGCCTCTCTTAATATTGCTTCCCTTTTCATCACAATGCTGTCCAGGGTTGTTACCGGATTGAGCAGCTTCTTTGCCAAGTCAACTCTCTTCAAGGGAGGATTTTTATCCACCTCCTTTATAATTTTTCTCTTCTCCTTGATACTCAGAGATTTTCTATTTTAAGCCATCCCAAAATCAAAACCAGCAACCAAACCCTCAGCTCTCCTTAATCCTCCGGCACTAAGGAGGCTAGTAACTTATTGATCAGTGGCCTTGTTGAAGAGTTTTTTTGTTGTATTCTTTTGAGTTAGTTGCCTCTACACTTCCGCCTTAAACATGAAATTATGTTTTACAGCTCAGAAGTAGTAACCAACTCTCTTCTTTGTTACACTTCTCACAGTCAGGCTTCTGTAACACATTGAATTTTTAAAATCTCTTACGCAACCAGATTAGCCCGTACTGCCAACCGACTTGTGCTACCCAAGCTTGGGAATGTAATAATTTGAGACTACAGGCAAAACTCATTTGTGTGCATTGTAATTCAAACCCCCCACATTTTTTTACATGGTTGTAACTTTAAGATTTTTCCCTCCCCCTCCTATAAATAGACTTCCGAGTTTCAACAGCCGCAGCTCGTGAACTAAGGTATCAAGTCCATCTCCGAAATATAAAATAATACTCGACGTGGAGTGTATTTCAGTTATGAATGGGCAAAAATTATTTCCATTTCCCAAAACATTTTTTGTACTTACGCATCCAAATGCGTAAGTACAAAAGCGACTTTTTTGAGAGCTTACGGCGCTTCGATAAAACACCCAATGTTGCTGCCTCTTTTAAAATTGTTCCCCTATCATCACGATGCTGTTCAGGGTTGTTACTCCCCACCAACCATTCCGCTTCCGATGCATAAAAATTATCAATGTTTTACTTGATGAGATCATCTTTTTGTCATAGGGCAGTATGACTGAAAAGGACTATAATGACATCAATTTAGCTACAGCATTTACTAGGGTTAAACTTTACTGACGTCACCGCATACCATCCTTTTAGTAGATAATGGACATATTTCCTTAACAACATCTACATTAGCATTCCCATTGAGTCATTAGCACCAAATTATTTTTACGCATTTCTCAGTGGTCTCAGCACATTTGTACAGCTATTTTTTCTGTAATAATGAGCTATCTTTCATTATTATGTACTCTGAAAATAATTTTTCATCATTTAATGATAAGTCAAAGAAAGATATTTCGTATGTAACAAAGCAGCAAAACTTTCCAAAATTTGTGAATATTACAGAGTTGAATCAGTGGAAATTAATAGTGGAGATAATCATCACTGATGTTTTTGGGAAATCATATACCTACACGATCATGAAAAAATGCTAAAACGAAAAAAAAGCTTGTGCAGACAAAAAGTAAACAACGTGAAATGCGGAAAGATGCAGAAACGTTAAATAAGGATAATAATTTTTACATTGATTTATTATGGAATGACTTATGATATGGAAAAATAAAAGTTAAATATGAATAAACGCAAAATGCGAAGACGTTAATTCTGGATCCGACTGTATATATATGTATAATTTGATGAAGGATCACTTGTGTCGGAGTATGAATATATAAATTCCACAGGGAGGCAGACAAAAAACATAGAAACACAAAAGAAAAAACACGTACAAAAAAGCTCCTGATATTTCGATGAGGAAGTGTTAGTCTTTTTCAGAGGAGAGTTTGTGTTTTTTCCTTTGTGTTTCTGTTTTTTGTCTGCCTTTATATATAAATACCACAGGGGCCACACACACCCTTTCACACCACCATTGTGTTTGTCATTTTTATGTGTTCCTATCCACTTTCTTTCAACCTTTATGTTTGAACATTTATTTTATGTCTATATGTTTGCTATCTCCTCGAGAACCAAATGCAGTACAACTTAAACATTTTAATGACTCTTAAATGTCTTTCCTACATAGATCATAGGCTACTTTTTGTGTGATTAATGGTCTCCGTTTTGACCCCAAACGAGACAATGCATTTCCACAAGAAATACGTGTAAAGTTCATTTTTATTGCCCGCAGACAATTTTTTTTGTATATATAAATTAGAAATAATGGTAGCACAGTCAGGACAAAGACCATCGGAAAGATAATTGACCGAAAATTCTTTATCCTGCAATGATTTTTTGTTTTTCCACTGATTTACAGTAAATTTTGAACAAACATTCAAAATTTGCTGAAAATTCAAAGTTTTTGGCTCTCTGTCTCCTTGACAACCGATAGCATTGTTGAAGCCAACCCTCTCATGGACATATGGTGAAATAGGCCCACAGTGTATTATTATAAAAGTAGAGTAGTTTAAATACTATTGTTTGGAATGGATTCGATATTTGGGGAGATAACCGACAAATAAGGTCAATAGTGCCATAGAAGTCAGGAAGGTAGGAAATAGAAAATAGATGAAGCAACAAAGTAAATTTGAGAACTCTATAGACTAACTTGTCATTGTAAACAGAAAGAACATGAAATTACACCTGATAAATACTTTCAAGTTATTTCCTACGAAGTTGATACATATATGTTACATAGGAACTAACTTTCACCAAAGATGCCTTACCAGATAAAGAGTAATCATTTCGACGGCTTTCCGAGTCTCGTATAAGAAAGGCTCCATGATCATTTTCTGGAAGCAGTAGTTTCTTTTCTGCTTCAATCCGCTTGATTTTTCCGAAGTACCATCTACAAGGGAGAGGTAAGGAAAAAATTAAAATTGTTAAAGACATTCTACATACAATTCTACAATCGATCAGTATTACTTAAGGTCTAAATGTCAAACAATATAATCGAACGCAAGTGAAAATTTATCACACTAAAATTGAGGATAAAACTGGCAGATAGTCTGGAATACCTTAAATAGTATCCTATAGAGGAATTAGAGGACATTTTAATGAAAAGAGGTGACAAATGAGTGCCTCCAACATAATGTAGAAAATATGGTGACCACATCAAAGAGTTTTAGGGCTTTCACTTTGTATGATTGAGAAAGGAAAAACTCTTTGATTCCCATGTCATTATGTTGTATTTAAATGATAGGCACTCTGTTATGGTTCAGTTTTGACAATGCACTGTGTACGCAAATTTAAGTATTTCAACAGACTAGGGAATGATCCATCTCCATTATTTCATTTGGGTGGCTGAATCAACAGACACAGAAAGGGATAAAATAGAATCATCAGTACTAGAATTAAACTTAGGTCCATTTCTAAATGTTTGACAAAACTGCCATCCAATTTCTTCTGATCCCTTCCTACCAGTTAGCTTTTCTCACAGTGGCTTTATGTAATTCTCATGGATCTTTTCAAAGCTCCACCTATGCTTGCATCAACTCTCTGACTGGTCGCAAATACTAACTGAACATTCTTAGTGCAACCTTGTCAATGCAAAATTACATACTTTCTTGACTTTCTAATTCAATTATATGAAGGGCTGATGGTGGTACCACCAATTGTCTTACGACACCAAATATTAGTTGAGAATAGCCTGTATTTCCTTCTGAAGTGAAAGCCACTGGAAATGTTTAAGGAGCGAGGATCTAATTTTTAATTTCTTTCTTTTTTGACTTTCTCATTATGATTTATCCATGATGTACGCAGCATTACCCATTAGCCTCACTGAAAGTAGCAAACTTTTAGAATAGCAGGGAAATAGCAATAATAGAAATTTATTTCTGGAGCAAAGATACAGCACTAACTATTGGTCAAGCATTCACCTTTGGAGGGAATGATACATAAAGATCTAAGTATTGCCAAGGTCTTTAGATTTGTCAAAATACAAATTATACCAAAGCTAAAATTAGAATCTTTGAGTCTTGATAATCGTAAGTCACATGAGGTTCGTTAGAAATCCCTTCCAGATAAATAAAAACGTATGTATTGACACTGCCTTAAGCCACGACATTTTATATCAATGATTTTTATCAATATCCTCACTCTGAGATATACTTACTCAAGCCACATTACTACAAGACATATTTAGCATAGGAGAACGAAGGCTTTCGCGGTGCTCTAAGTTGATCTTCATTTTTCGGGTTCTACCGCGTCTTTTGTTGGAAGTGACAACAGTTTCGCTGACAAAACTGTCAGCGATACTGGTGTCACTTCCAAAAAAAACTCGTATTTCTTATTAAATACTTGGTAATACAATTCCCAATGGAAATGTGCATTGAGCACGGTAAAACAACCAATACTAAGAGGTGAATAACGACGAGAGTCCAATATTTGCGCATTATAGAGGGCATGTTTTGATGCAAGGCGAAGAAAGTATATTAATTCCATTACAAAAAAATCATCGCCATGCCGTGGTCTGGGTAAAGCCACTGCATCAAATCCTCAATCTCAGTAAGTATGAGACAGAACCGGGCCATTCGAGAATGGCGGTGAAATCAAACAAAGCACCTTGATAGGTATGCAAGGCGAGCGGAAGGAGAGCCTCGTCTTTCAAGCGTTAACGTAGAAGAGGGCGCCTCTCCCGCAATTCTATTTATACCCTACCGCGCCAACACGCGACTAGTTCTCTTTCCCTATCGAGACAGTCCTTTTCCCCCGGGCGCTGGGTCAACCGCGCGGGCGGAGAAGTCGGCTACGGTCTGAGCGACCGACTCAGGCGGCAACCGGATCACCAATGTGGGACGAAAAGTCGAGTCCCAAAATTGGAATCCACAGCTCTCCACCCTCCACCACTGCCACGGGGCACCTCTCGACGCTGAGTTAACCGGCCCGGAACCCCCACCGCCGTCTTCCTCGCGACGCGGTCGAGGGAGATGCGAAGAGAGTGCGGCTCAGCCCGCGCGGCAACGAATGACGAAGCCGGCAGAAGAAATTAATGCCGGGGAAAGTTCTTCGCGCGAAGCCACGTTCTCGGGGAGATTTTCATTCCGCCCCCTTAGTGTTATATTTTTCTTTTTCCCATCACCAACATATTTCTTTTTACGCCCGGCGGCCAAGTGCCCGCATGGCAACGCTGGTAGAAGACCTGCGAGACCAGTTTACCTTGACTATTACACCTTTGTATAAGGAGGATGGGAAAAAGCATGGCGGAGGTGGCGTGAAAAATTCTCGGTCAGACACCGCCCCGAATCCGTGAGACGCGTGGGAGACGACAGATAACGTGATGTACGGTTGCAGAGCACCGCATGAGAATTCCGAAAAATTCTCCCTTTAAGCAACGCAAAATCGCTAAAAGGCAAACCCATAATGGGCCGGCTGGGAATAGTATTCTCCCTTTGAAGTGTCTGACATAAAAATTTGCAAAATTAGATGTTTGCGGCATGGTAAGCGTTAGCACGCCACATTGAACCGTTAATGAAAATCGTAAATCAAACTCCTTGGAACGTACCGCCAGCAACACACAGCAGACGTGATAACGGTTGCATATCCACAAACCTACCATAAATTCAACCAGTTGAATGACTCAGTGGGGTCATGAAGGTCTCTAAGTAATATCATTTTTTTCCTTGCAACGATAATTCATCCATAAAACATGCACATATATTCTAAAGAATAACCATTACGAAGTTTTGGCAGAATGATCCAAGATTAGAGAAGGTGGAATTTCATTGAGCATACCGTTTTATATGAGGCTAAAATAAAAAAGTCGCAGTTGAATGACCGTTTAAGTTTGCAGGGGCAGCTAACATTTACCACTGGATATCCAAATATGACATCCCCACATCGCTAGAGTTCATATCCAACGTCCCTATTCTGTCCTTCATTTGCAACGAGTACTGCTTTCAAACTACTTAGGTCTAATAACAGCTATTTTTCTAGCTAGTTCGGCCAAAGGTAGCCGCGAATGAAGAAGTAGGAGACATCCTCTCCCAAAAAACTCTTCACGCCGAATGCAAGAATGCATATTCATTTTCACGCCACCATGGTTCCACAAATCTATGCTCAACGCTCCCCAACCGTAAGCTTTAAAATCATAGACTGCATGATCAAATCATAAAATTTATAAATAAAAATATTTGATTACAGTAATGTTTCTTTCAAAACCAAACGATAAATAGTTCATTCTCCCAGGACTTGTACGTATGTCGCCGTGAGATAAGCACCGTGTCTCCAGCGCCCCCTGGTTCCTTTTTGCTCCCACTAGAATTAAACCACCGTCCCCAGGGGTATGTAGCACCCACTTTGAGAACCACTTATTTACATAATTGAATTAATGAAATGTGCATTTATGTTTGGCAGCCCAAACATTGAAGTGAATACGAATGGAAGATGGGAGAAGAGAATACCGGTATCCTGTATATTTTCGAGTAATTGTTTTTTTTTTAAGAATAAGAGCAAAAATTGTTCAGGTAGAAAAAATAGCAAGTATCATCATTCACGGCGAAACTTCTGCCACATCTACACAAAAATAGAGTCGCATGATAGGTTTTGAATGTGCTTGGTGGATAAGCTCCAACTCTAACGATCGACTAAAACGGGCAAAATCTGTATTATAAATGAGAATCTCCGAGACACTATCAGCACGCATTCAGTCATGTGAATCGAAATGCGACGAATGAGGCGACAGTGAGGGAGACAGCATGATGTGACACTTTTCCTCGAATATTTGAAACAACTCCACATAAACGAAATTTTTAGTCAGATTAGCTTAATTATTTACAAGCAAAACTGAGTTCCCTTGGACAAAATGGGAAAATGAGGCGGAAAAATGGACGACTGAAAACCAATCAAATACTTCTGCCGGTCAAAGCTCTGTCCCTCGACTTTCCGCCGTCCATGATTGGCATTCCGCTTTTCCGTCCGCATGAATCCAGCTTTACGCATATTATCCCCTGCAACCAACGCTTTTTTTAAATCCTGTAGACAAAGTATAGTCGTGTTGAGCACCATAAATGTAAGTAGAAACTGGCGACATAATTCGAAAGTATTCGCCCCATCAATAGCCCATTGAAAATACCGTCAGGCTTCGGAAGTCCGATATTTTTATGCCATATTTCACTTGTCATCGGGTTTCAAGCAAGAGCAGCGGCAACATTCTGATGGGAAGAGCCTCAAAACCATTGAATTAGTAACGTGCCTACGGTACCTGGCATACCTTGCTTTGCCTTGTTTTTTTGTTGCAGTGCATTCCAAGGAAGGGCACAATTTTTTCTTACGACTATTTTAGGCTTCTGCCATTCCCGTTAACAGAAATTGATCATACGATGAGTTAATAGTAAAGGTATGAAAAAACGAGTCAAGTTCCTGCGACACAACCAGGAAACTTAGAATGCAGCTGTCCCGTTTACCTCAGCCTCATGTCACACTTATAATGCAATAGATATTTATCCTTCACTGTAACCCGTGCGAAGGACTATTAAGAAACTACGTAACTCCTTTGGCGGTTTAATTAGCAGTATATCGCATAAATCACGGTTTTGAACCATATTACCACGTCTATGGCTGTCTGGATTATCTTTCTTAATATTTCGTTATCCTATCATCTTAAATCCAATCAAATGTGACCACGGCAAAATCCAGCAAAATTTTTAACTATATCCAGAAATCTTTAGCTGAGTATGTTTTAATTGCAGATAACCAAAAGTGACTTATTTATTACACCCTAACACATAATACATAGCGTATATAACCATGTTCAAAACAACTTAGGAAAAATGCAAGCGTATGTTTTATTGACCATGTACGCCTTCATCCTCGCACGACATTCCAATAATACTTTGAGCGTCTTAAAACTGTAGGGACGCCTTGGCGAATCACAACGGATTTCCAAATTGTAAAGCTTATAACCTTCGAACTAACAATGGAGGGTAACCGCTGAAATTCAAGAGAAAACTAAAATAGTTAAAAAGAAATAAAAAAAGATTTTTTGTGAGCAGAGCAAAATGCACTACTTTTAGTCATTAATTACAAATGTAGAGGCGGGTGCGAAAAACACCGCAAATAAAATTTCATTCTTTATTCTTATACTGATCATTTAAACAAAATCCATTATTGCATCAAGCACTCCTTATTTACTGACCAATGATAACGCAAACATTTTCTCCAGCACACTTCTCTTTCCATAAAAATGCCGAAAATCTTTAACCTCCCAGACGTGAATAAGGCCAAATATATCATTCATTCAATGTCACTCACGCGCTTTCATTTGTGTTGACATAGCAAGGTGTTGCGATCCCGAGTCCATTGAATAAAAAAATCTATTGCCTCCAAACGTTATGCAGATCCTTCGTGAAACACCTTGCATACAGATCCTGCGGCTTCATTAGCTTAACTGAGTAAATTACTTCCGTTTTCATTAAGAATCAACCACCTGTACGAGCACGGAAAGAATACAAGTCTTGAGCACATACATAATTAACGCGCAAGCCTTGGTAACATTAATTTACTTCTAACTCAAAAAGACATTTCTTCAGCTTTGGGCATCACTTCCAAAGAATAAAAGGAGACTCAGAAATTGGTAAGCTTAAAACATCAACCGCAACTGAAGAAGAGGAGACTCGGCGATTATCAGTTTATTAGATTTCCTACTTTCTAGTGGCTCAATGAGAAAACAAACATTCTCTACTAACCAGGGCTATATATTTCATCAGCAGGTGGTAAAGTTACCTTAGACGGTACCTTATCGCCCATTAAGCCAGCACGACTAGTTCTAAATAAAAGCACAGCAAACTGCAAGACACTGCAACAAATCCTATGACTTGCAGAAGAGGAAAGAAATATTTTGATTGGATTCATTTCAATATAAAAGTGCAATAAGGCATCAAATATTGACATGTGAATTTCATAGCGCATACAAAGAACAGAGTGAAATATATGGCCAAAAAAATGCTGACCTAACAATGTAAGGAAACCATCCCTATCTGTATCTTTAAGGACTTACGTAGTTCCCTTACGTACGAAATTAAGCGATTGAAAATGCCTCAACATGACGAACAACTTTCTTACAGCACTTTCAACTGCATACTGTAACAAATGAAAGTGCGTAAAAATTTATCTAGCACACCGCCTGAGTTTATTCCTAAAGATATCGCAGTAGCCTATTCTTAGGCCTTTGGCAGACACTCCTGGGATATAGACAACTATTTTTTTATAACAACATCAATCTAAGAGTAACTCGTCACCAGTTTATTTGCAATAATTGGAAAATGCGACGTTCACTCTTCATTCCTTTTTTCATGAATCGCACATACAAAGGTCAAGTAAATTGAGCTGCCCAGGACCCCACACAATCATCGCCATGCTTCAAACAAATACAAGTTATAAGGGAAATAGTTCATCATAATACTCCCAACACCCATGTGTGAAAACGGATTTCAACACATTTTCGAATAATCATGAAAATCCTGGAAATGTCCCCTCATTCTACACACATGCGTTGCCAAGCAGTAAACTACACTATACACATTCATAAGAAATCCAGGTTAGACAGAACCGTTACTCGTCCTTTCTGCAGTTATTTTCTACTTCATCTTCGCACCCCCCCCCCCTCGTTCATTGCTTTGATTCCTCATTGTCCCGTTCCAAACCTTTGAACACATTCACAATGGAATAACTGAAAAGCCGGATGTAAAAAAATACATGCTGTGGAAATCGAGAATAAATCCGAAACATGATAAACATTAATATAGCAACACTTGAAGGAAATCATGCTGGATTTAAATTCGTATCCTTTATCATATCTAAAAAAAAAAGTCCAATGAATAGAAAATTATTTAAACTACTACTTCATTTACTTTAAAGGCATATTAAAACTATATTATTAACTAATGCCAAACAAAATACTGAAATAAAATTAAACTTTATGAAAATTCGATAATAGAGTTCATGACGAAACCAACGACATGTCCCTCTATCCAGGATAAGATGTTGAACAAACTGTAATCGTGACCGCGGGGATAATCTTGTACAGAAGACTCCCAACCCCTTTTGATTTGAACCCCTAAGATAGGGTGACCAACTCTCCCGTATTTCCCGGGATCTCCCGTATTTGACCCTATTTTTTCACGATCTCCCGGCTCCCGTATTTTCTGTCTATTTGGATGAATTTCTCCCGTATTTTTTCGTCAAGTAAAATCATTCAGTTTCAATCAGTTAAATTTTGCGCACACGGTCATAATTCGTTTAAACGTTCGAGAGCAGACGCAATTGATTCTATATAGAGTTTTTTTCTATCGATTATCTTATTTATAAATGACAAAATAATGAGTTAAAAATCTCCTCGTCTGTTAAACCAATGAATGCGTACTTACTTACTGCCTTTCTTTCTTTCGATCTTTGTGTTGCTCAGCTGGTGGTGCATTGGCGTGATTTGGTTTCATTGGTTTTACTCTACATCACCTGTAAGCCGTATAGGGGCAAGAGTTGATAACACAATAATGAGCACTGATAACGAAGCTAAAACGCCACTAAAAAAGAAAATGAAGTATATGTGTACATATCTTTCGGAATAAGAAAATTTATATTCCTGGTATGGACCTGCACAGTCTTATGTTTATAAAGCAAAGTGTTTGATCTGCAAACGTGAGTTTTGCATCGCACATGGCGGCAAGAACAACGTGGCAACCAGGTAGTGATGCTCGCACAGAGAGTATTTTCTCTTATAAATTACAAGTGGACGAATGTTAGGAATAGCAGCTGTACAAAGCTGATCAAATCAGAACTCAAGTTGCCATGAACATGAAGTACTCTTGCAATGAATTTTTAGAATTTGCAAAAAGTGATCGCAAACTATTGTCTGAAGCAATATCTGTCGCAAAATATATTTAGGTCTTCATAAAATATAAAATAAAGTTCTTTTTGATTTTTTTTTACAAACACTGCATTCCTTCTTTCTTTTTTTGTGAAATTTTGCCTTGTTCTAAATCTCCCTTATTTTTGGTCAAGAATATAGAAATCTCCCTTATTTTCTTCAAAAATAGTTGGTCACCCTACCCTAAGACGACACGCCGTATCGCCAAAAACGTATCATTAAATAAGAGCAGTAAACCCTTACTTTCAATTTACACTTTACTTCAAGGCTTTCTATGGCAGAAAAGTCTAGAACTCTCAATAATAGGGATAACAAGAAACAACCATTTCTAGGTCAACGGTGCTTGTAGAGGTACAAATCAAGTGTACATCAGGTGCAATATTCAAGAAGGCAACGTAAAGACGGAATTTCAAACAGTGACGCTACTTGGATGACAATGTCGAGGTCAAGTCCTACTTGAATAAAGCCCCAGTTTTATAACAAGACAATTACAACAACCCAAAAAATGATTGCATTCGTGGCATCACCGAATTTTCAATACAGAAAAATTCCTGTGATCAGTCCATCTGATTGAAAAGTTTGTTTGGAATAATGAACAAACTTGATCCCGGATAGTCTAAGCTAACGCAACCCTCTGGCACAACCTTCTCATCATTTCAATGTGCCACATCTAATTCAAGGCGTCTACCATTTTATAATGGTAGTTTGTGGCATGCAGTTCAAAGTGCACCGATATCCATCGCAAAGAATCATTCTAACTGCAGCTCGAATCAAGTTAGCTCGTCTAAACCATTGACTACTGTGCACCTCTGGCGAGGTGAAAATTTTTCTTCCGCGAGGGAACAAATCCACCATTTACGTGGAACCACCATCAACTCCGGATAAACACTTAAACGGTGAACGTAAAATGGTCATTTATGACATTCGGTGTGATCATGCGTGCCAAGTTTTTCCTTAGAAACGGTTATTTTTTCCTTTGTTCAATTTTTCAACAATTTGTACAATTTACAACAACTTTGTACAATTCAATTTTAATGTTATTTAAACCAATTGCATACCAAGAACGTTACTTTACGTGTCACATTCATCGACGCGATTGTAGACACAAACACGTTTTTGAGCACACTTAGGTTATCCCGATTTTCCTAGCTTGATCTTGAGAGGCGGTAGGAGTTTATCGGCTTTAATACAAGCATACGAAGTAAAAATAAATTACAGTTTGAGAAGGAAGAAATGGACATGGATAGGTTCACGTTGGCAAGTTGAAAGACAAAGGTGGATTAGTAAGAAAGAAAGCCTCAGTTATTGCCTCCCATGTCATCGGCCAAGACCGTGACCTCTTGAGGTCCTTCCATGCGAGAAGATTAACATCAGCACACTTTTTTCTATATCCTTTTTCCTTCGCTGCCCACTGATCATCGGCGAAGCAACGTAATAGGAAACACAAATTCATTCGATTAGTCACCAACTAATGCCAGGATTTCATTACCGTAGAGCATGGATGAACCGTTCAGCGTTGTCACACATTTACCACTCTATTTCGCTAAATATACCTCATTACAGGTATCATACTTAACTGCAGTTGGATGCACGGCGGTAGAAAATACTTATTTACAAGAAAACTTAAAAGCAATGCTTAGAATCCCTCGCAAGATGCTTATCCATGGGAGTTGACAGCTGGATTGACAAAACTTTCCTTTGTTCAGAATTTTTAAGTGAAAAAACTCTCCAAATAGCCATGGCCAGAATACCAAATATTACTTTTTCGATTTGTTTAGTTCTCCAATGAAGGAAATACGACCGTAACGAGAAAGAAAAAATGACTATCTTATGAGGTTTGACTCTTGTGGGTGAAATCAAACTTAGTGGATGAAATTAAACGGCGGAAATTGACGAATCCGTATGGGGGACGCTAACTGGGCATCACATTCCATTTCCCCCAAATTTTTCACCGACAAGCTAGACGTCATGAAAAATATTTTATCTAGAAATGCTTCCTCCGATCCAACACGGGACGCCTTCCGGGATACCCTTCCGGTGCCCATCCATAGCAGCTAATCGAAGTCCACCAGAGCTATTAGATATTAGACTACTGTGTGAAATTTGGGGAAGTTAGCAAAAACAATACACTCTCCCCTGCGTCATTCCTGATTTCGCCACTCGAGGAAATCGCTACTTATCTTTTCGTATGGAACAGCAATTAGTACTCTCACTTCTAAAAACTACCACTTGTCATTCCAATAAAATTATATTTGATTTGACTTCACATTTCACGGGAATAACTGCGATTGTGTGTCATTTAAGACATTAAACCAGCAATCTATATTAGTACTGCATTAGAGAGGTTATATTCATGGGGTATTATTTTAATTAATTTCATTCAATCCTGAACTTCCCCTCAAATTCCCAATCTCAGTTGCCACGGGGGAGTAAACTGAGGATTCTGAAGGCATTTCCATGAATATATGGTCTAACTGCAGGGCTCTGGTAAAATAGGAGAACCCTCGAATGTAAAAACCAACGTGATCACGATAGGAAAATCGGATATAGGTTTTTACAGAAACCAACTAAATAAGGGTCCTTTTTGCGAGGGATAGGGGTTAAAAATCCTCTATAGTTACTGCAATCGACAGTAATCTGCGAGTATTGTCGAACAAGTTGAGTTACTCAATCACGTCGTTTTCCTTATGGTCTCACTCCCGATCCACTCATTTTCTGACTCATCATTCACTTCGTTAGGCGCATGCACCCCAGGTCGTACGCATTCAAGGAAATGGGGGAGGCCGGACCAATTTCTTGGCGTCAGGGGAGGAAAATATTTGCGAGGACTATGACCTTCGAGCTGGTCTGTATCAGACATTACGGGGCTGGCATATCTTTCGACGACCAAATCCCAGAATTTTGGCGATTTCCCTCCAATTTTCCTGGCTGGGCAGTCGACAGCAATTTCCTGATGACACCCTAGGCACCTTAGAGAGATAGATTGTAGAACCGATAGGTATGAAATGTCATTTTTTCCGCGTACCATTCGGGACCATAACAGCTGTGATCGTCGTCATGAATAGTTCGAATTGTGACAATAGGCAGACAGTAAATCTTTCTCTTTATATTCTCTACGTTCTTATTTATGCATGATGTAAATATTGATGTTCTTATTTATGCATGATATTTTGAATATGTAGTAGTAGTCTTTGTATCCCTTGCATGTTGGAACGATTGACGATAGAATGTTTCTTGGTTATTAGATTTTTAATTGGCGCTTTGCATGTGTGGTACGCGGGTTTCAATGTAATTTCGGTGTTCTACCGTATCATTCATGCATGCCTGATGTGGAAGCACCCCCTGCCACACACCCTTTGGGTGGCTTGCAGGGTATGACGTAGATGTAGATGTAGGCAACAGCCCACTTCACTCCAATGGCGGAGTTGAACCTTCCGGCGAATCTTCCTCCTGTTAATTATTGCTTCCAACATTCGGGTAAATGAACTCCATCCTTCATGTTTTTCAGATAACTGAACACCACAACAAAGACGACGCGAAAGAAAAAAAATCTTTTAGCAAACAGATTAAGGTGGAGAAAAGGAAGAAATGGAAAAGTTCTGCCTGACTAGCATCGGAAATTCAAATTTACTAGGTTATAATTTTGGACGCATATGACCTGCATTCAATTATCAAAGCTGTTCCCACATCCAATAAACTTAGATTTCAAATTCGTGCATCAAGTATTTTTTTCAAAAAGGTTTAAAAAAAGAAACTTCTGGAAAGTATTCTATCCACCTAAAAAGTAGTAAGGCGTCAATAGAGAGAGAATTAGAACTCATAAATGACGTTCTTTACGGACATGAGTACAAAACAAGAAAATCTAGGATTCAGGACATAAGTGAAGCATCAATCCGCCAAAGTAAAATTATGGAAAATTCAATATTGAGACGCAATTACTTCTATATCATAATGGAAAATATTGGAAATTCAAATTCCATCATTTTCCAGTAATCACAGGAATTGAGACGGCAAGGGCAATACACACACTGATAAAGGGTGGATTATCCGTGGGTGAACTGTGAGGGGAAAATTGAGATTTTCGACATAATGTGCCGCACAAACAAGATCGAGTACATCCGTCAAAAGGGCAAAATCTTGAGACTCACTCCAAAGAAGAAAGCAAGCAATATGGATTGGATGACGTAGAACCGGTGCTCAGCTTCCTTCCACCGCCTGAAGAAGACTCCCCGACTTCGTCCTTCCCACTCCCTTCTCCCTCCGGACGTTGCTTCAGCACATCCTCAAGTCTTTCCCACCATTCTTCGCGACTACACCTCCTCGACGAACTCGGTTCAGACACGGGCGCGGAGGACGGGGGAGGAGTCATAGGCGGTGGGGCGTAAGGCCCTGAGGTCGTGGGCAGCGTGTCGCCGGAGACCCTTTCTCCAAGGGCTTCCTCCAAACGCTTCTGCCATTCTTCGCATTCTTCCGCCCCACCGGCAGCAGTAGACGGTGACGATTGACTTAATGAAAGCCTGCAGCCGCAGCCCACGACTGAGCAGGCTGTACCACGCAGAGGAGAGGCCGGCGTTTTGGGATCAGGTGCCAAGTGCCTCTCCCACTCCAAGCCTCCACCTGTTTCTTCATGGAGACATTCCGCCCGGGAATCTCCCCGCCTTCCACCGCCCAGCCTTGGTGCGGACTTCCTTCCTCTCACAGGCTTCCGCCATCCACCCAAGATACCGCCGCCCCCAAATGGCTCTTTTCTGGACGCTGATGAGGAATCGACGGACCTTGCCCACCAACCACCAAACATGCTTCCAGAAGCTTCCGATGAAGCAATACTCCTCTTCAAGCCCAAGGAATTCACTCCCCCTTTAGCTGCTAAAAGAGCCCCACCGATGGAATGCCGCCTTGCACCCTCAGCTACTCTGCGCACCTCGGAGGAATCGTCCAACGAGGGAGCTCTGGCCCTCGGGCAAGGAGACCACTTCCTAGCTGGGCATTCCGCATCGTCTTTGCTAGGGGAACCCTCCAACGTTAAACCCTTTTCTTTCAAGACACTAACCACGTCTTTCTTAACGTCCGACTGGTGGCCGATACTTGCAGTTTCCACCCTACTACCGTCACGCTCCTTTGGGCTGTCATCACCACAACTGTGAATGATAGACCCTTTCGTTGGTAAAAGTCCATCGTCGGATGTGATGGAAGAGGAACCGGAGTCGGTTTGTGGTGGAAGAAGCATGAGACGATGGGCTGCTGCAAGACGAACGAACTGAACAACGGAATCCCAATGTTCTTTCGTGGGTGGACCACCCCCAGGGCTCAAAAGGCGCACCGCCGAAAGACGCAACGGCACCCAACTTCCGCCTTCATTGTTACTGATGCCATCGAAATCGCCCGGGATCACGGCACCCGTCGGGCTTTTTTGCCACACCCACACCACAGCACAATCACCTAAACCCATTGCCACCATTTCGGATGATCAAAATCACCAACCAGGTCTATTATTAATCAATACACTCAGGGTCCTCCACTTATGCTACAGATGCCGTGGGTAGTTCTAAGGTTCTAAGCGTGCATATTGCTTCACTATGACAGAGAACTCCAGCACAAGAACATGAGAAAGACAGGAGAAGTCGATGTCCAATTATCTAATGGCTTGATCAGTCTTCACTGCTCCAATAATAACACTTCAGTCCTTCGTTAAACACAACCACGAATAACAAATATTTAAAAAGAGGGACATCTTGACGTACATCCACTCTACAGACGAAGTCACTATTCCAAAAGGCAACTTCTAACGAGCAGTTTAAATAGCAGATACAGTTCCACGTCCTATGGGGGCGACCCACTCCACAACTCCTAAATTCTTCGAGTTCAATCACATCGGTTCGGAGATTAAGTGCCACACAACAGAGGACTGCTCATTAAAAATCCGTGAAACCAGTAGCTGCGTCGCCTTCTTCAGCCGAAAATGCAAGCAAGGAACAACTAAGCGCTACATTCACACTGGGGAATCTTCATGGCATAGCGAATGGAAATAAAAAGGAAAAGGCACAAGACAATAAGTTGAGGGTAATGAAGGGATGAAAGGAGGAACCAAAGGAATGGAGCACTGGAGGGATAGAGAGATGTGAGAGTTCAGGAGCCGGACGATGGAGCAGCGCACTTGTTACGCACGCCGTGCACTCTGGAGAATCCGCTGGATCGGAGAGGCAAGTCACTCAAGAGGAGGAAGAAACGAGAGGGGGAGGCGGGAGGAGAGCGAGAGAGACGGCGGAAAAAAGAACATTCAAGGAGGAGAAGGGGACGAGCGGAGGGATAGGTGGGGGTAAGCAACGGGTCGGAAGAGGTGAATTCCTAGCGCGAAGACAAAACTGCCAGCGCTGACTGAGTCACTGCGGGAAAAAAAGAGGCTTTTTCACTCCAGTCGTTCCAACGTCGTCCAACGATTCTTTTCCCCTCCATTACCCCTTGCGATGAGGATTCCCTCTCGCCGCTTCCCTGCTTCGAAAGCTTCCCCTCCGGAGCCGGCCGGCCCTCTCATCTCATACCTTTAAGCACTTCGCTATCTTCCTACGTCCACTAAAATTCTCCACCACGCTTCTCAGCCCCGCCCGCGTGCCCTTGTCCCGCCTCTGCAAGAAGACGACCTCACTCCTCCCTCAGCACCCAGCTGCCACATGCCCGCCGCCGCCTCCTGCCCCTCTCCCTTTCCCTCCTCCTCGCTCCGGCCATCATCCCATCCTCCCTTCCCATCCCTCCAACTTTTCTCGAGAGCCCACATCTCCCACCTTCTCTTCCCCCAGACCTCTTCTCACTCCTTCCCGTTCTCAACCTCCCGACATCACTTCGGAGCTATGCACGAACACATGGAGTCAACGAATCCGGTATCCTGTTCAAGCGACGAAATCCATTAGCATCTCGTCGGAAATACAGCCCATCTCCTGCACATTCATCTTCATTGACATAGTATTCAATGAATCACGGAATCTATATTTATAACACGGGCTACAAAAGCCTTAAGGCGTGAGTGATAAAACAATATATCATTGTCAAATAGTGCTTACAATCGGATTTTAGATGTAACTGGGCGGCTGAATAGCAAGAAAGATTTCCTTGCAGTGAAATTCCAATGACCGTTCACTCGTGTTCTCAAATATGTACGGAAGTCCAAGTTTTTCACTCACTCTCTGCGGCGAATCATGTCCCACGGCGCTACCGAGTGCACCGACGAGATGTTTAGATCTCTTGCTTTTAAATATTTTAAAAGGTCTTAAACCGGTAGTCTTAACAACCAAGTGCAGGGTGGCTACTCGTTCAATTATATCCAATTCACGATTTAATAAGGCCGGTTATCGCCATTTCACCGGTTTTGTCCCAGTTAAAGGCAGATATTCTTTGCAACGCATGATAATTCATAACTGAGTGGAAATGTGAGGTTGGTAATCATATAAGTCCAAACAAAGCGCCGTTATTTCGACAAACGGTTAACATTAAATTTTTCAAAAGGTTTTTACTGTCGATCTCGGGAAAATTTCAGTTGATTGCCATTCAATGCATCCTACACATACAAAAAACTTTTCGATATAGGCGTTTATCTATACGTCTTTTCGACCTTCTCAACTTGGATCCTAATTTGGGTAAGTATTCCAAGGGTCCAGCAATAAAATACAAATATGGAGTAAGAAGGACTCGGTGGGAGCAGAATTAAAGGGTAAGAAACAGCACAATAGATATAACGAATAGATTTGGTGCCAGGCCGAAATAAAACTTACTGTTGCAAAATCTCAGAATGTAAAAGAATAACTGAGGACCCACATACCACCCCAATCAAAAGTTTACAGTCGATCTTCGCGGCTGATTCAAGGTATGTAGTGGCCATCTCAACAGTAAAAAACACGTAACATCAAGTTGTACGTCTCCTCTGAAGGACAACTAGATACAATTGACATAATCAAATACTTTATCATACCAAAACTACATTAACACATATCATTGACCGGATATGGGCGGTGGGAACTTCAATTAATTAGTTAGATCAGGTTCAACGAATTACAATGAGGTAACATAAGCATAATCTTCAATCAAAGGCAAATAACTAAAATATACAAAAAACGAGTTCGTAGAAAAAACACACAACAGAGGTGAAACTTCCGCAGTTTGAAATGGAACCAAATCTCACATAAATTTTCGTAATTGATTTAGGATGTTCCTTGTGATATTGTGGTGACAAGAGGGAAATCATCATGACACACAGTAAACATATATTTGGGGAAAGTAAAAATTGTGTTTTATTCATTTTCAACATAATTTAGAAATGATACCATCGGTGTATGGCAACTAAAATACGATACATATGCAGTTGATCTCAATTCCTCTAAATATGTGGCAAACACAGCATTAATCGTTGTCCGTTCTTTCGTCGATGGTACTGATGGATCATTGCTCATTCTCAAATTGAATTTTTCTTTCAGGAATTGAATTTTTCATTCAAGAATTGAAACTGAGGTTGAGCTTCAGTAGTGGCAAAATTGACATTGAAATCACCACTCAAAATCGTCGGCATCCTGTCGTAGTCTTTCCGAAGCACAGCTGATAACTCGGGTGTATAAATAATCAAGACTTCGCGAATGAATTCTATGATATTTTTCATTGACTGATTGGTGGTATCTACACAACAACGGTGATAGCTTTTTTCCGTTTTCTAGAACGCAGCGCGCAGCACAAATATTCCAATTTCGTATTTTAATCATTCACATACATCTAATATTCGTCGTAAAGGACTCACCTTAAGAAATTCAGTCACATCACTTGTAAATAATCAACATTTAATGTAACAACAATTACACAGGATAATTAAATAGATATAAGAGAATCAGTGATAGAGGTTACTGGCTTACCGCTACGGTAAAAAACTAACACGCCAACTGAAGCGTCCCATGTCCGCTCGCAATTCCACATTTACTCTCGAGGCAGCGCGTTGACCGAGTCATCTGAGAGCGCTTCCTCTCCCAGTGTGCTTCCTCCTACCCAACTGAGCCCATTCCCCTCTCAGCGTTTCACTCTTTTCGTTCCCTATGGCGCGTGTAGTAATTGACTCACCGGGCCTCAAGAAGTTTCACTTCAAAAATGAAAAATAAATTCAAACTAACACGACGACATACGAAAAGACCTAAAAAGCAAGGTGATGCGAATAACTTTGACCGATAACCAAACATTTTGCAACACAGCTGATGAATGGTCAAGGTTGGGAACCGTTAGAGACTCGGGAAGCAACACACTGGGCTGAGATTACTTGAGAATTTCATATCATGCGTGTTTAAGTTTGACATGGGGGATATTAATACCCCACCTGCCACACACCTTTGAGGAGGCTCGCGGGGTATTCTGTATATGTAGATACTACTTTACGACGAGCTGACAGAAGCTACAAAATAAGATATACACTGCCAAACTCATAGATATGTTTTGTAAAATTAATCGTTCAGTAGGTACTTTTTCATTCATGCTATTCCTTAAATACAACCCTCGAATAACCAGAATAATAAAGCTGAAGTAAAAAATTGCTACTCTCCACGAATCATTAGTGAGTATGAGAAAACCAGCGTGACACTACAATAAGCAATGCCGTTACAATTCAATTCTCTTCGGTCCCATCCCTCCTCCTTTTCTTATTTTCTCCCCTTTCACGGCTAGTGTATTAACACCCCCTTGCCGCACGTATCTGTAGCGGCTCACAGGGTAGTAGTACTAGTACTCACTCACTCAGGGTAGTAGGTACTACTAGTAGACATGCACTACGTGTACCAACCGAACTCAGATTAATCTGAACTCGGACCGATCTGAAAATTCCAAGCGAGCCCACTCAGATCGACTGGTTTACCAACACGGACTGAAAATATCGATAGTGAACAATGGAATTCATCAGTAGAAGCACGGTGCGTAACAAGTTCAGAGAAGTTTTCGGTCTCATTCCGAGTGAATGAAAGTGCCTATTTAGGGACAGAATTGAGATGTGCTACGATATCATCAACATTATTTCACTCGCCATGACTTCACTCTTGTTACAACTGGTTACAATACACGCCTTGAATATTAACGGTTATATTTTGTTCCCGTGTGACATCCAAACCTTCTCACTGGTATCTCCATCTTGAACCAATGAGGGTAACTACGGGTACTACCCTTGTGTGCTTAAGGGATCCTGCGAGCTCTGTCGGCGGGAGCTTAAGCTCCTGGTGATAGGTGAAAGGTGATAGGCCAAACAAAGAGAGATACCCTGGTCCTCCAGGTTGAGGGTTGGACGCTAGGCTGACAACCTGCTCTATAAAAATCACCTGTTACGAATCACTAACAAACAGCCTCGGATCAGGATGGAAACACACGGAACAAGATCCGGCTCTGTACAAAGGAACTGAGAATGGGCACCTGGAATGTACGAAGTCTTCCCGTATCTGCAAGCTCTACAAGAGACGAGATGGCCACTGACAGGGAAAAAATACCAAAGAATATGTTTTATATTATTGAGATCAAATTATGGTAGATACTACGGAGGAGTGGGCTTCGTCATAAGAAGAAGATGGACCACATCTGTGGTAACTTTTAACTAGTTTAACGAGCGAATGTGCAATATTAGGATGAAGGGTAGACTTAGAAACATGTCTCTAGTCAGCATTTATGCACCAACAGAAGAAGCAGAGAAAGAAGATAAAGATATATGCTATGAATCGCCCGAGGAGCCAACTAATAGGTTAACAGAATATGATTTACGAATAGTCCTTGGGGATGCAAACGCAAAAATTGGCAAAAAAGCATATGGGAACTAGTTGCAGGAAAATACAGCCTTCATGAAAAGATAAATGACAATGGAGTAAGACTGCCTAGCATTAGTGAATTAATGAATCTCAAAGTTATGAGCACTGTGTTCCCTCATAAGAATATACACAAAGAGACATGGGTGGCTCCAAATGGCTTGGTAACAAATAAAATTAACCTGTCTTAATTGACAAAAGACACAAATCTAGCATTTTGGATGTCCATAGCCTTAGAAGTACAGAATGTGGATCGGACCACCATCTCATCTTGATAAAATTCATGCAGCGCATAGCAGTAGAAAAGAAAAAATAGAAGTCAATAGGATAGATGGGCAATTGACAAGCTGAAGAATAAAGAAGTAGGGGAAGAGTTCTGACTGAAACTACAAAACAGTTTTCAAGCCCTGGAAGGCATGGAAGATACATTAGAAAATAATTGGAGTGTTTTTAAAACAGCAGTGCAAGAGACGACAAGAGAGGTATGTGGAAAAGCAGAAGGGCAAAGGAAGAAACCATGGTTTGACGATGAATGTAAATGCAACATAGAAGAACGGATAGTTTGCAAAGAAGCATGGTTAGGAAACGAAAATGAAGAAAATAAAAGAAAATATGCCAATTTAAGGAGATAAACAAATAAGCTTCTTAGGTATAAAAACCACAATATCTAAACCATCTTTTAGAAAAGGCGCAAATTGACAGTTGTAAAAATCCTAGAGGTTTTCATAAAACAGCGAAAACCTTTAAGGGAGGTTATACCCCCAAAGCTTAAGTTATTAAGAAAAATGGAAAAACAATAATGGAGAAAACGAGTGTGTTAGATAACTGGAAGGACAACTTCTAAGAACTATTAAATGGAGATGAAGACATCGGAGAAACAGATACCCCAGCCTTTTTAAACGTACAGCCAAACATTGAAAAACCGACTGTGGATGAAATCTTGAAAACAATAAAAGGTATGAAAAACAATAAAGCTCCTGGAGAAGATGGGATCTGCGTCGAAATATTAAAAGCTGGAGGATTGGAGTTAGCAGAACGGCTAACTAAACTGATAGCACAAGTTTGGGAGGAAGAAGACATGCCTGAGGATTGGACGAAAGCAGTAATAATCCCAATCCACAAAAAAGGAGATAAACCGGATCCCAATAATTATCGAGGAATCTTGCTCTTAAGCACATCATATAAAGTACTATCTAAGATAATCAAGAGAAGGCTTGAAGAATACACAGATGAGATAATTGAAGAACACCAAGCGGGGTTCCAATGGGGTAGGTCCACAACAGATCAAATATACATCCTTAAAGAAGCTGTCGCAAAATATAGGGAATATGATAAATCCTTCAATGGACTATTTGTGGATTTTAGTAACGCGTATGACAGTTTATGAAGGGAAAAGCAATGGTATTAAAAGGAAAGCTTTGGAATCCCAAAAAAAACTAATCAAATTAGACAGCTTAAGAATTAAATGCTCTAAATTTAAGGTTAAAATAGGAAATGAGTACTCATCTACCTTTGAAATAAAAACTGGAGTTAGGCAGGGAGACATTATATTACCTACACTTTTCAATATAGCTCTTGAGGGAGCACTCAAAGAACTTGAGAAAACAGACTATGGCATAAGAATAGGAAAGAAGATAAGCGTACTTGCTTTTGCACACGATGTGGTATTATTTGCAGAGACTAAGGAGGAACTTCAGGAAATGATTAAAATTTTTGCTAGAGAGACCAAGACTATGGGATTGAAGATCAATGATAACAAAACGAAACTTGTCAAATTTGGAAGAGGGAGAATCGAAATGTAAACATAAACGACAAAGAATTCAACTATGAACAGGTGGATGGTTTCAAATACTTAGGAACCATTGTCAGCTCGCAAAGTGATGAGCATATTGAAATTAATAACAGAATAAACCTTGCCAGCAGAAGCATGTATGCATTTAACAAACAACTAAACAGCGTATTTAAGTCAAAAATCTTATCTCACCATACTAAGCTGAAGACCTACAAAACTATAATTAGACCCGTCCTCCTTTATGGAGTTGAAACCTGGACTTTAGACAAAAACGCAGAGAAAAAATTAATTACCTTTGAGAACAAAATCCTACATAAAATTTTTGGACCAACTAAATAAGGCGACAAATGGAGGATAAAACACAATCAGGAAATCAGAAGTCTTTTCAAGGAGCCAGATATCGTGGCGGAAGCTAAAAGCAGGCTATGATGGACCGGCCACATCACCAGAATGAAAGAATCAAGCACCCTATACCAGATATGGGTAGGAAACCCCAATGGAAGACGGCCACGTGGCAGGCCTAAACTGCAGTGGAAAAACCAGGTGAAGAAAGACATGGCTAAGATAGGAACAACAGAAGAGCATGCGAAAGACAGGAAGCAATGGAGGCACTGCGTTGGTGAGTACCTACCACCTTGGGCACACATGGCTATGGGAGTAAGTGACATCCAAAACTAGCTGAGAAAGCAGGCCGAGTCAGCCCGCTTATCAGATCGAACGCATTAGCCCGTTGCGTTTACTATACCGAGCTGATCCGGTCAGATCCATCTGAGATCGATCAGTAAACGTAATGAATGACATTGCGCAAAAAAGGACGGGAAGTTTCACTATCTAAAAACTACCCAAAGTGATCTCTAATTGTACTGTGATATCATATATTTCCACGAAATCGCGCACGCCCCATTATCGTTTAATTAAACTAGTGTATTTAAAATTAATCATCAATACCATTATTATGAATCAAACGCAATTATTCGCAACATCGCGCTCGTCAAATTAACGTAAAATTTAACAACTCCATACACATAAGATTCGTCAATTAGGAATCACAAATACATATGCCTGAAAAACACAAAAACATCTCGCACTAGCTAAGGTACAAACAAATGGGCTGGAGAAAACTAACAATTGTTAATCGAAAGTCGTAAATACATGGAGGCACACTATTTCTATCAAGGGAAATTCAACTATACTGTCTACATTGTACCTACTAATTAGGTGTCCAAAATACGTATGAAATACTGACATAGAACACGAGCCGAAAATGGAAGAAGTACTCAATTTTATTTAAAAAATTGAAAACCTGTCTAAAGTAAGGGCGGCTACTTTGAGGGATTTGGCGCGTTTCACCGACTTCCTGCTTTGAAGCCAGCCGAGAGCAGACTGAGAAGATTGATTCGCCATTTAAGCAATGGGAATAAGGCGAAATAGTCATTTTAGGAAAGGCACGATTATACGTAGAAACAACCTATCCTTGTCACAGTTCTTTTAAACTTCCTTTTTCTAACTGCCCCACATTATCGCCCTTACAATTTCCATCACACTTCAAAAACATTACACTAAGGAGATCGCTGTTTCCCAGAGCACCCAAGGTAAGTAGATGGTAGCCTATAAACTGGATTTAATGGGAAAGAAGTGGTCAAACCGCACAGCCGATGGACACGGTAATTATAGGTAAGACCAAGGAGTATAGAGACTCCTTGTCTCTCTATACTCCTTGAGTAAGGCACAGGTCGGGCTGTCGAAGTGAACTTCAAGGAGTTTGAAACCAGCCATTCAATTAATGCACGTCGGCGAATGTAATTTTCTCAACGGAGTACGACTGCCTTCTGATAAGAAAGATACTTAAGAGCTACGAAGTCCAATATTACTATCATAATTGTAATAAATAAGGACATTAAGGACAATTAATTTCAACCCGAACCAGCACAAGGTGTACTGATACGAAAGGGGTCTAAATATTTCCATGGACAAATTAGACAACAAGACATTTTACCAACTCTCAATTTTCATGATTTTCCGACGTTAATCGTCCGACAGAAGTAAGGAAGTAAAGCTTGCCGAGTATGTTTAACTAAAGGAAAACGCCTTAAAACTTCCCTCGTTTTTTCCTGACATAGAGTAGATTTATATGCTAACTCAAAAGGAATTCATACTAGGAAAATGCTCTGGTTAGGCTATCATTTTCAAAGAACACGAGCTTTTAGAACTGTTCACACTATAAGATTTATTACGCAAACTCTTTCCGAATGTCGTCATTAACTTCACGTACCGAACGATTGATTTGAGACTCTCACTAATTTTAGGTAATCAATTAGTAGCAAAAGTAATAAAAGAGATGAAAAACTGCATTGCTAAGTACCATATCTAACAACTTAAACAAAATCACACCAAACATTTATAACTAAAATATTACGTACAATTGTCACAAAAAATCGCAAATACTTGATCCAGCAGCATTGTTGGCATTTAATGAGTAAAACTAACTTACAGTTCCAACCAAATAGTAGTAATAGTTGCCATAAAAAAAGAAGACTACGCAAGCAATATTCAACTCGAACGCTTTAGCTAATATTGCTACTAAAGTATTGCAGGGATGTTTCATACAAGAGTCGTATCGGAGGCTTTTGTTCCATGGTTTGAGGCTCAACTATGTGGAGGAAGATTTTCACAAATAAAAAATAACTTTGTTTTCTTCCACTGTTTTATTTTCTTGGTATGACATGTTTCGACACAACGGTGTCATCATCATCGATGTACCTGATGATGCCACCGTGTCGAAACATGTCGTACCAAGAAAATAAAACAATGGAAGAAAACCAAGTCATTTTTTCATTTGGGGAGGCTTTGTTATTTACCGAATTCTCGCGCCACTCACAACAGCAATCAGTTCTATTTTAGTTCGTACTTGGAGGTTGATGGATAAAACGAGGATTCGAGGACATCACCAATCTCTAATAGCGCTGACTATTCTGTCTGATTAAATCAGGGAAAACGCAAGCATAGGTAAATTTAAATATAAGCCTCCCGTTCGAAAAGGTACAATTATAAAGGTAAATCACATTGACGATGATAACTAAAAACGATGTCTTAACGTCGATAAGCAGGGTCACTGAAGGTAGATAACTCTAAGGGACACGGTGAGGTCACCTAAAATGCAGCAACGATATAGAACACTGAATGGGTAGCTAATGCTTTCACGGGCACGGACGTACTAATTGATCGAACTATTTGGCTAAGAATAGGAATTAGCAACGAATTACTGGAATTCACGATTTCAGCTGGTAGTCTCGCGCGCATTGACAAAGACACCGTTAAAAACCGGAAGGTGAAAGGCATGCACGACACGTGGAGAAGGTTACCGTTCTATTAGAATAAAGAAAATTATTCACCAGCAATTTTAATTTTAACAATAACGAATGCGATGACAAACGGCAGCATTATTTCTCCCCTATCTATACACATTCTGCTCGTATTCTAGATTTTATTCGACTGGAGTCTTCATCACTCCTATAGTGTTCCGCGTTTCTGTCTCCCTCCTAAATTCGAACTGGTCGTCACCCAGGTATTGCTCTCCAGCCTTCTATCTATAATTCTAAGGATTACCTCGGCCGCGTGGGAAATGAATATTGTCCTATAGTTCGCGCAAGTTTTTACTTTGCCCCTCTTCAGTATCGGCATTGGTGTTGTCTTCGTGAAGTCCTTCGGCCGCACTTCATCCTTATAAATCCCACAAATAGCACAAAAAGTTTCCCTCTTCCGTTCTGGCCCATACCCTCCAGAGATCATGCAAGTACCTATTCCCACCGCGACATTTCATCACTAGTAATTTGTGGTCTGTGCCTCATCATCTCTAGGATATGTTTGCTAGTTTTTAGCGCTGATCCCGAATCTGTCCCTCACCCTAATATAACCTATCTGGTACCTATCCGTGTGTCCTGGCTTCTTCCATATGTAACTCCGCCGAAGGTGATGCCTGAACCATGTATTTGTGATTAATAGATTATTTTTCCAGCAGAACTCAAGAATCTTCCCGCCGTGGTCACTTCTCCTACATAGCCCTTAACTGCCCACCTCCCGCACATCTCTTCCTTCACTCAACACCGCATTCCAATCCCCCATCACTTCCAACTGCTTGCTCCCTGGTATTCAATTAGGTTTACTATCAATTATTTCCTCCAATTGATCGCATTCCCCATTCTCCCAACTCTTCCTCTCCATGAATCAAGGAAGACATACACACCTGGATTATAACCAGGTTCGTTGCGTCAGCCTTTAGCTCAACGACTATCATCCTATCACTGCATGGACTACTTATCTACAAAGTTTCCTGTTCATTACAAATGCAAACCCACGCTGGTTTTCATTCCCTCCGCTATATATCACTCTGTAGATATCGCTCCAATAGTCTCCGCTATCATTCCATCTTACTTCCCTCAGACCCATGTCTTCACCCATCTTCTCCATTTCTTTCTTTCTCTCTATTATCTAACTGGCCCACCCTTAGCATAGTCCTAACATTCCATACGCCTCTTCTGATGGTTGCGTTCCTCTTCTGCATCTTCTTTTCCACTCAGCATTCACCTCCACTACCAGGAAAGGATTTCCTGTGATGACGACCACAGGGACCTTGCTCTCACTGGGCCGAGTCCCGTAGTCACCAGAATTCATTTTCGTATGAGTACAGTCCATCATTCCAAGTATTTCTTTAATTGAGGGAATATTCCGTTGCCTTCTCAATAGTTTTTAACGTGACAACATCCTGTGAGAGCCGGTCAAACGCCTTTGGCAATCGCCTCGGAGAAGAACAGACGCAGCGCGGACTACCATTCGTCTGTTTCCTTATCTTCCACCTATCTGGCATGAAACATACATTACTGACTGGAAAAAATAATCTTGTGGCCTAACTTGAATGACCATTTACAATCTGCAATTAGAATTTAATAATTTCATTTATCATTCTTTGAACAAAGGTCCAGTATGACGATTACAAGATGTCAAGCCGAGGAAATGTTTCAGAATCTCTACAGTGAAAGTACGACAAACCCCGGAAATCTTTCCCAACAGCGTAAGATGTTGCAACACTGAAGTCGACAATACTTAGAAATTGACGCATTTAAGTGGTGGTGGTTATAATTGTGTTAGTTTTTTTACTTATAATTTACTGAGATTACAAATTTTTCTTTTGAACTCATGACCCCAAACCGATAAATCAAAAACATTGATCCGCCTTAGCTGTCTCTTGCATCAAAAAACAATGTGTCGTCGAATATTTATCGGAAGTCGCCAATTTGCTTTCCGAAGAAGTCAAATCTATATTTTTTTTCAATGAATTCTTTTGAAAATTATTTATTTAACTCCTCGTAATATCGATAGCTCACCTAAAAAAAAGGTTGTGATCGTACGTATACAATCGTACATAAAAAACCGCAAGATCTAACAGCTGACTTTTCTGAACCAGAATATAACACTAGGAAAGAGACATGCGTCAGCATACTTCGGACAAAGGAATGCTCATTTACTATTGCGTTACACTTTACGTTAATATTACATTACGAATTACTCGTCAGATTCATACGCATTGATTATCTCAAAGGGATGAACCTCAATGATTTAGTATGTATATTACGAACACTAATGCATTGGTGAATGATGTCATTATGAATAACATAGAAGCCCCTAATTATAATCGTATACTCTTTCAGGTAGTCTTTGAGACTATAGTAATGCCACTTTTCACGCGCGATTCACAATAAGAGCATGGTAATAGATTAGCCTTACATTTGCCAAAAATAGGACATTGTCTACAATTCGCAAAAGAAGTATCTAAATTTCTTTGAAGGCTTCCGCGACTCACATACTTGTTAATATTGCTCTTTTCAGGTATTCTTGTCGCGTGTTTAGTTTTTGTTGTCAGAAAAACTAAACACGCGACAAGAATACCTGAAAAGAGCAATATTAAGAAGTATCTAAATGTTTCCCGGACGTTCCGCTTACAAGGTGTTCACATCAGGCCCATATCCCGCTCACAAAAAACCAGCTAAGTTATTTATTCCTCAAAACAGTCGAAGAGCAGGATTTCATTCCTCTCCTCGCGGATGCTCCAATTCGGAGGGGTGCAAAATCGTCACGACCGCTCCATCTTTGGCGACGTCCGTCGGCTACTTACAGCCCCGGGCCTCAGCGAAGCCCACTCCATTCCCATAAGTAGTCTCAACGTCAATTAGCGCCCTGGATTCTCCACATGGGTTTCCGGAACGCTCCGGATTCTTTTTTTTCATGAACGCTTGGAACTTGGTAATAGAAAACACCTCTGGGGCGTCTGTTAGAAACCTTTTTTCCATGCACTGTAATTTCGCAAGCGAAAACGGAGGGGTTCTCGAGGAAGTGATCGGATGGCACGAAGGATGACGAAACACTGAGCGTGAGCCCCGCCGCCGCAACCTCTGGCCAAGCGCATCGTGGATATCCCTAGACCTCTCTGTCTCTCGCCCCATCCCCTCATTCGCCATTCCAACCGGTCGGCCTGGCCGTCCGTCGTCGCTCACCAGACTGTTCTCGGAAATGCGGAGCCTGCGAGGAATCCCACCTCGGCATGCCACTCAACCCTCCTTCCGTAGATACATTTCTCCTCGCAGATGACCCCAAGCAGCGAGCCACTGATTGCTGTGCGGCGAATTACATTTTGAAATATTTATTACTCCGTCGCGGAATGGCGCGCGGTCGTGGCATAAGACAAATCCGCATCGCGGAGGAGGGCAAAGAAGGTGCGACCCCGGACTATAGCGTATAAAAGTAAAGTAACGAGGAGCACAACCAAGCTTCCTTCGCATTGGTGCGGTTATAATAATTGAATTGAGAGCTCTCATTAGAAATGCGTGCATGACCGCCCTCCGGTCGGGCTCATTATTCCATTGGTGAACGGACTATTCCTAGAATACAACATAAAATAGCTCATTTGTTTGTCTTCCAACATGTGGTAGGAAAATTAGAAGAGTGTCGTCACTTGGAGCTGGCATTAACTGAGGTATCATCAATCATTAAAATGTTCGACGAGGACAGGGTTTATGAAGAATAAAAACCAACGGAAGGGGCAGAATCCTAACGTTACTAAAGCGCAGGCACAATGCAAACGAGGATATTTCCTGACGTTCAACCACATTATTCCTTCTCCACGCGGAGCGAGTCCCCAGCCTACATCAAAAGTGAGATCGATTGCGGTTGAGTTTTCGGCACCCCAGAGACCAACAGAGTTCAGCTACCACATTCATCCATGTGAGACAGCCCATGACTTAAACAAGTAAAAAATTCATTCCATTGATCGGCGGACGAAGGAAAGATCCACTTACTGCGAGCGAATAACTCACAATCACAATTATAAGATTCGGTCTTCAACTTTCCAAATTTGTTAGAATGGACTCCATTGACAAAAATCACATACTATTTTCAAATACATTTAATTCAATCCACAGTAGATTAAAAGATTAGTACGACCATTCATCGACTCATTCATTGTCTACATACACTCCACTGTGCCGCTACGTTCGAATACTCGTAACTGGTAAGACCGACTGCAACGAATCTGACGCAAAGCCGTTCACTCAATTTTTTAGGAAGATTAAACCCTAAACTTGATATTTTTTCTGCATTTACTATATTACATATTTATTAAAATTAGAACAAAACATGTCGAGATATACGGAAAAGCGATATCACAGAACTATTCCAATGACATAAAGCACTTCCATAAAACCAAAACTCCATATAAGCCTCGCTATTGTCGTGAAAGGAAAAAATCGTCTTAACATCGATGCTCAGCAAATACTCATGTCCTAATTGATAAAAAATTAGTTTCAAAATAAAGATATTTCCTAAAAGCAAACACCACTAGAGGCAGCAATCAATTGGAAAACCCTCTCCTCTTCCGGTCTCTTTAGAGCTAACCGTTTTCTTCCTTCGGAAACTTCATTACCTCATAATCTGCCCGAAGTATTCCATCTATGGTCTCCCGTAGAATTATTACCAAACATTCCCCAATAATAACTCTTCTAAAAGGCTTTCCTGTCGCGAAATGCGTATGTCTCTAACTATTAGAGATTCTAACTAATATATTTCTCTTCAACTACTTATAAGACTGCTTCAGTTACGCGAGTACAAAAAATGAAATTAGCACTTTAAATTTCCCATCGACAGCCGTTTCAAGAATTGAGACTCACTGCACAAACCTCCACAGAGGACCAGACAACCTACAGCGACTAAAAACTTAATACGCTGAATAGATTATAACAAACCACCTTTTGAGGGATTTTTACGCATAATTTCCAGAAACACAAGAATCGACATAAATTGATGTCTTTATTGGACCTCGGTGATCGGCAAACAAGGAAAAGGGTAATCACAATTGTATATTTCACTCTATTTCGGAATCACCCCATAAAACGTAGAAATGTGCTATTAATGGAAAATCACTACATTTCGTGGGGGGAGCATTAAACATATGCAAAATGAAGTGCACCGACCCATTATAACGTTCAAGTTGGAAAGTCCGAGCGACGAACTATCAGGGGTTCACATACCTCAAGTGCAACAACGCAAACCAGGCGAGGGTGTAATGAAGAAGTTCTAAGAAGTAAAGAAGCCGTACCAATTTAAGTCCTCCTCCACAAACAGTAATCTTTCGATTGCTCGAACGTGCAGAAGGCATGGTTGATTGGATTCAAGAGGATTGTTTCTGGGCCTACACTTTATACCTCAAATGGCCAGCATATTATTTTACGACTTGAGGCACCAAAGTTTAAAAACTAGGATTATATAAAAATAAATAATGTCAACAGTCAAGAAAACATTTTATTCTGATCGACAATCAAAACATAAGAGATAATTTTCCAGGACTTTGCCGCCGATCAAATTTCTTTAGTCCATAAAAAGGCCTCCAACCGGGTTTCGGTGGTAAATAGCTATTTTCTATGCACGTAAAAAGAAATAAAAAGGGTTCAATCGAGGAAGTTTAAAGTCTATTCACGGGAAGCGAAAGCCAGTCCCTTGCGTGTGAGAAAGCCGTCGATCAATGTGTCCATGAAACGGCGTCGCTTATGATGCCTGAAAAAAAATTAAGACGGACAAATGATGTCAGATAATAGAAGACAATTTAAATTTCAACTACCATCTTGAAAAATAATGCAATAACTATAAATTTCGGCCGGAAAAGAAAAACACAAGTCTTGAGTGAAAATTAGACAAGTTTTCTTATTTTCTGTCACTGCAAGACCCTACTTTTTGCCTCTTTCATCGTAACTGCAACATGGGATCGATGAAATGTTCGACATATGTACAGACTTACTTCAATTAACAAGTTTGTCTTGAGTTCAAATGATGAATTTAGAATTTATCCTTCAATGGCTCTCGAAAAACGAGCGGAAAAGCGTCGACAAATTCTTTTCCGCTCGTTTGAATTACACGATGATACAGGCTAACTTCTTGAAGTTTCCACCACAAGTATTATTTTTCTGAATTTCCTCGTTTTACCAACCGCTACGTAAGAACCTGGCAAAGGAATATTGCACAACTAGATATGAAAGTTGGGACTTCGCAACACGGGCGATAATGCCACCCGAGCCGAGGGTGACAAAAACGTAGATTGCAATGCCTAACTTCTTCCCCGCGTTACGTATACGATTTTTTGTCGCATCCGAGAGGGAGGCTCGTAAAAATATTATTCGTTTATAACTGCTATGCATCTTTGTTCACTTGGAAAATACTTCACATATGATGGAAACAAAATACGTTTTTGTTTTCGACAGATAAGGGATTTATTTTTTCAATAAACCGATTTTCAGTGCACCGGGACTAGCCACGGGTAACTTAACGGGGTCACTCGCATGCACTAATGTGCGTAATTCCACAGAGGAAAAATCATCCGCCTTGACCGGTACTCGAATCCGGATCCCTCGGTTGCGATCGCTAGGTTATATCGGTTGCTAGGGATCCGGGATCCAGTCCCGGTCAAGGTGGATGATTTCTCCTCTGTAGAATTACGCTGATTTCATAAATGTGTATCCATTTCGTCATAAATTATGATCATTAATGAAAATAATCTAAAATAGACAATTGTAATACAAGTTGCAATTATGACGCTATAAAGTAGAGCTATTCGATGATTAACTCTCATCTTTACGAAAAATTTAATACACACAAGGTTATTGAAGAGTAATAAATATTAATTACTAACAAAATTCATTTTTAAAATTCTTCATCACGCCAATCATTTCGGCCCAATGATTTTTCAAGCAACAAATTAACTGAAATGTTTCCAGCTTCCAAATCAAAATCTACAAATTCTAAAGAGAATTCCTCATCTTCCGAATTTTCATCACAACATTCTTCCAACGACCTCATGTTTAATCAAGGTCATTTTATTTATAAATTCTAAAAGTTTTCGTGAACCGTAACTCAATTGACGTTCCAATTTATGAATTCCGAATTACACCTCAAGATTCTCCCACGCCTGAATAAAAAATATTAAGAACTTATAGCCGATTATACAAAATGTACGCCCCAAAGTAAGCAAGAGAATTTTTACACATTCGGCCGTAAGAGATAATAATTGAAAAGTGATAAAAATTTAGCATCAGACCGAACAGGCCCGGAATCCGAATCTTTTTCCTTCAATTCACACATAAATACGGTTTGAAATACATCCATAGCCGATGACGAACTAATGCTTAAACCAACAACTTTTATTTCCAAACTCTAATGGCTGTTAGCTTAGATGTTTGGATCCCTTAAGGAGACGGCTGCAAAATAAACACTTCCATAAGTACAAAAAACAAATCAATCGGCTGGCTGGGCTAGCAACACAAGCCAATTATTTATTTTATTATACATCATCAATTCTTTGAGGTTCGATGCTCATTTTTTCCGAATTCGGCCCGATGTTAAGTAAACGTACGTTCAACGTTTCTAAATGTGTACTTGAATAAAATGAATAATATCATTACATTTCCTAAAAATAGATCAAATCCTAGCAGAAAATGTTCCAAGGGTAATACCCATCTGACAAATCAAAATTAAGCTGTTCAACCAGGTAACGCTTAAAGATAATTCTAGGGACGCTAACTGCTGGTAAAGTGATATCGCAAGGTAGGTATAATCTATTTTCTACCAATATAATTCTATGAATAAATCAGTAAAAGCACTGAATTCAAACCGGATCGGTAAGGGCCCGACTACAATGTGAACACCGAGAACAAGTAAAAGTTCGGAAGAGATAATTTCATTAACTGAAGGATCCTAGCTTAATGATAACCTTTCCCGAATGAAAACTACCTCGGGTTAACTGACTTATTTTCCATCTGATGGATCAATGGGAAAGTTCATTGGAGACTTCGGTCACACCTGAGGTAATACCTTGAAGTCATCTTCACCAGGAACTCAAAGAACTTGAGAGGTGGGTTTTGAACATGGGCCTTTGCTATTTTGCATAAGAGCTTAACACATTACATTCGGGGCAGAAATACTATGCGATTACTCGAAAAAATAATCCAATTATCACACTGGAAGATTCAACTCGACTTATAATGATAAAATCGCTGACCGGTGTCAATTAACCTCAACTGAGAGTCAGTGCGTCGACAATAAGATTAGGTCCGGATTCTTGATCTTAACCGTGGGTAGATATTTTTGGGACCGGTTTTCCTGATGATATGTAGTTGAAAAAGCAACGGTACAGTAACTCCTGGCAGCCATTACCTTATCTTATACTATTAAACGAACAATTCTTGTATGAATGTTTACTGCCGGGGGACCGAGCTTTGCTCGATAGACAATATGTACCATTTCATTTTACATAATATAGACATCTATATTTTGCGATATAATTTTTATGTATTTTGTCATAAATTTACAAAATCTCTTTAATATTCGCCGACATTAGTTAACTCGAAAATAAAAGTAATAGAACGATTATTTAATGGAGAATATTTGCGAAAATAATGGTCGCGCCGATTCAGAGGCCTTCCACGGAGCATTTGAAGAAGCAAAATAAAGCGTGGCTGCGGAGCCAAACAATGTAATCTAAGTCTCTGTCTATGCGCTTATTATGGGAAGTTGGGCGTTTGGCATATTTGCCTAGCCAAATATTCCAAACATCTGAATCCATTATGTATATTCATCAACGAAAGTATCTAACTCACGCGGAGATTTTCCCCGTCAGCCCTTCATTAAGTTAAGAACTATATTTATAAACATAAGGAATACGGCACAACATTCAATAGTTCCTGTTGACCGTATTCTGTCCGGGTTTTTGCCGCGTCGATCCATTTTTGGGGGACAACAGTTTCGCCTGCCTTCCAGCTGGCTTCGTCAGGTCCCTCGCCAGCTGGAAGGCAGGCGAAACTGTTGTCCCCCAAAAATGGATCGACGCGGCAAAAACCCGGACAGAATACGGTCATTAAATAACCGCGGAAGCCTCCGTACCAATAGTTCCTGTTCATTTAATGAACCCATCCCTGATACTAATTTCTGTGTCCTCCGGTATCATTCATGATGTTTAATATCGCGGCCGCTATACTTTATGGTGTCGACATGTGGTAAGAAATTGTTCAACTCCTTTGAGATCTGAATAAGCGTCCTATATTTGTGCTAAGAACTTCAATGGCATCAAACCGTTTGATGTCATTTTGCCCGTCCATTTCAGTATAAGTACACTTATGTTACGGGGCACAATAATAAGAGAATTCACTCTTCAATTCTCACTTTATTCACCAACTCAACGTACACCGCAACCTCACGCTACCACATGTCCTCTCCCACTGCCCTCCCCTCCAGTCCACCGTCCTTCCCCTACAGCGCACCGTCCTTCCCCTCATGTCCACTCCCCTATCCCATCACATCCACTCCCCTCTCCCGTCACATCCACTCCCCTCTCCCGTCGCCGTCGCTGCTTCCCCCCCTCGTGGCTGTTTCCTCGACCCCCGCCTTGAGCGTCATGCTGCGTGTAATACGCCGCCCCTCGTTTTCCCGTAACAGCTCGGCCATCCTGACCGCCGAGTCGTCCTCGACTCGGGCATCCTCGCCGTCTTCGGAACTGCTCGGCTCCTCATCTTCTTCACACCAGGGTTTCATCCGGTCGGCCGCAAACACGGAGTGGAATGTCCGCTGAGTCCACTCTGCCCCCGCGATATCGCCCAAAAGATACCGGTCATTTCCCAATACCGCCTTCACCTGATACGGACCCTTGTATTTAGCGGCTAACTTCCGAGTCTGCCCACAGCTAGCGGCTTCTCTAAGAACCAATACCAGACCCCCGACCTCGTATGTATGCGGTGCTTTATGTCTGCTATCAAACCTACGTTTTTGCGCAGCTTGGCTCCTTTCTATTTCTTTAAGTGCCTGTAGTCTCCTCTCCTGTAACTGCCCCTCGATTTCAGGACCTCTGTGCGCCTGTATTTCTAAGGTGAGCTTATTTTTAAGGGTGGTCCTGGGTTGGAAACCAAACAATAACTCATGTGGTGTCCGTTTAGTGGTCTCGCTCACAAAGCTGTTGAGTGCCCATTGTATTTCCCTTATTTTTTTGTCCCAATCTTTCCCATCCTCCCGCGTAGTCATTGTTGTCACCGCCGTCAGGATCGTACGGTTTACACGTTCCACCTGCCCGTTCGCCCTAGGAGTTGCTGTCGCGTTTTTAATATGGCGTATATCATTTTCTAGACAAAGGTCCTCAAATTTCTTCGCCAAAAAGCAGTGCCCTGATCCGTGATCACCCGGATAGGTGAGCCGAAGACGCCTATGATGTCTTCTAGGAATCTACATGCTGGTTTCGTTTCCACCGTCTTTACCGCTCGTAAGACCACATACTTTGTGAAATTATCTACGCACGCGATGATGTACTTGTTCCTCTCTGAGCTTTCTGGAAATGGTCCTAAATGGTCCAAATGGATGGTATGGAATGGGATCGGGACCCGAGGTATGTTGTGTAGTTCTCCTTGTTCTCTCCCAGCCATTTTCTTGTGATAAGCACACTCCACGCATGCTTTAATGTACTTCTTAACAAATCGAGTCATCTTTGGGAACCAGTAGTGTTCCTTCAGGTGCCTCAACGTCTTCTCCTCCCCGAAGTGGCCCATTTCATCATGGCTTCCCCGAACTACTCTCCACCTGACTGGCTTCGGCACCACCCACAAAGCCTTCCCATCCACCCGCCGACAAACCCTTTCATTTTTCATCTCATAATCAGTATGCATCTGCTTCTCTCCGGGTGATTTCGGCGCTCTCTGGAGCGATTCCCGGATGTTTTTCAACTCCTCGTCTTGCATCTGCATCGTAAGCAACCAGTCCTCTTGACTTATCCTCGTCGCTGACGCTGAGGGTTGCAACTTCGGTTTCTATTGGTTCTCCTTCGGGTTGCCTACTAAGTGCATCCACGTGCTGCATTTGTACACCGGGTTTGTACTGTAACTCGAAATCGAATTCTTGTAATTTCAACCACCATCGCCCAACACGTGGGACTATGTCTTTCTTCGTCATGGTTGCCTTTAGTGCGTTACAATCGGTGAATATTTGGAAATGTTTTCCCAAAAGGTAGATCCTGAACCTTTCAACGGACTCCACCACCGCAAGAGCCTCTAACTCATAGCTGTGGTATCGTGACTCTGCATCACTGGTTTGCCTACTGTAGTATGCTACTGGTTTCCACTACTTGGCTTCTTCTTGTAACAAGATACCCGCCACGCCATATTTGCTAGCGTCTATGTCCAACTTGTGGTTCTTCGTCGGATCGTATAATACCAATATTGGTCTGGTCACGAGCTTCCGTTTTATATCTTCAAACGCTCTCTGTTGGTCTTCTTCCCAGACAAATTTTTCGTCTTTCCGCAGAAGTTTCGTTAACGGCTTCGCTAGCGCTGCGTAATTTTCGATGAACTTCCGAAAATATGAGGCCAGCCCACAAAACCGCCTAATTTCATGCACTGTAGTAGGTTTTTTGAAGTCCTCTACGGCAGCTATCTTTGTCTTCCCCGGTCTGATACCCTCCGATGTCAGCTCATATCCTAGGAAATCCACCCTTCTCTGAAAGAATTTGCATTTCTTCAAACGTAAGGTCAGACCTTCTTCCCTTAGTATTTCTAGGAACCGTTCTAACTTCTCAAATCCTTCTTCAATCGTTTTACTGGGGATCAAAATGTCATCCATATAGACCGAAATTTTGAGTGGCTTCATCTTTCTCTCTATTTGTGAAGTATTCGTTCCCAGCTAGTTGATCAAGTTGTTCCTCGATTGGCGATACTATCGCGCGTTCCTTTTTGGTTATGGCGTTGAGACGCCTGTAATCCACGCAAAGCCGTTCTTCCCCATTTTTCTTCTTGACCAATAGTACCGGACTGGCGTACTCAGACGTCGATTCTCTAATGATCCCGGCTGAGAGGAGCTCTTGTACCGCCTTATTCACTACGGCTCGCTTGGCATACGGCAAATGGTAGGGTTTTCCGTCAATCGTTTCTTCCCGGGACAGGCTAATTGACATTGTTGTCAAATGGGTTCTCTCTACCTCAAATATACTTTCTGCAAAGCATTGCTTGCATTCCTTAATAAGTCTTTTGAGTCTCTCATGAGTTTCTTCCCCGACACTTTCGTCGCATGTCACCTCATCACTCTTATCTACTTCCTGGATCCTCCTGACATTTCCCCCCAGCCCTTCTGTCCCTTTTCCAGCATTTCCAACGTTAATAATTTCCAATTTTCCAGCTGTCTTGATTATGGTGATCCCGTCTCGATCTAAGGCACTCCTCCCAATGATAAGGTCTTCCTCTTGCGCTTCATCAGGTACGATCAAGACTTCAACGTCAACTTCGACGTCGTCGATCTCAAGATGCGTTTGTTTCATCCCCGATGGCTTACATATCCCTCTTCCGAATCCCTTTAGAATCTTCGACACCTCGTTCCGGACATAGCTGATCCCCAATTGCTCTGCCGCCGACTCTGTCAGCGTGACGCAATCGCTTCCCAAATCCACGAAACCTTTGACCGTTCTCCCGTCAATCTGTACCTTTTTGTGATACTCGTCCTTCAGGTCGGAGTAGTCTTGAAGAATTCTTCGGATGTTGTGGCTATCTTCTCGTCGGGTAGCCCTCGGGCACTGTCTCGCCATATGCCCTTCTTTACCGCATGAAAAGCATAAAATTTTTGATCTCTTTACACATTCTCTAGATAGGTGTCCTTCCTCGTTGCAATTATAACACCTAATTTCCCTGAGGCCAATCTTTCCAGGTACTCGTCTATCTCCGCCCGCTGCCGAGACTGTCTCTGGTATAGACCCACGCGGATGTTGCTGCCGCATCGGTTGATCTTCGTTCCGTCCGTTGCTAGATCGGTTTCTCTCACACAGATTTTCGTATCTCTTTATGCTACGTAGTAGATGCTCTATCGAGGTAAATTCGACCAATGCCAGGACTCTACCAAGTTCCCTATCTCCGATGCCACTCAAGATATACTTTATCAGAGAGCTATCGTCCACTTCCCCTTTCTTCGCTATGGTCTTCATGGTGTACACGTACATCTCGTACGTCTCGTTTCTGCCCTTTTGCCTCCTCATCAGTTCTAGGTGTACATCAGCCTGATCAACAGACGAAGGGAAACCATACACTAACTTATCTTTGAAGTCCGTCCAAGTCCTCACGTCTTCAACAATGCTATCGAACCAGAACTTAGCGGCCCCGCCTAGTTTCCCAACTGCTTGAGTTAGTAGCATGGCATTACTCCATGAATATGCGTCCGCAATACCCTCGACCCTTTTAACCCACTGCGCCGCCGTCATCCCATTCCTTTCCGACGGATTAAATATGGGTAGCAACCTATCCGCCAGATCCCTACACATCATCGGTGACGTCTCATTTCCTTCCCGTCTCGATGTCATTGCCCTCTCGCGAGTTAGAAGTTCTCTTTCCATTTGAACTAGATCCCATTCCCTCCTCAATAATTCTCTTTCTCGCGTATTTTCTCCTAGATTTTCCACCACTTGTCTGTCTTCGCCAAAATGCATCCCAGATGCACTCCCAGAAATCAACCCTAAATTTCTTCCGACTCCGGCAAAGCCGCCCTCCACCTTCACTTCGCGTAAATCACCACCAAAATACCAGCTCCTACTTGCCCCCTCTCTCTCGTCTGCCATAGTCGCGTCGTTTTCCGCCACGTGTATCGTCAAGGTCACCCGCGCTGCCGGCAGACGCCTCGAGTGGCGGGAAACTGTCCAACACGTTCTCTTCGCAGAAACACACTTCGTAGCACTTCAAACTAACCTTGTCTCTGATGGGTTCACTTGTAGCAAAGGAAACGTACTCACGGTCCCGAAAAAGTCACGATGGATCACCGATAACATTCACGTCCTCGGAATCGCCGTGGAAGGGTACCGTTGATGATTCCCCGAGCCGAAGTGTCCTCGTCTCCAGATTTAGATGTGTTGCAGCGTCGCGTCGTCTCGACCCACGTTCTGATCCCACTTCTGATTTGTTACGGGGCACAATAATAAGAGAATTCACTCTTCAATTCTCACTTTATTCACCAACTCAACGTACACCGCAACCTCACGCTACCACATGTCCTCTCCCACTGCCCTCCCCTCCAGTCCACCGTCCTTCCTCTACAGCGCACCGTCCTTCCCCTACAGCGCACCGTCCTTCCCCTCATGTCCACTCCCCTCTCCCATCACATCCACTCCCCTCTCCCGTTACATCCACTCCCCTCTCCCGTCGCCGTCGCTGCTTCCCCCCCTCGTGGCTGTTTCCTCGACCCCCGCCTTGAGCGTCATGCTGCGTGTAATACGCCGCCCCTCGTTTTCCCGTAACACTTATATACTTACCTTACCTATTAGGCTACTCAAACCTCAGGTTTTTGGCCTCACCAACAACTCCTCGCCATTTCTTTCAGTCTTCCATCCAGTCAACTTCTGCTCCCATTCTTCTCATGTCCTTTCTAATCTGGCAGTAACAGCGTAGTCGTGGTCGTCCCAAAGGTCGCTTTCCTCTTGGTAGGCCTTCTGACACCGCTCTAATTGTAGCATTTTCTCCTCTTCTCCACACATGACCTGCCCACCAAAGTCTTCTGCTTTTGACTTGTGCTATTATATCTGGGTCCTTATATAGCTCCCTTAGCTCGTTGTTGGTTCGGATTCTCCACATTCCGTCTTCGTTATGGGACCATAGATGCACCTTAAAATTTTATTTTCGTAAACTATCAGTTTTTTTCTGTCTGTTTAGACATTGTCCATATTTCTGATCAATACAAGACCACTGGTTGTATGATGGTCTTATAGATCCGTAGTTTAGTTTTTCTAGATAAAATTTTGCTTTTTAGAAGCCCTTGTAAAGCCCAGTAGCATCTGTTAGCATTAAATATTCTGGTATTTATTTCTATCTCCTCTTGATTTGTCTGGTCAATATTTACTCCTAAATACTTAAATTTATCTACATTTTCAAACGCAAAATTTTCTACCCTTACAGAGTCGTTAATGTTGTCTATGAGTCGGCAAACCCTAAAGTATTTTGTTTTCCGCTCATTTACTTCCAATCCTACTTTTTTTGCTTCTCTTAATAGAATTTTGGCAAGGCTTGTTAAGCTAATTTCATCTCCTGCTAGTAAAGCTATGTCATCTGCGAAGGCTAAGACAAACTTTTGCTCCTACTTCTATTCCTTGATCTGGCAATTTTACCTTTTTTAAGGAGCTTTCTACAACCAGATTAAATAGTAGAGGAGAAAGTCCATCTCCTTGTCTGACCCCAGTTAACACACTAAATTCTCTTGACAATTCGTTATTGATTCTAACTTTACATCTAGATTCGTCAGTACCTATTTTTGCTAGGTTAATCAGTTTGTCTGGGATTCCCATTTGCTGTAGGTATTTCCACATTTGATTTCGATTGATGCAGTCATATGCTTTCTTAAAATCGATAAATAAGAGATGAACACTTCTGCCGAACTCCCAGTATTTTGACAGGGCTTGTCTGATAATGAAAAGCTGATCAGTGGTTGATCTTTGTCTTCTGAAGCCTGCCTGGTGTTCACCTAGAATTTCCTCTGCATATTCCTGTAGTCTATTTTCCAGGATTTTGGATAGTACTTTGTATGTGATGTTTAACAGAGATATTCCTCTGTAATTGTTGCAGGCTAGTTTGTCTCCCTTTTTGTATAATGGGACGATGACCGCTACCTTCCAATCATTTGGCAATGTCTCTTTTTTCCATGTGTCACTTATAAATGTATGTAGCTTCCTTAGTAGCGGCTTCCCTCCGGCTTTTAAAAGCTCCGCAGCTATACCATCCTCTCCTGGGGCCTCATTATTTTTCACCCGTTTGACAGCTTCCTCTACTTCTCCTATTGTAGGATCTTGGATTTGTGGTAGCACGTTTAGGGGTGCATCAAATTCTTCATTTATTATAGCCTCGTTTACATTTAGGAGATCCTCGAAATAATCCCTCCACACATTTATAATTGCTGCTTGGTTGCAGGTTACGTTTCCATTTCTGTCTTTAATACCATATGATTTCGCTTTGTAGCCTTGTTTAAAATACCTTACTGTCCTGAAAAAGTCCCTTGAGTTGTTCCTGTTGCTATCTTCCTCGGCCTTTTTAAGTTGGTTTTTTATATATTTTCTTTTTTCCACCCTCAACTTCTTGTTTACTTCTCTGTTTATCTCGTGGTATTTTTCACGATTTTCTTGGTTATCATTTGCATTTAAATTTTGCTTTCTTTTTTTTCTTTCCTCGATCATCTGTTGACACTCTGCATTGAACCAAGGTTTCTTGTACTTTGACCTTTGGCAATAGCCAATCACTTCCTCTGTTGTCTCTTGTATGGTTTCTTTAATTTCTTTCCATTTAAATTCAGTGGAGTTTTCTGTTTCTTCTTCTCTCTCTAAGGCTTGAAATCTGTTTGACAGTTTCAGCTTAAACTCCTTCTTTATATCTTTATGAGCAAGTTTGATTAAGTTTACCTTTGGTTTTATTTTGTTTTTCTCTCTTCTCCTGGCAGAGCTTTTGCCTAAAAATCACTACGATTAGATAATGGTCAGTCCCACACTCAGCTCCTCTTTTGCTTTTTACATCTACATTGCAGGTCTTGTGTCTTTCTTCAATTAAGACATGGTCTATCTGGTTTTTGACCAGACTGTTTGGGGAGACCCATTAACATCTCGTCTGCTTCCTCTGTGGGTGCATACAGACAGATCACCGAGATATTCTGGAATTTTCCTCTTAATCTCATGAGGCACATTCTTTCATTGACTGATATTACATTTTCTGAGAGTGTATTTTTTATGGCGAATCCTACGCCTGCGTACTGCTTGCCATTATCACAGTCGCTACAATACAGTGTATGACTCTTGGAGTTAAGTTTACCATTGAATGGCCATCGAGTCTTTTGGAGACCAACGAAATCTAAATGGTAACCATTGAATACTTCCATGACTAGGTCATATTTTCCAGGTACTGCCAGAGTTCTGACGTTCCACGAACCAAATCTCAAATCCTTAGAGCAGCTTGGGTCTAAATCCATAAAATCCATCCGTATCCGAGGCTTGTTGTTGGCGTTTCTGGACAGGAAGAGTTTTTCCGGGATAAGGTTGTCAGCCTTACGCCCAACCCCCAACCTGGACGACTAGGGCACAGAGTATATACTCTGTGACCAGGGTATCCTTTTTCATCTAGCTCCTACCTCACGAAGACCTGTCCGGCTTGGGAGACCCTGCCAGTAGCTAAGCTACCGCCGGCATAGCTCTCGAGGTTGTCAGAGCAAGCAAGCCCCACCGCCACGTCAAGGCAAGGATACCTTCGACACTTATATACTATAAGTACATAATGTCACAACAAATATATGTGAATATGCTTGAAGTATATGAGAATAATCAATCTATGGAAATATATGTGACAGTCACTAATTCAGGTGTAATTCTTAACTAACAAAATCCACCGTTAATTATTCCGCGAATTTTAGGTTTAACTCTTAGTCGAAAGCTCGCCGCTGACATTACATCCAACTTGCCATGTTTTCACACAACCTCGTAGGTAATCAGGAAATTTTAAGTAGCGACTTTTACAACTTCAACTTAAAATGAAGCTGTGAATAGCGTCTGTAAGGAAGCAAATGATCCCGCTTCATAAAACGTGAAATTCGAATTATTAATTTGGGCAAATTTCGTTAAATATAATCTCACGTATTAGGGGACATTTGCCTAGCTCATTGAAGTAAGTAAAAAGGAACGAGGAGAGAAATTCAGTAGGATAACATTACGACGGTGAAGATTAGAAGCAAAGGAAGTGAAACATTATGTTACAATAATGAATACCATACCGAAGGTGAAACTTGCACCAAGCAAAATTCTGTTTAGGTAAGATGTTCCATGAATCCTGTCATAATTAATACGGACAGGGGTACTAGAAACATCCTGAGATAACAATCTCCTGTACCCATTAGAAAACTAAAAAAGGAAACATTCACATGAAAAGGGGAAAACTAAATGGTTATAACGACCGAGAGACACATCAAGGTTATCCTTAATAATATATAAAAATGTAATGGTGTCTGTCTATTGCTCCATCACACAAAAACAACTGGACCGATTGAACTGAAATTTGTCATGTAGATAGAAAATATATCTGGTCGTAACGTAGGCTATATAAAAAAAGCCCTCAGGGCCACCAAAGGCCTCCCTGGTGGTCCATGCTAAGCATTGGGTTCGGTGCAGAGGTTCCATTGTTTGCTATTTTTAAAGTACTTACACTCAAGAAAGAGGGCTCGGCTTTTTTAATCGAATGGCTGAATAAATGAAGTTTCTAATTCTTTCAATCGATTTCATTTGACGCTTCGCATTCGTCTGAAAATCATGTGTTGATATTGACGTAATATCGTAAACATGGAATAAAACACACATAAGGGGTTGCTATGTACGTATTGGAGAGGGAGATTGTTGTGTGGTTTTTCTGATGACAGTACGAGAAACTGAATGAGAATTGAGAAGAATAAAATAAGTGCAAAGTGTTATGAAATAATTTAATTCAATCGCTTCGACACGACAAATTGGCGACCGTGACAGGACGACGATGAAGATATTCATGGAAAAAATGAGTATCGTGCTCCTTAAAAAGGCGTTAGCAGACAGGAATCTGCCTACAACGGGAACAAAACCGGACTTGAGGTTGAGATTGGAAGAAGAATTGAGGAGAGAAGGAAATGATCCGGCAGATTTCTTTGTAGAGATCGAAGAAGCCAGCAAACAGCGGATGGGGGATTCCTTGACGGCGGTGAGTACGGATATATTATCTGAATTACTGACGCAGATGTCAAGTATTACGAAGGAAATAAAATTCCAGTCGGCCGAACTTAAGGTTCTTACCAGTAAAATAGAGAAAAATGAGGAATTTCTGGAAAAGCTCGAGGCCAGATGTTTAGCCAAAATTCAGGAAGTTGATAATAAAGTTATTACTATTGAAGAAGGACTAAAATTAACTAAAAGTGAAATGGATAAACTTGGAGGGGAACTCTCAAGCAAAATAGCTACGATTGAACTTAGGCTTGGCACAAAACTACAGGAAGTGATTGATAATACAAAGCTGGAATCTCGAAATGATGCAAAAGTAACACCACTTGAATGTTTACCCATTGATCCGAAAGTAATCAGAGACTGTTTACCGGAGTTCCATGGAAGGTTGGAAGAATGCCCAAAGCTATTCATTGACACTTGTGTGGCCATGTTGAACAGAACGAATCTTCCTGAGGAGGTCTATGTGCGCATTGTATCTCTTCAGCTAAGAGGTTCAGCAGCAACCTGGTTTAATGACGTCAAAGGATTAAATTTTGATTGGGTGGATTTTCAAAAAGAGATATTGCGGAGATTTGATTCAGAGACAATGAAGGCTGCTATAAATAGAAAACTTTTCACGGAAAGTAAACCATCAGGCATGAGAGCTAGTGCATTTATAATTCAAAAACAACAGTTGTTCAAGAGAGTTCACCCATTACAAAACCATGATGAATCTGTCCCTTTTATAATAGAATTACTACATGATAAAATTAGACCGTTAGTAAAGGTAACCCGTCCCACAAGATTTGAAGATTTGAGAGAAATTGTGCAACAGTTGGAAGAGGAAGTCAACGCCAAAGGGAAAGGTGGTTCGGAGGAGGGAACGACGAGGAAGTGTTACACTTGCGGGAAGTTTGGGCACTTGAAAGATAGGTGCCCGAATTCGGAGGAAAACTAAATCCGGTCCATCCTTGGATGGAGGAAGATGGTACCGGGAACCGCACTTACCTCCAAAAGTCGGCCACCAACCACAGGCGTGACCAAACCTGGCACAAGACTCGCAGCATAGGGCAAATCACTGGTGATTCGGACTATCTCCGTCCAGCCATTGCTATTGAGATTCAGAGTAAGCAATTCACTGCTCTATTGGACACACAAGCCAGTCATTCTTTTGTGAATACACATATTGCAAAGCTACTCACACCAACTAAGCCGGACAATTTGACGAATGTACGGGGAGCAGCGAAAGACATATATTACAATGTCAACGGCCAGACTGTATTGAAAGCCAAGTGTTCAAAAATAAATATTGAATTACATGTCTATATTATCGAAGATTTGATTCCGGATCTAATTCTGGGCAATGATTTCTTATCGAGGTATGGAGTTATTATTGATTATACAGTCAATGAGTTATTCATTGGAAAAGACCACCGTGTCAGGTTGGGGTGGATGGAGAGTAGGGGCCATACAACCTCTCCACATATAAACGAAATACCAGCCGACATCAATTTTGGTCCATCGGAAAAGGAGGAGGAGGAAAAACTAATAACGCTACTAAGAGGGTTCCCGGAGGTAATAACTGGAAAAATAGGGCACACTACTACAGTCAAACATAAAATAACATGCAGGGATGAGACACCCATAAAGTTGAGGCCCTATCCAATTAATCCGGACAAAAAGAAGTTTGTAATCAGCAAGATTCAAGAGATGGAAAACCAAGGGCTAATTGAACCATCAACATCTGGGTGGGCTTCTCCAATAGTACTTCCAAAAAAGAAAAATGGAGAGTATCGGCTGTGCGTGGATTTTCGGAAACTGAACGGAAGAACCATCACAGACGCATACCCTATGCCAGACCTTAGGAACTTGCTGAAACAAGTCAATGGCGCCAAGGTCTTTAGCACTTTGGATTTGAATTCTGGGTATTGGCAAGTCGAAGTGGAAGAAGATTCCCGACCCATGACGGCATTCACAACTCCTCGAGGTCTTTATCAATTCAAAGTCATGCCATTTGGGTTAAAGAATGCACCATCAACGTTCGTGCGACTTATGGATGAAGTCTTATCCGGTTATATTGGGGAATTTTTCCAGGTATATTTGGATGATATCCTTGTCTACAGCTCAAACTTGACGGAGCATCTACAACATTTGGCTAGAGTTTTGGAAAGGTTAAAGATGCACGGATTGACTTGTCAGCTGAAGAAATGTCATTTTATGTCACCGGAAGTAGAATACTTGGGACATATTTTAACAGCTGAAGGGTTGGGACGGCAGCCGGAGAAGAACAAAGCTATAGAGGAGATGGAGAGGCCTCGTACAAAACGTCAAGTAAGACAGTTTTTGGGGGTGTGTGGATGGTATAGTAGTTTTGTGCCAAACTTTGAAACAACGGCAACGCCACTGACAGATCTATTAAATGGGAGTCAACATTTCAAGTGGACTGAAAAGGAAGAGAACGCTTTCAGGCAAATCAAAAAGGCCATCTGTGGTGCCCCCAGGTTAGCATACCTAGATCCTAGGCGTACACTATGCCTACAGACCGATGCCAGCGAATTAGGGCTTGGGGCAGTATTATTTCACGAGAATGAAAAGAATGGAAAAGATATCATCGAGTACGCAAGCCGAAAACTTTTGCCGACCGAAAAAAGATACTGTACCGCGGAGAAGGAGGCGTTAGCAGTTGTATGGGCAGTCGGAAAATTCCGTGGATACTTAGAAGGAAGGAAGTTCCGACTATATACGGATAATTCTTCGCTACAGTGGCTCAATAGTGTGTCTGGTACCAAATCAAAACTGATGCGCTGGGCCTTATTGCTTGCAGATTTTGATTTTGAAGTACGCCATGTTACCGGAGAAAGGAATCAAGCAGCTGATAGTCTCTCAAGACATCCGAATTGTGATGCAATGCCTGGGGAAGTCGAAATGCTGGAGAGAGAGATTCCTTCCCAAACAATTACTGAAACTGAAGGCCCTGTTTTGATGAATATTAAAGGTGAAATAGACATCGATAAAATTAGAAAGTGGCAAGAAAACGATGAAAACTGCAGGAAGATGCGAGAATGGATCACAAGGGGTACCAATAGCAGTCAGGGTGTGCCCAATGAATTTAAGATGTGTTATAAAGGTTTTCGAGTTGAGAATAATCTGCTCATGTACTCCTCCCATATCTCAATCTCACCAAATGTAATAGTTATTCCCAGGGCTAACAGCGACCATATTCTGGAGAGATTCCATGACGGTGCAGAGGCAGGCCATCCTGGGACGGCAGAAACCTATAATTCGATTCGTCGGCGGTTCTTCTGGGTTTCCATGAGACGGGACATTGCAAGTTACATCCAGGCATGCTCCATCTGCGCTTACACTAAACCATCAAACCAGAAGGCCAACACTAGTATGCGTGGGAGGAGACCACGCCAACCATGGGAGGTGGTAGCGCTTGACATAATGGGACCATATCCCAGAACATCACGTGGCAAAACCAACATCCTGGTAGTGACCGACCTATTCACAAGATGGGTGGAAGCATTCGCCATTCCAGAGGCCACGACGGGACGAATCTTGACATTACTTCGGACTGAGATTTTTAGTCGCTATGGGTATCCACGTTGCTTGCTGTCAGACAACGGTAGCCAGTTTACGTCACGGTTATGGCAACAGACGCTGTCAGATTGGGGCGTCGAACACTGGACCACACCTACCTACAACCCCCGAGCAAATCCAACGGAGAGACGAAACCAGGACTTGAAGCGGGTTCTGCGAGTCCATCTACTGGACAAGCAACATAAAACTTGGGATCAATACTTACCCCAGTCACTATTCGCTTTGCGTCAAAGGGTGAATCGCATCACGGGGTATTCACCAGCCGAATTGTTCCTTGGGCGTCATCTAAACAGACCGGGCGACTGGCAGATCCCATCACCGTCTCTAGAAGGAGACCATGTAGGTCATTCCGAAGAATGGCGGGAAGAGCACCAGAAGGAAGTTGACAAGAGACGTGAAACGGCAAGAAGACGGATATTAAAACAAGCAGAAGATCTGGACGTACAAGAAGAGGGTATCTTGGAATCAGGAGAGCTAGTCTTGCGGCGAAATCATGCACTGAGCAACAAGGCGGAGGGATACCACGCGGGTCTAGCTCAAAAGTGGGTTGGACCGTTTGAAGTGGATCAACGGTTAGGCCAAGGGGTATACTCTCTTAAAACTGTTCCTCCAGTGAAGGTCCATGCAGCGGATCTGAAGAGGGTGAAGCGGGCACTGAGAACAAGAGGTGTTGGGAGCGGCAATTCGATGGAGGAGATGGTTAAACCCAACTCGTCGGATGTCGAGAGGACACGCTACAACCTCAGACGACGCTAGGAGATTATGCTGACCGGATTGCTCTAAGTGATGGATTTGCATTTGTCTGTTATTTATGTTCACTTTAAATTATCTGGTGATGTTAATTTTGGGTATTTGTAAAGATTGTGTGTGTTTTAGGGGGGGATATTGACGTAATATCGTAAACATGGAATAAAACACACATAAGGGGTTGCTATGTACGTATTGGAGAGGGAGATTGTTGTGTGGTTTTTCTGATGACAGTACGAGAAACTGAATGAGAATTGAGAAGAATAAAATAAGTGCAAAGTGTTATGAAATAATTTAATTCAATCGCTTCGACACGACAATATCAATATCTGATCAATATCACATTTTCCTCTACAATCAACACTAGCATATTTCCTTGACAACCAGAGATTTGATTTTCAAAGGATATTCACGCCTCTAGCATTTAAATATGACGTTTTTCTGCAGGCCCATAATGGCACGTAGAAAGAAAATCTATAAAAGAAGGCCCTAGAGTCCCAAGGGCCTGATAGATTTCCTCGAGAGATAATCGATAAATTAAATGCACAATTACAAGTATACTCCTCAATATCTATTCTCAAAGAAGCTCTCATAGGGGCACTGCATGTATATGAGAGAACACTTACGTAGTAAACGAGACACATGAAAGCATTTTGTAGACTACACACGCAATAAAATGTGCAAGAATACTTACGTGTAGGGAATAACAATGGTAATAATGCCTCTGTTGCTACAACAAACAGTGTTGTTTATTAATGTTGCTCTTTTCAGGTATTTCCGTCGCGTGTTTGGTTTTTTCGACAACAGTTTCTCCCCTCTTCCTGGGGGCGTCTTCAGGTCCGTTGGACATTTTTGTAATTGTTATTATTTATTTTCGTTGTTATGTATTGCGTTGCTAGTACATCTAGGACCATAGGGTGTCTCGATTGCCCGCTCCTCGTTGTGGTTTCACCACTCTCTCCCAGGTTGAGGCAAGTGGGTATCCATCCTCCCGATTGAAATTCGATGGATATTTCACCAGCTCTACCGCTTCTCTGATCAACCTGGGAAAATAACGATTTTCCCTTGAGAGTACTCTCACTTGGTCAAAGGCAATCTGATGTCCTGGCTCGAACCACGCATGCTCTGCAACTGCGGAGAGGCTGAATCTCTTCTTTTCGGTGGCCCTCTGGTGCTCTTTAATTCGGCACTGAATTGCTCTCCCCGTTTGGCCGATGTAGGATTTACCACATATACATTTGATTTCATAGACTCCCTCATACATTGCAGCGGGAATTTTGTCCTTGGGTTTTGGGATGATATCTCCAATTTTCTTCGAGTTTGAGAATCTCGTCACTATACCATACTTCCGAAGGAGCCTACTAATCTTTTGTGCCGTCCCTGCGATGTATGGAATTGTGGCATATGCAGCTGGCTTTTCTTTAGGTCTTTCTTCGGTTCTGTTTATCATTAGATCATTTGCTTCCGCCAATTCCTTTTCTTTCCTTGCGGTCTTGCGGTGTTGTTTATTATCGTTTTATACTCAGACGAGTAGATGGGTGCTAGCAATTTGCAAGCAAGGGGGGAGTTGCATATGATGATACTCTTTAAATAACGAAAAATGATTGCATCATCATTATAAAACCAATAAAAGCTCTCAAGTATATGAGCATCATGCAAGCAGAGAAAAGTATAATTCTCGAAAATGAAATACGCGCCTCACGAGATATGGATACCAGACAGTTCCAGTACAAACTTACAATGTTTGTCATCCGGTTATTAACGACTTTTCAAAATATTATAGTCAGTATACCGAAACGAACGTGGAATCACTGGAAGATCATCATAACCTCATTTGACGGCATATAAGACGCCCTTCTATGTTAGATATTTCATTTCAGTACAGCATACTTAATAAGAGCTCACATGAAGAATTTTACTACATAAATTCGATCAAAATCGAGATTTTTAAGACACTAATTTTTATTTTCATTTTTTCTCTTCCAATCTTCTACATGGAATGCATGTTTTTTTAATGATAACTACAATATAATGAAGCTTGGTTGGTTGAAATTGGTCATCAAAGCTACGGTGGAGGCCAGGAAAAAGTTGAAGAAATTATACCCAGTAGGTACTTAGCAGTGCGAAAAATGGTATAAAGACTAAATAACATGCCCTTAGGATGCCTAACTCATACATGTAAAGCTATTGATTGCAATATCTCGAAGCGTAATCGACTTTTTTCACTTTTCCGATTTTACCCCAAATCGAAACAAATCTAACCCTCCCCTGAAACTGGCCCGCCACGCTGAGTTCCACACCTCGAATCGAAACTCGGCCCGGCGACAATGGAGAAATATATCCATAGCAACGAAAGTGAAAAAATTTCTAAAACCCCAGTTAAAAATTTAAAAATTTCTGTTTTACGGTAGGTATGGAAAAATCGATTGCAAGAATAAGATTTTTCAAATATTCAGCCTCATATCAGTGAAAGAATCAATCTTGTAGCTCAATTATTTCATACTTTAATGAACGAAAGAAAAAAGGTCCGCACTAAAATTTTTCATTTTTCCCATATAATCCCATGTATAGCTATCGATTTCAAGAAATCGAAGCCTAATCCACTTTTTTAACTTTTTCGATTTTTTCCCAACTCGACACAATGTTCTAACTCTACCCTGAAAATTTCACCCACCCAGCTCGTTTAGAAATGCCGCAGGAGTTTTGATGAGTCAGTCAGTCAGTTCTGTAGCTTTATATATATATTAATATTATATTATTTATATTATATTAATGATATATAAATAATACTCATATGTACAACACGTAGTGGAACCGTCTGCCTTTCATCACGATTGCGAACTGTTTTAAACCATTTTCCATTCATAAATATAGCGAGTTATTTATATATGTATGTTTAAAAGTGTTGAAGTGCAGTTAACTTACATTCACTCAATCATCGAGGACTCTTCTTACGTAAGCCACACAACCTCAAATGACTGTAATGATACTTTCATCACACATTAGCCGTACGTTCGATTTGGTGTTAAAATTGTCTTGTCACACCATTAACATGTAGGCATAATAATCCATGGAAGAAACTTTATTGTTCATAGGCCGAAGTGGTCAAACGAACACAACGTAGAAGATAGGTTACGAACTCCTTAAATGACTACGCTGACATCATTCTTCAAGCTTTGTGGTTTTCTTATACGTACGATGTTTTTCACACCTGTTGAATTTCAACGGGTACCTTCCGCTAGTAAAATAGAAACAGAAAAGTAGGAATGTTAAAATATCGAACTACGAAAGAATACCGGGGTAGGCTGAACAGGGAATGGCCTTAAGAGAGTCTCAGTCATGTCCGTTGATTTGGAACAAATTTCACAAAAAGGGTGGATATCGAATTTTATAATTATTAGACACTCGGTAATAGAGCTGTGTCGTTCATGAATGAATCGTTCAAAATGAACGATTCAATGGCATGAACCGAATGAATTGAATCTACGTTTTCCACTCGAATCGTTCAAAATGAACGATTTGATGGAAGATTCAAATCTACCGAATCTAAATCGTTCAACATGAACGATTTGTGTGGAAGATTCAAATCCACCGAATCCAAATCATTCATATTAAACGATTTGGATTTCGTTCATTTTGTCAAATTTTCATCAAATCGTTCAATATGAACAATTTGTGTAGAAGATTCTGCTAGCAATTTTCCGAATCCGCCAAATCCAAATCGTTCAATAAGAACCCTGAAAATAACATTAAACCTACCTAACATTAAACTGGGAAATTTTAATGTTCCTTTTTCAAGCACAATAAAAAATCTAGGAGTGACAATGTCTAATAATCTCTCATGGCTAAATCATGTCCATGACATTTCCAACAAAGTCAGTAAAATTGTGTATCAATTAAAACTAAGCAAAGAACTGTTACCTGTTGAAACCAGGAAAATGTTAATATCCTCCATTGTTTTTCCGCATTTCGATTACTGCTGTTTAGTTTATAATGATATCCCAGATGAACTTGATTTAAAACTTCAACGCCAATTAAATTCCTGTGTAAGATTTGTGTTCAACCTTCGAAGAGATGTACATATATCGCCATACCTCAATGAAATCGGATGGCTTTCCACTAAAAAACGACGAAAATATTTCCTCGCTGCGTTCCTTTACGTATTGTTTCTTTATAAAAATCCAGAATATTTACATAACCTCTTTAAAACTAAGCCTAAAAATACTATTATGACTACAAGATCAGATGCTAATTTAATATACTATCCCGCTCATTGCTTAACTTCTTTCCAGAAGTCATTCCAGGTTGTAGCATCCAATCTCTGGAATAATCTACCAGATGATGTTAAAAATACTCGGTTTTTGAAATCGTTCAAGGCAAAAGTCTATAACTTATTACTTACTGCCCCATAATAACTTATTGGTTAATTGAAGAAAAATGTGTATTTCTTACATTTCTTTGGTTGTAAATTGAAGAAAAATGTGTATCTCTTATGTTTCTTTGGTTGTTTGTTCTTTTCATCATGGTACTTATTGCTATTCCTAAAACTTCTTCCTCGTTGGTTCTGTGATTTGTCACTGGAACGTTGTGTACCATATGCTTTTCTTTGTATAATGTTGTTATTGTAGTAGTGTAGTGATAATATGATTTCTTTGTAAAATGGAACTCTTTTGTTATATTTTCCTGTTAGTTTATCGCTCACAATGAGTAAGTTGAGTTGATTTCATGATTTTATATTTAATTAATTCCATGTTTAAATCTACTCTAAGAATTTGTATAAGTAAATTGTATTTGTTCTTAGAGGACAAGAGTCCTAGAAAAAAAATATCTTTCTTTCTTCTTTAAATACCCTTGAAACACCTTGTCAAAGGTCTTGTGTTTCCGAATTGGAGCATCACACTTCACTTTTTTGTTTATTATTTCGCACACTAATATTTGAAATGCAGTAAGTCGACAGATTCACATGGATTCAAGATTCACATGGATTCGAGATTCACATGGATTCAAGATTCACATGGATTCGAGATTCATATGGATTCGAGATTCACATGGATTCAAGATTCACTCGTGGATTTGGTTAATTATGAACGATTTAAAGAACCGAATCATTGCCACGAATCAAATCCCATGAACCGAATCCACAAAATGAACCGAAATTCCCACCTCTACTCGGTAATGAAATGGTAATGCAGCGTTATGTACTTTACAGGGACCACGATAGGTATTTGGCCTTAAATACGGAATTCTCATTCCTATTTATACTTCAAAACCACTTCATTTCTAACCACTATTGAGAACGAATTAACTATTTTCCCATGTAGAGTTGGTTAAGTAAGACGATCTCCACGTATCTCAAATAAATTTATAACAGCCTTGATGCAATGCACGTTACAATCTTAGTGCTGGGAACGGAGGGCGTCCTCTGGTGATAGAATCGGCAGCAGCGATTATAACACTCCTTCGATTGTCTCCGGTACTACCGCGGTTGATAGCGGAGGTTACGGAAGAAACGGAGGTTTCGGAGGACGCGGGGCCTTTGAGTGGTTGGAGGTGTTGAAAGACCTCTGAATTGTCTACAATATGATTTTTTTCGTGTAATGCCGTTTAATTGCAATGTTAATTGATTAAATATTCTTACTTAATGAGTAATTATCAATTTGCTCTACCAAATATAACTCCAATCTCTTCAGGCTCTTTCGACGTTTGACTCAATGAACAATTCATTCAGTACTTTTCGCAGTATGAGGCTACTAATAATAATGTTTAGTGAAATACATACTTTCAGAAATCAAGATTTTTACGTATAATGACATACACAATAGAAGAACAAGGCAGAACACATTAAATGAAAGAATAAAGCGTCATCACTTGTATAGATTATTGAACACTTTTGCTCACCTGATATTAGTTGCCTAGACTGGACCAATAACAATTTTACAACACACAGTGGAAGTCGTAATGTTATACCTCACCTAGTAATCGGGTTCTTGCAATTGAGTAAAATAAAATTATTCTCCTCGAAATTTTTTTTCATTTCCACATCTTATCTCATTGAAACATGAAATCCTATCAGGGCTCGAACTTAGGCCTAAATGTTGGGGTTTCCGTTTTTTTCAGACTCGTCGAACATTATAAGAACCTTCCATCAAAAGTTCTTTCCTGTAGCTGAATAAGAAATGCTCAAGAACCACCCTACTTAGAAATCACCGAAACATCGCGTAGCGTAGCGTTTCGGAGGTTTCAGAGCAATCGGATGTACCGATTGGTTTCCAGTAAACAACTGCTCCGCTCCTACCGCTCATTACCCAGCACTACAATCTCTGTCCCAACTCCTTAGTTACATCAACATCCTACTTATCTATACATCAACAGGCCTCCTTGGCAACATCATAAAATGATGGCATCATTCTGGTCGCCACACCCATATTAGCCCAGCCTCTTCCAATGACCAGCATACTGAATCGTGGAATACCGAACAGCGTGAACTATTGAAATTTACGATGTTTTTATCATAACATAACTTATAATAGCAACTCCGATTTTAAGAGATTAAAAAAACAAAATTTCGACCAGAACTAGATCTTAGGACCAACGTGTCACGGCAGATGTTGGAAAATATGTCCACGTTTCTTAAGTTACAACAGCCTCTTCGAAAGGTATGCAGATTAAGAGAGGCTTTTATGCTCATGAGGTAAGATATAATGCAGGAATGCCAAAACATAAAGAGAAGATTACAAGCTGTCTTCTATTGATTGCATGCTTGGCAAAGGCCACTCCTAATGTGGAGCTGGTAACTGCGATATTTACCCACTTCACGTGCACTAGCAGGTGACACCACAAGGGTAATACTAAAGCTAAGCCCGGTATCCTTAGGATCCGCCAAAATAGCGAACAACTCGCAGTGCTCCACGTGGCTTTAACGGCTTTGACCTCATGGACTGCGGTGCTTAGCGCACGCTTAGACTTTTTCTGCTATATCATATGTCCGACAGTTTAGAACATCTTGTCCGTTTAAAGCCCTCAAAATTCACGCATCGGTAGCTTAACGGGCTGAACACTAGGCGCAGTATTGAGGAATCCAATTCGCACATACGTGTACTTACGGGCGAATCCGTAGAGGTAATGCCACTGGTAATACCGTGGTTATTATTTCCGGTATCCTCAAAGATCGTTAACATAGCAAAGCCTAAGGTATGCGAACCCTGTAGATATCGTAGAAGTAGGTTAGCTAACTGTTGACGCGAGGACTCCAGCGCCGACGGTAATGCAAGCGGTAATAAAAACTTGAAGAGTAATTAGGGACTAAGGAAGTCAGAGGCCCTTAAAAAAAAGATGAATCTAAAAACTGTGAAGACGGCCAAAATATCTTTCCAAGAATCAATTTATCCACAACATACAAGAAATATTGAAGCAGAGTTGATACTTTCTAAAATGCATGATAAAATTATACACGATATAACGAAGTGTTTAATTATAAACTGTAGTCCAACACGCCAATCTTAAGCGGATTGCAGAGAAATTTTCAACAGAAACTAATTTATCACATGAGCGGAGCACAAATGTCAATAACTTTAGTAGAAAACTCATTGAATTTATTAATAACTCGACGACAATACACAAGACCGTTTAGAAAGTTAGATGAGAAGTTAACCTCACATTTTCCCGCATTATCATAGGACAAGTGAACTGACATGAAGTTTTAAAAGGACCGTAAGTGGGAGGGAGAAATGTTTTGGAGATATAGTTTTACTCTATTATAACGTACCCGTAATGCATATAATACTGTTATGGCGAAATGAAACAAATGTGATAGTTAACTTAATGCATTCAAATAAAGCGATAGTAATTCCATCTTCGACTGTCATATACGTGAAGACAAAAATATCGATGTAAACAAAACTCAAGGTTATCGAAAAGCCATTCGCAAACTACCACTGAATGGTAAGAATACTACGTCGTACATACACAGCATGTGAGAGCCAAATCGACCCAGCCCAACCCGAGACATGGATACATCCAATTTATGGGATCGCAATGAAGTTGATGGTTCTTCTCCTCTATTTACTACTTAAGGCTACTCTCAATGCCCTCCTTGAAGATAATTGATGTCAGGGCATAAGGACTGGATTGGGTATGAGAGGGAAATGGAGTGTGGTGGTCTCACCACCGGAGGATCACAAAAAGGGGTCGATCCACTTCCACTTCGCGCTCGACTGATAGACGGAAGACCAGAGACCAGGCAGTAACGACGAATGTCAGTAACAATATAAGTGTAAGGAAAGAGTTCGAGTGATTTGGGCTAATTTACCAACCACTTACCGCAAATGTAAATAATGGAATAATTGTTCCATATCATACAATCAAAGCAACGACGTGCGATTGATTCATAAATCATTAAGTCATAGTTTCGAGTTTCAGTAGGGTATTTTTTTTGACTGAACACAATATTTAACGCTGCACTCCATGGAGTCAGTTACCGTTCAGTTACGATGTCAATGGGTAAAAAAAACTTACTAATTTATTGCAGCGTCTAGACTTAGTGTAGAGGGGTAGGTACACAATCCGAACTAACGCATGAGATAATGCAAGAAAATCGTCACTATCAAAATTGCATTACCTATTGATTGCTCTTCAATGAACCAGGGTGTCACTTACGGTTCTTGTTTCGTTACGAGCTATCGTTCGTTACCGTCGCTACCGCGTAACGTACGATACGTTCTCATGGTATTATGGTTCTTCGCCACACACCGTTCATTACACTTCGGCAATCTTCGGGAAGATATTAGCTTTTAATGATGTCATGCTAGAAGCAGACGATAAACAAACAACTCTTTCCAAGGCTTGACACGACGGCGCTACGACAATTGACTCATGAAAAGGAATCAGCGGAAGAAATAAACAGCGGAAAGGAAGGCAAACGAAAGGTAAGTCCTCCCGTGGATCCCAGTACTTTAACGGTAATTGTACACATAAATATAAGCAAATATTTATTCCTTATGAAAATTCAAAATTAATTTAACATAAAGCTATCGTAATATCTTAACGATTGGAAAAGATTACGAATAATAAAAAAAGTTAAGATTGAAAGCTCAACATTTATCATTAGTATTATTGGATAACATTCCTGTAAAAAAAACTCTTTTCGCCCAATTATCTCCGGTTATTCTCATAGTATTTTGTTTATATTTCTCGTAGCTGGAGAAACAAAATACGCCGCCGGCCCTCATCGGGGCAGCTTATTTTAACTGATTTTATGTTGGATCATGCCGATTTTGCATCAGCCCGTTTTCCAAATTTCGCACAAAAAGTGCAAATACTGAGCAATGATAGCAGTTGGCAGATCAATCGAATGCTTTAGATTCCAGAAAAACAAGGTTTTGAGTATAAGAAGGTGAGTGTTGATTAGTTAGTGTAATGCTACTGAATAAAAAACTGATAACAATCCACATGTCTATGATTTATAATAATTTATCCAGGAAGCATGCATTAACTTCTGAAGATTCTTACACAATAAATGTGCATCCATGTCAATTTTTACAATTTATTTGTGGGTATAATGATCATTATGTAAACATAATACATTTTCAATTATTAAAGAAATTATTAATTTATGTTGATTTAAAAAACATTAGATTGAAGAATTACTTTTTGAAAGTCATTTTCCTAAGAATTTAAAAATCTCTGACCCTGTTGTTTAACATTTGCAGATTTGGCTACCTCAAATGTAGCATTAGATGGCTGGCTCTTACAGAGAAAATTTGTTATGATAAAAAATGACAGAAGGTGCAGGAAATCACAGGTAATGAATCAAGCCATGGTCTACCAGCACCGTTATTGTAGTTGAAGAGACTAATTAGGTAATATAGAATATATTAGACTTTTGTTATAACATATAACTCATTCATAAGATAAAATGCACCACCAATATTTTGCCCCCTAATGAACTTGAGAAATCATTAGCACACTATAGGGACAATAACCTTTCTGAATCCTCCCACATATTTTTATGATAGAAAAAACTTTTAAATCATCTAGTTACTATACATCTGTTCAAATGAGCTGTAAGATAATATCAGCAAAATCAATCTAATAGAATTATGTTATACCCAAATGCTTTTCCTCTATTATGAAGGTAGTAATAAACCGTTGCTGTCCTTGAGCTGATAAAATTCATTGAAAAATCAAAGCAATCACTGAGAAGAGTACAATATGGAAGTTCCATCAATATTCAGTGTTGTTCAATTATGCTAACCTATTTTCTGTGTGACGAGGGTATAATCATTCATGAAAATAATGACAGTCATTGTGATTCAACTGACCACCCATCCACCTATACTCAGCAGACTTTATAATGGAAGAAATGAACTAAATAATCACCTGCACAAATGTACAACCATCCTTATGACCTCATCCACATCAACCCAGCCTCTTTGTGTTACCTTCCTCCTCAATTATACCCTCTCAATGCTCTACAACCAAGGCTCTCAACAATATGATATTATGGGCATGTATTGAATTTCACCTTGAAATCACCACAATGAATTTATATTTGTCATGCAAATAAGAAACATGTTTTGTAATTTGTAAAGAATTTTATTTCTATCCCTCATGAATTTTATTTTTTATTGGAGCAGGAAGTTGCAGCAGCAGGAAGGTGCAAGCTGGATGCAGCAACATCTATAAAAATTTAAGATGTCAACTTTTACTAAAACCACTTGATTTATTAAACAACGACCCAGGTTTCGATGTGCATTCACATCATCTTCAGGTGACTTCTTAGACCTGTCATGGTGGATTTTACAGCTGTCATGAGATCTGAATATTGTATTTATTAACTATATTTCCAACAAACCTTCCATCAAAACAAATCACCTCCTCTCTCACTTGCTTGATAATGTTAATAAATTTTTAACCATTTGTTGAGGTGTGATTGATCATGAGATATTGAAAAACATTTCCTCGTAAAGCCATACACATCCTTGAGAATTCACTGCCTAATATATAAACCGATTTCAATGTAGATCATGGACATACATAAGGGATTTGTTCTAACTCTTACATCTTCAGCAAATTATAGAGATATGTACATTGATGATTGGATTAGGTTTTTTTAAATGCAATAAATAATAGCTACAAAAATATATGCTATTAGGAATGCAGAGAGGAAAATCATGAAACAGGATTTAAAAATTTATTTTCTGATTATAATCAAGAACAATGTAAAACAAAGCTGCAAGTTCTTCACCCTAAGGTGGGATCAAGTAAAAATAAAACATGTTGCCAAACTAATTTCTCCAGCAGATTTGGAATGGAATTTGAAAGGGAGACAAAATGTATAACTGGATACAAGATAGGAGCAGATTGAAAACTCAAGAGACATAGAAGTCATAAATTTTTCGCCATAATTACTGCAGACAAGGAGAAAACTCCAGCAAATCCATTAATAAATTATGAAAGCCAAAATGACAAATGATTGATAAGACGATAGTCTTGACATAATGCAGATTCCCTATGAGACCTAATACAAGTAATCTTTTCCTATATGATTAATACCTATACACCAAAATACACTTTTAAATTATAAACAATATGCATTACTGGATGAAGGATAGTTCGAATGCAATACTCCAGTAAATGTTTTACTTTCTCACCAACACATTCTTTTATCAAATCGATTTACCGAGTAATATAGGCACTTAGGTGCAGTGAATCGTGAGCGTAGCATAATTACGCCCGTCTCAAAGAACACTTTCAATACCATGATAACTGATAGATGACCGCCAATACTAACTTAATACCATTGAAACCACTTCACTCACTCAATAGTTACCTGTCGAGTATATGAGTCACAATATGTCACTGGCACAGATAAGTGCATAAATGTAAACTCTGAATAACATAAAAATCATTGCATTCGTATCAAATATCAAACAATGTATTATAAACGTCACCAAAGCCTCTTTTTATCCGTGTTTACCTTTTCGTGACTGGCCACAAATCTATTTCAATGTTGAAATGAAAGCATCCTAGTGAACTCAATCCTAGAAGTAATGTCACGAAATTGAATGCATAACTTGCAGGAGACTACAGATTGATCACCCGAATTTCACACGATCAATCCCTCGCGGGGATTTTCCATTGGGCCATCACCTTCATTTATGCAAGAATCGTGAATAATTATTTATTTCTCGAAATAGGTATTTACCGATTTTTATTATCATGCATCCACTCTGCACCGTTTTGCTGATTTCCCGAAAGCGTTTTCAAAGTCGTCGCGAGCACTTACGGTCAATAAGAAGCTTTTATTTTTCCCAATTGAGTACCAAAAACACACGATACGTAGATACAGTGAGATTGAAACCTTCTGTAGGTTAACGAATCTTAGTTCCCTTAGTAACGACTGATATCTAGATCCATAATCGTTTTTTTTCGTTAAATCAAAGGATAACGTACGGTATCTCGTGAGCTATCGTGGATTGAGATACCGTTCGGTAAGTTGATAGAAACATAACTGCTCCATAATTACTTTTCGTTAAAATGTTCGGTACGAGGAGATATCGTACGTTATCTCCTAACGACGGAGAACCGTAATTGACACCCAGGTTTCGACTATCAACGTTATCTTTAAGGCCTCGATTGGTAGGGTTACTGGTAAGGTAACCACTCATAAAGACATCTATCTATACATATTACACTCAGATAGGGTCGGAGAGGTGGGAAAGGCGGGACCGGTGGGAACTCCAAACACTACCTCCAACCACCTCCCTGTATCTGCCCGAGTGTAATACATGTTGATGGATGTCTGTAGGAGTCGTTAACAGAAGAGGGCGTTGAATGTTGAGAGCCGGGTCGTATTTGAATAAAATAATGAGGAAGTTCATACCTACAGTTTTTATTCTAATATGGATCGAGTGCATTAGGTTACTACTGAAACCACCAACGAACTTACGTTAAACAAATAATAAGATAACTACCTCGAGTAATCACAGCAATTAAGCCAACATAAATGGGAGGATCATGCATTAATCAATGGGCACACTGAACTTCATGCGACAAATTGCCTATCGTCTGATTTAATTCGACATATAAAAGATGCGAACACCCTACGATCTACACCACAGCAAAAACCCACACAATAAAATTCATTTGAAAGAAAATGCGTGAAATTTCCTCAATTTTTTTACCTACGATTATTTTCATCAATTGTACGTCACTAAAATCTACAAATGGCAGAAACCGTAAGAAAATCCGCGAAAAACAAGAATACCCATGTATGTCACAAAAATAGCTATTTGAGGATTCTGTCTTGTTTGCAATCCATCTTGTCACTCTTTTAACGAGTCCATGTAATCACCTCGTTCACGTTCATGATTTTATATTCAGGCCCTGTTTAATATAAATTTTATACTCGCTCCACTTGCTTAGTAAATTATTTCATTCACAACATGGGGACACAGGATCATCCGCAAAAAAATACTCAAGGAATTCCCAGGTAATGCACATTTTCTTGGCTTCCAAAAACACTTAAGGTCCGTCTTGGTAGTGTCTGGATAACGTTAACCACAAGACGACGTAGCCCTTTCGTTTTCCTGTGTCAAGTCAAGAGCTCGCGTGTTGTATTTACGTAGTACATCTGACAATCGGTTACTTAAAGTAAATGAATTCGATGGGAGAACGCATTATAGCCGGGTTTCACACCGATAAATATGAAACCAGAGGCGCTAAAAGGACGTTTTTCCAAATACTCCTTATTGAGAATATTACTCCATTCGTGGGTGGAAATGTGGCGCCAATTTTGTACATTCGTCTTTGATATCACTTTCCCGCGTCACACTTTTGGTATTCATCTTACCAAGAAAATTACGCTTTTTTACTCTTGCAAGTTAACTCTTTAACAAAGTTCTATATAGAATACTTTGATTAATATGACTATTAATAGCATGCGAAATACAATTTACAACCCATATGAATACCATTCAAAGAGGAAAATGTCATCTCCATAGCTTCTGACATACCAGAATTACTGTAAAACTTGCACTTCCATTAATGCATCAATAGATCTTTGTTTAACGTCAAAAATATGAATCGCTTATGCCAACTGTAGGATGAGGTAAAACTTCTTCGATACGCAATAATCTGAAACTACAGACTGGTTCATTCACTAAAAAATGAACATACCCTACTTCAAGATTGTTACCATTGATAGTCTACCAACGACGGTCGGTTTGACGGACTAAATATCATTTATCAACGCTCAGGTTGAATTACCATTATCTGTTCCTTAAACTATTTCATCCTTCACCGCGGCTATCCCATCACCCTTCAAGATATTTACAATATCTTTGTTCTTTATAACCCTTACTCTCACACAAGCTATTCCTCCCTTGAAATGGGTGTGATATATACATATGGACCCCAAAAACTTCCAACCCATTCCTTGCTAAGAATTCTATAAATAAATGCTTCTATTACACATACACGCAACTTCCTTTCCATTTTTACTTTAATTATGAGAGTTAAAAGACAGCGCTGCATAAAGCTGGCGAATCGCCGGTTCAATAATTGACGATCAGGTCCGGCCAGCTGGCGAATTGAGTCTCTTTAAGCCAATGGGTTTATTTTACGCTACACCACAATTACGATCCGCAACTACCATTGTGAAACTAAGCACCGTAATGATGCCATTCCTGGACCCTTACCTAACCATAACATTACATGGACACTCCCGACACTTTCCATGATACTTTACATTGAAATAATTACGACTGGATCAAATCATTCACCAACATGGCGTGGTCGCTCTCTCGCCGCGATCTTTTCTGGGCACTTAACTCACACCCTGCTGCTTCACTTCCATCTCTCCCGTAACTGAACACCGCATTCCAATCACTACCTCACTAAGTATAAAGAAACATGGAATTTCGCGGGGAACATATAATTCAAGCGAGTACCATTAAAAGCACCGCAGGTAAATATTAACTCCATGACTTTTCCCATAGTATTACAGCTAATAGTATTGTTTATTTAATGCAGTTCCGTTGATAAATCTATTCATTAAATTAATAGAACCACGATATCGTCATTTGAGTAGGGCATAAGTGCGATCACGTACTTTAGCAATGCAGCTGAAATACTGACGGATACGACGAAGAAATCAGTACGTGATTACATTTTCGGGTAAGGGATAAGAGCAAATCATGCTATGTCACGACAGGTCCTTAATCCTCCATTCTCACCTTAAGTATTACGCACCAACAAATAATGTTTACTTTTCAAAAAAAGCCAACGATCATTGCGCGTGAAACAAAAACAAAGAACGATGAAAGACAAAGTTTCATATCTTAAATACCCCAACAAACGTTAAGCGAGGCCTAGATAACTTCTACGGGCACACAGCACCTACTAATTAACCTCCATCAAAATCGTGACCAGTCATCCAACTAACTTAACAAGCCACAAAAACATATGCTTTTGAAATGTGAATAGCATGATTTCCTGTAAAGAGTCATCAAATAGAAAGCCGGACTCCGCATTTGAAAATGAGGATACAGAAATTACGCGGCGCCGAGGAATAGGCGCCGGCTGGATTACTCTCATGTAGTTAACAGTCTCGGTGAAAGTGTTCTCGGAAACCGAAAGCGAACAGGACGGGTTGACGCAGAGACAGGGACAACTGCAAGTCACGCCTCGTGGAACACTGAGACCAGCTCCAGCGCCCTAAGCTCTCAATCACACGACGTACCCTGCAAATCGCGAGTATGGCTAACCGTTATCCGAATGCAATCCCAAGGAAAAATCACGAGGAAAAATCACTCCAGCAGAGGTGGGAGGAAGCTATCCAAGAAGCAACCAACGGTAGAGACAAGGACGTCCCGGAGGGCAATTTGCCCAACTCCCCCTACTTCGCCCTCCTTCTCGGCGACAGCCTCTCCTTCCCTAGTAAGATGAGGCGTCCTTGAGGGAGGGGAGAGGGACCTGGGGAATGGGTAGCGATAAAGAAGGGGTGGGGATGAGACATGACCCCGCCGAGTGGTTAAGAAAGGGGGACGTGAATGAGCAACACAGGGGAGGCTTCTGAGAAATCTTATTGATGGCTCCATCTCAAAGGAAATAAGTCTTAGACTGAATATTAACCATTTCACACGTCTTCATCCACATGAAATGGAATGTCCCACACTACAAAAATTCTATAAAATTGTGCAACGATGATGTGCAATTGAGTATTTGCACACTTTTTTAAAACAACGGCAAATGCTACTTTAGTGCATTAAAACCCTCAATACAACATTGAGAATTGTAAATATCCTAAATTTTTAATAATAAGCGAATAAATATCGTAATTTAGGCTTTGCGCTTAAACGGACCGCGGCCACATTGCCTCCGACGTGGCGTCATCCCCCTTACTCAGTCGTCGCTATTGGGTTTGTTTACGTTTGCACTCTATGACATTTTCTTTGTTGGGAAGTAAATTTTATACTGAGTTCCCTATGTATTTCCGATTAACGCGAGGGAGGAGTCCAACAATATCGGAGGCGTATTACTGCTAAAAAGAAAACAATATAAAGAATACTGGGTAGATATTTAGTTTCGTCTCCATTCCGCGAACTGCTAATACAGTCGTCTCAGGTGACCTACCGCGCTAATTTATACCTTACTTAAAAGCTAAAGAATCCGGATTCCACAATATATCACGTTTTTTACCTAATTCCTAGCACTTTTCTGGATATTTCAGCTCAAAAATCATCAAAAATCACCACTTTCCCGATTCACTTTACACCATATTTCCATCTTCCCAACGTTTCCATCTGAGGGACACCTCTTACTTACGCATACAATAACCAATCAGATCGAGGGATTTTTTTTCTAGAAAATACGCGATCCTACATGACAGCAGCTGCTACATTACGCATACAATCACCAACCAGCTCGAGGGATTTTTCTAGAAAATACGCGATCCTACATGGCCGCAACAGCTACATTTACGCATACAATCACCAATCAGATCGAGGGATTTTTTTTCTAGAAAATACGCGATCCTACATGACAGCAGCTGCTACATTTACGCAAACAATCACCAATCAGCTCGAGGGATTTTTTTTTCTAGAAAATACGCGATCCTACATGACAGCAGCTGCTACATTTACGCATACAATCACCAATCAGCTCGAGGGATTTTTTTTCTAGAAAATACGCGATCCTACATGACTACAGCTGTTCTAACGTTGATGTAAGATGTGAAGGTTACTCGATCACTGCGCCATCTCCTGAAAGTCTCATTAAACTCCCCAAAATGGCCGCCGAAATCATCACCTCTTATCTTCAATTTTCACTCAAAACCGTATTTTATCACTTTTTTCAAAACGTTATTCATTTAAAACAATCCGGATTCATGCACTACCTTCCCTAAAAATTTCACCGAAAAACTTATTTTTAGGGGTTGAAAAAAATTTTCCCGAATGGAGACAAAACTACATATTTACCGAACACTGTAACATGCCTCTGTTCAAATGCTGTTTATTTATTAATTAAGCGAATATCAACGCCAAATAAAGTGCTCAACGTCCCGGATAATCCTACTGTACGGAAGACGTGGCTCATAGCATCTTGACGAGACTATAAGAAGATACCTTTAGCTACAAAAACCTGTTTACGATGCTGTGCCGACCATTTCAACGTAAGTAGAATATTATAAACCACTCGAGAGCGAACAACCAAACCTATGCACTTTTTCTTGCGCATTGCGATGTATTATGTATTGCTCGTAAGACTACATTATTTCAGACGTGTATTCTACCATAGTCTACCATACTACCTTATTCTACCATAATATTGGAACAACTGTTCAATGTGAACATTATTGTAGCAGAAACAGCGTTTGAATGGGATCCGGGGCGTTATAAATTGTAATTCTTGGACTCGCACGACCGCAATATGATAATTATTGAAGTATAGATACACCGCATTCATTTCTTTTGACTCTCTCTAGTTAGAAGAGGATGCTAAAAATTACATGCATTGGAAAATGATAGGAGGGCCTTAAAGAATAAAAAAGGAGTTACTCCACAAATATTTGAATGCCAATCTAAGAATAATTCTGCCTCTTGTGACCGACCCGTGGTGAGGAAGGGAAAATTTTTTGAAATTCTGCAGGACTACGCCAATTTACAAGAGTCGGCCATGGATCAGACTATCCCTATGGACCATGACATCGTAACCGAGTAAGAGAGGGAAGCTGACTTGTCACTAAAGCTACCAGTGAATGGAATTTCTCCTGTGAACTGTGAAATAGTGTAATTTTGCGTGAATTTCAAGTTATTTGCATGTAATGCGTAAAATAAAAAGTTTTTGCTGAGGAAACATTCTTACCGGGACATTTTTACATCTTGCTGCTCGGAGCTCACGAAGATAGGTAGTATGTAGATATAGGCCGTTTTCGAACTTGGCAAAGTAATCTTCCCTTGGAACCTAGAACTCATTGGGCGGATATTACGTCAAATTCAAGTGACCGCAGACACCATACTGTCTAGACACCTAGTCAAGATACCTAGTAAATAAAAAGCACACTTATTATGCTTACTATGTTTTAAGTTGGAACTCGGGGTGTGGTAATACGGGCTTGTATGGAAAATATAAGAGAAGAAACTTTCAAATGGATACTATTTTATCATTATTACGGATATTTGTGTGATATTTATTAATTTTTTGCGGAAAAAATGATGAATTCGCTAAATTTAAAGGCTTTTCAAATGTGAATATACTGGTAAAAGACTTGGTACCTAATAGTTCTGTGAATAATTCCATACATTGTAGATGTTCCGTCCTTGTTTACTTCATTGGACCAACAAATTCTGCTTTCCTTGCTCTGGAAGGAAAAAAAATGATCTCGTTGAAAGAATTATGGTCCGATGGAAAGTACTCTCAGGTAGCCATAATATCATTGGCAGCATTAGTTTTAGCTAACGAACATCATAATTGTTAATAAAGTTGAGCATTGGAGATGTTTTCACTGCATTCATCAAAGAAGGGGGACAATAAACCATTAGAGTAAATATAATTTGTTTTCAACTTAATTATGTTAGTTACAACGCGCGTATTTTATCAGTCAACAGTCGATGATCATAGGTAGTTTGTTCGGAGTGTAATGCATTAATATATTGTTACGTGTTTTTTCATATAAGCAAAAAGTATTATAATGCCTTTTTGTGCATAAAGACGTTGACTGTGGTGAATTATAGTGGGCGATATGACGTTCACTTTAGCCGCCCCTAGCAATGGAAGCATAACCGTTATTCAGCATCTTTTGATGTACGAGGGTCGTTCCGAAAGTAATGCCTCCTATTTTTGTGTGGTGTCTTTGAATGTCCGCGCCAGATGTCATTGGTGTAGTGCTAATGCTTGAACCACGGATTAATATATGCTTGAACCACGGAGTAGGATTCCATGACTACTCCGTGGCTTGAACCTTCCTCTATCATTTGCAAGTAGTTCCGTTGTTCTGCGGTAGTTGGCGCCAGCAGAGGAGTGTTCCAAAATGGAGTCTGATATGGACGCGCGTATAAAACAGCGATGTGTGATTGAAATCCTCACTGCTGAAGAAATTGCGCCAATTGAAATCCATCGACGCTTGCTAAAGGTGTATGGAGACGATACAATAGACGTGAGCAATGTGAGACGATGGGTACGGCATTTTCAAGGTGGTGAAAAGGGTGTGCATGACAAGCCACGGCCCGGTAGACCCTGCACAGCTGTCATCCCTCGCAATGAAGAGCGTCTTGATCAACTCATCCAAGTTGATCGGCGGATAACGACCCGAGAATTGTGTGCAAACCTGAATGTCGGCTGTAATGCCTTGGAAACAATGTTGGAACATCTTGGTCATCGCAAAGTCTGTGCGAGATGGGTCCCGCGGATGCTTACAGAAGAAGAAAAAACTCATCGAATGGAAATTTGTCGGGACCTGCTGGACCAATATGAAGCTGAAGGTGACAGTTTTCTGAATAGCATCGTCACTGGAGATGAGACGTGGTGTCACCACTACGAGCGGAATCCAAAAGACAGTCCATGGAATGGCGGCATTCGAATTCTACGTCAAAGAAGAAATTCAAGACAGCCGTCTGCAGGCAAAGTGATGTCCACAGTCTTCCGGGATAGCCAGGGTGTGGTTCTTTCGGATGTCCTGGGCCCTGGAGCAACTGTCAATTCAGCACGCTGCAAGACGACACTGACTAAGCTGAAAGCCCGAATTTCCAGGGTAAGGCCAGAGAAGAAGACCAACTTTCACCTGCAACATGATAACGCCAGCCCCACACCAGTTTTGCGACCACGCAACTCGTTGCAGAATTTGGCTGGACTGTCTAACCACATCCACCGTACAGTCCCGATTTAGCGCCTTCAGACTTCCATCTCTTTGGGCCTCTGAAAGATGAACTACGTGGTGAACATTTTCAAGACTCGGATGCTGTTGTCAAAGCTGTAAGGAAGTGGTTAGCCTCAGCTGGTTCCGATTTTTACCAGCGCGGCATGCAGGCTCTGGTTCATCGTTGGCAAAAGTGCATAACGAATGGTGGTGACTATGTGGAAAAATAACAGTCTGTAGCTGAAATATTGCTCCATATAGCTGTGCTGTTTTGATTTACGCATCTCCTGTAGTTTCCATGAATAAAAATAGGAGGCATTACTTTCGGAACGACCCTCGTATAAGAATTATTTTATTCATAAGCAATAAGATTTAAAAAATAATATTCCCTTTTAATTTGTCGCATAATGATGGGAAGCATTTTAAAGAAGTGATCGACTTCAATCACCCACAAAAATTATGGACACGGATGGTGCTTTTCGTACGTTTTACGAGATGAAGGCCGCATGATGTCTCTTCCATCGTAGAACAGCTACGAAAGTGTCAAGTAAGGATTTCACTTTGCTTGCCTAGGAATCAAGATAACTTGATAGCAAGTTAACTATGCGTTTGCCAAGTTAGAAAATGCCCATAGAAGAGTGGGATTCGCTTCATAAAATTTCCCACCATCAATACATCCACCGCGAGCAGGTTGTTGGATGACGCCTTGGAGTATCCTACCTCCATTTTTACGAAAATCGGTCCGGAGACGAAACAATCCCTTAGATTTCAAAGAAATAATGTCTCGTTGTATCTCCTGTCACGGCAAAATTGTGAACACGAGCCGGGCAAGTAAGGGGGATGACGTCAAAATCCGATATCCAATCAGCGCGCGTTTTGTCTTGCTGGATATCGATGCGAAAAAAGTGCAACTTTAATGGCTTGTATTATTTATAAAACACCACAGAATAAAGTTTTACTGTAGGATTCACTTTTTTACGATGTAAGGATTCACTGTTAATTCATTCGCCACAAAATTCTAACCGATGCAGATACTCAACTGTGCCAATTGACAAATAATTGCGCAGGAGGACGGAGAAAAGGCTTTCCCAGGGATTTAAGAACCAGATTCACGAATTCGAGAGCAAATAAACTGATTAAAATTTATATTTCTCTACCTCGGAAAATTCCGCGTTTTAAAGACACAGAATGAAACCAACCACTCAACACAAAGGTATGGGCACTGCCCTTACCAGGGCCAGAACGCAAACACACCCATTTAAAAAAAGCTTTCCTCAAATACAGATATGACACTATTTCTGAGGAAGCGCATAAAAGACGGGTATTTCTTCTAACTTAGCAAGGCTCATTACCTTTGATTCGAATCATTTTCAGAAAACATTACGTATAAAAAGCCCCAGCATTCATTCTACTCAATACCCATTCATTACGCTTAAGAATTGAATATTTCCAACTGTATCGGGCAGTATTTATTAATAAAGCATTAGGACCATTGTAAGAGGGGCCATTTGGATTTAGGGGCCATGCAACAAAATTTATCACAGCCCCAGTAAGTAAATAAATAATGATTAAATAAATAATATCTCAAGAATTAATACAAAATACGACAATAACTCGCATCAAAATCGTTTCGATACATTATGTTAATAATATAGGCCCTGAAAAGAGAAAACATCACACCCCGGAGCGAGGTCCTATTAGTGCGAGGCCTCGGAAATACTCACGGCCGACAGACTTTTGAGCCGCTAATTGTGACTAAACCATTCCCTGAGACGAAGTGGTTTGTTACAAGCCTAGTCTGCACATACAATCGTCCGGTTTTTATAGAAGTTCAGTAATTACGGGTCCAGGTCTGACATCTATCATAAATTTCACTGAATGAAATTTTTACATAACTCCTGGAATTATTGCTAGGAGAGAAACACCATCCCCACGGCCGTTTGTAGTGAAACTTTCCTTCCGATTGTACATTGAATTTTTGAAGCTAGAAAAATATTATTAACTTGAGTCATTCGCTTGGAATTTCATTCTGAGAGGATGTTTTTCGTAATTTTACACTTACAGCACGTTGTTTAACGTATCAGATGAAACCTTGTGATAATGTAACTTAAAGGGCATCAACTGATTTCTGCAGAAACACATGAAAAGAACGTATCTTCATTTTCAGCAAACCTAGATGACTAGTTACCCATTTTTTCGTGAAAGCCGTGAGATCCATGTTGGAGAAACTGCCCGTAAAATTCGATGGAATTGGACAACAAGGATGAACTAGGGTAAAAAAATTCACTACATATAAAGTAACAGGAAAGCCACCACGATTAACGTTTAATGAGCAATTCTAGCAGCTAGCCCCATTCATTCGATGCTGGTAATAGTAAATGGATCGTCAGTCAAAAATATGAGCAAAATCGAATTCCCATTATTTCACCTGATATTCGAGATGTTTCTTAAGAACTGGGTCGGGAAGTTAAAGTTTCTTTCCCCTGCTACAATGAATCTATTTGTAGGCCTACTCCTCGAACGCTCCCAGGGCCACAGAATAATAGTAAAATCTGATTCATTAAGATGTCGTAAAGCGTGATGATTCATTTATACTTTACTTTTCTGCTATGCTAAGACGATATAGGTGAGGAAACATACCACTCGTGTGAGTCGAATCCTATTCAAAATGGCAAGAGAGTGGGTTAAAAAAATAAAAAGCTCAAAATAATTGTATCAATTACGAGCATATGGTTATGGATACCACCTTGGTGAAGCGTTTCACCGAGGTGGTATTCTGTAAGTATTAGGATCCGTGCGAGTCCGAAAGAGACTGTCAGACTAGAAACAACTTGAGTACGCTAGCTTGAGCGGACTGTTTTTTTACCGCAGTGTTTCTAAGGTAGCCAAAGAATTTTTGCATTGTCCCAGTACTAAACTGAGAAAATTCACCTGTTTCACACTGCGGAAATTGATATTGCCAACAATTCGGGCGCTCAGCGGGCGACCACATTAAAATCGAGCCAGCGCATATCCTATGCATGCGGAAAGGTACTATTCCCACTACTTCACACCTCACAATATCTTTTTTTCATCCTTCCGCCTCGACGGATCTGTGCTTACATCGCGACATTCCCATGAATCCTTAAACCTCTTATCTGGAAGACGAATTAGCCAGTTCTTCGGGTTCATACAAATTGGTATTCAATTGGATATACTTAACTGTACTAAAAGAGTTGATGGCGGTGGCATATTCGAATATACTCAAGAGATAAACCGTCCAAAAAATTTAAAGACGGTGGCCAAGAGATCTTTAACCACTAAAAAAATATATTATATAATTTATGTTTAGAGGGGGTTTAACACACCATTTCTAACAGCTTCAAATTGCATTCCGAGGAAATATTGCAAAATTATTGAGGTAAAGTAATCCACTTCGCAATTATAATTTCCCCTTCTTTCACAGGAAGAGTAAGCTTATTCAATCAAAAATACGCCAAATGAAGAGAAACTGTACAGTACCTATACAAAAGGATTCAAAAATATCGAAGACGATAATATTACAAAGACGATGATTGCAAATAAACCAGACAACGCGCAACCATAGACTGACGACTGTGTAACCACACACTAACATACCGCACAGAAAAGAAGCAGTAACTATGTAGCAAGATGGAAAGAGGGATGAGAATTCGAGTAGTTTAAAGAGTGGGAACGCTTCGCTGGCGAAGATGTTGGATAATAGGTTCTATCCAGTCAGAGGGGAAATTCAGAAGAAAGGAGAGGTGGAATAAAAGTGAGACCTAGGTGAATGATGATTATCGAAGTAGGAAAAACGAGCTATACGTGTGAATTGACGAGACAACAGTTGAGGATAGCCGATTATAGTAAAAAGAGTGTTATGAATGAATTTCACACTAGTTTTAACCCAATGGTTATGGAGACTTGAAATAGCAAAGGATGACAGAGTAGCATCAGAGGATGTATTAAAAAGATTGGAGATTGTGTTAAACTATTTTCACTCAGAAATGAAATACATTGTCAAGACATTAAGATCAGTTATTTGTGCAATGCGAGGGGACAACTAATTACTGCATTTAACACAATCAGCTCTGTTCAACTATTTTGGCATAGAAATCTGAAACACTGCCAAGAGATTTAAAAGCAGGGGTGGGATTACGGTACATTCTCTCGAGTTTTCGTTATCCAAAACGCAAGCCGCTCTAGAAAGGTACTGCTCGAAATAATTGTCCTAATAACGTAGTCTATCCACTAAAATTAGAGATTATAAGCACCGGACAAAAGTTGGATAATAACGATTCCGTTTTCGATCTCATGAGCGTATTTGAAAAATAGCGGTAAAGTTAGAATTATGAAGAACCAAAAAAGCGCCCCGGTTATATGGGAGAAAGCGAGAGGAGATTCGATTTTACCATTTAACACTATCAGCTCTGATATTGAAGCTGCGATTTGGAGGCAGGATCTCACACAGCAACACTCTTTCTTATTTCAATCACGCCGACCAAACCCTATTCACAGAGCAGCTCAGGCAACGAAGAGCGCCCTCGTATCAAAAGGCTGGGCATCTTTCGACGATCGCACTAGCTCTTTTCCTCCTCACGACGATATACCCTACCACAAAGTGACTTCCCCTTCCTAGAAGCGACGATACCTTCTTTGATCGAGCGGAAGTGGGCTTCCTTCAGACGCAATGAAGGCACGTAAAGGCGGTACGTGGGGCCTCGCGAAGGTTTGCTTCTCCACTAGCCTTCGCTGGGTTCAAGGACCCACTCTCGCCCATGAGTTCGTGCTCAATCGTTTTTTTTTCCTGGCAAAGAAACTCAAGAGGGAGGTCGCTCACTGACTGTGCTCGCACACAAATTAAGAGCGATATGCGTCGCTCCTAACCTCAACTTCCTTATCCTTTCCTCCTCTTCTATCCGCAGTGAATTTACTCGATAAGGAAAAAAATTAAAACTAAGATGCTTAGGGGAGGCTTTTGTTCCGATCATGCGATCGGAAATAAAATTAGCACTATTCAGTTGAAACTCTAAATTTCGGGAGGAATTCTAGTAATTACATTCTATCTACGCTCTATGCTTATCCATGACGACTACGTTGTCTCGGAAGGATATATTAATTTTTACAGCCTTAAATTTACAAAAATTGTCGATGCCACAGGCTAACATTTTTTATTAATTTAGGTCCCTCAATTATCAAATTTGCTCATCTGTCCTACGAAAGCGAAGAAAATTTAATAACTGTTCATTAGGGTGGTCCAAAAATAGGCAATGTTTTCAAATTTTTCACGCCGCCCCCCAATTCGATGAGAAAACTATTTTTGACTAGAAAACTATTTTTGCAAAATATCAGCTCAATACGACCAGCAGAAGCCATTCCCCACGCATTTTAAGTTTAGGCATTAACGCCCTTAAAATCCCATAGGGTAGGTGACACATGAGAAAATTTGTATTCCTCTTCCTCGCATGCACGCGTTATGGGTTGGGAATCGGTGGTATACTTACAAAGATAGTTTTTTATGTTTACTTGACTGACAATTAAAAACATTGTTCATTATGGATGCATACTTTTTTGTTTTTTGGCATTTACAAGGTCGAGTTCCTCCGTTTCACATTCATTTTGTATACACTTCGGTTCACTTCTGCTGTTTTGGCGAAACCTTAGCCCCATTACAAAAAGAAATGTCTTCTTATTACCCCTACCCTGGTATGGAGTGAATGATATAAATGTAACAGATTTATTCCATGAAAAAGACCTTCTTTGACTAGTAACATTCATAGCTGAACAACATGCACAGCCATAAGTGATTCCGCAATGAGTGTGGAAAAATCTCCGGTCGCATTTTCTCAACATGTTCCGTTTCCACCTATTGGTTTTCATTTAGAACAGATTTTGGGGAATAAATTTCGAATTGAAACGGGAAGTGCTGAAAAACGGAACCAAATAATTTGAAAACACTGCCTATTTTTGGACCACCCTACTGTTCAACGATTATAAATAAAAAACCAAAGTATTTTACAATCTCACAAAAGGTAAATTTTTTCAAAAGGTTTACAGAAGCTTCAATTAGGGATCGCAATGGGATCATTATGAAAACATTTAAAATCATGCGTTGCCTGGGCACAATTATTTTAATATGCGGTAGCCGAAAGGTTATGGGTCATAACTGGTATAGGAGAAACAATTACTACTACAAATATTTCGCAGTCGCAGGGTGCAGACCTCTGTATCCTAACGCGATGCCCATCCTTATCTCCTATCTTTCATCTTTCCATCCCAAAGCTTGTATAAACCTACCACTTCACCGCATCAGAAACATCTTGACCTCATCCACTTCAGATAATAGTGCAGTTGAAATATACTGATTAGGCTTAGAAAGAAATGGAAAGTAAATAATTTCTCAGGATCGTATGATTCAAACCAAGAACACTGCAGATGCAGTGTTCTTGGTTTGGAAGCATATGCAGTTTGGAAGCATATGCAGGTTTTGGAAGCATATGCAAAATTTAAACAAAGGCCACCATCATAGATTCTTGGGTCACGAGCTTCCATTCCCCAAACGGAATTGGAAGTGTTTATATATATTCCGCCTTTCCAACGGTCGACTCCCCTATTATCTTGGACGCACTATATGCCTCATCAGTTTCCTCTCCTCATACCACGCCAAGCATTTCCTAGTACGTCTTCCTTCCAGCTCATCATCTCTAAATGCAAATCTCAAATCCTCCAATTCATTCTCATTCTTTTCCTCAACATTTTCCGCCGTAATACAACTCACATTTTAAAATAAAATCAAATATGGTCACTACTTCAACAAGAGAAAAATTTAATTTCAACTTCCAATCAGCTATAGAACAACGTTCTGCAGTCATTCAAGTCCATTCGAGAAAGCTTGTTCAACGTGTATGAAACGGAGTTTGACATGAATTTGATAGTATGAAACGACCTTTATCATCAGCATTCCATCTCAAAACAATTATCATTTCTCTCAATGAAATGCAATCGCATGTACAAATTCTCAACAATTGTTAGATAAAAATTGGCATTACGTCCCTTAACGCGCCAAATAAGAAGACTATAAAACATTATTTGGTCTCCTAATAGAAAATGAATACTTAACAAACATCTTATTTTTATGGAACTATGACAATGGTACAAGGCCATAGGACTTCTTGGAAACAGTATTGATCCCTATACCAAAAGAGGTGTAAGAACCAGAATGCATTGACTATAAATCAATTAGTTTGGTATAAAAGAACACGATGTTGGAGACGACAGCAAGTAAGCATTTACAAAACTATTTTGGTAACAGCAAAAGGAAAGACAAATTGTGATTCTCGTGATAACAACACATTTAGAAGGGAAGCTTAAGTAAATTCATGGTGATTTAACTCGTTTTGAGTGCTTCCAAAGATGAAGTATCAACAGAACCAAGTGATTTGGGAAAAACTAATGGTGATATCCCTGAAAATGGAAATTTTTTGGAAAAAATATGAAACTCACGGGACACTTAATTATGTCCCGGATAGCACAAGAGAGGGAGGCAGACAGAGAATCACAGCGGCCATTTATTGGTTATAGGTTAAGAGAGGGGTGTCTGCTGTTGCCTCTGCCTCTCTATAGTAAGCACGCCACTGACTTGAGGAGGTCTGTGATCTTGTTTAAAGCCGCTACACACGTTCCGACCAGAACACCCAACTGTCGGGGACGACGGTTGGAGGGATTCTGGGTGCTTTCGATTTGCGGCTATAGCCGACGATCGTCACGCCGCGGTGCTTTCGATTTAGCGGAATAGCCGTCTATCCGAGGCTCTCCGCTAGGAGGAGAGCCGAACAAAGCATGATCGATTTGCCAAACTGCTATCTATCGCCGGCAAACTCTGCTCTAAATCGAAAGCACCGTCTATCTCCCGACGAAAACAGAACCGTCGGACGGGTGGACGGTCCTTGCAGACCATCCAACCGCCGACCACACCGATTTCTTTGGCGTCACAACATCTGTGGCGCAGTCGACCGACTCCCGCCTCCGACCCGTCTCACATTACCCGTTCACACTGCGGATTTGCGTTGGGAGCCAACATTCACGCGATTACATTCTCGACTGAAAATTATTTTGTAGCTTGGTCTGGTCCGGTGACCTGGTCAATACTTTGAGAGCAGGTTAGCATAAAGAAATGGGACTCCTTAGTTGTGATCTCTAATTGCTGAATTGATACACGCTAGCTATCTTGAAGTGAGTCTTGGGAGTTGATAAAATGTGAAGCAAATGTTGGCGATCTGCATGGCCGTATTCCTTACAATGAGTGGAATGAGTATTTACAATATGCATGTACTCGCGCACTTACGTGGCTATACAGATTTATGAACAAATGCAACAAATTAGAGCATGGCTTCTTCACAGCCGCACACATAAAGTTTTACTTAATTTTGCACGTTTACATTATCATAAATGTTGATATTGTTGAGAGAAATTTAAAGGCGACTTTTCTCTTTGTCACCTCACTTATTCATCCATCATATAATTTAATTTTTTAAAGATTATTCAATTTTTTTTGCTCTCTTCGTTCCTAGCAATTCATTGTTACCAAGGTAGTTCTTCTACTGGTGTCGGTCACCAACGACCCAGGTCGAGAGGGAGACAGGCATCAGTAGGATCACCCCGAAGGAGCTCATACCGCAACCTCGCGACCCCCGAAAATGTTAATGGTGAAGACGTTCACGCTTCAACACGCACGGAGATATGCATCTTGCAAACACCGCTCAATGTGTTGCGATCTTTAATTTAAATGCTTACTGATGGCAAATGAACAGCAATGACTTTCAAATACCATAAGTAGATACAATATTTGCTCGAATGCATTGCAGATCTGTGAATAAGGTTCACCTCCGATTGGTCCATAAATTGAGAGCATTTTTACTCCACGTATAAAATAGAAAATAATGTTGAACGGCGAAATGTTTTGGAATGGGAGAAAAAACAACACGGGCCGTAAAATAATGGGTAAATGTATAGATTTAAATATCGCTTAAGGTACTTGTTAATGAATCGTGTCCGTGCCTTAGCCCGATTTTAGACTGTGCGCCGCTGCGCCACCGATTCTGCTTGTCGACGTGACTGCCACCGCGCTATCGCAGTCAAATTCAGATTGTGAAGCTCCCAAATTTTACTCAGAATTAGGATGCATGCTCAATCTTTGTTTTGACCCTCGCATTTCATGGAGTCAGTCGTCATGGGTCAATTATCACCATTGATATCAACGGCGTGGATGGCTCGCCGGAACACCGCCGCACGTCGTAAAAAAATACGCCACGATGCCGCCACAGACGAATACTACAGCATCTTATTGCCCATTGCGCAGTAAACAAGGGTAAAAGGACAGGTGATGCTGACCTTACAATGAGCCTAACCAAGTTCAGGTCTTCCAATTACATATTAATACCAACGCTAAGTCCATTACATCAAACAACATATATTTTATGGCTTTCGCGGTTGAATAAAAATATAAAATAAGGATTTTTTCGCTTTGAAATGATAATTTTAAAAATTCCCGGCCTTACCAGATATTCCCGAATAATTCACGGAAAATTCCCGGTTTTCAAGGGTCCGTGGACACCCTGTTAAACATGAAATATAATTTTTTTAAATCTCTTTTTATGGATATGAATTCAAATGTTAGTCCCACTCGCTATCTTTGGGATTGTTTTAATTGTTTCTATCAATCACTTCTTTGATCGGCATCATTACTGCTAACAAAATTATTGCTAACATCACAAATATGGTCGATCTTCTCATACCCTTGCGTAGGCAAAGAGAGCATATTCCTCAATTATTTTTTAACAATCTACAATTTTAGACAATCTTCCAAACTTGGGAAGACATTTCCCAAGCATTTGTACCTTGAATATTCACAATCATCTCTTCAATATTGACAACCATCTTTGCTTAACACTCATGATGGGATGCTGCCAAGTAATATAGTCTATGGAATCCTAACCAGGTTTGGTAGTGTTGTAGAATGAACTCACTTTGGTTTTTATGAATCAGTGTTCGATGCATCACATTTTATGTACTGTGTAGACAATAGAGCTACCGATTTTCCTATGCTTGGAACATGTAATGCCACAGGTGTTTTATTCTATTACACAAAATGAGAAGAATTACATCTAAGTGTTTTGGATGAGTATGTGATTGATGGGAATTCTAGCCATTCCTGGCCAAGATCCAAATTTATGAAAAAGCTATCAGTGACAATATTTCCACCATTTCTGCCAAAGGACTTTACCTTATCCATTACTATCCTTTTCCCCTGATGACTCCTGTGTTTCTCCTTGTTTACCTGTGTAGATTTGCATAATTACAATGTACAAATTTTTGCAAAGATCAGACATTTATATTTAGATTACTTCGTATTTTCCAGGTTTGGAAGAAATGCAAACTTAAAATTCGCACTTTCCTCTAAAAGTGCATTGGTATTAGCCAACCATGATATTAGAACCTGGTCCTCTTGCTCTAAAAATAAGAAAACTAAATTCTCCAGACCAGAGTTCCTTCAAAAGCTTCCCTCACCCTTTTTGAGTGCTGTATGTGATACAAAGGCCAAGGAAAGCTAAAAAGTTATAGGGATCAATAACATTACACTTGTGAAAACTAAGTCTATCCTTTAGATTATTTGCTATTAGATTTGTGTACAGTAGACCCCCGCTTTACGATGGGTTCAACTTACGATTTGAGCTGATTTTGCGTGCGCTTTTTAAAATTTCAAATTTCTCCGATTTTGTTTTAAATATCAATAGTGTTTTAAATATTGGTTTAATAATATTTTAAATAATTTTAATACCGGATATTTCGTATGCATTGGCTCTGACGCGTACACTAAATGGATTGGCACTGATGCTCTTTAAACCGATTCTTCGTCCGAAAATAATGCCGATTGAACATATGATGGAATTCACTTTACGATCGGTCCTCCGGAATTGAATATCGTAAAGCGAGGGTCTACTGCATAACCAAATTTAATTCATCATTTCATCAGTACTGAAGCATAGAAAATAGCTGATTTTGTCGCTAGTTTTTAATGCTTTGGAAAGCTAGCTCTCTGCCTCACTGTATTCCTCAATGTTGGTTTCCCATCAGCTTTCAGTTCCTTGACTTTTATTCTTCTATCGTTTGTCACCACAATCTGGTCATCTTCTCCAAGACCATTCTTCAAACTGTCCATATCCAACTGCTATTCCTCTAGGTTGTCTCTTTCCCTGGGGCATGATTCCCTCCCACTTCACTACCGTCACTCCCTTGGTGTATCAACTCTTCATCAGAACCGAATGAATCATTTGGGCTTTCATTTCACTATATGTATACAGAAGCAATTTTACCTCGGTAGCTTGCAATAAAAATGCCTTATGATATAGGTCTCTGGGATTTATACCAGCAGTGAACAAGAGCAAAGCAAAATAAAAATCACATAAAATTATGATTTTCTACACAATGAGAATAGTCAATTAAGTCCATACTAAAATGAAGAACCTTAATCTGCTGTGGCTATATGCATAAATCTGCAGCAGCGATTGGAAGTTGTCAATTTCTTCAACTCCACACCTAATTTCTCATAAGTGGAGATAACTCAGGAATGAGTAGAAATTAATTGAGATAAAGCCACTAGAGAAAATACTTATATTAATTATTTTAAACAAATGTCAAAACAACTTCTGACAAAGGAAATATAAACAAGAGAAATAAAGACTTCAGGATCTGCTTTGTTAGCAGGCAGGATATCTCTCTTGAGATAGACTTGGCTTCAACAATTGCCTTGGATTAAAAGTAACAAGTCTCCTGGCCCAGAAGGAATACCTGAACTCTTGCTCAAGGAGTTAGTGCCACAGATTGCACCATTTGTAGGAATTATACTATGCAAATCATTATCCGAAGGCAAGGTGCCCCAAGACTGGAAAATAGCCACGGTCACACCAATATTTATTAAAAGAAAGAGAAATTATGGCCTAAATTGATAACATCACTTTTATGCACGATCCTCGAACACATTATTGTTAGCAATATTATGACATTCTTGGAGAATGATAACTTCTTACATAGCAGTCAGCATGGCTTCCGTAAGGGCAGGTCCTACGAAACACAGCTTGAGCTCTTCCTTCATGATATCATAAAATCAGGTGAATCGAAAAAGCAAGTTGATGCAATATTCCTTGATATCAAGAAGGCATTCAACAAGGTTTCCCACAAAAAACTCATTTATAAATGTAATCATGCGGAGTAAATAAAAAAATAGTGAAATAGATGAGGGATTTCCTCAGTGACTGAAAACAAAAAGTAGTAATTGATGGTTTTAGCTCTGATATGGTTGGAGTCACATCCAGTGTTCCTCACGGAAGCATGATCAGCCCTCTATTATTCATTATTTATATTAATTTTTTAATCCTAAGTTCTTCAGTTAGCAGGAAATTGAGATTGTTTGCAGACAATACAGTTATCTACTAAAGAGCAACAAAAAGGCAATGACAATTTTTCTTTGTCCTGGGGTAAAAAAAAAAGAGCTCATGCAGGAATGGGGTGTTAAAGAGACAATGTAAGGAATACTCCAAGACAGTGGCTTGTCATGCACAATATCTCATGTTTCACAGTGAGGAGATGGAGGCAAGAACATCTGGCTTAAAAAAATAGAGAAATTAGCCTTCAACTAAGACGGAAGACATGGGTTAACTGGCAAACCTGACTAAAGACCACCTGACTGATAATTGGGAGATCTGGGATTGAATTCTAATCAAATAATTAGAGCTATTCTAAAAATAAGCATGTATTCAGGATCTTAATGCAAATCTCTTAACTTCTTGGTTAATTTTTTTACGATGCCAAAGTTTTCTCTATTGCTAAGAATGGAGAAAGGATGAAGAAGGTACATATATATAAATCCATTTTTCTAACATTCACTGTTACCATGTTGCAATGGATATTAGCAAATGAGGATATTTGTTCAACATCCACTAATGAAATAATCCAACATGAATGCAAGTATTGATGTTTCTCTCCAAAATGAGCCAAAAATAAGAAAAATTGATTTTGATACCAAGCACCAAAACTGGTCGCCAAATGCTTTGCCAGTGCATTACCTTTTTTGAACCATCATGTTTTGCCTGATACCATTGAATCGATATAAAAGCAAGATAACTGGTGGAAAACCTTTGGTATCATTTTGGATTTTACTGGATGACATTTTGTGTGGCTTTAATGAGAAGCAAAAATTTAAACACTAGAAAATTGGACTAAGGGGTTTACAATTAGGGAATGAAGAAAGACGGCAAAGTTATGATGCTTCAAAAGAAAATGAATGAAGGGATTACTTATGAATCTTGAGGAAATTTTCTCATAGAATAGACTAGAATTTTTTGCTTTGTCATCTTTTTTCCATAAACTCACTGAGTATAGAAACATTCATACTTTATGAGTTTTTCTAAAAGTGTTCTTATCATAGGAATCATATTCTGGGTTGCCTTGCCTTTGTCATTTCTGAACTGATCGTATAAGTAATTGTTTGCTGTTGTCTGTTTTCTGCGTAATGTTTCTAAGAACTAACTTCGCTGAGGATGATACCATATTTGATTTTTTTTCTTTTAATTCTGATCCTTTCATCTTTTTTTGGGGTATGGATCGGTACTCTTTCCTACAAGTTCTGTGACCATCTTCCATCCTCATAAATCCAATGAATTATTTATTTGGAAAATTGTTTATCTCCCATTATGTCCTATACTCCAGTTACTCCAGAGGATTGTTATCTACCCAAGCAGCCTTTAGTCTGGGTTTACCTATCAGCACTGGTCCTTCCATCTCCTTATTTACATAAATAAGTTTATATCAGTGTCATGTACATCTCCAAGTATTCCATCAAATTATCTAGGATATTATTCCTTTCAGATAGTGTCTTTCTGTCTTAGTGACTGTTTTTTTTCCTTCACTGTAGCAGCATTTGCCATCCAATACTGTCAATCACCATTTTTGCATTAGCATATTGTGCAGCAACTTCCCCCTTTTCCAGTACTTTTTTCATTTTCATTACACTGTACTTTCCACCTATTTTCCTTTTCCCTATCACTTATATTCCAGGGTTTATAATTTAATTACTTGTTTAAGTTCTCCTGCCTATTTGGGTGTAGATATTTTTCCTCTTCCTTCACTCTATTATCTCAGGCCTTCCTTTTGTGACCAGTAACCTCTTTATCTATCTTATTTATGATGATCTTATTTTTTTTAGCTGCTATGCTACTCTCCAGCTCCTGGTACATCCTCCTTTTCACCCCTTTTTAAGTATTTGGGAAATTGAATTTGCGGTCATACAAAAGTCGAAAGTTGATAATTTTAGTCCAACTTTAATTGAGCTTGAAAAGTTGAAGTCGACCTTAAAATAGTTGACTTTTAGAGGAAACAGTTTACTTTGACTTTCTTACTCTTTGGTGGCCCTACCAGGAAAAATTATTTTTGTTCCTGGTAGGCCTACCAGTCTAGCCGTAGGGACCTTTTAATTGTGCAAGCCCCTCCACTATGTCAAGGTTATTTTTAAAAAATTGTGAGCTAAAAATTTCTATGTGATTATTATTTCCATAATGACTTATATTGTGAAGTTATGTTTGTACAAATTCTAGACATTTTAAGGTAAACTGCCTTTAAGCAAGATGGATTTTTGTATGCATCATCTTTCTCTCAGTCTGATTTTGACATTACTAATGTATTACCATAAATAATTAAATAAATAAATACCATAAATAAATAAACTTTCATTTTCTCTTACACTGCTGACTATTAACTGGTATGTTCTGTATCTTCAGCATGAATGTAATAATAATAAAAAAAAATATATATTTTTTTTTACTTATACTTACATATACTTACACTGCTGACTATTAACTGGTATGTTCTGTATCTTCAGCATGAATGTAATAATACATGAATGTAATAATGCATAGGTGCTTGAGTACTTGGTACCTGAAGATGATGCCTATACATAGAAACTAGTTGCACCAAATAAAATAAACCCAAGGAAAATTCCAAGCATTCTTTTTCATCATCAAAATGCTTCAATGACAACTAAGAGTCAGTAAATTACCCCAAAGATCGCACACATAGGTAGATGAATAAGAAGATCAGTGAGGGAGATATGGAATGAAGATTAATCACCAGGAAAATAAACTAATGAGAATTTATAGGACAAAAATGCAATGCTAATCATAAAAGTAGGATGTCACAAGCTGGAACAGGTAGAAAATTTCAATGATGCACTCGGTCTTTGTTTAAAATTCAAAACTATACAGAAAAACCTAGAGCAAAAAGAAGTGAAGTGCACGTCACATTCATAAAATCTGAAAAAGTATGAGAGACTATTCCATGTTATGAAAAACTGATCACCTTTGAATACAGATTATTTATTCATTACAGAGTATTCTAAAGAAATTAGGCGTCAAACATTAAACATGCAAAATGACTGTCAAAACCTAGAGCAACAATTAAAAGTTTGCATCACAGTAGGAGTTGACCATCCCTACTTAAAAACACTCATGTAGAAATTGTATTTGACGAATGGAGGGAATCTTGCAAGGGTATGAGTTTCCCACTTAATGATTGCCATTTGCTGACTATTAAGGAGAATATGATACAGGGAATGAAAAATGGGGATGAAGCGTAAACTTGAAAAAATGGAGTATTTTATAATCAACAAAGAAGAAAAATCCAAAATATCAATTAACTTAGGAACTGTAGTAGATCAAATGGGGTAGTTCAAATATTTAGGTGCAATAACTAATGAAAGTGATTTAGGTAAGAGGAAAATTGAACACAAATCAAAGGGAGTAAAAAATATTATGGCTGCTTTCCAAAAGTGGAATAAAATAATATAAATGAAAAATAAGTATATGTCAAACACCAGCAGAATCCATGCTGTGATATGGCTACAAAGCCTGGGTTCTTACCGAAGACCTACAAAGATCGAGAGCTGCTGAAATAGAGTGCCAAAGAAGAAGTGTCAAGCTACCTTGCCTACAAACAAATACTAGCAAAAGGGAGGCATTGTCATATGAGCACAGCAAGACACCATATAAGACAGACTAAAGAAGACATAAACTGGGGTGGTTTAAGTAATTTGTGAAGAATGCAAGAAAATTAAGGGCTCCAACAAATCTTTCAGCGGACTCCACCTGGACAAAACAAATTAAGTAAACATAGATGGTCATAGATGGAAAGCTAAGGAAAGTTATGGAAAAGAGATAACTAAAGTGTGGTGGGTGATTAGTGGATACTTCTGGGAGGTGATAAGGAAGAAGCAGAGTAAGTGGTTTGAAAAGTAATGAAGGAAGAAAGGGTGATGAAGTCTGTGATTTTATGGATGGGATGAAAAGAGGCTGGATGCATACAGAAATGCAAACAGAGGTTTACACAAGGTTTGTATGGGGAATCCAGCTTCAAAAATGGATGGGGAATCCAGCTTCAAAATGCACCTGGCATCATTTGCCTACCAGCTTCTATGCAGTTCATGTTGTCGTTTTAGTGCACCCTTGTCTATAGGCTCGGTAGAAGCTTAAAAATGCTACATTCTATCAAACAGTCCTACACCATCAAATTCTGAAAAAGTGGTAATCGGAAAATCGGCTATGGAGACATTGGTCATGTACCAGCAAGTGTTCGGAAGTGAAAGCATACCAAAAGTTGTTGTTTAGATAAGGCACAAGTGCTTCAAAGACAGTTGCTACAAAGACAAAGTTGGAAGATAAACCCAGAACAGTACATCCATCCACAAGCAGACACAAGGACAATGTGTTATAAGTAAACATGTGTTGAGCTCAGACCAGTGGTTAACAGTTACATAATTGGAGTCCATGTAGGGATTGATAAAATGACTGTGCACACCATAATTACCAAGGATTTGCAGATGAGAAAAATCAGTGCCAGCTAATTCCATGTGGGTTCGATGGAGGGGGAGGTCAGCTTCAAAATGCACCTGGCATCAAATGCTCGTGGTCAAAGACTACCATGCCCGCAAAGGCATCACAACGCTTCTCCAGCCCCCCTAGAGTCCTGATGTGGCCCCAGCGGAATTTTTCCTATTCCCCCAAGAGAAGACAGCACTCAAAGGGCAATGTCATGGGACTGTAGCATAGGTCAAAGCAGCTTCAATGCACTGCTTGAAGGACATTTTGGAAAAGGAATTTCAGGGTGCCTTCCAAGCATGGAAAGCTTGTGGGCACAAGTGTGTCAAAGCCATTTTGAAGAATTGTCATTGTTTGTAGCAATATCTTCAATAATTTTTTTCCTAAATTTGGTCTTATTACTTTTTATACAAACCCTGTACCTGAAAAAGTCTAGTAATAATAATAATAATAATAATTTTATTAACCTTCAATTATTACGAGGCAAGTCAGTACAAAAATAGATTATTGGTGTTACACATAAAATTTGACATAGATATAATATAGGTGGATTAGAATACTGAGGCTAACAAAAATGCCTATAACGTGAAAGCATTTTTGTCATTTACAAATTCATTTAAATAGTATAATGCTTTTTACATAGAACTTGTTTTACCAAAGAATAGAATTTTTTATTATTTTTTATTGTTTTGATTGAATCAGGTACCTTATTAAAATAGTGAATTCCAGTATACAATACACTTTTTTCATAAAATGATTTTTTGTGGAATATACTATTAAAACTATTAGGATGTCTGGTTTGGTATTTGTGACAACTCAGACAGGGTGTGTATAAATGAGGGTTATTTTTTACAAACATGATTATATTTAGTATATAAATACATGGAAGAGTCAGTATTCTATCTTTGATGAAATAATTTTTACAAGATTGGTAGGATTTCAGGTCATTTAAGACCCTTATTGCTCTTTTCTGGATCCTGAATAATCTCTCTACATGTACAATTGGGGCTTGTCCCCAATAGATGACACCATATTGCAGTAGGCTGTGCATGTTAGCATAATATAGTGCTAAAGCTGCTGCCTTTGAACAGGTTTCCATGATAATCCTGATAGCAAATACAGTTTTGTTTAGTTTATTGCAGATGTTGTTAATGTGGCAACTCCAGTTCAGGTTGGTATCTATATTTAAACCTAAAAATTTGAGACTATCCAATTTAACATATGGTAAACTATTTTTGAGCCTTAAAGTGTTTTCTTTGTGTTTTGAGGAATTAGACACAGAATAATAAAGTAACTGTGTTTTGCTATCATTTATTATTACATCATTTGATAGAAACCAGTTTTTGGCTTTACTTATGGTTCCCAAGACTTCATCTGTTGCCTTATCAATGTCTGTTGTATCTATTCTCATAGAGGTATCATCAGCATACATAGTGGATGGTATAGTATTCATATAGCCAAAAAAATCATTTGTATATATTAGGTATAAAAGGGGTCCTAAAATGGACCCCTGAGGGATGCCCTCAGTTAAGTCTTCAGCAGATGAGATAGTCACGCCAAGTGAGGTGTTTATTTGTACATATTGTTTTCTTTCTCTCATATAGGATGCAAATAGTTCATGGGTTTTTCCTCTTATGCCTAAATTCATGATCTTACTTAGTAAAAGATTGTGATTTATGCAATCAAAAGCTTTACTGAGATCTAAGAATAGGCTTATTGCTATTTTATCATTGTTTAGTTGATCATTTATTTCCTGTAAAACTTCATACATGGCTGTTATTGTTGATTTGTTTTTGCGATAGCCATGTTGGTTTTTGGAAAGTAATGAAAATTTACTTAAAATTTAATTTATCTCTTATGAATGATTTTTTCAAATATTTTGGAGATTATTGGCAGAAGTGAAATGGGTCTATAATTATTTATGTCTTTGGTGTTGCCTTTTTTATGTATGGGAATAATTTTACTTATTTTTAATTTTTTTGGAAAGATGCCATTTTCGTAGCATTTATTGAATATGTGCACTAAGGGTTTGACTATATTTTTTGCTACTACCTTTACTATTCTTGAATTAATACCATATATACCATTACTTGGAGAGTTTTTTAAACTGTTTATGATACGAAGTACTTCATTTTCTGTTATTTCTTCAAAGAATATGGAATTAGGGGCAGTCATGTTTGAACTATTTAGATCTCTGATTGCTGTTCCAGTAATTGTTTTAAGATTTTTGATGTGGTTCACGAAATAGGAATTAAAATTTTCTGCAATTTTATGTGGATTATTGGTTAGTCCATTATATTCTATTTCATCAACTATTTTCTTTTTTGGAATAGACACTTGAGTATTTTCTTTTATCACATCCCATGTGGTTTTGATTACATTATTTGTTGACATGATTTTTTTAGAGTAATAAGACTTCTTTTTATTTTGCAAAAGCAATTTGTAGTTTAGCTTTGCCTTTGTGTAAGCAGACTCTACATCCTTGTTCCGAGGATTATTTCTATATTGTAGGTAGCATTTCTGTACATGGTCTTTGTAAGTGTAGCATTCCCTGTCTGTATTACACTTTTTATTCGAGTGTATATTTTTGAATGTTACATATGGTAAAATACAATTTACAGCATCTAAAAAGTTTTGGAAAAAGATACCATACATCTTTTCTACACTTTCACACTCGTATACCTCCTCCCACTGAATTTTATCAAAGTATTCAATCAATTCGAGTTCCTGCATTTGATTTAAGGGTACTCTTATTGTGTATCTACAGCTAATTTTTCCTAGAATGCAAGGTTCTAATTCAACTAATACGCCTAAATGGTCAGAGAGATATTCAGGAGTCAGAAGAGAGTTACAATTTACATAATTTGGTACAAGTACATTGTCTAGGCATGTTGCAGCTAACCCCTGTATTCTAGTCGGCTCATTAATTAACAATTTTAGGCCAAATGAATATATCATATCTTTGAATCTTGTAGATTCTAGGGTGGTACAGAGAAAATCTATGTTATAGTCTCCACCCAGCATGAATAATTTTTGTTGATGGAGAAGATTATTTAGTAATACTTCCATTTTCTCAAAGAAAACATCTAGGTCTCCAGTTGGTGAGCAGTAAATGCAACAGATGGTGCAAACCTATGGGTTATCTAAAGTTATTGCTGATATTTCAAAATTTTTTTCCATACTTAGCGCGCAGATATTATGACATGTATTATAATTTAAGTTTTCTTTTAAGTAAATGGCTGTACCACCATGTCTGGCTATGCTATGGCTGAAATGACATCCTAAACTATAATTTTTCAGTTTTAATACTTCAGTTAAATTGTCTTTCAGCCAGTGTTCTGTCAAACAGGTAAAGTGAGGGCAATTGTTCATTTGAAACAGATGTTTTTAGTTATTTAGTAGAAACTTACTCTCTCCCAAAAGTTAACAAGTACATTGCTCAATTAAGAATAAACCACTAATTAGTCACAAGGTGATACCTCAATGCTTTGTAACCTTTTTTTGGCAAATACATATATAACAAATAGTATTTAAGGATTAAACACAATCAGAAGCCACGCACAAATAAAGGTAATCTGGAATGAAATCAAGCTCTCTGGGTTTACTCAGACAAATTACCAATAATAGTGGAAAACGTCCTAAGCACTTCTACACTCTTTCAACCCAATAATTTCTCCATAAACTATTCACAATTTTCACCTATCTAAAGACTATGTTCCCTTACACCCTATGATCTAAATGTCTACTCCCACTCTCTTCTCCACTTACCGAAAAATATCCGCTCAGCTGTTGCCTTCATCATCCTTTTACTTCCCAACACAGAGCACACAAAATTCACCAATGAATTTAGAGTAGTCCAATCTGATGGATAGCATACCACAAGGTACAAGTGATATGGTTCCCAAGTAAGGCATATGATTTCATTGAAACATTTCATTCATTGATTCACTTTTCAAACCTACGTCCTCAGCAGTGAATGACCGCCAAACAAGCCAAATCTCCGTGTTTTTACTTCTTCATGGTGAATCAACATGCCATATCTTCATTTCAATCCTACAACACTCAATGAAGATTGCCATCCCTTGGCAGGCTACACTTAATTTCATACACCAGTTCATTAGCAAATCTAACACATGACAACAGTTGCCAGCCTGCACTCCTGTCTGGTGTTCCCGGGCGCATTCCTTTCAATTTCTTGAGAGCTGAGGATAAGGATGTTGTATACCACAGCTGAAAATGTTTCCATTGATATCTACATGCTTTCATTTTACTACTCTGTATTGCTAATTATAGTAAACCTGTTTGGGAAGGCCTTGGGAATAAGGATTAAACCTTATCTAAGCCATTCGTTAAGACACGCTTAAGTGTTGTAACATTTCGCTTGTTGCTTCCTACATAATTATTTTGACCATGGAAGACACAGTTTTGTCGAAAATCAGGAAATACCATGATGCATACAACATTCTTTCTTAAAACTATTCACATTCATTCTAAATTACAATCCTTCATCTCCATGTATGGCCATAATTTAGCCGCATATTGTGTACTACAATGTCATAGTGAACATTCTTGCGAATGCATTTTCCATTGAGCTATCACTGGCACTTTTGCCAGGGGCAGGGGATGAAGGGGAATTCAAAGATCTAGGCTGCAGTAAAGGCTAGAACTAAAAGGGCATTTTGGTCATGACATACAGCCCCCATAAATGGTACTTGTTAAGGGAAAAATGCTACCAATTAACTCAGTCACAAAATTATCGAAAACAATAAACTAGGAAAGAGAAAAGTAAAACTCCACCTATCACTCGTTACTCACAACTTATGACCATACAGTAATCTACCATGAAATAAGTGATAATGACTTTGAAGTTCTGTCATCGGACCTTAACAACATTCATTCGTGGTGCCAGGAGTGGGGATTAGAACTAAACATTAGTTCTAATCCCCACTCCTAATGCACCCCTAATCCCCACTAAATGCACCACAGTTCACTTCCTGCTGAAGTCATCATACAAAAGCCATACCTACACAGTGGGTGGAGCAAACATAAAATCTTTAAAATCAGTCAAATATCTTGGAATTACTTCAGATTTATCATGGGGAACACACATACAAAACATATGTGGCACAGTATTAAAGAAACTAGGATTCATGAAGCGTATAATAGGAAGGTCCTCTGATGAAAAAGTAAAAGAGAGATGCTACTACGCTCTGGTTAGGCCACACCTCGAATATGCCGCGAGCATTTGGGACCCTGGTCATAAAGATTTTACCAAAAAATTTAACAAAATACAAAGAAAAGCAGCACGCTTTGTTAAAAACTGCTACAAACGAACATATAGTATTACACAACTGTCAGAGGGATTAAGGTGGGAGCCCCAAGACACTCAGAGGCTGCATGCTAGGCTTAGGCTGCTTGAGATATTCAGAACTGGTGTTTCAGAGCGATACAGAGGATATTATCATGACGCCTTCTACCTTTCTAGGTCTGACAGAAGCGACAAAATAAGAGAGATACCCTGCTGAACAGATAGGCACAAGAACTTGTTCTTTCCGCACACAATAAGCGACCACAATAAAAACTGATCTCCTCTGAATACACTCCCATAATACATGTCACCATTTCACCTCCAAAAATTTTACATCTTTACACGGCTGGTGACCTACCCACATGCCCATGCGGCGGCTCGTGGGGTAGTGTATAGATAGATGTAGATGAAGATGACTCCCCTGTTTGCCAATCCTACCTGCAGCATCAGAGAGACAGCTATTTGCTATGGTATTTTTATCCTGATCCATAAATTATCTCTGCAATACTTTCATTAACTTACTCCTTTATTCCCTAGTCAGAGCCAGAAAAATATCCATCATAAAATTCAAACAATCCAACACTTTCCAGGTATTGGAGGCTGATTTACTAATTATCAAGGCTCACATTTTCTGACAATAAAACCCACAGAAAGCAAAACTGTAAAAAGAAATACATCTTTGGGTTCGGGTGTTACTGCTAATTAAATCCTTAAATAGTGATTTCTAAAAAAATATAAATTTCAATTCAAATAAGGTTTTTGTTGATTACTAAAATATTGAGGGACTCTACCTATGACTCTATGACAGCATTTCACCAAGGAAACAAAGTCTGGTGATCAAATTTGACGAATCATTATTCTTGTTTGCAGGGCCAAATTAAATGGGTTTCATTGAACACTTATAACCCATTTTTAAAAAATTTGTTAAAAGAAATTCAATAGCTGCAGAGGGAATTCAAAGTTAAAAAAAGGCGCCGATACATTCTCAATGTCAATGATTTTTCTGCATTTCCATGAATTTAATACCCAGAGAAATTAGCCTTTTCTCCCCTAAATTTATGAATTACATTCTACCTTCCAGCATCAATAGCCATGTTACCTTAATCAAGAACTTTAAATTACCCATAAGGCAAGGAGAAACCTAAAATAAGTTGGACTTTACATTCATAATGAGGAAAAAGAACACTATAACATAAACATGTACATGCATATTTATGAGAGGATAGCATACCATAATCTACAACCTCAGAACCAGCAACCACATGACAATAAATATCTTAACTTCAACTGTCTTCTTCCACAGAAGTATTAGTCAAAAAAAGCACATTCAATTAAAATATCTAGGGAAGGAGATTAGTCCCTACCTCTGGCCCACCATCAGTTTTTTTTAATTCTGGAAACAAATACAGTGCCCCATGAGAGTTTAGAAATTATAAATCTAAATGGGCTCACCCCACTTGCCCACCCACCCACCTTGCCTTTCTACTCTCATAAACTGCTTCTCATACACTGCATATATTTACTCAGCAATAGCTCACACACTCCTTTTATTTAATCTTATATACTTTCCTATCACATACCTGCTCCAAACATGGTGTAACACAAAACATTTTCTTAGACACCCCTATATCTGCTAAGTATCTTCTTCGTATCAATATACCACCTATATATACACATAACTTCATAATTTTTCCACCAACAGTGATGTAAAAATACAGCCTTCTCAACTTTAAAAAAGTTGTCTCTAAGTTTCCAAAGACCTTGTCATAGATTTTATTTTCATGCATGCATATTTATCAATATTCATTGTGATGATTTTTGTTAGTTGTACCAATAATTATTGTTTCTGTTTCTCTTTTAGCTGTCATAAGCATAACCAGACAAAAGTCCAGGACTGAATAGATTCAATGCCATAGGTGGCTAGACAAAACTGATAGGCACATTCTTGACCAGACCCTGGGTTCATGCTGCAAAGTCAAGATTTTGTTTCATTATCTCTTGCACTAGTCCCATCAATACTATTCCTAACACATACCTATCCAGAGACAAACTAGAGTGATGTTCTTTAATTCCCTGTTCTGCCTAAAAAGTGCTATTATAATACTCCTGTTTCCACTTCATCAATCATTTAGCATCATCTCATAAATTAAAACCTCAAGAAGTTTCAACTTAGGTGCATTATTTGATTTGTAAAAATGAATGAGTTTGGAGATCTAATCATTCACTGTTAGTACAGAGCATGATAAATTTGAATGAAAATAGACTTTTATTAGAAATGTATCCATTATATCACTATAGGTCACTAAGAACAGAATCAGAACCCTCTACCATCTTGTACAAATCATGGCAAAATAACTTGATAATGCACTCTAACACACTTTTCATGACCTTCCATTAGCAACTTACATTAAGAAAGGGGCCTGAAAAGTGGTGCTTTGAACTTGAACTCTTTACGATTCTTAACATATCCCAAAATTTTCAAGGTACTTCAACAACATGGAATGACACTGGCTTCACGAGCTTCGTCCACCATTTTTCCACCCTTACATATTCCATATGATTTTGGCCAAGAAACAAAAGGCTTAAGCTTCACCATTCCATCTTAAACTTCCTTATGCAGGCATTCACTGCATGCCATGATATATCAATCACTCTGGCTGTCAATGCAGTGCCCTCATTTCCATTTTCTGATTTAAGAGTGAGGCTTATTTTGTAGACTGCAACTAATATGATTCTCCATACCTTATAATCCAATTGGAATACCAATTGGAGATAAGGCGATTTTTGGCAAACAGAACCATAGTTTGTCCGAGACATGAATAATTTCTTAGAGGTACGAAGAAGTCAGATACAGTAAGACAAGTAACTAAATCAGAAAACTTACAATGTTGAATCACTTATTAGGAAGTGATAAAAGAGTATTCAAACATGAAACACTTTAATACTTATCGTTAGCTAGTCACCATAAAAACAGACACTCCAACCCAAAGATATAGAGCGAACCTAGGCCGAGACACTGGAAAAAACTAATAGAGTAATAAAAAGGAATTGGTACACCAGAAAGTGTCGAAATATCCCGCAACAAACGAAATCAGGACCATCCTTTATAAAACATTTTCCCGTGTAACAGTAAAATTCCAAAGATTCTCTAGATCAAAAGAGTAAGTTATTTCTTCACAATTTCATTACAACTTAGCACCTGTAGTACCATTAAAAATGTATGCATATGTTTACTAAAACTGCTACCATGTGTATCTGGAGTATCTATACTTACATCAACTAATTCTATGGCGGCTACCGCAGCATTGAACCTGTCAAACCCTTGTAATAAGCCGAAACTGAGCCACAATCATTCAACTAGCTACTCACTGCCCAGGGGGAAGAGACGGTTAAGGTATAATTTAGAAAAGGCAACTTGTGCGTAGTAAGTGCAAGATGCTTTAAGCTCCTGCAGTAGATAAGGCTACGTTATCACGTCAAGCTTTTGCCTCGCTGAATACTGTTAATAAAACCAGCACTCTCAAAAAATGGGTAAGTAGGTGGTCTTAAAAAAAACTCTATGGGGTATCATTGGTGACTCGTTATAAGTATTCCACAAATATTCGACCGCTAACACCATATTGCTATCATAACAGAATCTCCTTAATAATAGAATTAGGCAGTAAAAACAGAACTGCAGCAATGAATAATTGCAAATGCTTTACTATAACGTTTTATTGAGGAATCAAACAATGACAGGTCTTACCTGTCCGTAGTCCGTTGGCGTTAATATAGAATGTCATGAACAATAGGTTGTGCGCTAAAAATAATTGTATGACCTCAATAAGAGAAAGTTATGGCCCACCAAGTTTATCCACCAACTAACCCAGTTCAATTAATCCCAGACTAAAATAACAAGAATACTTACGGTTCGGCCTCAATTGACTTCAGCTTCGCCACATAATTGGATGGGATGTATCCTTCTTGCTTCGTGGCTTTGCTCCTGGCCAACCACCAATCTCCTTGAGTGTCGTTTAATATTTCCAGATGTTCTCCTTTGCGAAAACTGAGGTCCTCGTCGGTCCTCGCGTCATAATCGTAGAGCGCGACAAATATTTTAGCATTAATACCTCCCGATGCAGATCCAGGTGGACCAACCACGCCCCCAACACCACCTTCGGGCTCTGGGATAGGAGGCATAGGGCCATTCCTAGTTTCTCGACCTCCAACGCCACCACCAGACCCAACGCCTCCGCTATCATGGTGACCCCCAATTAAAGTTCCATGTGAGCCCACGCCAGCTGAAGACGATGCCGCACCAGTCACACCAGAAGTCCCACCAGAAACGCCCACACCGCCCCCATCTTTATTGACGCCTGTAACGAGTGAATTTGATGCACCTCCACCAACACCAAGGCCACTTGATCCACCAACTCCAACTAACCCAGCACTATCCTTCTTCGAAGAAGCCGCGGGAGATCTTGAACGGCTGAAACAATTTCCCATTTTGAGTTTTCCCAATCAACAGCCCTGATCTTACTCGCGAAAAAGCGTGTGTCCTACAAATGACTTAATCTCCTAACATCAAATCCCTGGACACTGACGTATGGTAACGTAATTATTCCGCTAACACCACAATTACAACACCGAAAGGTCAAAGCGCGACACTCAGCACGGGAATTAGGCACATTTCCTGTGCACTTACATAATTTTACAACTGGTGAAGCCATTTACGATTGCCTACAGGTCACCCAGTTGTTTTCAACGACAACGAGTCCGCCATCTACAACCTCTATTCACTGTGCGTCAGACGCACGACGATTTCACTCTGAGCATCCGTAAATTCTTAAAGAGGCCCGTCCTCATCACGAATGAAGCAACGACAATAATGATCTGGTGCACACGCGCAAGAATATTCTTTAATCAACTCATGCTAGCGTTCTGGTTCCGAAAATTTCACCGGACCTCTCAATATGAAGGGAACACTTCACCGAGCTTACGAATTCTATCACATGCAGCGCACCAAACAACTCTTCCATCATCGCATGGAAAATGGCTTGAGAGATTGCGGGAATTTTTAAGTAAAACGAAAATGATTAAGGTGCAGAAAAGAATTCTTGGGATGGCCATGATCCAATAAATATCATATATCAAAATCGAATTGAGCACATCATGAGTTATTCAAATTGAATAATTATAAGAAAGGCCATTATTGCGTATATTTCGTTGCTAATTAAACAATAGCGTCCCTAACAAACTTAAGAGACATTGGATGCTAGACTTTTTAAGTGAATGAAAAATTTTATAACTTCAAAAGAGAGGGATTTCCAATCATCTTTCAAGAGTTTAAGATATCGGAATAGAAATGGCCAAAATATCTACGCTAGCTCCTGTATTCATTCTGAGCATATTGGCATTTTGTCTCGGTGAGAGACTAGAAATTAATTAGTCTAGTAGTTTCTATGAATAAGCACGATTCTTGGTATTAATATTTAGAGAATGATGTGGCCATTCCTCTTCAAGAAGAACAAATTTGAACAATTATCTTATCTCTTCCATAAAGGTAACGTACTTGCTGACGACCCTCTCCTTCTTGAAACCACGCCTGCAGCCGACATAGAAGGTGCAATTGACCCAAAATTAACGGACGCAAAATCAACGGACTCAGCATCAAAGGACTCAGGATCAAAGGACTCAGGATCAAAGGACTCAGGATCAAAGGACTCAGGATCAAAGGACTCACCGTCGGATACCTCAGCGGACTCAAGTAATGATGCGGGCGGTGCACAAACAGGCTCAGATGGGGGGACAACCGCAGGCCCAACCACTACCCCAGATCCCGATTCCGCAATTACTCCCATGGCTAACAGCCTCATGCTTTGCATTACAACATGGTGCATTCCATTTGTAACCACTCGCATAATATAGTTTGAATATTTTGGCTTGATTGATTTACCTAAATTTTAGAGGAAACCAATGAATTACATTTTTCTGAATGTTTTGCCCTACTTGTTGTTCGATGTTCTATAATTTTCATTTATGTAAAATTAATTTGTCTCTGATCTATTCAGTATACAATAGTCTTAATTACATGCTTTGGGAAATAAAAATGAATTGACACCTATTGCATTTAATTTTTCTTATGGTTCCGCCACGAAAATATCTTAGCAGCAGGCACAGATACAAGAGGGGAGTTAGGGTTGTGAGCAGGGGCGATCCCATGGGGGCTATATCCACCCCCGAAAATTTTGGGTTTTACAAAACAATTTTAACAACTAGACGCAGTTATCAAATATAGCATTAAACATTCCGACCACTGATCTGAAAAGTATAATAGTTATTATTATGCTCATTAATATAATAATGTATATAGATATAATGATGTAACAGTTTTATGGTTTTTTAGGATGATTGAAAATTGCCATAATTTAATGGTAGTCTCCCCCAGGGCCCCCACTGAAATTCCTGGGATCGCCCCTGGTTGTGACCCTCCACTGTGGGTAAATGGGTCAAAAATGTCTGAAAAAGCCTTCACACAAGCATTTTAATTTTCTCAAAATCAGTCATGATATTTTAAAACCAAAAGCCTCATTTTTTAATTAAAGTGGAAACTTTTATTTTCAGCCCTCTTGTAATGACGGTCATAAACCATTCAACCTTACTTGCTCATGTTAGGATGTAAAAAGGAATGTCTTTGATAAATATTTTCAGCACACAGATATTCACTCATACATGCAAAGGGTATGAGAGGAAAGAGGGATACAGTGTTAAGTACTTGAAGTGAGTTAATGAAAGGTGTATGATTTAAATCACACATCAAATCATTAGTCTGTAGTGTGGGCAAAAAATCATAAAACTTTGTTATATTCCCCCACTCAAAACTTTTGAGAGTTTATCAACCAGTGGGCATGATGGCAGAAATTTGTTTGCCTTTACAAAAAAACCCACGCCTCAGCATGGTAGGTGCTCACAGTATGATAGAACTCTAGGTATTCTCGAACAACCCTTATTGACGTAAGTACACCCACTGTAAGGAGTATGTGCAATGCACCTCGGCCTAATAAACCATCATCAGCTACAGAAAAACTGATTTAAAAAAAGACTGTTACCTGTGTAACTCAGAGGAAGGGGTAGAGGCCGACAGTTGCGGAGATGGTTGTTCTTGAATTGATAAGGTAATGTTGGAGACAGAATTAGAAGGGGAAGGTGTTGAGAAGATGTTGACAAGGAGTCACAGTCAGGTAATGTGAACAGGTTGGCAAGGAGAGGGAGTGATTGAAAATATTTCTTAATTCAGCAAACAACTTTCTTCAGGTTATTAAATTTCAAATTGTTCCCAGGTGTTCAATTCTGGCCCTTTCCTCTCTATACAAAGGATCTGGGGGTTGATTCCACAGTTATGAACTATGTCCAGAAGACTGGAGGCCAATAGGGAAGAAGGATCATCACCAGCACCTCATTTGTATTTTAATAATAGTTACAATGAAAACACTGCATAGAGCAGAGACTGAAAAAATCAAGACTGATTTTAAATGTAATAAAAGAGAGTAAAATCATAAGTGCTCACATTGTGTCAGATGAATGCTAAGTTAGAGACATTTGGAGGAAACACTGTGAAGACTTGTGGACATGACAATTGGCACTGCAAGTCCAGCAGTATGGTAAAGACATAATGGTAAGAGATAATGCAAGAATAGGAAAACAGATACACATCAAGTTCTACAGAAAGTCTAAACCTGATCAACATGGAATGAAATTTATTATTTGCATCATGTTGGTCATAAAAGCTACCAGGGGTGTGAGACAACTGAAAGAGAATGAATAAGTTGATATTCAAAAGGGTGACTTGGACACTCCAGTATAATGGCAAATGCACCCACCGAGGATGAGGATAAGAAATAAAAAGTGTGTACAACATATAATCTGGAAAGCTCAGAGTTGCAGGGAGCCATGTCATTCAAAGTGAGTTTTGAGCATAAGGTGTCTAAAGTTCTTCATATTTCTCTAATCATCTGACTCAGTGCTCACTTAACACATCTACACTAAAAATGTGACTCAAGCCATAATGCACAGAGTTAGTTAAGAAAAAAGATAATGAACAAGGCCGGCTTAAACACAAGCCCCTCCCAATACACATACGAGGTAATTCTCCTTTTAAAATAAGTTTGAGCATCTGGTAGTAAGAGAGTATTATTATCATATCAACCATATTATCAAGACAAAAGAAAAAAAGTAATCAAACCATACTTCCCAGACAGGAGCAATCCACCAAAAAAATGAACAACCACCACCTGCTCCTCCATGTAACAGGGGGTGTTAAAACACCAGCCATATAAGGAATCTACATCTATGTACTAGCCTGCGAGCCGCCGCATGGGCATGTGACGGGGTGTTAGGATACCAGCCGTGTAAAGATTTAAGGTTTTGGGAGGTGAAATGGTGATGTGTATTATGGGTGCGTACTTAGTGGAGCTAAGTTTTTATTGTGGTCGCTTAATGTGTGTGTGGAAAGAATGAGTTTTTGTACCTATCTGTTCAGCAATGTATCTCTCTTATTATAACGCTTCTATCACACCTAGAGATGTCATACGGCATATTGATAATATCACTGCTCTGCATCAAAAATTATGTTTTCGAATGAATGTGTGTTCCTAAATGAATTTTTAGCGCTGAGTTGAACGGTGTAAATTGTTTTTTTCTATCACGTCAGGTTTTCGAGAAAATCAAGAATTTGTGTTTCATAAAGGCCCCGTCTGTATACCATAGTAGGACATGGAAAGTACTGAGTGTTATAAAGGAGTGAATGATGATTGTGTTGTACTCCTAAGGCCGGTTACACACATGGCGGATTTATGAGCTACGGAGAGTTTACCATCGCCGCTCACAGAAATCTAGCGTTTACACACAGAGCGGTCAAATCTTCCTTGCCGTTGTACAAGTCAGATGAATAATTTTGTCGCCATATGGCTCAGAAGGCACTTTGTGTAGTCTGAAGTGGTCAGAGAGAAAATTCTAGCTTTATTGTTATTCCGTCGTCGAATGAAGAGGAAAAGAACAGTAGAAAAACCAACAAATACTCAAGCAACAGTGTTGCACTCACAAGAGCTTAACTTGCACTGAGCAAAGCAACTACAAACGATCCGTTCACTGCATAAGCTCTAACTTCAGTCTGCTACTGCTGGAACAGCGGCGACGACCAATTTTCCACGGCAGAAAAATCCTCGTGTGTGCAACCAGCCTAAAGGTGTGGTGAACTGAACGGTTTCATTAAGTGGCAAATTGTGAATTCTGACTGTAATGTCTTCACGTGGCTGCAATAATGACCCAAACACATTCTGTTACGTATGTGGAAAGTACATCTTGGGTAAACAAAGACTGAGCATAACACCATTCGTCAAAGAAGCCTACTTTGCATATTTTGGACTCGTATTTGGCGATGAAAATAAACCATGGGCACCCCAGAAAGTATGTAAGACTTGCGTGGAAGGATTGAGGTTGTGTATGAATGGAAAAAGAGAATTTTATTTCACTCTTCCAATGATATGGATGGTACAATTATACCATACAGATGACTGTTATTTTTGTCAGGTTTAAGTGCAAGGTTTTAGTGCCAAGAACAAAATTGACATTGTTTATCCACATTTGCGATCCGCAATGAGACCAATCAAACATGACGAAAGCCTACCTATCCCTTCTCGTCCATCTTCAACCTGTACATTGCCTCAAATGGAAATTGATACAACAGACATCAGTGGATCAGATACAGAAGAGTTTGTACCCAGTGCAAGTGACAATACCCCACATTTATTTAGTCAGACAGCATTGAATGACTTGGTCTGTGATCTTGCGTTACCAAAGGAAAGTGCTGAACTGCTAGCTTCTGTAGTGAAATACAGACATTTATTATTACCTGGCACAAAAATTTCATGTTACAGATCCAGGGAACAAGAAATTGTTTCATTATTTTCAGAAGAAAGGTCTATGATCTTCTGCAATGATACACCAAAGCTTGTAACGTAACTTGGTGTGAAGTACATAACTTCTGAATGGAGTCTTTTCATAGATTCTTCGGTTACCAGCCTGAAAGGTTTTTTACTCCACAATGGTAGTGTTCTTGGATCGGTACCAATTGCTTATTCAATTACATTGAAAGAATCATATGAGAGTTTGCAGTTTATACTGCAGTGTGTGAATTACTCCTTGTTTGGGTGGGTTTTATGTGGTGACTTCAAAGTTATCAACCTTTTACTGGGACTTCAAATGGGATACACTAAAATGCCTTGCTTCCTGTGCAAATGGGATAGTCGAGACCAAAAAATCACTGGCAAAGGAGAAAGTGGCCAACCAGAGGATCCTTGACACCCGGAACAAAGAATGTTGTTAGCGTGCCCCTAGTCGAACTCACAAAAGTTCTTCTCCCTCCCCTTCATATTAAATTGGGTATTATGCGTCAGTTTGTGGGTGCCCTAGACAATATTTTAAATACATATGTAGTGTTTATCACAGAATGACCCAAAGTAAGCTGAAAGCAGGTGTATTTACTGGACCTCAGATCAGGAAATTAATGTGTGACCCCAATTTTGAGGATACAATGAGCCAAACAGAAAAGCAAGTCTAGCAGAGCTACAAAGATGTTGTGAAAAACTTACTAGGGAACAGGAGTCCAGATTATAGAACAATTGTGAACACCATACTGGAAAATTTGAGGAAACTAGGTTGTAATATGAGTATGAAGTTACACTTCCTACATGCTCACATTGACTATTTTCCAGATTGTTGTCTTGGATTTTACAGCGAGGAACAAGGTAAACGTTTCCACCAAGATTTAAAAGACATTGAAAGAAGATACCATGGTGGTTGTACTATTAATATGATGGCAGACTACTGTTGGTCCCTGAAAAGGGAAAATACTTCTCAGGCTTATGGAAGAAGTGCAAAAAGAAGAAAATTGTTGCCAATAAAATAAAAGGTTAGGTCACTAAATCATATCAATTGTTATTACTTATTGTAAACTGAACTCGTTCTCTGTTTAATATTACAGGACTCTAATATACGCAAAGTTTATAACCATGACAATGATCTTGAAGAGGGATATAAATATATGCCGGTAATGGATGAATAAAAAAGTTTTGTTTTGATTTTTAAAAAAATCTGGACGTGATAGAAGAAAACTGATTACACATTTGGAATCAGCATCTCAAAATTAGGGGGAAACGATAGTCAAAATCAAAACATCAAAAAATCTTTTTCAAAATGCAGAGCAGTGAAGGCCTTCAACTGGGCCTTTATCCCAATAGCTTCATCCTCCCCTTCCTCTCCTTCTCCCTTCCCTCCATTTTCCTCCTCCTCTCGTCTCCTCCACCCCACATTCTTCCTCATTCGCCTCTCATGAGTGCATGTGTGCACTCCTATACGTTTTGAAAGTCTAATAGACTATTTTAAAAATTAAATCACCACTCGTTTTCTTGCGACACTCATTTTTTCCAACAAGGCACATGCAAATTTTAGAGATATTTGATGCTCAGTGTATCCTTCATTAGCTCAGAACTAATTTTGAAAGTGAGATGAAACTGAAACCATAATATTGCAGACAGTATGTTTTCGGACATTTTTTTTCAAATACGTTTCTCCATTGCTAAAATTGAACTTGAAATCTAATTTTTTTTAAATCTGATTTTTGACACAATATTACTCTACACCGGAAAAAAGTCTCAGATCTGACTTTAGTAATAAGATTAGAGTAATAAAACTATATAATAAAAAAACAAAGTTGCAATGCTCTTGCATAAATGCTTTCTTTTTTAAAAGCTTACAAAAATGGCTTCACCCATTTTAAAACTAGATTTTCTCTGGTGGGGGAGCTATTAAAAGTATGTGATTTATGTACTGATTATTACTACATGCTAAGGTGCAACATGTGGTAGAAATTTGGAGTTTGTGATTCATCTGGTAAGTGAATCATGACAGCTGCTTTGTACCAAAAAACTATAAAAATGGTATGACGCTTTAAACATACGTGCAGATTCCCTTGACAATAATGACGTATTCAGTGAGCCAACAGCAGTAAAGTTGAGTTCATGGGTATAAGCATGTTTAACAACAGTGAAAAAGGGGTGGGAAGACTCAATAGACATTCATATGGGTGGACAAAGGATTAGTTTCACTGACATGAAAAGAGGACATATTTTATCTTGAAATCAATAGATTACATAGAAAGAGGAACAGCTGCTGTGGGAGGAGCTAGGAAACAAGGTCAAGTTACTATGACTCTGGATGGACGGAACATAATGAATAAGGGGGCAGGTTTTGAAGAGGGGTCAGTGGCTGGGAAAGGTACCACAGACCCCCTGGTGAAAATAAAATGTGCATTAAATGTGAAAATGGCCAGTAGAAAATGTGCACACTGTGCTTAGCACACTTTCTGCATTCTCTCATCACACTATTTTCTAAATATTACCAGGTAATGTCTTCACTCACTCGCTGCAAGTTTTTCATACACACCTCTAGAACACATTTTGCGCTCTCTTATGTCACTGTTTAACAGTAAGCTCTTTATACTGACTGCCATTCGTGCTTTACCACACTTTATTTACCCTTAAGATATTCCTAAGCACATATGTCACCTCAGAACACAATTTTATGACTTAAGGAATGCTGTTCACACTTATTGCACTTTTACCTGCACTCCATATACATACTTTTAGCTCATTTTCTTCATACTTTAGTGCTCCAAATCACACTTTTGTCACTTTTTTTCAGACTTTTAGTACACTTCCTGAACGCTTTGTTCACTTCATTTACCATTTCTTTCACTTATTAGCAAACTTTTCTCACAAGATATTCACATTATATTTTCAACAGGGCTTGAGAATGAACCACAGTTGGAGGAGATTGGCATGAACAATGAATATTGCTGAGGTAGGCTGGTCTTTTGTAGGGGATAGAAGGATACTTGGGAATCAAGTCAAGGGGTAGGTGAGTGGGCTATCAAGCAACATAACTAACAACACCCACTAGCAAAGCTACTGGTTCTGATGATATTTCCTCAATGTTCCTTCGTCTAACGTCTGATGCACTTTATATCCCCATCTCCATCTTATTCAACAGTTTTTTCCGTTTTGGAACTTTTACGTCGCACAGGAAAAACTCCAATGTAAACCCTATTTTGAAATGCAGACCGAAAAGTCATATTGAAAACTATCGCCCTTTCTCCATCTTACTGGTTTAGTCCATTATTTTTTAGTGTATTCTCCATGATCGCATTATCCACTTTACCCTTCCTTACATCTCACCTCTTCAGCATGGTTTCCTTCCTGGCGGCTCCTAAATTACAAATCTATCTACTCTGAACCATCATTTCATTTCTGCCTTCGAAAATGGGTCACAACTCGACGTTTGTTATATTGACTTTTCTAAGGCTTTTGACTCCATCAACCACACCCTCCTTCTGCACAAACTTCAATCTCGAAATAGCATTCATGGTACCATCTTCTCAGTTATTTCCCATTTTTTACGTGACCGTCACTAGCGTGTGATAATCAATGGTCACTCCTCTGCATTCGTCCCTGTCTCTTCCGGCGTCCCCCAGGGCAGCGTTCTCGGCCCTCTTCTCTTTGCACTCTACATGGATGATCAAGTTTATGACATTTTACCCTTGGGTGGTAACATTCTCTCATATGCAGATGACTGCAAAGTGTTAAAAAATGTGGACAGTGCGGCTGACTCACTTCAGTCACAATCCGCTCTTAATGCAATTGATAGCTGATGAGCAAAATGGTTGCTACGTATAAATCCAGGTAAATCTGCTATTATGTCCTTCACATTAAAACGCAAAACTATCTCCTCTACTTAGCAACTTTCCAAACACCCTGTACCGTCACTTCCTTCAATGATTTAGGGGTCACCTTTGACCAAATGCTCCTTTTCAGCGAGCATATTTCATCAATTTTTAAAAAAGCTATGTCCATAGTGGGGATTCTATACAGACTTAATGAAATTACCGACCCTTTTGCCCTTAAATCTGTGTTTTTTTGTTGTGTAATGCCCATCCTTGAGTACTGTTCTCCCATATGGTTAACTGCGTCCCCCACTACACTTAAAATACTCAACTGCCCCCTTAATCTCTTTTTAGCCATAGTCCAGCATCGTGTGCCCTCCCCTAAACACACCTCTCTAGTTGAAATTCTTTTGTCTCTAGGTCTCTCACATCTTCCCAATCGCCGGCTGATTTCCGACCTAAAATTCCTTCACTCAATCATGAACGGGTCCCTCCGCTCTGATCATCTTCTCTCCTGTTTTTCACTCCGCATCCCTGCCCGCACCACTCGTGATGTAAGTCTGTTTCACACACCCAAATTCCGTCTCTCCACCTCCCAACGTTCCATTTTCTACCACCTACCTTCATTTTTATAATACCCTTGCCAACAGTCAACCTACTCTTGACCTTTTCTCCTCCTCACACAACATCTTTTCTTCCCAACTTAAACGCATTGTGTCCTCCTCTTCTTCCCTGCCACAAAATTGATTTGTTCTTTCTATTGATTATTGTTCTTATTGTTTTTAATATATATTTTTGTTTTATTTCTTAACTTATTTTTTGTTTATTTAAACCCATTGTTAAGGCCCTAGTTGCTGTTTTTGGCATTTTAATAAATAAATAAGGAAAAGTGAAGCTGGAAAGATTAACACTGTTAAGTGGTGCAGTAAACAAGAATGAATATGGTGCAAAGGTTCTCTCTCTTTACCACTGTCTGCATTTGTGTCAATCTTTACTTCCTGTTCTTTACAATAAAAAATGACAGTGCATCATAAGGGTTGATAAGATGTAACCTTTTATTTTACGGGTTAAATCACTATATTACAATTTTCTTTATGACACTAAGAGAAAAGAAGAAAACAAAATGAAATTACATATTCACAGCTTCATGACACCTACACATTTCAGATAATGTGATATGTAAAAATGAATAAAAAATACTATAAAGACAATAACTGTTTTTTGTACTGAAAAATCTATTGTATGCATTTAGATTACAACTAAATTTTTAACACTAACAATGAATGAGTTAATAAGAATAATATGCAATGGCTCACAATCAGTGATCTCAATTATTTATTATGATATTCATACTTACAAGGTAATGAGGCTGTGATGATAACAATTACAATGCTTACCTTAAAAATAAGTTTGAAAGTATATTTATAGCATTGAGAATGGGATATTTTGACAGTAAATAGCAAAAACGCACAACTTTACTTTTCCAATACAATTGTATCAGCAAGACTACGAGAATTGCCTTCTCCAAAATAATATACAAATTCATTCTCACAGGAGAGTATTCATTTACCGACCAGGATCGAAAATAAGGATGAAATCAAGTGGAGCATATTTAAGATTGAACACCTCTCTATCTATTTATTATTCCACCTGCCTCTAAATTGATGGGCGCCAAAGGAACTACCAAAAGGAAAAGAGAATGTCTCCTGTCTTCACCACTTATGAGTTGAGAAATGAAATTTTTTAATTAGAAAAAAAAAATAAAAATCACTGAATCACAGCATAACTCATTAAATATAAAAAATAATTTAATTATATGCATAATGTCTGTAACATCAATTAGAGCCATTTTTTTAGTTTTGAAAATTCACAAACATTAAACCCTTGGCTTTTTGGGGAGAGATCCAAAAGCTGAAATCACAGTGCCTTTAGTTCCTGTGATACTTGTTGTTAGTGATGAGAGAGGTTGAGTGGAAGATGATGGCTGAGCTGATGCCACTGAAGTACCCACAGAAGGAGCCTGAATTAAACCTGCTGGCTTTAACAAGTGCACAGCCCCTACAGTTCCTCCAACGCCTGCTCCAACTTGATCCCACTTGGACTTTCTTTTGTTCTTTCCATCATCAGGTTCAACTATGGGACCACTCCCCCCAACTGTTCCACCTTTCCGGGCAGTACCTGATACATACTCCACCTGAATAAAAAACATTTACAAATTAACCTGAGCCATTTTAAAATTTTAGGTTTCTTCTCCGAAAATTAAAGCAATGCCCAAGAGTGTCAATTCCTTCAAATTTTTTCTATTTAACAAGACAACTAACACCTGGCTGGGTCTACAACTTGCATGGCTTCTAATAATATTAAACATTTCTGAACAGCTATCAAATTTTCTTAATATATACCAATTTATTACAAGCAGTTCTCAACTTTTGTACAAAATGCATTCTTGAGACATGCAAGAAAGTCGAAATGAACAAAATTTGAACAATTGAGTTCCACATTAATTAGGGGTTACATTTCCAGAAAGCTAAAATGTATAATAACACCTTATTTATTCCACGGCAAGTTTATTTTCAACGAAATATGTTTTGTGATACATGGCTGACATTTCAAACAGATCATAAATGCCGTTAAAATAACACTTATACATCTTAATGGAAGTTCCCAAAATGTTTTGTAATGCATTAAGTGAAACTTTGACAAAAAATACATACAAATTTGTAACTTTTAACAAGCTGAAGTTAGCATTACATTGATTATATACACTTTGTTGGGAGTTGTCCGACACTCAAATTGATCATAATAATACTTGGTACTACGATGTGATGAATGACTGTTGTCATTATGAATTAATTTTGTTGTCATTGTTTTAACAAGCTGCTGGAATGATGAGATTGATAACTGCATGTATCTTTTGTAAGTGTGAACAAAGACACCTGAGAATCAGAAAATAGTTCATGTGTTTTACTCTATTTCATTATAAAATAACAGGATATGGCCCCAGGATACGTAGGTAAAATTTAGACTGAGGATTTAAGCGAATGACATGAGACTGAGATCACTAAGATGGCTGAGACTGAGAACAATGCAGTAAAGATGGATGAAGCAATTAAAGAGAATGTGAATATTCCAAAATTGGAGAATGGAATTTATTTTTTGTGGAATCTAGGAGTGAAAGTATATCTGATAGATAAGAACTACTAGAATGCTGTTGATCCAGGATTTCAAGGAGAGCTGAATGCCGATAGACCAAGAATTCATGGAAAAGCACTATCAATTCTGTACTGAAGCATCGGGGATGATTTTTTTCTCAATAATGAGGAGTGCAATTCAGCGAAAGAAGCTTGGGACATATTAGAAGAAATTCATACCAGTTCTACCAAATTCCACACATTGCAAAGCCTGTAGGAGATGGTAAATGTTTTTCAGTCCAGTGATATGACGATGCAGGAATACACTGTGAAGATTCAACGGTTGAATAAAAAAGTTGCTCAAGTAGGAGAGATATATGCAAGGATGAGATGTTGGCAAATTTCTTCTTGGCCAGTTGGCCTGCTGATGAGTACGAGGTGTTCATACAAAACATACTTAAGGAAGTGACTCTTACGATGAGACTGGTCAAGGGCTGATTGCTGGATGAGGAAAGGCGACAACAGCAGCGATTGACTTCCGAGAATCTGGCGATGGCATTGTTGGTTTCCAAGAACAAGCAAGACGCAGCAAGATCCAAGCAAGATGCAGCAAGGTTCAAACAAGATGGAGGAACAGCACAAGCAAAGACCTGTTTTAGATGTCATAGAGTTGGACACATTAGCAAGTATTGCCCGACAGTCAACTGCAAAAAGTGTGGGAAATAAGGACATTGGGCCAAAGATTGTAGGAATGAGAGGAATGGGAAAATTGAGATTGGAAATATCCAACATAATGGGGCTCCAAAGGGGGAGAACATTAGTTGCATAAGTGTGTATGCTCATTGTCATCTAGTGATTATTACCAATGGATTTTGGACTTGGGTGTGACCGAACATATGATGGCTTGGAGGGATTTATTTGAATGCTTTATTCCTGTACAGTAGAGTACATTTTGGTAAAGGTTCCAGTGCAGTTCAGGGAAAGGGAACAATATCTCTTACCTTAGGTGACAAGAATGGTGGATGCATTTTAAAAATAAAAAATGTGCTTTATGTACCTGAATTGAATTTTAATCACGTGTCTGTATCCAAATTGACTGCAAATCATATGTCTTTTATGCCAAACAGGGCTGAAGGTGTCAAGCAGAATGTAAATGTTTTCACTACATTCCAGAGAGATGGTTTATTCATATTGGAGAGTGCTGACATTACACCAGACGATGGAAAAGATCGTACATTGGTACTTGCATCAAAGGTAGAGACCACATGTATAGGGAGTGAAGACACCATATCATTGGGAACTGTAAGCTAAGTAAGGAACTGCAGGAACTGTAAGTAAGGCACTGCAGACTTGGACATGTTCCTTATGATGCTCTCTACAAGGTGCCTGGGCTGGAGAATTTAAAGACTGATGGTGTGAATGAGAATTTTTCCATTTGTATACAAGGTAAATTTACAAACTGAAATGACTTCTGTACATCTGCTGGACTTAGTTCATAATGATTTGATGTATATACCCAGTGTATCTAATGGGTGCGCATCATACCTGATAAGTTTTATTGATGACTGTATTTGGTATGCTCAAGTGAAACTACTTAAGAAAAAGAGTGAAGCAGTTTTAAAATTGAAAGATTATGTGGCTGAAGTAGAGCTGTTTCATGGGTTGGCATTGAAGTGTATTCAAACTGATGTAGGCGGAGAGTATTGTAATAAAGACGTAAAGGGTTTCCCAGCAACCTGAGCCAAAGCATCCACATCAACGGGCATCACTATCTCTTCAATGTCTTCTTCATTAACAAGGCCAAAGAAACTATGCAGTTCAAAACACCTCACAATTGTTCTGTGGTCATCATTCTTCCATGCAGCAAGTACCCATGATACAGCAACATTCACGGTAATCCTCATCACTGAAATGGATGCTGTCACAACTTCATCCCTTCGAGCAATTGAATGCTACATCACTTGCTTAATTTTAATTGAAAGTCTGAATAATGCCTTCATTAAGAGGTTGTAACTTTGATGCAGTATTGGGTAGAAAAAAGTCCACTTGAACATTGGTCAGTTTGATTTGATCAGTGAGATACATGGCATTGCCAAGAAATACAATGATGTTACATTTTGCTGTCTCACCTTTGTGTCAAAGCTCCTCAACCAATCTTAAAAAATCATTAAGTCATCCATGCCTCACTTGAGTGACAAGCAAGACATTTTTAAGAAAAGGTTGAAAGGTTAGTTATTAAAAAATGCTTTTTATTCGATTGAAGAATATCTTTGTTGTAAATAAGGTTATCAATTTATGAATTTGCAAGTGATAATCACTCATTGTTTATATTTGTGTTTCATTGTTTTGTAATTATGTTTTCTCATTTGTCTTTTCATTACTATTGTTGTCATGATGGCTACTTTTATATATGTGCACATATACTTCATTTTTTTTCCAATTTTTGACGATGCCAATACAAACAAAATTTGTGTATGGTTAATAAATTAAATTGTTTGCATACTAAGACACCCAATTTTGTCATATTGGTGTTTTTGAAGCACATGGCCAAAGAGACTTCCCAATCACCAGAGGTGTCTCTACAGCAGCACTCCCATAGAAGCAAAAATTCAGTCTTTCTTTGGCCACCTTTACACTGCTCTCTAATAAGTGTCAGGGATTTAGATGGTATAGCACAGAAAAATAGCCCACTTTTGTCCATATAAAATACGTGCCAATGTTTTTGGGTTTTGATTAATTCTAACCTTCCAATCATAGCATTCTCCATGACTCATATCACCCAATTCACCAAAGATTCCACAAAAGGTAATGGTATACTGTGCATGAAATCATTAAAGCAAGCCATTGATAGCCATGAAATCATCACCTTCTAATTGAATAGCAATTTGCAACACCACCTTCATTAAAGCACCACTAGTAGCAATATTTTTAGACATGCAACTTTAAACCACTAAGAAACAGGTGAGTTGATCCCTTCATACGAGTCTGGCCACTTACTTTTCACTCCACAGTTCAGGTTACTTTTGTGTCACTCCTTCAACATATCATCCCTATATTTTAAAATTACATTCATTTGAGTTTGTCCACACTTTAAATGCCAGCCTTCCCTCAGATGCACCCTTATCATGTTTTTCAATAACTCAAACCCTTTAGACGTTGGGAAATCCAACCAAGAATCAACTTAAACTATTGAGAGGGCATTTTCAACAATAGAGAGGAGCCATACTTCAGTGAAAAGTGCCAACTTCCACAGGGTGAAAGTGTAATTTATACTGAACTAAAATATCTTTATGTAAAGGATATAGCCAAACAAAAGGGCAAAGACCTGAAGCAGACCTCTATACACATGTTTTCTTTGCCGTGGGAGGACATGAATAAAAATTAGTAGACAAAATACATTATGTTTTCAAATGACTTTATACTACAAATACTTTTGAATTAATATTGATTTTAAAATTATTATGTACAGTCAGTATCTGCGATCAGAGAGAGAGAGAGATTCATTAAAAACTTTATTTTAATACAGAGTTCTTATGGTTTTCAACCCGCATCTTCTTTTATTTCAATTTTCGTTCATTTGAAGGCCTCTAACAGAGATCAAACCTCATTGTTCAATTTACCTTTCTGTGTATGCATTATACACCTATGCATTTTCGTTTGTACTGCATTGCCACTAATAACGAGCACTTACCAACCTATATGTTGTAAATCATTCATAGAGTACCCTGCAATATAATACATGGAATGAAATTATTTAATATATGAACATCAAATTCATATGCATTGAAACTTCCCGGGAGTTCCTAAGTTATGAGGAAATAAACACTATTTGTGTAGTTTGAACAAATTTTCACCTCAAGAGTTCTTAAATTTTTTCTAATCAGCCGCCTCCTCATTTGCATCACACTCCTAAGAACTGAACCCGAGACGAACAACCACCCCTCTTAATGGCCATTTCTCAGCGGAACCATTTGTGGACATTTAATACAGATTTCATTGTATATTAATTGCCCTCTAGAAAAATTGGAAAGTGATCAAAGAGCTAATAATGCTAAGGAATTTTATCAGTGTACAAAGCATTTTAGAAAAGGATATAGTCCAAGCATGCATGGAATCAAAAATAAAGAAGGCCAGACACTGACTCAAACAAAGCAACTAATTGACAGGAGGAAAGAATGCTTGCAGGACCTACCAAATTGTGAGCAGCCCTCACAAAATGATAAGCATGACCAATATGACAATGTTGAACCCTATGTTGAGGAGCCTAAAAGAAGAAGCAGAAAATGCAATAAAGACTTTCATGGATAACAAATTACCAGAGAGAGAAGACCAAATACCATCATAACTGCTGAAAAAAGGTGGTAAAATGGTCACTGAAGAACTCCATAAGCTGATTTCAAGAATGTGGAGGGAAGAAAAGACACTGAAGCAGTGGAAGGAAGCTACTATATTACCCATCAGCAAGAGAGGCAATAAAGAGCAATGTGAGGAAGTTGTATTAGCAAATACTGGGAATACTATAAATTTTAAGATTCATAAACCGGACAAATATATATTCGAAATGCCTGTCTTTATCAGTCCCGTTCCCCTTAGTTGAACCTATCACTACATCTGCCCACACCACCTTACAATAGGGCTGTAACCACCTCTTCTCCCACCCCCTCCCGACCTCAGTCCCTACAAGTCCCCCACCCTCGGCATCCTTGCTTTTCTCTGATCCCTTTCCCAACTCTTCACCCTCCCATTCCCTCCAACAAGCTTACACTCTCCCCCCAAGCCACCCTTTCTCCCCTAATGTCTCTGTTAATATAAATGTATGTTACTGATCATTGTAATAATTTACCAGACCATGTTGCTCAGCAACGCTAATGATAAATTTGAGCATACATATTAGAGAGAAAATCATACATTTGTGACATCAAATGAAAAAAGCAAAGGAATGAATGATGGGAGTCAACATGGTTTTCTCAGGGTGAAATTAAATTTATTTGATATGGAACATCCATTGAGAGCTTGAAACATGCCTGGAAAAATCAACAGAAAAATATTAAACACTCCTTTTCTTTTCCACATTAACGTACCATACAAATTATATCTATACAACATCCTCACCAATTTAATCATCTGCAAGATATTATCCACAGACCTCTCTGAGGACAAAACCACTACTTTAACAAACACTTATTCTGAAAGCCCAGAGAATACGCTCAAGTAAACATTTATCAAGCTTTTGATTATAACTACCGTCCCATACATTTACTCAATAAAACTGTCAGGCATGAGAGTTTGTTATCTGTGAGCAACGTCTTTAATAACAAAACGCGATTTACTTACTTTAGCTTTCTCTCTTCTTTCTCTCTCCCTGCGGTCCATTTCTGCCTTCTGTACTTTGGCCAACTCCTCGTAAAATGACTCTTTTCCCCAGCGTTGTGGGTCGTACACACTAGCATCATAATTTGTGCCCATTTCATTTATTCCACAAAACTGAAAAAGATCAGGCTAGTTGTAAGATCGTACGAAAGACATGGTCACAATCTAATTTTTTATATTTACAAAAGACGTAGTTTTCGAATTCGCCGCAAATTTAATCTTACTGGAGATCTTTCTTAATCATAGGTCGACTTACATTTGCCATGAACCAGATTGCTCAAGAATACTACGCCTCTCACACACTTTCTGCATGAGGCATTATTCCCTATCAACCATCAAACATTAATGAACAAACATGTACCTGGATAAGTTTTTCATAGATGCTAGGATTCCTAAAATCTTTCCTCTGCTGTATCACGCGATTCATGTCGAGGCCTCCTGCAAGCATCTTGTCATGCAATCTGACTATTTTTTCCTGTAACTCAACGGGACACTTCCCAGGTGGTTCAGGGGGTATAACTACACCATCCTCCTCTTCTTCTAGTAGAAACTCTTTTGTGCCCTGAGATTGATTATCATCATTTCCATTCCTTTCTTCAACAATCATTTCCACGATATTGACTTCAGTCTTATCACCCTCAAAATTTTCTTCTCCTGGAACACCTTCTTCATCCGAAATAAGGGTATCATCATGATACGAAACTAAACGTGCAGGGCGAACTTGAGCAGGCCGAAAAATATTACTTTTCACAGCAATAGGAGGAGTTAATGCACTAACGTTTGAATTCCCACTGCTCCCTGGCGTCCCACGAGATTTCTCTGCAGCTTCGGGGTCTTCTTCTTCTTCCGCTGCTTCTTCCTCACCCTCTGAATCAGTGTACGTCGCAGTGAGCGAAGCAAGGGCAAAACTACTTGTTTGGTTGTGGACAGACATGGCGAAGCTTCAAAACCTACTATTTAGGAGTTATTTTATATCAGCATGAAGAGTCGTAAAATATTAGAGTCCAATATACCATTCCAATTATTGAAAAGTAAGAGGAATACACGCGCACTACTGAGTCCTTGCCAGCTCAGGGAGCATACAGTTATACATGGCAGATTTTCATTGCAACCGCTCCATCCCTGACAACCCAGCCCAAACTTCCATTAAATGAACAAAAATATCTGCAACAGATTTAAGAATTCACGCAAAAGTCACACCTTTCTTCGAGCAAAAAAAGTAAAAAGAATAACTACGCTTTACACCTTGACTGTTTGTCCCATCCACACAAGGGATTTACCTAGCCTTCGTTTAAAACGCAAATTTTAATATCGCGTAGCAAATGTTTATGGGCCGCTAAATAGGGGGCTCTTCGGGTGCTTCGGGTTGCCAGCAAGTTTTGATGCGCGTGACGTCACGTATCACGATTTCAAAAACGTCATTCGTAATACATATCAATACATATCGACATTAACCGAGACAATTCGGTACATGACGAGCGCTTATATACATAAATACTAAACTGACTGGCAATGAGTTGATAGCTCAAAGCAAAAGTATATTATTGATGATGGCATTGTTACTATTCATTATTCGGATCAACTTACACGCCCCCAACTTATTCATTTCTACACTTTTCAGCTACTACAAATTGACATGTTTAGAATGAGGACAACTCGAACCGCGGAGAATTAACAGAAAAGTTAAGTTTGTGATGCCTTGCAGTTCTTGCAGAGCGAGCATGTATGTCCTCACCGGAATGAGGCTTTTTCAACGGCGACAGAATTCGATTTTCCGCAAGTCTTTATAGCCCCTATGTGTTATTACCAAGAGATTTGCGACCCGGTCGCAATTTGGTATTCTGAACGGCAAATAGCCCCGGCCAGGGTAGAAAAAATGAAATAGCGGCCAATATGAGCGCCCAAGGCATGTAATTGTGGGAGTACAGTCCGAGAAGGACGGTCGGCGAGGTTAAATGCTTTGGATCTTCTTCCACACCTGTTTAAAAAGTCGTCCCATTGCTAATACTATTTACGAATTCAATCGGAAACCTTCTTTCCTTCCTTCACAACCTTTTGGGCTTTTGCTCGTAATCGTCGGAAAGAAGCAAGATTTGTGGAGGTGGGATATTTTTGGTAAATACTCAAGAGCCTTTTTACTCCTCTTAATTGTATTCGCACATTCCTCGTTCCACCGTGCCCTGCTTTGGTAGAAGGACAATGCAACACGGCGCGTCCCCAGGTTGCGGATCGGGGAATTCTCGACGAAACCTACGGTGGGAGTTGGGAAGGGGTGAAATAAAATAGCCCCCGCGGAAAAAACCAGGGGCAGAAACGCCACTGCTCCTTAAGGCATTGCTATTGCTAAGCAATGTGAATGCTAATCAAACGTCCCAAGCTAAGGTGGAAGGCTACCGTGCCGAGAGCTGAATGGTACCCGGGTGGGGTGTCACGAACGGTCCCTCTGGGGCACCTGGTCCAACCCCAGGAGTAGTTAAGAGGCCTTACCCCTGTAATACGACGCTCTGCGGGGGTGGACATATAAGATGGCGGTACTCGTGGCAACAAATGGAAATGAATGATTTTTTGAAAGATGTTATGAAAGTGCTGGATGAAGGATCGTCGGCACTGCAAGGAGCCGTGTACGATGAGATTAAAAGGAAATGCAACCAGAGGCTACAGAAGCTTCTAGAGGATATGGATGGATTTATTGATTTTATGAAGAACAGGAGCAATGTGCACCATGCGACAGATCTAGAGTCAACGGAATAAAAATAACCCTGAACCGTTTCAAGAAGATGGATGATGGATATCATTGGTACTCCAAAAGTCAATGGCGGATGCAGAAACGCTTACCTCACCTGACTTCTCTAAAAAAACATGAGCAAGCCGGCTGAAGTGACCCCGCTCTGGTTTGCGGAAGGACAAAGAGGAAGGAAATCCATCCAACACCGGTTGAAGACCAGATGGTAGGAGGGACAAATAAAGAGAAAGAAGGTAAATATGGTAAAAACCTTATGCCGAAAACACCTTTGGCTCAACAAACTGCGATGCAAATGGATACGGATCCATCTGAGGTGGATATGATGCAGGAGGAAGCACCATGGCAAGAATTCAAGGGCAAGAGGAAGAAAAAAGGTATGAAGAAAAGAGAGGCAGGACTAGGCACCATACGTGAGCGGCCAAGCATTCTGATCGTCAAAGCAACAGAGGACATGACATATGCAGAAATAGTGATGAAAGTTAAAAAGGATGAAAATCTTGAAGGCATGGGGCTTGGCATGTCTGCTGTGTGTAGAACTCTAGCGGGAGAGTGGCACAGTTCACTTCGGCAATCAGTACGACCATTGGCAAAAGTTTTAGAGTGGACACGAAGCAGCACCAAGTAGTATTGAAGATAACACACCTTGACAGAAAGGCTACAAAGGAGGAGATAGCCGAAGCTACAGAGAAAGCCCTAGGTCGGGGTGGCGAACCTATGGCACGCGTGTTCAAAGTGGCACGTGGAGCAATTATTTCTGCACATGGAGCTGGGAGGGTGCTAAGGGATACCTCTATCTCACTCAATGGGTTGGCACGCGAGTCAAGCGAGTATACTGTTATTACATAAACTTTGACATTCAATCGCCAAAAGGTTCGCCACCCCTGCCCTAGGTGAAGGTCATAAAGTAGGAGCAGAGGCAGTGCTGACTGTCTGGAATGGCGTGCACTCACAGACTCAAACTACCAGTAGTAGCTGCTAAAAAACTCCTGGAGAAGAGATCCATGCACATTGGGCTCGTAACATCGTGTCCGGTGCATGAAGCTAGGGAGCCTATCAAATGTTTCAAGTGTTGGCGGTACGGTCATATATCCACGAAATGTACCAGCGAAGTGGATAGGTTGAAACTGTGTGAGGGATGTGGTGAAGGTGGGCACAAGATCAGACAATGCGAAGGAACATTGTGCTGTCTTCTCTGTAAGGAGGATGGCAATAACACCAACCACAGATCTGGAAGGGAAAAGTGCCTAATGTACAGGAAGGCATGTCAAAACCTGAAGTAAAATGGCCATGAGGATATTACAGCTCAACCTAAATCATTGCAGAATCGCACAAGATGTGCTTGCACAGACTGTTCGTGAAGAGAGAATTGACTTAGCCATAATCTCGGAGCCATATAGAAATCTTGATATACCTATACAAAAGACGGATTTGGCGGGCAAAGCTGCAATCTGGGCTTGTGGCAAGTGCCCCTTCCAAGAGATCATGGAGCACCAAGAGATTGGCTTTGTAAAACTGAAGATTAGCGGGGTAACATCTATAGCTGTTACATGCCTACAAGCATGACCGATGATGAGCATGAACAAACACTAGATCGCTTGACTATCATCACTTGGAAGGTGACAGATATATATACTCACAGCGATCATTGTGCCATCACATGGAAGATCATGGGACACCAAAGATGTGAAAACCATCAGTCACGAAGGAAAAAGTTTAGAAGTTTGAAGACAAACACCTTCAACAAGGAGGTTTTCACCCTATATATGGAGAATGGCAACTTCAAAAAAACGTCAGCAGAAGGAAAAGTTGATGAAATCATGACAAGATTGGTTAAAGCATGCAATGCCACAATGCCGCGACGTTGGAGAGGGAATGCACTCACATCTGTTTACTGGTGGAACGACCACATAGATATTCGGAAAGTAACAGAGCATGTAGACTAGCACAGCGGGCAAAGAAGAAACCGACATTCCCTCAGTTGGAGGCCGCCTTTAAGCTAGCCCAAGTAAAACTGACCAAAGCAATTAAGCAAAGCAAAAGCCAGTCCTGGGCCCAGCTTTTGGTGGAGGTGGACAACGATACATGGGGGAGACCCCATAAGGTCGTCATGACCAAGCTAAAGTCTCTCAGACAAGACAACAACCCACTTGTCCAGATCAACTGAAAAAGATAGTGGAGACACTCTTCCTGGCTCAGGAGTCTTTGAACTATGTTGTTAACCGGAATATAGATGTAAATATCCCATCCGTTACCCGAGAGAAGTTATCGAGGGCCAGCAATAAAATAGGGAACATGAAAGCTCCAAGAATTGACAACATTACCAACGTTGCCCTCAAAGCATCGATCAAGGCAGCTCCCTAAATGTTCATGGGCATGTACAATGCAAGCCTTAGAGCAGGAATCTTTCCTAAACAATGGAAGAGGCAAAGACTTGTGCTTCTACCCAAGGGTAATAAATTACCTTCATCAAATCACCCTTTGTGCATGCTAGATACTGCAGGAAAGATCATAGACCGTATCGTTCACAACCAAATGGAAGGCATTATTGAAAACTTTCTTGAAGACAACCGGTATGGCTTCAGAAAAGGATGGTCTACCTTAGATGACATTTGCCAAGTGGTCGGTATAGCAAGAAAGGCCATCACTGGAGCAAGATGGAAAGGAGGAAGTAAAAAATACTGCTTGGTTGCACCCTTTGGTGTCAAGAATGCTTTTAATTCAGCCCGATGGAATAGCATAGGTGCAGTACTGGACAAGATTGGCGTACCATGCTACTTAAAGAGGATGTTCAAGAGCAATTTCAAAAATAGGCAACTAATTTACGAGACAGAGGATGGTCCAAGAAATTATCAGCTTACAGGGGGAGTTCCTCAGGGCTCATTGCTTGGTCCACCTTTGTGGAATATTATGTACAACGACCTTCTAAGACTGAAACTACCGGAGGGGGCTCAGTTAACAGCATTTACTGATGATGCAGCAGTGGTCATTGTGGCCAAATTCTTGGAGGAAGTGAGACGCATCGTCATGGACTCTATGAGGTGGTGCAGGTGTGGATGTGTTCGATTGGCTTTGAGATGGCCGAGCAGAAAACCAAAGCCGTGCTCGTGTCTAGCAGGGAAACAGTGAAGACAATTGACCTTTTTGTGAAGGAGCATATCATAACTTCCCAACCCTCCATCAGGTACCTGTGAGTGATGTTTGATACGAGGCTCTCTTTCAAACAGCATGTCATACATGTTGTGGAGAAGGCATCGAAGGTTGCAGCAGCTTTAGTGCGGCTCATGCAGAACATTGGTGGCCCAAGGCAGAGTCGCAGGAAACTTCTGACATAAGTAGTGACATCCATACTCACATATGGAATAGCAGACTGGGGTGACGTTCTTAAAATAAAGAAATACCGACGTAAAGTAGCCGCAGGCCATAGACTCAGCACATTGCAGGTAACGTGTGCCTTCCTCACTGTGTCAGAAGACGCCGTGTGCATCATTGCCGGAATGATGCCCATCAAGGTGCTGGCCGAGGAAAGAAGAAATCTGTATGCCGCAAGACACAACGCTCCGCAGCATTAGGAGCAGCTAAGAAAAAGTGCGACACAGAGGGGCCTTGAACTATGGGAAGAAAAATGGAATAGCTCTTAAAAAAGTCGATGGACCAATTGCCTTATTCCTCAGGTGGAAACTTGGGTAAACCTAAACCATGGAGAAGTTAACTTCTATCTCACCCGAATCCTCTCGGGCCATGGGTGTTTTAGAGCCTACCTACATAAATATAAACAGGAGAAATCTCCGGAGTGCCCAGCTGGATGTGAGGTGCCTGAGGATTCGGAACAAGTTCTCTTCGATTGTCCACGCTTCAACCAGGAAAGAAAGGAGCTGGAGGATGTAATGGGGATAAAATATCCTAATAAAAAAAAAGGCCTAGCAACTGACGGACAAGGGCTGCGAGGTTACATTGGTTAACCGGGGCGCCCTTCGGCAAATAATGTTGCACAATGTTAGCACTTCTGGGACATGCATTTTGACAGCAACCGCCTGAAATGGCATGTTAAGTTGTATTCGGGAGGTGTATAGAGCCTCCCGAACAGCAATGGAAACCCCTCCTTGTGCTCGTTGGTCACTAGTGTCATTAAGTCTAAAAACATATCCTTGTAAAACACCCTTGTCCATCAATTTAAAATGCGTGTCTTGCAAGCAGATGCATATGGGATTCAAATCTCTGATGAAAACAGCCAGCTCCTCCTTGTGCCTAAAAAAAAATTTACATTCCACTCTAATATCACAGTCAACATCATCATCCTAGGCGCTACAGCCCATGTAGTGCTCTGGCCTCCATCACAGTCACAATGGTTTTAAAAAATTAGGTAAATAAATAAATACATTATAAATCAGGCAGTCTATGTCCGTGCATACGAGAATCAATGCTTTAGGCGTTATTTTCTCCCCTGCGTTCTGGCCCTGAAGACTTCCGTGTTCGAGACACAGCTGTCTTCATCCATAGCTTCTGGTGTTTGTTTAAAGGCACCAGAGGAAGAGGAGAGAGGTGTTTTTTCACGCACTCCTGGCACGTCCCCGGTAGTAGGTTTGGGCAAATACTTTTGAGAATCCACATTGCTTTTATTATTCTTAGGAACATTATTAAATTCTTCTCCTCTATTCTTAGAGTTAGTCGATTCTACTTTAGGTGCTTTGATGCTGTCTGAAGGTTTTGCTGTTTCCGTCTGAGTGGTACACATTTTTTTAGGAGGAGCTGCTACACCTGCCCAAGAATGGGAAAAGGTAGGGGCCATGAGAGACCGATACTTCTTTCGTGCCTCACCATATGGGATTTTTCAAGTGTCCTTATCTCCATGATTTTTCTTTCCTCCTTCAACACAGGGGAATCACGAGAGTACGCTGGATGCACATCCTCACAATTGACACAGTAAGGGTCGGAGGAACACCCTCCTCCGACCCTTGGGTTTTTCCCTCCATTTGAAGCATCGGCACCCTCATGCTTGTCCTCCATGGCGCGGGCAGGTGGCCTTGCCCTCACATTGCGGTATGATGTGGCCGCATTTCTGGCATTGGAAACAGTGCATTGGATTAGGAATGAATGGTTGCACTGGGACCAATTCATAGCCTAAAGAGACTTTCTCGGGGAGCTTATCTAGAGCGAACGTAAGGATCACAGATGTTGTGTTAATCATTTCACCGTTTTGCCTAGTCGTCAGTCGATGACAGTTACTAACACCCTGGGAGGCCATCTCTCTCTTAATTTCTTTAGTTTCTACACATAGGAGATCATAGTGACTGATAACTCCCCGAGAAGTATTTAAGGTGCGGTGGGTCTCTAACGTGACCGGAATGTCATGGAGTTTTTTCAATTTTAATAATTTCTCAGCCTGGTTGATGTTTACTGTCTCTATCAGAAGGGTTCCATCTCTAACTTTCTTCACTGCGTTAGGTACTCCTGGAATGACTGCTGACAAAGATCAAATGAAGAAGGGAGACACCTTTTTGAGTGTCTCGCCATCTTTTGAATTTCAATACCAAATAGCACATGCTCTTTTTCATTGACATTTCTCCTCTGTTTTCTCTCCGTGATCTTTTGATGGGAGGAAGATTTTCTGGCTCCATAGATAGATGAATTTCGTCCTCTGAGCTCCCCACCCACCACTGAGCAACACAATCAGGGTGCCACACCGCAAACTGGTGTGGTCGCCAGGGCTACCCAAGGGATTTAATAGCACTATTGTTTAGGGTGGGGCCTCCAGTGCATGGGCCTTCCAAACCCATACAATTTTGGCCGCCCTTCACAGACTCCCGTCACTCCAGCACTCGCCATTGAAACATGTCGATAAGCCAATTGATCAAGACTGGCTAGATCTTGACCGTCTGTTTACAGGGGATCCAGGGCCAAAGTGGGGTGTTTCACTCCGGCCCATACTGGTCATCCGACACCTGGCTAGTTCCGAAGAGCTCACCCACCAGGATCCCCTTCTCCCCCTTACGGTTCTCCGCACGTGGAAAACATGCAGGTAGATCGCAGGCCAGCTGGTATGGCCGCACATAGACAGTAGACCCACAAGACTGCGGACACATCCCTATGCTGCCTGGGGGTATACCTCCCCATACTTTTAGTCACCTCTTATGACAAGTATGGATACTGCGGGAGTATTCTACATCCCCCTACCCACAGGGGTGAGGAAACTTATATCTGAGGCATTTACAACTCATTTTGCAGAATCAATATAACGGAATTACATAGAGATTTTAGTGGGGAATATAGTTCACCCCAAACTCTCCCTGTGTGGTTAATGGCTGGTGCAGAGTAAATGCATTTGACACTTACTTTTCTTAGCATTTATGTTAGTCCTCTGTGGGCTTTAGAAAATAGCTAATCTAGAATTTGGCAAAAGATCACGTAAACCAAATGCTATAATTGGACCTCTGATGTCATGATTTGTCCTTTGAGGTCGGTCAGAATTAAAATTGTGGCCCTAATCAGTCCTGGGATTCAAAACTGGTGCTTTTCATATTACTTCACAAGGATAGATTTCAATCATACGACATTCTTGAAATTATGCATATTTGAATATAATACAGTAGGATAGGACAAGTACTATACTGGAAATGCCCTTGGGCCCTAAAGACATTGGTGGTGGGCCATCAGGTGGTTCAAACATGATGCTTAGATCTTGTATTTATCACATACATCAGCTTAGAAAAAACCCTTTCCTGAATTTTAACTGATAAATATATCTTTAAACTTGAACTCTCCATTTACCATACGTTACCAATTAATTAAGTTTTTTCCGACTTAGATAATCTCAAATTCTCTATTGCTAATAAGATAGCTTGCTCGAGGCTCCATTGCTAGCACGATTATTTTTCAGGGTCGTCATGCTTCAACCCTTGAGCAACACACAGAAAGAAAACACAGCAACATTTATAAATCCCCTGGGGAGGAAAAGAGGCAACACGTTCCAAATGAAAGCACACATATGAGGTCGGTTGTGATATTTGTGTTTGTCTTGCAGCAAATGAGGTAGGTATGCAACTATTTATTCCATTTTCAGATTCTCTAGCAATAGGCATAACTTATGGATCAATTAATTGTTGAATTTAACCTGTTTTTTCTTCATCTTCTTCCATCCAAGCTCAAAGACGCTTGTGTGGAGCATGTCACCATAAATGGAAGACCATTTAGCATTTTAGAAGACTCCGGATTCCGCAAAATCAATGGGCCCATCAAAAATGAATTTTATTTAATTTTTAAAAAATCACAACACTCACTACATATTATTTTAAGAATTTCATCAACCTACAAGGTAAACCGAAATCATAAATTGGCCCACCATAATAAATTTTTCTCATAATGTAAGCATGCTTGACTTAATGGAATAATCCCCCTCAGTCTGATATCTCTCCCTTGCCTTCCAGCATCTCATTCCTTCTCTTTGCCTTCTTTTATTCCTTTTTTTTTAACTGTTAAAATGTTTTCACCTCCTACTAAGTCCTATCTTTTAACTAAAAGAAAAACACATTCACTCATACAAGGAGTGATGTAATTGTAAAATTTGTCTGACAAATTTTTATGGCAACGCCCTGCCACGACGGAAATATCGGTTCCTGCTAGATGACCAAAGCTCTAACCGGCTCGAGTTTGGATGGATGATGGGTTCAGCTCGTCCGGGTGCTGCTACCTGTGTTTGCAAGTGGCAAACATTATGCTCGAAATAACCTTAGATGTCGAAGAAAGTTTAACTACTACTATGAGTTTTTGAAGTACTACTACTATGAGTTTTTGACCCATTCGCATAGTAGTACAGAGGATCACATTGACGGTAAAAGTTATGAATGCTATAAAATGAATACAACTTCATTCTAAGTCTAATAACTGCAATGTGAAGTATAATTGAATATGACAATAAAATTTTAGAGAACATTAACATCAAGGGTGGCAGAAGATTATAAAATTATAGTAATGTAGAGTATTTGAAAGAATGATAATCTGATTCCCAAGAATTTATCTTACATTATAGTTATAGGCACTCATAAAGTATGAACTACTGGACAATGTTTAGCCAACCATTCCATCCCGCACCAGCCGTAAGGGCAATCCATTCAACTTCATCTATCCTATCCATAGACTACAGCTGTTTTGTAATAGACTAATGCCTCATGGTATCCTCTTCCAAGCTGCCGGGAGTGCTACTACGTGCTTAGAAGCGGTAGTTGAATGGGGCTCCACGAGGGTTCGGAGAGGCGAGTTTGTACCGCTCCGACCTTCGCCCCACTCCGAGCACTCTGCTCCGAACCACCATAGAGGCTCGCCATTCAAACCGGATCAAAAAAACCTCTGGTGCGGTTCATTATTTCAACAGTTCAGGTCCTGGTCTACATTATTGATGTCATTTAATCTGGCATTTTTTTTCGATCAAGTTCCAATTTTTCCCTCAACCTGACCAAAAAATTATCTCAATATCTCTTCCTCTTTCACCCAACCACCAATCATTCCTTCTGGAACAACATATCCCTCAATAGCCTAGCCTTCAATTCTTCTCATACTATCACTCAATCGAACATTTCCAATTTCTCTTAAATTAAGCATGATTTCCTTTTATTAGACATTATAAGATCCCTAAAATCAAAGCAAAATGATCGACCCTCCTGCACGAATGAGTATTTTTTATAGTTTGTTGCATATTAGAAACTTACCTTTTACTGTAGAAGATGATCCAGTTCACAGGAATGTCATTTCCGAAAGCTAGCAGCTGGTGTATGTCTGTTTTACCCCATAGTCCAGAGTTCCACACACTACTCTTCACTGAAATCACTGTTGAAAATGATCTTACTTGAGTTCTCTATCTCTCTGTCCTCACTGGAAACCCATGGAGCAGTTTTCCGCCTCCTGAATCTCAATATGAATCAGGCAGGGGGAAGGGAGAGGGTGAACCATCACCAGCCAATCAACTCAATACTCTCTAGAACACCCTTCCCCCAGTACATTGTGTTCACTTCATACACATGAGTTTTTATTTCATTTTAAATTAGGTACTGGTAAAATACAAATGAATTTTAGCACCAATTTTTGATCACTGTAAATGAGAAAATTAGGTAGTCCAATAATGCATCACATTAGTCTCCACAGACAAAATGCCTGTTAGTTTTAATTAACACACTGTGTTGGTGCATGACAATTTCACATTAGCCTCATAAGGTTCTCTCACACTTTTCTTTCTAAGCTGGTGTCTAGTTAAGAGTCTGTTTTATGCCATATAGTGTTTGTTAATACTGTTATCACATCCTGAGTGTTTATATTGTTGTGAGTGCCTGTGCTCTAAACTTGTGGATTATACCCAAGAACATCAACCATAAAAATTTACTTTTTCATAAAATTCTCCCCGCCTAAATTGGAAATTTCAACAAAATGCAGCATATTTTAAATATCTCAAGTCAAAATATACCTTTAAAAAGTACAACTGAAAACTTACCTAATAGGTACCTAAATGTTCCTTACAATTAGCGATGAATTAATTAGAACTGTCATTATGACCATTTTAGGATAGAAATAACTTTCCATCAAGTCACAAAGAAGCTTTTTATTAAATGAGCACTTGATATAATTTATGACAATATACATTGACATTATACCACATTATAAAAAGTAACTCCATTTTACCAAAATATCACAGAAAATAGTTCAATATGCTGTGCCCTTAGTCATAACCCCCTCGATCAATAAAATTGTTCCTAAATCTATAAATACAGAAAACACACATCCCAAATCAATACACACATGAGATTTCCCTTAAAATTTCCCACTATTGAGACCTATGATATGTTTCCATGAGAACTACCCATGCATCCACATGAAAAATAATAATTAAGTTTAAAATGCATTACCATTAAAACTAATTCAGCTTTACATGATTTTATCAAGCCAGTAGGTAGCTGATTATTACTATATTACACATGTATAGTCTGACCATACATAGTTTGACTCCCTCCTCTTTAGTTGAAAAAGGAAATTTTTCACAAGGCTAAATCCACGCATCACCCAACTCGTTTTCTAGGCTCATGGGACAATCATTGCCAGAGTCAATATTTTCCATTCTCATAACTTGAAACCATAATATAAATAAATATAAAGAACATTTACTTTTTACTTAAAAGCCGTACAGAAAACTGGAAAAAACTTTGTGCATGGTTATATAAACAATCACAAGATCTTCAGGAAATGATATCCACTTACTGAGAGATCTAGTAAATGCTGGCAGATTTTTTTTTAACAAATGCAAGTAAGAAATTGAAACATAACTCAATGGATGCATAGTTGCCATTGAGCAAAAATCCACTCATAACTGTCTTCGAGTTCAACCATGACCCTTTGAAACCACTGATATTCACAGATTGGGATTGGAATATTGGCATCATTGATTTCATTATTGTTTCCTTCGAGGCCTCATGTACACTGGGTGAAATAATGTGATTGAAATAAGAAACTGGAGAAACTAATCACCAAATCTCATGAATGAAGCCTTAACTGTGAGCTATCATGAGTCATGAGGGCAGCAGAAAAGGTGAGAGTTACCAAATTATTGTTCTTTGTGTTTCACCGTAGCTATTCTATTATTGATTGGTGAAAGAAAGAGACATGCTGGCTTAATGTCATTGCCGTTCATATCCAACCTCATGACTCATGAACTATTGGCATTGGAACTAAGCAGAAATGAATAATATTTCTTTTAGGTTGGTACACTACATGCAATTTTTTCAGCACATAACGTATGTGATGGAACATAAGTAATCATGAATTTTTCAACCTAGGATTCAAGGTCCCCAAAAGCAATTTTCCAGAATAATCATGTTCAATTTTTCATCAGACTATATGGTCTGAAAAAGTCAACCAATACAAGTATATATAGTACCAGATTAAGGGAGTTAAATTGAAAGTAATAGAGTGAGATCAAATGCCATTCTCAGCCAAGCTTCAACTGACCACAAAATTTACTGCCAAATTAATTCATGGGAAAGTACTATATTAAGAGTAAACTTTAAACAGTGATTTTGGCATACAAGGTTTCACCATCAAAATTTAAACACTTTCATTGTTAAAAAAATTATCTCCAAGTAATTATTTTTAGTGTAATATGGCCTTGTAATAAATATCCACAGCAGTGCATATTCATTAACCTTCCCCATGTACTACTGATGGGGTGTATTAAAATCAGAACTGTTACTCATACCAACCATAATATCCAACTTTGGTGACATTTGCACTCAATTCTACAGGCATGTAAATACTATTACATTGACCAAGAGCACAAGGAATGCATTTATTTCAACAATTTCATCTGTACAGATACTGTACATGATGTAGGAATGGACAGAATCAGCTAGTCATATCTAGCTCAGAACTGGATGAGGGAAAATACAGGAGCTGGAACACGGGCTTTGCCATTCAAATCAGCAATCTCCATAACAACAAGGCATTCACTTATTATTCCACCCACTTTGGTGACAATATCGCAAGCAGCCTGGAGAGACCCTTCGAATAAAATTAAGATTTTTTCATTAATCAACCTAACTGAAAAAATAAGAAAAAAATGAAAATTAGTGATTGGTTAAATCGAAAATTTATTGAACAATCTAATTTTTAACAGAACATCAAGCCAGAATCTGGATTTCACCAAATTATGTATTCCAGCTCATTTTTATTACTAATTTATACATGTATAGAAATATCCAAATCCATTTTTAAATTCTCTAAAAAATTTATGAGACCATGAGTACCTCAACATTTTTTCTCAAACTCAAACCAGATTAATTAGGTTTACAATGGATATAAAACAAAGTAGTAATTTCATTTACACAGTGACATTTTTCAATTCTTAAATTAAAAGTTCTAAAGGAAGCTAAGGGAATACAAGTCAATTACATATTAATTTTACTTTTGAAGTGAAGCATTCTTAGTCTACAAGCACCAGTTTCTTTATTCACAGACCAAACTACCGGCAATGCTGAAGCCTTTCTTTAAAAACACTAATACTAGAACCACTAGAACAGGGACAAGTTGTTTCTTAATGAGACACTACACAATCTTTGAGAGTATGTCTTTCGATTGATTTGTCTCTTGGAGCTGACAGAGAGATCAACAGTTGATTTGACACAATGCTATGCCAAATTTGTAGCTACGAATCGGGTACGGTTAATTCAGGAATTTTTGAAGTGAATAGGACAATAAAATTGTACTTCAGCCAAAAATTTTTTTTAGAACAATTAAAGAGCAATGCGTTCGGCAGAGAGAAACATAGTTTCAGAGAGAACAAAGTACGTATGATTGGTACAAAATTGATACTGTAAAAGAAAAAGTGAGAGATGCTGAGTTCTACATGCTAGGTCAGCAGATGAGACAGCTGGCATTCTAACCAAATATGTATCTATTAGGACTAGAAGCAATGCTTTAACTTCAAGAATGGGCACCAGGGTTGAAATTTGCCATGAAAAAATCAATTGACTTGACTGGGATTCGAACCCGGATCTCCCAATTGCCGGTCAGGTGTGCAACTGGCTAACACACCTGACCGGCAATTGGGAGAACCAGGTTTGAATCCCAGTCAAGTCAAATGATTTTTTCATGGCGAATTTCAACCCTGGTGTATATGCACCCATGCGAGTGACTTTGTACCACATGATTTGTCAATGCGATGATTGGAAATTAAAGAATGAGGTTGCCCTAAATAAAGTTTTCTTTGATGCTCATTGCCTTCAAGGGGAGGTGTTGAAAATAAAAATGGTTTGGCCAATGGCTATTTATTTTTTCTCAATTTTTTCCTTGTTTCACTATGTTCTTGTTAGACACAATTCTAGCTTAGTAGGTATCATGCGATATGAAAAAAACTCGGACGAAGAAAGTACAGGTTGTTTACACTACACATAAGCAATTATGAATTAAGCTTATATAGGAACAAATATTTTCACTTTATGAGAAAATTGAAGATTAATTTCACTGCCCTACAATTGGTCGCTGGGTAACCTGAACTCATTTTTTTCATAGTCAGGACACAATCTGCTACAGTGCACATTGTATTTCTGAGACTTCTTACCAAGTTCCTTTTCAGAAGGGATCCTAGCTTGAGAAGAATATTGAAAACGGGCCTAGGATATTACTACGCTTTGGTTTCTCTTGTGGATTACTAGCGAAAATGTGCCAACACTGACGGGTAGAGCACCGTAACTGTTAGCAGGGAAAGCTGCACATAGTGCGGGTACTGAAAAGGCTGGTAACCTTGCATACTTTATTACAACTTACTCCTAAGAGTCACAAAGTAGCCTCAGACAGCCGAAGCCACAATGGGTGGCGGAAGCTGAATAAGGCTGGCCCATCAAGATACAGACAGTAATATGACCTGGACTATCAGTACTTGGAATGTGAGGAGTATATGGAAAGGAGCATGAGTTGCGGTATGAAATGAGAGTGAGACGAATGGTTGTTTTATGTGCATGTGAAACTAAGCGCAAGGGGCGGGATGTTGTTACTATAGATAGCGGTGGTCTGGCACTGTGGTCAGGAGTTGACGATAATGTACACGGGAGTCAAGGTGTAGGACTCAATTCTAAAGGAGAGAGCTAAATCACTGATAAGGAAGTACGAGTTAGTATCCCCTAGAATGCTCTGGGTTTGTATGAAAGTAGGTATTAGGAGAGTTGTGATTGTGGCGTGCTATGCACCAGCGGATGGAGAGAGTGACAGTGTGAAAGATGAGTTTTGGGAAAAACTGAGAGAGGTTTTGAATGAATGTGACCCTGGTGAGAGAATAATTGTACTAGGTGACATAAATGGCTGGATTGGTGTGAGGCAGGATGCATCTGAGAGAGTGGTTGGGCCATTTGGTGATCCTCGAGTGAATGATTATGGTGAAAATTTGGTGTGTGCTTGGAAAAAGGATGTTTGTGTCGAATACATGGTTTAAACATAAAAGGATACACATGTATACTTGGCAAAGGGGCGATTCTAAAAGCATGACTGATTTCGCTGTGTATGATGTAAGATAAAGGGAGTTAGTGTGGGACACGAGAGGGATGAGGGGTGCTGAAAGTCGAACAGACCACTATTTGGTACTCTCCAAAGTGAATCTGGGCAGAAAACGGGTGCCAAGAAAGAATGTTGTGCATAAGCAGTTGAGAGTAAAAGCCTAGAGGTTGCTGAACAGTGGGGTAATGCAGCATGATAGCATGAATGCAGCATGGTTGCAAGCTTGAGGATGCTCTATCCTTGAAGCAGAGAGAATGGGACGAGTATATCAGAAATGTGAATGATGTGTGGGAGTGTTTAAAAGGAGTGATTGTAGAATACACTGAAAGTGTATGTGGGAAAGGAGTGGTAGGAAGAATGAAAGGTGATACTTGGTGGAATGAAGAGGTGAAAATTGCAGTCATGGAAAAGATGGAGGCATACAAGAATATGATAGCTGCCAAATCTGAGGAAGAGCGCAATAAGGCATGTGAGATTTACAGAAAGAAAATTAATAAATGCAAAATCGCTGAGAAAGAGAGCAAGGAAAGAAAGCGTGCGGATGAAGCTAGCAAGAAGCAGATCGATTTTGAAGGCAATAAAAAGCTGTTTTGGAAGTGGGTAAAAAGGGCTATGATTGGTGAAGGCAGGGGAATGAATGCGGTAAGGAACAAAAGTGGAGAGATTTTGTGGGATGAGAGTAATAATAGGGACTGCTAGAGGGAGTATTTTGAAGAATTACACAATAATGTTGCAGGTGCTGAGGATGAGCCTTGCACAGTAGTATGCGAGATTGTAATGATGGAAAAGGAGAGCAGTGAGAATGAGGTCATAACCGCTGTGAAAGTATTGAAAAATGGGAAGGCTGCAGGTGTACATGGGATATCCAGTGAAATGTTGAAGTGTGGGTGTAATTTACTCATGTGTCAGTTATGTGAACTATAATTTATGCTTACAGCCTTCTGTTGTTCCAGTGGATTGGAAGAATGCAATCATCGTCCCATAGTACAAAGGGAAGGGAGGAAAGACAGAATATAAAAATTATCAGGCCATTAGTTTATTGGGCATTCCGGGAAAAGTGTGCAGCAAAATTTTAATCGACAGTGAGGAATATTACTTCTGACAGAATACGGCGTGTGCAGTGTGGGTTTATGCCTGGGAGAGGATGTAGTGACCAGCCTTTCGCACTTCAGCAAGTGATAGAAAAATGTATGGGCATCTGAAAGAAAGTGTATTGTGCATTTGTTGATTTAGAGAAGGCCTATGATAGGGTAAATAGAATGAAGTTGTGGAAGGTTTTGAAGGACTATGGAGTGAGTGGGCAGTTATTGAAGGCTATGATGGTGATGTATGATAATAGTAAGGCAAGTGTGAGAGTAACGGGGTTCTGAGTGATTGGTTTGCAATAAAACAGGGCATAAAGCAAGGCTGTGTAATGTCACCATGGGTGTTTAATGTATTTATGGATGTGTTAGAGATGCATGTAGTGAAAACGACGTTGTCTTAATTGGAAATGTAAACGTGCGAGTTCTACTATATGTGGATGATGCTGTTTTGATCTCAGAGAGTCAAGAGGGATTGCAGAAGCTCCTAGATAAGTTTTATTGAGATATGTGCCTGGTTATCGGTTTCGGATTAAGTAAAAATAATTAAGCAGGAGTAATTGTACTCGAATCATTCACAGTTTTATTTATATTTGGCGCCTTGGCAACACTTTTAAGTACATAGAGTTGGAGCTAGCGCTCCTATCAGAAAACATTCGCGCCACATTAAAAGTTGTCTCACTAGTGCAGCCACGTAGCGGTGGTCATATAATCTAAGCAATGCTGAGAAAATGTATATTCCAACACCTATCCTCAGTTTCTCTAGATGGAGGGACAAAATAAAAATTCACCATAGAGCTGGGACTGAACCAGAAGATCAATTTTCTGGACTTAACTACTGAAATCAGTGAGAACAAGCATGTCTTTTTGATCTTCAGAAAAGCACAAACCACGTACACCAACCAAGTGATTGTGTCCGATTCTTGTGACCCAATTGCCCACAAATTAGCAAGTTTTAATTGTATGATCCATAGGTTAATTAATATCCCCATGCCAAAAACCTATTTTGACCGGGAAGTCTCCACCATAAAATATATTGCAGCTACGAATGGCTACAGCGGAAGTCTCATAGATTCTCTTCTTCGGAAAAAGCAGATGAAACGTGCCATTTGCCCCTAATTTTTTCCTGGGAATGAGGTTTAGCTTAACTTAGCGTCTCCGGCCAACAACTTCTGCTGGAACCTTTGTGCCACATTGTCTCTTCACCAGGTCCTCTCTCACTAAAATAGCAACTGCTGCTGGAAGACTACGAGGACATTCTAAGGTGGAAAACCATGGCACAAAGGCAAAAGCCTGTATTCTGCGATTCGAGACAAAAAACATTTCCCTACACTCTAATTGAAATCATACAAAGCATATGTGTACTCATTCCACTACCTTCCTCCCTTCCAAGGAACCAATCGCCAGTATTCCATACACCCCCTCACCATATTCCACTCTTTGACCTTGCTGAAACATCCCCTCTAAGGCTATCAATCGCCTCTATATTAAAGCTCACCCATTGTAACTTCCACAAGCCGAAAACCTCCCTTCCTAAGGCACCTGCCACAGCTCCCTCTCTTTTGTTGCCATGGTGTATACGTTGCACAGCTGTTCGTCTGGCACTTTGTCAAAATTGGTGATTGATTGTTGAGCTATAAATGTCAGAACACAGGTTGGCTGATCCTTGCAGTATTTTGTTTGGAATTCTTAAGCTGGTGGAATACACTCATTTCATTTGTGGTTTATTCAACATACTTGTTTGTTCCAGAGTACCTCCTGTAATCTCACTCGTATTTTGGGAGAGAATTTGTTTTAAGGGCATTTTCGGAGAGACACCTCCACCCTTCTCCCATTGATGCTTCAATAAAATATTGTTTTTTTTTCTAGATTCATTTTTCATAATCAAACTGATCGTTCTTTGTTTCAAAGTTCTTTTTTGTCCTTCCTTTATTTGATGTGCTTATAATTAAAAACGTAATGCTATGCATTTTCATGTATGAACTTCTACATGTGTTTGGTTACTTCGATATGAATGTAAATATCAATGGATTTTTACTTTGATATATTTCATACTTCATGTTTTGTTATTATTAAAAACATAATGCTAAGCATTTCCATGTATGAACTTCTACATGTGTTTGGTTACTTTGATATGAATGTAAATATAAATGGATTTTTATTTTGATATATTTCATACTTCATGTTTTACAGTGTTTCCTGTTGACAAACTATTTTTCATAAATTATCGTATAATACCTGTAAACCTTTTTTTAATGTTATTAAACTTAATGTGAATAAATTTTTCCTAATACTCTTATCTTAATTACCTCAAATTATGAAAATCTCATGTTTTCAAACTCTTTTGATATGCAGTGAAATCCCTCTTAACGACCACTCCTATCAAGCGACCACCCCTCTCACGTCCATTTCTCTGTGGAGTCGTTGGTTTAGCTGTATATGTACATGAAATTTATATGCATTGAAATTTCCCTGGAGCAACTAAATTATGAGGGAATAAATGCTATAATCTGTTTAGGTTTTCCCAAAACTGCTGCTTCAAGAGTTTTTCCATTTTTTTCAAATCAGCCGCCCATTCATTGCATAATATGTACTCCTACAAACTAAACCCCTGTTGAACGACCACCCCCCTTAACTACCATTTTTCAGTGGAACAGCTGGTGGTTGCTGGATACAAGTATCACTGTATCTAAAAAAATACTCTTCTTCACACATCTTAGAGTATTCAATGTTGGTTAGATACATTACATTGTTTGAGTAGCATATATTTTTTGTTGTAATGAATGTGGTTTTTACCAGAAATAATAGTATATATCACAAAACTGCAGTGAGTTGCCTACAAATGCAGTATGCACATTTAAATGTCATAAAGCAACTGAAAATATGCCCAATAAATGTTTAAATATATTTCAAATAGGCAAATATATATTTTGCAAATGTCAAATAAACATAATGGATAGGGCATAAACAACATTTAATAAACGTTTTTTAGATGCATGTGTCTGAGCAATAAGGCACATTTAAATGTTGAATATAAGCCTAAAATACAACCAATTAATATTTTTTCAACATTTTTACAGCATTCATTACATTTTTGAAAAAGTCTAACGAACATATACTCAATAGCACATAAATTTCATTTATTGGATGCTTTTGTCCATGTGGGATATAATTTCAAACGACAATTTTAATATATCAATATTCGAATAGTGTCCACAGCAATGAAAGTCTTCTGCTTATAAAACACAAAATCATCTGGCCACTATCCATATTTTATTCATTTTAAGATAATCACACTTCATATTTTCCTTTCCCCATCCACAATGTCAGCACTAATCGATGCAGGGTTGGAGGCGTTAGGCACTACGTGTGCCAGCTATAAGGACCACAGAGATTTAGGTCTAACGGAGTAACCTAGTGTCACAACCTCGGTTAGTGGCGGTAATAAAAGAACACATCAGTTTCATTGCAGCTGTTTCACAATTGAAATAATTCCAAGAAGTGCCCTGTTGCGGACAAAAGTGAGTCACACCAAACAACGGGCGATTGATCGGCACTGTTGGAAATTTGTTGGTAGATCTGTATTCTAGGTAATATGAAGTTTGTCATGTAATAAACTAACACTTTCATTTGGATTCACGGAAGATACTTTACAGTTTTAACCCGATTGGCAGCACTGGGCAGACAGGTAAGTGTCGGTTTAATAAACTGGCAACTGCCTGCAACATACGCCATTCCAACAAATTGTAATTCATAACACAACCATACATAAGGCGCAACTGGAACAGAATAGAATATGAAAGTCGGCTTCAGCTATCAGTTGGGGCCACACAGCACAGAGCATAAAGGCGTGGCTGCGGTACAATCATGAAACTATCCTACTGTTAGCAACAGTTATTTGAATCATTTGTCTACCAGAAATAGTTGAGACTGCAGTCGTTTCGCTCTGACAAAACTTCATTCTGCTGCTAGCCTTGGTCTGTACAGCTGCAGACAACATGCGGTGGTGATGAGTGCTGGACAGTTTAAGTATTTCGATAATTGCATCCGCATTATCAATGAAGACATGATACATCCATGCATAATAAAAAGTTTTTATATACTCCATGGTAATGCTTATGCTGATAAATACACTTTTTGAGTGCATTTGATATTTGTCTTAAAAAAACGGCTGTGACCATTTACTCTTACTGCTTACCATACTGCTTAATATCCAGCAGTAGGTTACTGAGCGTTTCTTCTCCGCACCATTTATCATCGTTCATGTCTGCATGTGTTCTAATCTGTGCCTTCTTCCTTATTTTAAAAGACATATTATGTGTTACAAAATTCAAGTTCTTTGTTTGAAAACAGTTTATATTTCATTTCCATGCGATTTGATTTACAGTCACTGTTTTCCGACATTAGCATTTTTGTCCAAACTCCGTAGTTGCATGTCTTGAACTATTTTATCCAATTACTAGCCAAAAAAACGGACCTATCTTAATAACCGATGGAACTCAGAAGGATGCAATTCCAGGTCTACCTGTATTGCCTCGGCAAAAGTTTTGTCCTTTCTTTGATGCAAATTTTCTGGGTGATGTTCGATTTAGTTAAAAAATATTAATACAAACATAGTTCTCCAGAACATTCACTTTATTAATATTGTTTTTAAATAAATGCATTAAAAGACAGGAAGCATGCTGAATGTTTCAGTTGGAGAGCAGAATATTTTGTTAAAACTTCAAGAAGTATAAATAACATAACCTTTCATATTTTACATATGTACTCTTCACCAAACTATGATATTCCAAATCATACTTTGGATTTGTGAACACTTTTTATAGGTTTCAAGAGCACTTCATGCACATTTCATTAATGCTATATTTTTGCCAGGGTATTTATGATATTTAGCAAAATGATAACAATAATGTATTAGAAACAAAACTAGGCAATAATTTTTCTTACCACCAGTTGCAAGAAGGTCATCAACAATAAGAACTTTTTTGCCGGCCTGAATACTACCCTCCTGGATTTCCATGATGTCCTGAGGCCATTAATGAAAAGATAAAAAATACAATGTATTAAAAAAATGAAAAGGATTGTTAAGATATGAAAATGACATAAATATAGAAGGATGCCAACAATTAACCTGAAAATGAAGATCATACTGTAACGGTTCAAACCGACACAAGTACGCTTAGGCGACCAAGGCCAGAAAGGTGGAGCGAGTGACCGGGGAGGGAGTGAATTAAAGTGTGTGTGTAATGGCCGCACTTGACTCAGCACATACAAGGAACAAGGCAGAGGTGTGTTCGTCACCCGGCCCTAATTCCCTTCGTCTGTGATGCACAAAACCTCCCCCCTTTTCCCCATTGACGCCACTATATAATGGCATGTTTGTTCCAAAAATTAGGCATTTTGAAAAACGAAGTTCTGTGAGAAATCGCTGGCCAAGAGAGGGCAGAAAGTTTACACACACCGGCAAAGTGATGAGTGTACGTGAGGTGGCGAGACATGAGAGCACGCATCCCTGATGGACCCAAGACGAAGAGCGAGCGGCCCGAAAATATAGACGCTACTCCTAGTTGGCAGAGGGATCTTCCCAGAACGTTGAAATACAGGGGACACCGTGCCTCTTCCCAGGAAATCCGACATCGGGAGCTCATCGCATCGGTGGTCCGGGGAATTGCCCGCTAAAATGCCCGCACTCCAAGAGCACCGTTCATCTACAAGCTGCAGGTGTGAAGGCGAAGATCGCCGGAAGGGCGAATGTCTGCCGACGTCTCGGGTCAGTGTATCCAGCTATCATCCTAAAAAGGGTGTCTTTTTTTTTGGTTCATAATTTACTGTAACGAAAGTCGAAACCAATCTTAAGCCCAAAAAGGGGCAGTGTTAAAATATTTTGGAAGGGTTGCATTGAATCTTTGTGTGTTAACGGTGTGATATTCTCGTTTGTGTGTTCGGCTTATGAATCGTCACGGATGTTTTGGGCTTGTTTCCTTAGTTTACTTTTTAAAGCGGATATTATCGGGAGGAGTGAATTTTGTCTTTTTTTTTTGCAAAGTACAGTTGAACGGTGAAAAGGCATTTTATGGCCAGGATATGCTTAATCTAGGTGAAACTGGTCAGAGACATTGATGAAATTAGGATAAGTGATATGTCGCGTCATTACAATGGATATCAATGACACAAAGTTACTCCTTAAGCCATTAAATTTACAAAGTGATTTCCTGGCACATCTAAGTGGATGGTGGTATATGCATTCCTTATTCATACACATGTATGCATGTGCAAAGAGATTCAGATGGACATAGCCAATTCAAATTTTATTTTAAAATAAAATTTGAATTGACTTTATTGTTACTTGTGTAAGTGGCAAGCATTGAATCACCATTATTTTAATACCTCTAAATATTCACTGAATCACAGAAATACTAATCAGTTTCCAATTTCGTAGTTTATAAAATTAAAAATACATTAGAAAGCATTCCAAGAACACTGGAGGCATGCCTATATGGGCTAGTTTGGATCATATGTGTCACATAAAAGGATAGATGTTATCAAAATATAGAGTGAAAACAATCATTATTGAGTGGTAACATAAATATATTTTACTAACCTAAGGGATAGTTTTCCATTATCAGCAGCCACAATACAAGGGTACGGACACAAACCATGTACATGTATCTGACTAAAGGCACTCCCCAAGAGACGTAATAGATGCATTCCAACACACTACGCAAGTCGAAAATTCCTCCAAAACTTGGTCTTTGCTCTGGAGATTGCCATCAATGTGGAGAGATGCAGAGAAAAGTTTCAGTCATATTTAATTTCTGCGAAGTTCAATAACTAATATATTTTTTTTTACTTTATTAACCCAAATAAATGCTAGTATCGTCGGAAAGTTGCAGTCCATGAATGTCTTGTGAAATAGTGTAATACATATTATTCATGCCAATAAGCCAATTCCATGGATTGGCAGTTGGAAAGCACTGCATCTTAAAGCTACTTAACTAAACTGATGACCAGAATTAATTTATTAGGTACTTCTGCAATTGCAGGAGCCATTTAATGCATAATATGCCTTTGGCAGTTCCATCTATCCAAGTACTATTGGCTTTTGGCGGGACAGACCTCTCAAGTAACTCAGATATTTCAGTTCATACTTCCTCTGCCACGTCAGTAGGTAACTTTTGGACGTCTTGTTCTATTCCACCGATAATGTCACTAAATGGAATATTTCTGGCCTTAAATTATGATATTCCCTGCCTATGTTGCTGAGCTTAGCTAAACTAAGCTGAGTTGCAAAAGATAAAAATAACACCAAGGGTGCATTCCAGTAAATGCTCCAAATGCCCCGGAGTGTTAGGAGCAAGCTACAGAGCGTTCCAAAAAGGGCTCCGGAGCGTTCCCACAGAAGTGAAAATGTCACACATGGCTTCATCACTTTCTTTCCCGCCACACTCCCCTGAAAACTAGGGTCTGCTGGAGCGAACGAGCCAGTTATGGCAGAATTTCAAACAGGAGAGTTCAGCAAGTTGTTTGTGAGTGTGGGCTAGGTCCACTTAATGTAGTGAGTTCAATGAGTTATTTGGTCAGAGAATGCATACATGACAAGAGGAGAGTTGTAGATCGTAATGCCAGAACACTGATGGACCTTCATCTAAGCCTTTCAACAATTCTATTGCCACTTGACTGGGAGTTTGTTGATCATGTCACTGCAGCCTTGGGAGAATCAATCCACAAGGACATGGATAGATTGAAAAAGAAGTTTGGAAATCTGGTAACCACAGGGAGGAAACCTGCCCCTCATCACCATCATCTCGTTGTCCATAACCTAACTGAGGAGAGGATCCATGAAGATACCCTTTCGGTTCTATCCAAGGGCCTCAACTTTGCTCCTGCACCCAGAAATATTTAATAAATAATTTAGTGACATTATCGGTGGAATAGAACAAGACATCCAAAAGTTACCTACTGACGCGGCACAGGAAGTAAGAACTGAAATATCTGTGTTACTTGAGAAGCCTGTCCCACCAAATCCAATATTACTTGGATTGAAAGAACTGCTCCAGACTGCTAGCAGAAAAACACTGCCATAACCATCTGCATGCTGATAAGAGAAATGCTACCGCCCTGTTGAATACTGAAGGTTATCGTCAGAAAATTCATGAATTGCTTAGTGACAGCACGTACAGGAAAATACCTCGAGACCTAATAGACTGCATCACCAGAAAAACCATCAAGTTTATAATGGATGTGGGACTCCCAAAAGAGACTATCAGGAGCCCTCCTACCTCAAGCACTGGAGCCTTCCAGGATGTATGGACTGCCTTAAACCTTAGTTACTCGCTAAGCAGGTATTTTGCCACATTTTTCAAAAGCTCGAAATAGCACGCCAACTGCATATGGATTACTGATGGCATACTCTGGCATTCTATTTCTGAACTTTGGCCTCTACAAAGCACATGTTTGTGTCCATACCGCTTTGCCGTCCGCTGCCCTCTTGGCCTCCTGGATGGCCTTGGTGAGTAACTAAGGGTTAAGGCAGTCCATACATCCTGGAAGGCTCCGGTGCTTGAGGTAGGAGGGCTCCTGATAGTCTCTTTTGGGAGTCCCACATCCATTATACTCCGGCACTATTGTGGTCTCTTACGAGACTGAGTAGGGGGTCTCTGCTTTTGAGCACTCGGCATGCTGTTCCAAGGACAACTCTGTTGTGGAGACACTCCAGGCTCAACAGACCTCTACCACCTACACTGCGAGGGAGATACAGTCTGGCGATGGAAGATTTCGGATGAAGACTTCTGCAGATGGTCATCATCTTCCTCGTTCCCCTGTCAAGGTTCTGCGACTCGTTGACATTCCATTTCATGCACCCGAAGGTGTACAGCAGCGTGGGAACAGCAAACATGTTCGTGGCAAGAACCTTGTTCTTGCCAGACAGCTCAGAACTCCAGATTTTCCTGAGAGTCTGTCTGTACTTGGCGGTGACTCTTTCCTTCACTGCTGCAACCTCCTGCATTCGGCTTTGGGGGATGCCGAGATATTCATAGCTGTCATCGCCCTCAAGGTGGCAAATGATGCTCCCGTCAACAAGGTGCATGTCTTCCTTGTTCTCCGAAAATCTTCCTCTTGCCAGGTGGATGGATGCACACTTGTCCAATCCAAACTCCATCCCTACAGCCTCACTGTATTCCAGTACGGTGTCCAGGTCATTTTGTCATTTATTATCATTATTACATCTTTTATTATATTTTTTGCCTTGCATGTATAATTTATCTCACTACTTAGGTACAATATTGTTGTTTTCTCCACATCACTACATATTGATTCCTTTTTACCCTTACAGTTTACGTATCGTTCATGAATTATTTCATTTCAAAGCAAGGACATACAGGTAGCAAATGCAGATGGATGTCTCAAACCATGATAAGTAACAGTAGACGCACGCTTTACGGTAATAATATGCCCCACTAACTATCACATTTTGAACTCAGTAAGACTGAAATTTCGTCCCAAGTCTGTTATATTTTATATAAAATGGTTGTGATAATTGAACCTCATACCACTGTCACAATTTAGAAATATGCATTACATTGCTTTGTATGTATTACATTGTAGTAAAAAAGCATAACTTACGTTTTAGTGGTGACCAGAAAAAAGTTATGCATTTTTATTACAATTAAGGATGAGTCAAACCCAAATGTTGATTTTCGATTCCAGTGGTTCTCAGGATTAGAATCGGTATCGAGATCAATTGCCTAAAGTAGATTCCGATTCCATCAATTCCAGATAGATAAATATTCAAATCAAATTTTATTTATCGCATCATATTTGTCTCAGTAATTTTGGGTGTAGGCCATCAATTCATACTTTTTATATACCTCAATAAGCTGAGGATATATTTGACATTGGTTAAAAATATACTTTTTGAGAGACTTGTCTTTGTTACTTTATTTCAGCCAATACTTGAATTTAAATAATAGTCGCTTGCTACTGGTATATCAATATATCACCTGTTATTAGGAATAAGAATCGATGGAATTGGAATCGAGAATCGATTTGGAAGAATCTGATTCGGAATTGAAATAAAGTAGAATTGACTCATCCCTAATTACAATGTATTACACATTTGAGTTTAAAGGTGAAGGGCTGGTCGCTTAGTCGGTGTATCTGCCTGCGGGAAAAGAACATAATGTTGTAAAGACATTATTACGATATACAGGAATTGTAATCTTCTCATGGACATACAATGTATTATGATTTTATCGAATTGAAAATACATCGAATAGGTGGTGACTAATTAAAACTTTTTTATTTCTAGGTCAGAACGTATCTATCACCCTGATAGGTTCCAAAGAGTGATTCAAGAGCTTGATGAAGAAGAGAGGAGGGAAGGGCTGTCCAACCATAATGTGGAGGATGATTTTTGTGATTTATCGGATGAAAGTGAAGGGGAGGAAGAATATGTTTTTGAAGACGTACTACATTCCAGCGATAAGGAGCAGTCTGGTGACGAAAATGACGTTAGTCACCCAGATAAATTCGACGTTTATCTAGGTCAAGGGAAAAATAGTGATACATTTTGGCTAAACTCTCCATGAGACTTTGATAATGCCAAAACAAAAGCCAAAGAAATTGTTCGTGTTTCACCAGGGCCAAAATCAGTTACAAAGAATGCCCCAACCAAACTCTATGTGTTCCTGAAAATGATTTCACTGAACATGATTGACAACATTGTCGAGAACACAAACTTGTACATTGAAGGAAAACGACCTTCTCAGGTGTACTCGAAAATCAGAGATTGCAAGACTACTTCTCGTATGGAAATAATGGCTATGTTTGGAATTTTATACATTCTCTCAATAAATAAAAGTTGTAAGGCAGATGCTAGGAGAGCTTGGAAAACAAATGGAACAGGCCTGATGAGATGCAGAGCTGCATTCCGGATAAACAGATTCCGCTTCCTGCTGCAGGTACTTCGATTTGAAGATTTCAGAACCAGGTCAGTTAGGAAAGCCACAGATAAGCTAGCCCCTATCAGAGAAATTTACTCTGAGCTAAGCAAAAATTTTAAAAAGAGCTACTCCTAGTCAGAGTATGTAACTATAGATGAAATGCTGCAGCCTTTCCGAGGACACTACAGCTTTGTTATGTACATGCCTGATAAGCCTGTAAACTATGAAATCAAGCTGTATGCTATGTGTGATGCAAAAACTTTTTATACATACAATTTTGAAATTTATTGCGGCAAACAACCAAGTGGACCTTTTGAAAATTCAAACAAAGCAATAGATGTAGTAAAGAGATTGGTGGAACCCATATAAAATTCGAATAGGAATGTAACAACAGACAATTACTATTCAAGCCTTGATCTAGCCATGTATTTGTTGGACAATGGTCGAACTTTTTTATGCACTATGAAAAAAAACAAGCCTGATATCCCCAGAGAAGTTCTCCCCTGCAAAAATTGACAGGTCGGAACTGCATTATTTGGTTTCCAGGATACCTGCACTCTTGTTTCATACTGCACTAAATGAAACAAATGTGTAATTCTGCTTTCTACATTGCACAGTAAAGAGGAAATCATTCAAAAACTGGGAAATCTGAAATGACCTTGGACTACAAAACAACTGAGGCAGGCGTCGACTCCGTGGAACATAAGTGAGGAAATTACTCCCCTGCAAGACGAACACGAAGGTGGCCTCTTTCAGTATTTTTCTGATTTTTGTATATGGCTGCTGTTAACGCCCACATAATTTTTGTAGCTAACAATATTGGAAAACAAGTCCATCGAAGACCAACAATGGAGTTCATGGAAGCTCTTGCATTTAGTCTTGTAGATGAACATCTTAAGTCCAGGGCGAAAATAAGAAACCTTCCAGTAGATATAAAGGCTTATCTTGCGATGAGGCATGGGCAATGTCCTCAATGTCTGCTCCTACAAGTGAACCTCATCGTAGGGCAGGTCTTTGTTTTATACAAGGAAAACATATAAATAATAAGTCGGTAAACAAATGCAATGAATGTTTTTGATTTGTATGTAAAAATCACTCCACCTGCATAAAAAAAAATGTCACGAATATTGTGAGAGAGACAATGATGGACAAGAACGATGACTATTGAAATCACTTGAAAAATCTTTTTCATTTATAATGACTTTGTATATTAATTGCATGTATATTTTGACACAACCATTTTATTTTGTGTGTATTTTTTTGAGTTGATAGTCTCTTGAGTATTGCCTTCAACTTCTCAAGAAAAATTATTTTAAAAAGTAATCAAGCAATTTGTGAAAAAATATGCATTCTTTCGGTTGATAAATAAAAGAAAAAAAAATATTCAAGTCCTTTAATTTATCAGAAGTTATCCAATTGCGTTAAAATACCCTGAAATTAGCAATAATATAAAGAAAAACTAAGAAAGTAAAAATGCAGCAAAAAAGCCACATGCGTGCTCTGGCGTTATCCTCACGGGTGCATGTAGCTAAGCATGTAGCATGGACGGAATTCTGCTCTGGCCAATCGTCAGTGCTATTTGCTTGCCTACTTATAACTTGGCAAGATACCTCACGGGTATATTAATGCTATTTTTGGGCCTTAGTGAACACCATGTGAAAAACTGGCTAGAGTTAGTGCATGTCTTCTGGAAACCAAAACATGATCAATTTGGTTGACCACTCCCGTACCTGCCATTTTCCAGGTTCCCTTATGTACATCCTTGTAAGCAAAACAGAAACTTTTGATTACTAGCCCTTTAGAATCGTTGAATTGGCTTAGCATCTTTCCATTTTCATAAATGTCAGTATGTAAAGAGTGTTTTCCAGCTACATGCCGCAAGAAGTCCTCTTCATATTTTTGCATTGAGATCTCTTAGGAGAATCAACAAATCATATTTAGGTATCCAGCAGCATTCTCTATCCAGTTGGTCATAGAAAGTATTCTTCTCTTCATCACTAGCGTCTTCTGCGGGTACATAAGCTGAAATGATAGATAAGTTTCTAAAACATCCTTTGAGCCTTATCTTACACATTGTATCCCCCAAAGGTTCAAACCCTAAGCAGCTTTGCTTCATTTTGGTATTAAGGTTAAATCCTGTCCCACATTGCCCAGTTCTCAGCTTAAGCCCACTACAGAACATTGAGTAGTCCTTTTCATCCACTCTTCCATTTCTGTTCCCTCTTACTTCTAGTAATGCCACTACATCCATCCCATATCTCAGAACTAACTCAGCGATCTCTATCATTTATCCAGCTTTCAGCATAGTCCATACATTCCATGTAGCTAAGGTCAGTATTGCATTTTGTTTTTGACTTCCCAATCGTTTGCCAAGTTCATCATCAGTCATTTACACCAGATTGACAAAAATTGCATCATATAAGTGGACAAAAAGACAGGTTCAAGAACAAAAGCACAATGAAAAATGATAAATAATTAAGAGCTATGGATTAAGGATGTAAAAAATACTAATTTTGTTACCATAGCATCAACTTACAGCAATTACTTGTAATAAGGACAACAGGCAGGGGCACATACATCCTTTGACGAAGTAGCAAGCCAGAATCATGTAGTGTCAGGATGACTCTGTACCACATGTAGCATACACCCCACATGCTCATCATGAGTCACAAAGGCTTTAAGTAAAAGTTGCTGTTTATAAGCTAGAAATCACATGGCAAAGACAATAGCAGCAATATTGAACAATAAGAAACAAGGAGGGGGACATTAAGAGTCCATTACTAAATAAAGAAAAACATAATATTCACAAATTATCTAAAATCGATTCACCTCAACCCTTATTGTTTTGTTGAGGAACTCTACTGTAAAACCTTGAAGAGGAAACAGAAAAAAACCTGATTTTAATTACTGAAATATGTGTTATATTAATGTAATATGTGTTGAATAACACAGAAAGTGCTGAGAGATCAAGTTTCGAGCAATACTTGAGACTGTGACACTAATTAGGAGATATGGGAAGCGCTATGGAGGGAAAGTGCTGAGAACAGTTGAAGTATAAGAAGCAGTGATGCCTTGGCTAAAGGTTTTGTTGTTTTTATGGCTTTATGATTGGATACAATATAAGTCAACGATCTCAATAAAATTGTAACAGGGTGGCTACTGATATCCAATTTTCAAATTCCCTAACCTTTCCCTGAGTTTTCCCTGATGGATCTACCAATTTCCTTGACCTATCGCTAAAAGGTCACCTATTATTAGAATATTTTTTTCCACTGAATTAAATTTTCTACGGCAGCTATTAATTTTCTAAATTTACTAATCACGTCTCATATTTTAGAACTGCAAGCATGTATATGCCATAAGTTTGTGTGCTCCAGCTACTTCTGGACCTGAGTTTTGGAAGTTAAAAAAAAAGGGAGTTAAAATTTTCCGAACAACATAGCCTCGGATTCCTTGTGATGAACGCAATACAGTGCACGTTTCATTCACAACTAAATAACTAAGATTCACAACTAATAACATTCACAACTGAATACTCCAAGAATTGATGGTCCTTATTCCATGCACATCAACGATGGAGGTTAGTTTAAGTTGGTGAAACAGAGGGCAGGAAAGACTGGCCAATAAACGTAATGGTAGAAAAATAACGAGGATTCCTATTCCAGTTTCTCTCTGACTGTTACGAGTATTCCCTGACTTTTCCAGAAATTCAAAATTCCCCGACAATTCCAGGTTTTCCCTGACGATCACAACCCTTTGTAACTGCAAAATGTTATGGGCCCAGATAATAAGTAATAGGTAGTAAGAATTGATTGCTGGAGTGGGAAGAACAATATTTTTTAAGAGGTAGAACTGAAAAAAAAACTTTTTGAGAATGACCCAGTTTGAACAAAAACTAAAAGGTCGAGAAAATTGGGAGCTATGGAAATTCCAGGTGACAATTTTACTTAAGTTAAGGGACTTTTTAAGCATGTGAGTGAAAATGCAGCTTGCTCAGCAGACAAAAAGGATAAAGGAAAGTGGGAAGGAGTCGACGTAAGGGCCCAAGAAATATTGGTTACGCGTCTTGAAGAAGGTCCAATGACACATCTATTGAGCTGCAACACAGCTGGAGAAATGTGGGCAAAGCTAAAAGCAGTATATGAAAGGACATCAGAAGTCAGTGTGCATCTGCTTCAGCAACAGTTTTTTAACTCGAAATTTGAGGTTCAAGATAATATGGCATCATTCATCATAAGCATTGGAGGAATCGTAAATAAATTAAAGCAGGCAGGAGAAAATATATCAGAACTTATGATTCAAATAAAAACCATTATGGTACTTCCAAGGGAATTTAAACGTTTTATTTTGGTGTGGCAGAGTGTTCCTGTTGAAGAACAGAAATTAAATAACCTGATGAGCTGGCTAATCACCGAGGAAGAAAGAATAAAATCAGCGGAGAAACCAAGTGAACTGAGTACCGCATTGTACTCGGAAAGGAGAATGAAATCAGCGGAGAACCCAAGTAAACCAAGTTCCACATTGTACTCGGAAAGGTGTTGTGCTGCGAGGAAAGAAACTAATTGTTTTGAGTGTGGTAAAGTGGGGCATTTTAAAAAGGAATGCAAGAACAAAGTTTGCTACCGTTGCAAGAAAAGGGGGCATGTAATGAAGAATTGTTGATTCAGAAATGGGTCGGGTAGAAAAGATTCAAATAAAGAGGAAAGTAACTGGAATGTAAAAATTGCGTTTATCTCTTTCGAAGAACTAACTGAATCAAAATGATATTTGGACAGTGCAGCAAGTCAACACGTGTTGAAATAGAGTACGGTTTACAAAACTGAGGGAAGCTCATAATAAAATCAAAGCAGCCAATGGACAAATAATGAACGCTGAAGGAATAGGAAAAATCGAATGTTTTATGTTTGATGGGAAAAGTTGGCATCTCTCCGAAATGAATGAAGTTCTATACATCCCAGAGTTAGAGGCCAAATTGTTTTCAATAGGTGCTGTTACACAATTGGGATACCATATTCAAGTTAATGAGGCTGGCTGTTCTGTATTGAATAAAAGGAATGATATCTAAGCCATAGCAGAGAGAAATGGAAACATGCACAGGATGAAGATGAAGTTTAAGCATGGAACTGTTCTGATAGCCAGAGGGAAGAAAGTTAGTTTGATGGAGTGGCATGAAAGGCTGGGACACCTGAATATAGCGCAGGTAAAAATATTACTTATAAAGGAGAAGCTTGATTATGAAGACCAAGAGTTCTGCTGTGAGGCATACAATAAAGGAAAGATGCACAAAGATAATGGATTCATGGATGGATTCATTTCAGGTTGACGAGAAATCAGACAATGAGCAACTGAAAAAGCGATGTAAATAATTAATAGGAAGCCTAATGTATGCAGTTATTGGATCAAGACCAGATTTATGATTTGCTCTCAGTTACTTCAGCCATTTCCAATCCCAGGGAGGTGAAAACCTGTGGGCGGCCCTACAGAGAGTCCTTAGATACATAAAGGGAACATTGGACTTTGGTCTTGAGTTCAAAAGAAGCAAAGAAGAGAAAGTAATTGGATATGTTGATGCAGATTGGGCAGGTGATATTGACAGAAAGTCGACTGTGGGATACGTCTTCAAGGTATTTGAATCAACCATCATATGGGCATCCAAAAAGCAGAATAGCATTGCCCTATCATCTACTGAGGCCGAATATATTAGTCTTGGTCTTGCAACAAATGAAGCATGCTGGCTGAAGCAGTTGCTAGAAGACCTATAGGTGCCATTCAGAGAACCAATTGCCCTCATGGAGGACAACCAATCGGCAATAATAGTAGTGAAAAATCCAGCTTGCCAAAGGAGGATGGAACATGACGAAATAAGATACCATTTCAGAAGAGAGAAGATCAATGATGGAATCGTCAAGGTGAATTACATCGAGTCAGAAAACCAGATTGCAGACATTCTGACCAAGCCATTAAAGAAAACTTATTTCCAGAGTTTCCATATGGTTTGGACCTAAAAAAAAAATACCTGAGGAGCTTCAACTGAGAGAAGGTGTTGAGAACAGTTGAAGCACAAGAAGCAGCGTTGCCTTGGCTACGTTTTGTTGTTTTTATGGCTTTATGCTTGGATACAATACACGTCAAAGATCTCAATAAAACTAACCGCAAAAGAATGGCCACCTCTCTCAAAATGCCCAATATTGGCTGCAGAGGAGTATGAAGGGAACAACGCAGCAATAATACGTAATTATCCACAGTATTAACTCAAGAGGTAGTGGATTAGATTTCATGCCCACTAATGGAGAAGTGATTGTTAAGGATGGCACACACCGAATATTAAAGGATAAAGGGCGTTCTAATTCCATTTCTAAGGAATGTAGTTGTTGGAATATTTATCTCAGAGAAGTGTTGTAAGTTCAAAGCTTACAAGATGACCACATCATTCATGGAATTTTGTAAGAGAGTGGACTGAGGATTATAGCCTCTGCAGAGGCAATTGTATTTCAGTGCAACCAACTGCTCTTAAAGCATGAAGGATATGTTGTTTCGGCAGTGTTACCACAGAAGGCATCCTAAGTCACTTTGTGAAATTAGCATGATCGCCTGAGGAACCATTATGAAAGCATCAAGGCACTACCATTATGGATAAAAGGAGGATTTCCAGGGGGATGTTAACTTGTGTATCGAGAAAAATATATTAAAACGCAATTAGTCATCAGCCGGAAGGGCTGATTAATGAGTATCTTCTTCTTCTTAGCTTTAATCCCAATTATTTGGGGTCAGCTTTTTGGACTTTCAGCTTCCAGCGAGCTCTAATTAATTAATTATGATTAATGAGTATTGCAGATGAATAAATGCATTTAAATGTTTTGGGACCAATTCCACAACAAACAACGGGACGCTCTGAAGTCTGTTGGTCAGGGTTAGTTTGACAAACACTGAACAACAAAGAATAATATATTAAGGGCTGCGCGGGATGTTGGATTCGTAGTCATAAACTCAGGTAACTCATTGTTTTCTAAGATTTGGAAGAAAATTATTTCTGATTGTGATAAATGATTACCTTTCCGTACTCCAATTGGTATTCCACCGACACCGTTCTTCCTGGAAGTTTTCCTTTTTTCCTGATAGGCACAAACGGTACCCCCATGTCAAGCGCCATTTGGGGGCCAAAGAGAAATCCTCTACATTCTAACGCAGCGACAACCTCCACACCCCGCTCACGAGCTTGTTCAGAACAGTATTTCATAACTTCAGCCAGTTTGATGGTAGATTCAGCATCATGATACACTGAGAAAATATCTCTACAGAATTCGTTGGTAAGTTAATATGTAGGAAAGACAATAATTTACCTCAATCACAATATCATAACAACATCGAGACTAAAGTTGACTATTTAAAATACGTCCCGCGAAAAAATAAGGCGGCAAAAAAATAAAAACTACTAAAGAGACACAATCACAACATAACAGCGCAATTACGTTTATAAGTTAATTTCCAATCGTTACGTCGTCTTAAATTTTCAGTACCTGAAAATTATCCCTGGTTTTGGAAAGTCAGGATAAGTTCCTACATGGGATTTCACGACTTGTAATTTATCTTTGATTTCTTGACTTAACTCCATAGTACTATACAATTCTTCTGTTATCTTCCAACACCAAGCCTCAACCGACACGGAGCTGAACGACCTTCACTTACCCCGCCTCAATCGCGCAGAATTCGCGGGTATGGGTATGAATGACCGGATGTGCGTCACGTGCCCTGTTCCGACCTAAGACCCTACAAACAAAGATATGCCATAAACCCCAGTATTTCCCAAGCCCTAGTATTTCTGCGGCCTGTCAAGAGAGGCGTTGAGTGTCATAACGTTCACAAGCTACTGGATTTCGCAGCTCATGATCTATATCTGGTAATCTTTGGGTCCTGCGAGTATTTTTTGTATTATTCGTGCGAGTTTCGCCGTGCTCTGCTGCCGGCTTCGTCGGGCTTTTTAAACAACAACGGTCTTCTTAATTATAAATAAACAAATTCGGCAAGTGATGGGTTTAGAATTAATAAAAATTAATTCCAAAGAAGGGATTTCCACATATAAGGGAGTTTATACAGTATTAAAGAGGTTTATAGCCATCCTCTCTATTTATATTTTGGGGTCTCTTTTCAATTTCAATTGCTTCCCTTATAAGCCGCGAAAAGTAACTGCTTCCTTTGTGTAAGACTTGAAGCCTCGATGTCAATGGTGTGACCTTCCTCTAACGTAGTGTGCTCAGCTACGGCAGAGTGATACCAGTCTTTCTTCCGGATTGTTCGTTCATGTTCTTTTAATCTCCATCCCATAGATCTTTTAGTTTGGCCCACGTAGGTTCTCCCGCAGCTGCAGAAAAGTTCGTACACACCTTCATACATTGGGGGCGGTAATGGATCTTTTGCTCCTCGTAAATGGTCTTGAACTCTACGGAGAAACGTCTTGAAATCGTGAGGAGGTAGTGTTGTATCTTGTGATGATGTTATACCTTCTCATTATTCTGCCTATGCGATCAGTGGTACCTACCCGCAATGTAAGGCAGCATAACATATCCCAGAGGTTTTAGGAGTCTCTTCCTCTTTGATGTTACTCGACCAATCAATTTATTTCTATATCCATAAATTGATATAGTAATCCATTTAATCCACAATTGTTCTTCAATGTTCTCTGTTTAGACCATGGACTATAAAAATATGGATGTACGACTGGCCGCCTGAAAGTGATTCCATACAATGCCGCGGAAAGAAACTGCCGGTAGTTGGTGCTAATAAGTACCGATGGTCTATCGCTGGGAACTTACATCATGGCTTACATTGAGTTAAGGGGAGATTAAATCGCTCTTACTATGCAATTAAAATGATTGAATTAGAACGTGGCCATCCAGAATTAAATTTTGAACGTCGAAAACCAAAAAAACCTCGCGATTAAGCTTCCCGGGGAAAAATTTTTCCCTAGAACGACAGGCAAACCGTACTGCACTTCCGTTCATCGCCTGCAAAGGGGGATTTTGCTGCTATCACGCAATTTCTAAGAATTATTCGCGTAGTGGCCGTCAGATATGATCGACCAAAAACTATTATTCATAAAGACCACGCGAGTAAAATCTCTAGAGAAAGCATGTCACATGCTGTAGAAGTATGTCTGCTTGACAACTTACTATTTCGTGCAAAGGAATGTTATAGCGCCGGCTGAGATCAATTGTTAAATCCCTTTGGACTAGAATAGACAGTTAAAATTTCACCCGTTGAGCATTTAGGAGTGATTTGCCATTGCAAAGATATGGCAGCCATACATGTACTGTGGGACAGGAGGAGAGGGAAAGACTAGAGGCTTTTGAGATGTGGTGCTATAGAAGGATGTATAAAATAAGCTAGAAAGAGCAAGTGACGACTGCAGAGGTATTAAGAAAAGTGAAAGAAAAGCAGAACCAATGGAACCTTTTCTTTATGCCCTTACTAAGACCCCCCTTCATCAATTCTCTCCACTTTGAAAATGCCTCTTCAAACAAGGCAATTCTAAATCTTATTTTCCTACTGCTATACCCAGTCCCCACCAAAATACTACACACATACCTAAACTGCTCACCTTGCTCCATTTTGTGTCCTCCAATCCTTGTACCTAGTCTCACCTGCTTCTGGGGAATCTCATCACTTTCGTCTACATATGGTTTATCTTCATCCCATAGTTTTCGCACTGTACCTCAAACTGATGACTGTAACCCCTGAGCTGTCTGAAAAACTAATGCATGATCATCTACAAATCTCACACACAATCAGATCCCCATTATTACTTCCTCTTATTTCCCCATGCCTCCCTTACAATTTATTTCTCGATTCATGTTGAAAAGCAATGGTGGTAGCAGGCAACCCTGCTGCACTCCCTGTCCCTTCACAACCATCCCATCTCTCCATGGGCTACCCTAACCTGTACAGTTTGGTTCATACACACATTCCAGATGCAATACATATCCCTCCAAATGACCCCTAATATCATCAGAACTTCCATTACTTTCTCCCAAAAGTTTTTGCCTATCTCTTCTTTGGACTTGAAATTAGTGATGTCTATGTGATAGGAACAAATCCTGAGTGAACCGCTACTAAATAGTTTCAGATGTAAAATAAGCTGTAATATTAGGCCAAACGTTTAGAAAAGGGTTGAATTGCACAAAATGAGAAAGATTTATTTTTCAATACAAGAGCTTTGGGAAGATATTTTGGTGAAAAAAATATAATTGCCCATGCTGTCTTTCGGCATTATTGGTGCCCTTGTGAGATTAGGTCATTTAGTGGGTGAAGTGGTGATTATCTCAACGTGAGGGAGAGTATATACATATGTATTTTTTCTATGTATTTGTGAATCAATCATACTTCAGTTAATATATCTGATACATTTTTATTTCACAAACCTCACCAAACTTATCTTCACACAAAAATAGAGTATTTACATCATTCATCTTTAAACACATGCAAGTCTCAAATGCTACAGTTAAAGTATGGACATACAAATTCAAAGGCAGGTCCTTTGAATTTGAACCTTCACTCGAAAGACCTGCATTTATATTAGTATTAACACACAAGGCACCTATTACCCCATGGTTAGTAGAAAGGATTCAAGTGCTGCAAAACTGAAAGAGTAATTAAGTTTAACAATGTCTTACACACTATCAGTCCTGCAAATTAATGCTTCTACAGTAACATACTTGCACCACCTTGCATAATGCTATGCCCTTATCAGATTTGAAATGAGGAACTTCTTTATTTATTAAAACAACATTATTCTAAAAGCAGTGCAGTGATGTATATGTAAATGAAAATATTCCACCCATCAGTTCCCCATTGCTTTTCTTACAAATAGACTAAAAGATGTGAGATAATTTTAGCACTTAAGATAGTTATTTGAATGTGATTCATCATCAAAAGATAAGACTTCATGACTCCACAGGTTAACATGCTCAGCCAAAACAATTTCATATCAACAATAAAAAAATAAAATCTCTGTAAAATAATTATTGAACACGTTATAATTATAACTACCATTGATGAATTAATTTTATCTCAAAGGCTGCACAAACTATCCACCATTAAATACAATAATTTATATCACCTGTACAAAAACTGCATTATGAGGTCATAAATCTGTGAAATCAATAAGTGGAAGGTACTACGATGTTTCCACAGGTAGCATCGATCAAAATGATCAAATACTTAAACTACAAATAAATTGAAATCAGAGGCTTACTATTTTCTCAGTCAAAATAGTACAAATGTGTTCATCTGGAGCTTGGTCAAAAATAACTAACATGAGATGGCTAAAATTTTAAATGGCATACTGTGAATAAGAGAAGTCAAAATAAAATGCTAAAGCATTCATAAATAATTTCAATATCAGTATAATAATATAAGTAACAAACTATCTTCTTGCCATCACAAGAAAGCCAGAGATTTTACTAACAAAACATAGTCTCTATCATTACTCCTTATAATATATTACACCAGTTAAGGATTAGTTTAAAGATTTAATTCACAAAAAGACCCACATACAAAAAGTTGGAACCCTAATGCTATAAGACAAGCATACAACAAGAATACAATAATTTTGCAATAGCCTTGCTAATAATAAATAAATAACATTTTAACAAAATTAGTACCTAATTTACATTTTATTTAATGTAAAATATATTGCGATATATGCATCTTTTTACAGGTGTATGAAATAACCTAAAATTAATCGATCAGTCAATTTGGATATTATAATATCTACTTAAAAATTAACTCTAGTTAAGCTCAGTGATAACTCTAAATGGATAAAAGAGAACCTTAGCATTAGCATGGATTTTAGAGCCTTTTATATGTACAGTAAATATACAGCCTCACTAATGTTCTTCACATTTGTTCACAAGAGTTCACTGTACTGGACAGTAACTAATACTTTTCACTTTGTTTTCCTGCGACTTGGGTTGGTATTCTTGGGTGAATTTACAGATGTAACATTAATTTTTCCAGCTCCCTTTCCCTTTGTTCCCACTACGTTACCGCCGATAGAACTTTTACCTCTGCTACCAGAACTTGAGGTAAGAGTTGGAGCATCATCACAAGAAGTTTCTTTTGTCAAGGATGATGCTTCATCATACCAATTAAGTATTTGTGAATCATCATCATCTTCTACTAAGTCTAGCAGTGTAGGATTATAGGCAGCAATTTCATTTCCAGACACAGAAAAATCTGAAAAAAAACAAACATTCATAATAATAATTATGAAAAAAGTGCATTGGACAATACACATCACATATTGGATGATGAGTAAACCTTTATTTCAGCATGATAAATTTGAGATTAAAGGTTAAACATTCAACAAGCTTAGTAAAAGTAGTAGGACAAAGAGGTGGAACATGGAAGCTGTGAAAAGAGAAAAATGGAAGGAAGTGTGTCAGTACTCCACATATACCTCCTAGGGGTGGTTCACGGGCAACGGTATGCTGGCTCTCAAGGTAGTCCTTTCAGAAGGGATCCTAGCTTGAGTAGAATAGTGAAAGCGGGCCTAGGGTATTACTATGCTTTGGTTTATCTTGTGGCATACTGGCGAAAATGTGCCAAAACTGACCAGTAGAGCACCATAACTGTTAGCAGGGAAAGCTGCACATAGTGCGGGTACTGAAAAGGCTGGTAACCTAGCATACTATATTACAACTTACTCATAAGAGTCACAAAGTAGCCTTGGATGGCCAAAGCCACAATGGGCAGTGGAAGCTGAATAAGGTTGGCCCATCAAGATACGGACTAGGCAATATGAACTGGTACTTGGACTACGAGAGGAGTACATGGAAAAGAGAATGAGTTGTTCAATGAAATGAATGATGCTAAAGAATTTCAATGAGGGAAATTCAGGATGAGGATTAACCATAAGAAAACAAAGCAATGAGATTCTCTAGGACAAAGAAAGCAGGGCTGGTCATAAAAGTTGGAGGGCAAAAGAGGAGCAAGTATAACATTTTAATTACTTAATATGCAGGAAAATCACGGACTCAGTAGCAGAGTTGGGCAGTATCGAAAATACATTTTAGGAGATGTAATTTGTATTAGAATCGAAAATACATTTTACGAGTATTTTGTATTTTTCAAATATTTAAAATACTTTTCACATCACTTACATGAATACATATTGTCGGGAATCGGTTTTGTTACATTGGTTTCATCTTTCTCATCCTGAAGAAATTCCTTCCCTTAGTCGGGTTCTGGCTCTACCTTTTTTCCCAACTCATGGTGCTAGAGGGTGGGTTCGACCACACTAATAACATTGGGTAGATTGATTGCTGAATGGATAGGTTCAAGAAGACATTCTTTCCAAATACGATTCAGAAATGGAATGGTAACCATCTCGTGGATCAGTAGAGGAAGTGGTGAAGATGGGTAGAATCGAGAGTAAAGTTTTTTCTAGCATGGTTGATGCATTATGTTATAAATATATCAGTTATCTTTGTCCACATATTTCTTTTTTTGCATGCTCAGAACCTTTAACAGTATTAATAGTGTTAATGGCATGTTTTCACAGTGAGGAGATGGAATCCTGCATGAGTGAGACTTGGTTTAATTGTTTTTGATTCTTCATGATTTCATTGTCATGATGAGTGGATTGAGTGTAACTCTTGTTTGTTAAGCATGCTTGGTGGGGAGTGGCACCCTTCCATGAGCCATCGTCGTGGCTTGCATGGTATATCCTTTATGTATTTTCTACTTTCAAATGTATTTTGAAAATATTATTTTTTATTTTGTATTTTCAGAAATTTTGGCCAAGTATTTTGTATCTAAAATACATTTTCCCTGTATTTTGCCCAACTCTGCTCAGTAGCAAAGACATAAGGAGGAGAATAGCATTGGCAAGGAGGCACATAGCTATGAGGCAGTTGATTACGGGGAATTTGGGTAAGGAGGTGAAGAAGAGGCTGGTGAAGAGCTTTACACGGAGAGTACCATTGTATGCTGCAGAAATGTGGACCCTAAGGAAAGAGGACGAGAACAGGTAGCAGGAATTTGAGATGTGGGTGTGGAGAAGGATGTAGAAGGTGTGGTGGACAGAAAGGAAGAAGAATGAGGAAGTGCTTAGTATGGTGGGCAAGGAAAGGAAACTTCTGAATGAAATCTGGAATATGCAAGAAAGGTGGCTGGAAGAAGGATTGGGGAGATATGGGTTGCTCTAGAGTGGGATGGAGGGAATGAGGCTGGGCAAGCGGGGAAGGGGAAGAAGGAGAATAGGTTTCATGGATGGGATGAAGAAGGGTAGATCAAATGCCCAAGTGGAAAAGGAAATACTTGAGGTAGATACGACCCTGAGGGTGTAGAAAGTCGGGAGGAGATTCCCTGACTTGCCGCAATAATAATAATACTTTATTGGTCACACTCAGAGCATTACAACTGCTATAGACCTTGTCAAGGAGATGCATAGAATTTGGAGCACACTACATACATTTCATTGTGTACAGTTTTCTAAACCCATACACCTATTTACCAGTAGAATACTTAAAAAATAAAGTTCAGGTTTACAATAAGCACTCAGGGAGATGCCTAAATCTCCTAGCTGTTCTCTGTCTCAGAGGGAGTACAATGAGACAAGACACAGGTGCTGCCCAGGCCCTTTGATGAAATATTATTTCCCGATTGTAATGTAGGACTTTTTTCATCTCCTAGTTGTTCTCTGTCTCAGAGGGAGTACAATAAGACAAGACACAGGTGAGACCCTTTGATGAAATATTATTTCCCGATTGTAATGTAGGACTTTTTTCATCTCCTAGTTGTTCTCTGTCTCAGAGGGAGTACAATGAGACAAGACACAGGTGAGACCCTTTGATGAAATATTATTTCCCGATTGTAATGTAGGACTTTTTTCATCTCCTAGTTGTTCTCTGTCTCAGAGGGAGTACAATGAGACAAGACACAGGTGCTGCCCAGGCCCTTTGATGAAATATTATTTCCCGATTGTAATGTAGGACTTTTTTCAACTCATAAATACATTAAATTATAACTATAATACTTATTACATATTATAAGCTGTAAAATATGCATAAATGCACAAAGTCATATATTCTGATAAATGACTGACGAAATTAATACTGTGGAACGGTGAATGTAAACATCAAGGTAAACATGCAAGCGTGAGTCCATTGATGGTGTGAGATTTGCATTAAAATTTATGTTTTTTAAATGTTAATTATGCCTACTATCCTTAGATTAAACAACATATTAAGTGATCCTTTCCTGTGTCAGTTTTGGGAAAGCAGTCTTCCTTATTGAATACCTTTCGTAGCGTCGACGTATGCACTTTATCCGCACTCACTGTTTTTCATGCAAAAGTGTCCGTTTTCCTTTGATAAAGGACTACCAGTATTGCAATGTACATTATACCACTCAGTGATAATGCTTCGTGTCGGCAGTAATGGGCTGAGAGGTCTCAACAGTCTTACTGCATATTGTATAAGCTTATAATGGGATGACCACTAGACCCAATGAGAGTGAGAGGTGGGCATAGAAGTTTTTATCTTCGGCCACATTTAGAATGGGAGAGAAACTAATACACTGAATTTTTGACTGTAAGAGATTGGCTATGTAGTAAATTCCAAAAGTGTTTGTATTGGATGACACTATATGATTCATATGACATTACGGGTAACGTTATTTTTCGTGACTTTCATACATCTCGCAGGGCTTCACTGTACTTGTTACGTGTTGTTTTTACTCACCTTTATCATTAAAATACGTGGTTAGCACAGCAAGTTCATCTGAATTGGAGTACTCCTTGAAATTCAACCCTTGTGTATTTATTATGCGTACATATGTGCTTGTAAATATCTAACATATAGCTGAGATCCAAGAATTGTAGCTATTTACTTATATGATTAGCAATGTTATACTTTCCCCTTGCAAGCGAATTTCATAAGAGTATGAAATAATTACTTTTAAAAGTGATATTATCCAGCGGCCAGAGAAAAATAATAGATTTAGTTAATTTTTTGTATAACACGCATCTAATTGGCATATAAACGAATGTGATCTCAATTATATATCATTATGGCGCCAAAGAAGCGATTTTGGTTCCCTAATTAAGTGAAAGCTTTTCATTTAAACACTGAAAAATGCTTTAAATCATTACGAAATGTGGATATTCTGCCGAGTGCATGAGAACTAGCCGTCGCTATTCAGAATTGCCCAGTCTCCGTGACCGCGCTATACGATTGCGACCCGGCCGGTTGCTATTCACCATTCAGAATACCGAATTGCGACCGCGCTTTAAATTTTGACTTCCGGTGGCCATTATAAATATTCAGAATACCGAATAGCGACTGGGTCGCAATTACCATGGAAACAGCGCGCTGGGTGGAAATTCTGGCATATAGCGTGGTCGCAATTCCGTTCAGAATAAGTCTCTAAGACTACTGATCCCTGATCTTGAGATGAAATTTAAAGGCCAAATTAGTTCACATTCCTTCATAAAGATAAATATGAGCTGCTTCAGTATGGCATACAACTTTTTATTTACTTGAAACTACAAGGAATGGTAATTGGAGCTTACTTCATCAGTTTATAATTGGTTGGCCGTGCTACAGCAAAAATCATGTCAAACAAATTCTTGTTAAGCAAGGAATACCAGTTTCACCACTGTATACTTTAAATGTGGAGATGGCAAGCTACTGCTCAACCCACCAATACAATATTATCACAAGAAAGGTATTCTTTCATTAATGGCATACCTGGATTTTCCTTTGTATTTTCATTGGACCCTTCTGAACTGCCAGGCAATGAATTAATCCCAAAGGGAAGAGGATCTTCAGAAGAGAACAGCTGTGAGGAATAAAATATATAATTTCATGTTACTAATCAATGTTGCCAATTAAGAAAGTTAACAATCACACTGGTATGAAGATATATGCACGAAAATACAAAATCTCTTTTTCCAAACAACCCATTCAAGATGCTTGACACTCATTAAAAGGATTACATCAAAAAGGATTGGAATATAGTTACTGTATTTCAAAGGAGTAAGGCAATAACCTCAAGTGATGGGGAAAAAGGCAGCTTAGGTCATTATTTCTCCTTATGTGTAGTTATTTTCGTATTAAATGTTATCAGCATTTCCATAATTTACACAATTCTCTTTTGGTTAAAACTCACCTTCGGTACCACATTGACTACAGTGCATTCATATTGATTGCAGTTCAAATTCTCACAAATGCTCAGGGACAGAAATATGACATAAAAAATTATGTCAAGTAGGATAGGGATAATTGTCACATCCACTAACTCTAAAAAAAGTTGGGATATTAAAGGCCTGGTTCACCATACATGAACATTCACTAATGAAGAGAAAGAACCATCAACTCTAACCATGAACTTTCCTCTGACCTGCTATTCTCCACCCTGTATTTCATCCTAGGAGATCTCTCTTCCCAAGCCTGTTAGTCATCTCCTACTACCTTTCTTCTTTCACTTTATTTTTTCAAGTTATGCATCCCTACTGACTGAGCATTGCCCGTAATGCCTCCTCTGGCTAAGGCACTTACATGAGTCTTACTAAATGAGGTCCCCATTAATCAGCTGCAGGGAAGACCCTCAGCCCCTTCCTCTCACCTCTTCCTCCAACCATTTTATGAGCTCCCAGCCAAGCCAACCCCATTTAATGTTTACTCCCTGTAGTGACAAGTATTCGAGGCAACATTGAGACTGAGAGAGAAGGTTGTTATACCAAAGCACAAACTCATTCCACCACTGGAAAATTAGCTGTAAGTCAAAACAGCAAAAAACAGCAAAGCAAACAATACCTAATTAATGGAATATACTTGATCAGGACAACCTCTGCGATGTCCACTTGAGATGAAGCTTTGTCATAGAATCACGTGTAACACACATTTCACATGTCTTAGAATGGATAAAAAGTTCCTGTAGTCAAGGTGTGAATTAGTCATCACTTTTAACCATGTAGTTATTAAATAAGCTCTAAATTTTAGCTCATTACAGCAGGAAAATTTGGTAACCAACTGAGAGAATGTTGTTCTCCTTTTCTCCTGTCACCCTCAAAGGAAAATGATGGCCAAAATATAAAGCATATAAAGATTTAAATGGTAATTTTATTTTGTAATAAAGAAATTTTTTAATATGACAGAATTACAAACACAAATAATCAAGTTTATTAGGAAAATCAAGTATCAAGTAAATATAGTCACGAATTTCAAGCCTTTAGTCAGTGAAAATGGTGATTCACCAGCCGCCAAGGAAATGCCTTTGGTTTCAAGGAAGCAATTTGCCAAACTATTACTTATTGATGCTACATTGCTCACTTAACTTTGTGAACAAATCATAAACATGTAATAAAAAGAGTAGTTTTAGGCATAATCTGGTGGATTATCATAATTAAATTAAAGAAAATTGGCAATTTTCCACAATATAAACTTTAATGCGATCAGTTCCGATGTACTACATCATCATCAGGTAAAAAGTATAACTTATGGTTCAGAATATTAACCCTTAGAGTGCGGCATGTCGTCGTCATATCACGTCATGGTTATCCTTACGTTGGTGCTGATGGCATGATATCTCATCAAGGATACCGTGAGTGTCACAGCTTTCACTAGGCCCCCCAGTGAAAGCTGGAACACTCAGGTACCCATGACATGATATCTTATCATCAGCATAAAGACAACCATGACGTGATATCACATCATGCTGCACTCAAAGGGTTAACAGAATTGCAAGGGGGGGAGAGAGGAGGTTGGCAAGGGAAGAGGAAATGGGAGGGAGTTAAACATTGATGACTAGGTAAGTGGGAGAGGAGAAGAAGGTGAGGGTATCTGGGGGTTGGGTATGGGTTAAACCAATCATAATTTCAATCTGGGGGGGGGGGGGGGGGGGGTGGAAGTCCACTAGGTGAGAGGGTGAGAGAGAGAAGTTAGGCTACCATTTTACCGGTGGTGAGTGACTCACATCATCACCCTTTCAGGGCCATGGAGTGTGTAGTAGCCGGGGTTGGGGAGAGGGGGGGGGGGTTTCCTTCCAAAGGCTGATAAGGAGTATCCCACGACATGGCTCCATCCTTCCAGCTATGTGGAAGGAGCCGTGGTGAAAGAAGGTGAGGTAGGGCAGGGAGTTTTCTGCCTTCCTCAGGAAACTTAGTCTTCAAGCACAAAGGAAGCAAGGGGAAGGGGGGGTAACTGGTGAGTACTCCTCCCCCTTCTCCCTCACCCTCTTACATAGTGCACTTTTATTGGATCTGAGGCTAACGGTGTGCCCCGGGACTCCTCAACGGCAGGGATCGCACTCCCCAGATAGAAATTATGAATGGTTTAACCCATACCCAACCCCCAAATACCTTCAATCTCTTCTCCTCTCCCACTTAAGTAGTCATCAATGTTTAACTCCCTTGGTCCCCTTCCCTTCCCAACCTCCACCTCTTCCCTCCCTTGCAATTCTGTATATATACTGGACCATGAAATGGAAATGACATGTGAAATGGAAGCTTGGTCTCAAATGGTCCTGATCAAACATCAAGCATATTCCATTAATTAGGTATTTTCTTTCTTTGCTCTGTTTCTCTTTTGGGTAATTTTCCCTCGTAGGTATTACTTCGTGCATAAGATATAAACAACCTCCTCTCTCAATCATAATGTGGTCTTGAGAACTTGTCAACACAGGGAGTAGATGTTTGAGGGGTTGGCTGGGCTTATAGCTTATGAAATGGTAGGAGGAAGAGGGGAGGGGAAGGGGACGAGGTTCTTGCCCGAAGCGGAGCCATGGGTGACCTTTTTTTGTGCAACTCACGTGAGAGCCTTTGCCAGAAGAGGGATAAGGGCCAATGGTCAGAGGGAATAGATGTATTACTTTGGTGTAGAGTGAAAAAGGATAGGAGGAAGAAGGAAAACAGGTTTCGGAGAAGAAATCTCCCAGGATGAGATACAGCATGGAAAATGGAAGGCCAGAAGTAAGTTTGTGCATAGAGTTCATGGTTCCCTCCCTTCAACTCATGGATTCATGAGTGGTAAATCAGGCTTTCAGGGTCTTGAATTATTTTTCAAGTGAGTGGCTATTACAGATATTACCCAAAGTTTTATTATGCATTTTTCTGCCACAGCATACATGAGAATTTAAACTGCCACCAATTTCAGCACACAGCAGTGAGTATGATACGTGGTGCAGCAGGTGAGTTTTAACCAAGAGAGACATTTTATATTATGGCAATGCTGCTGAGTCAAAAAAAAAATAAACTGTGCATTAGAAGAAATAACGGCTTAAGCTATAATTGCCCCATCACTCAAGATCTAACTGATACAAATAATTATACATAAAAAATGACTGGGTGACTATGGAGTATATGAGAGAAGAACACACCATAATTCATGAATTTCACACGTTTGATGCATCATTGCAGGCATGGATATGCAAGGAGTCTGCATCTGCAAAAAGTTTTTTTCCACCCCATTATTCATAAAAATGAAACCCTAATTATCCTTTTATGTCCAAGGTTCATAATTTGGAAAATTTCATACTTCAAAAACTTTGTATTTTCAAATATTGCTGTGTATTTAATATGGGTTTTTCATTTGGACCAATAATTTTGTTTCTTATAACCAAAACTTTGTACTTTTGTGTTTTGCATCATTGAGTTCTCACTGTAGTAAGGGATATCAAAATATTTTTCACAAATAAATAATCAGGTTTGAAAATACAAAACTCAAAAATATGAAGAGCCAATTTTTCAGTCTCACTGGCTTCGTACTACCAAGTTTCTATTGTATAATGAAAATCCAGATGTCCTTAGTCAGTCAATGATTAAATCAGGTGTCTCCATCCCTTAGTCTTGAAATGAATAGTTTCCATATTATAAACATCAAAAGGTTAGTTCAGTCAGTAATAGACATACAATCATCTCTAGCTGAGACTGACTGGTGATAGGTCAATTTAGATATAATTTGAATATCTATCATTTTTGAGAATATGTTTTTGAATAAAAGTACCTTCAATGTCTGCCAACTTCATTCAGTATGACTTTTCAACAAATTAAAGTACTGAAAATGAATGTGGTCCCTATGCCTGTTCATAAAATACTGTAGATTTCTAGCATTCTGGAATGACCATACTGAACAGCACCATTCATACTGCTCCTAAATACTAAGATGCAAGTCAAACTATTATTCGTTGAATAAGTAGAATATCGATAACTGACTGCATTAGTGGAGAGATGATAAATTAATGAGTGATTTATTTCATATTTTGTGACCAGTACACCTTGAGAGTCAGAGAGAGAAAGTAAAACTTAACTTCTACCAACACTACAGAGAGATTTTTGAAACTTCAAAGGAATAACTTTCACCTCTGAAAAAAAGCATTTTTCCTTCAAATGTTACAACTGAAATAACAATGATTTATAACAGTAGACCTTAGTTAATCTACAGCTACATTGGGGGAATGGATAACTATAGATGGGTGAATACCATACGCTAATACTCAAACACCTTGACTTCTGGAAATTATTTGTGATTTCGAATTATTATACAGAGGGGAGATATTCGAATATCTCTAATATCATGCCATACACCGGCCATGGTGCTACTTGCAGCAGGATGATGAACTAATTACATCCAATATTCAAATGCACAGCAAAAATATTCCATTCCATTTGGTAAACACTATTTTTTAAGCATAGTTTTCATTCATGACTAAATTATGGCTTACTTAATTCTATGAAATTACTATTACAAGAGGATCTCATCACTGTGCCAAAATAATTGTCTATGCTTGTCATGAAGCCACATTGACGACAGAGAACACATTGCTGATGGTTGCTGCATGGTACAAGCATTGTTTGTGAATAAAATATTTTCCTTTCCTATGTATTATCTTCTTCAATATAGAAAAATGACACACACTGTCAAAAATTTTCACCTTGCAACAGTATTAACATGGTTCATTCTGCTGAAACTATGGTTAATAACTCCAAATTTAATTTTTTTTGGAAAGATTCATTATTTCATTGCCTCTACTCCAAATTTTGATTCAAAACTCAGCAGAACTAAAAGTGCAATTAAATTTTGAGCAGCCTCTTCAAAAAGTTAAATTTTTATGTTTTAAATATATCCTGACCATGAGAGGATACTTGTTTTGTGGAAAAAAATCTTTCTTTCCCTTTTATTACTCAACTCTTTCTTCATTAATGCTATTCTCTGCCATATGTCTTTGCTACCATACCCATTTTTTCCAGCACACTGCCCAGATAATTAAAAGGTTCTATTTACTTGGGCAGTACACTGAGGCAGGCGAAAGGCTTGGTATGGAGTGTGGCATGGTAATAGGTAACAATGATTAGATAGATGGTGCAGAGATTATAAAATAGGTATATTGAAATTTTGAAGTAAAAGAATGAAAACTTTTAATTTAAGATATGGCTTTTCACTGAAATGGCAATAAATTTTTTAGGATAACATTTAATAAATTACTAGCACATATAGCATTCAAATATTCAAGGCATTCAGATATTCAAGACATTTGATAATATGTATTCAAATTCAAATATCAAATTCAAGAAAACTACTATTCATCCCATCTCTATCATTAATCCTGGAAAAAAACTGCATACTTCTGGATAACATAGAACCTAACTGAATGGCTACTAGCTCAAGAACTTTTCTCCACCACCAAATGATTACAATGATGAGAAGCTGCAATTAATTGCACCATCAAATGATACATGAAAAGCTTCATAGATGATAAGCATGAATATGCTCAAAGTTCTGAATACATGAACTTGGCATGTACACCAAAGGAATGAACTCTTGGATCATTTGATATGGTCACTTTATATGAAGAAAACATATAAGAACACAATTTTTTGAACAAGCCCTCCAGTAGTTATTTCTTTTTATCAATTGAAATAAAATACACATCTGCTGCAGTTCCAGAGTGAAAAGTAAAAGATGAAGATTCATGAGAGATTTTAGATTAAGTTGTGATAATTTAAAAGCCATTAAGTTAACGCTCGAGTCTACTTATGATTAATCAGAAGACGCAAAATTGAACGATCTTAGCATTACGATACCATTAAAGTTCAACGTGCCAGTCATTTTCTCCTTTTCACTGAAATACCTTGCTCAAGACATGCCCGCCGCCTTCAATGACGGCTGGATCAAGGAGATGGCCCAATGAGGCCGGACATACCCCAAGCAGTGCAGATGCATCTAAGCAGTATCCTTCCAAACCTCCAACAGCACCCATCAGGTCGCTCTCAGTGCCAGCACTACCACCAGAAGATGACACATTGCCCTTCATAAGCATTTCCTTCAGAAGGTCTAGTTCAGACTGCATTGTGTCGATGTGCATATCCAGCTCCTCCCTATAAACAGTTTTATATAATTGATGCATGCTTTTATTTCAAAGAATGAATTTTAATTGAAAAAATGAAATATTATGAGAAAATAGGAAATTTAGTACACAATTATATCCTTAAAATTCATGACTAATTACTGAAGGTCGTGAGACATCTAAATCAAAGCAATAACAGATGCATTGGACACTTAGTACTTGAGCTTCAGGAGTACTTCCCTAGTTACCCTGAACTCTGGAAAGACCCAGTCAATAGTTTGGCTTAATATTGACAGAAAATTTACCACTTTATTTCTTGTTCACTTGACTTCTGATAGAATGGCCTCTGAAGCAAGAAAGTACTTTTTGATGGATTCAGTTCAGGAGTTCTTCCAGTACAGTAGAGCAGAGACACATACACGACTCCCAAATCCATAGTTTACTTGCCTTGGAAAACAGAAGAGAATATTTCCCGAAATAACAAATCCTTAGTTGAAAAATGCACCATTCTGATAAGTGAAGTTTCATTTTTAAGCTGTGAGTACATGATTTATTTTCCTCTGTCCTCAGCAACCTCTCCAGCTGTGGCCTCCACCAGTGAAATGTGCAAGTCATTTGCCCATTATCTGAATACAGTAGGGAGATGATTCAAGAACTTGACTGTATTCTTACTAATTTATTAGGGCCTTTTTTTAATGTTAGAAGATTTTTAGCATATAATGAGAAATTTTACGTGAATTACTCTCTCACAGTTCTAAAAGAACATAATGTCTTTCTAATATCCAACACTTTGTAGAAGGGGGAATAGGTTCCATTTTACTTTTTCATCCTGTCCCTCAATCCTTCCCACACAAACGAAGGCCAGAGCAAAAGAATTGCTCTGACTGTGCTTTTTCTTGTCAATACCCTATTGTTTCTGAATACTGAATGCTCCTCCAAGTCAATACAGACCAATAATCATACACTCTAGTCTTCATTTTAAGGAAACCTGCAATATGGGTGAAGACTGAGCCCTATCCAATGTCTGTCGTCTCACAGCCCCTCCCAAAAGGTTTAGCACAAATAATAAACATTATCATGGTAGAATGAACCCATGATATCTCTTCCCTCCAGCTATTCTGACTGACCTTTGAAGCTCGCCATCCATAGCCCATGTGGTTCCGGATGGCAGAGGTCATTTACATTCTTAATAATAATACCAAATAAAAATGACTTTGTTAACTCCACTAGAGGTTTAGCATGACCTGGGTTTTGACACTTCATGTCATCTTCAGATCCCTGACCTGACCAAGGTCCTTCAGGTCCTGGACCTGAAGATGACATGAAGTGTCGAAACCTGGGTCGTGCTAATAAACCTCTAGTATAATGAACTAAGTCATTTTTATTTGGTCCATTATGGATAACTTCCACAAAGTAAAGCCTACAACGATTTCCTTTGTGAGGGTTTGTTCTTTTGTCATGAGAATTATAGGCATTGCCTTGAAGCACAGGCATAAAAATTAAAAATATTTGACACTATTATGGTAAAAATGCACATTATTATAATTTTTATTTCTTGATTCACACATTTTATTTGATTGTAAGCACTTCCCATTTTCTTTTCACTTCTACTGCATTACTGACACTATTTACAGGTTTTGTAGCCATCATAAAACAAGAAATGGTTACTGTCACAACACTGGCATGACTATGGTTTGGTGACATAGCAACATATACAAACAGAGAATTCTCAAAGACTACGGTAGCATATTTTGCAGTAAAAGATGATAGATAAGGATGGAGTCAAATGAGTCATGCACTTACACCCTGGGGTTGCAATTTTACCATTTAGAGTGGGATGAATTTTCACTTGGTAATGGTCATTTCAGGAAATTTTCACCCCTTACTTCTGCTCTGAGTGAGCAGCTGATAACTGAAATCATGGTATTGTACTTGAATGTAAGCACTATATTGTTGGAGATTTCTTAGATAATAGACCTAAATACTTTTAAACATGTAAGCACTACTACATTATCACCAACAAAATAGCATTTGAATATTGCTGGATGTTTCATTTTCAAGCAACAAATATACACTCAACAGTTACTACTCTCAGAGATTAGTTATTATACTAACTAAATAACATGTAGGTTGTGTCAAAGCGATTGAATTAAACTATTTCATAACACTTCGCACTTCAGTTCAATACTATTTCCTTTTAATTACAATTGGAGATACTGAGAAAATTCTCGTACAGTCATTGATATTCCTCTCCTAAAACCACACAACAATCTCTCCTTCATAATATGTACATAGCAACCCTTATGTGTGTTTTATTCCATTTAAACGATATTACGTTAAGGTATTAGGTGATACACAATACAAGAAGTATATTATAGGCAACATATGCTTTATATCGATTTAAGTTTCAACATTTTGATGCAAACTAACAGCAAAGTTCTAAGGAATTCCTTGCACGACAAAGGCAGTCATGAATAGTCTTATTTGATGAGGAGATCATATTTTGTTGCAGATTTCTACAAAAAGCTTCCTGTAATTAAGTGGCCTATTTTGTGGGAAGTAGAGAGGATACTTGAAGAACACTACATGAAATAATTTGTCATAGTTGGTGTTTACTTCTGTCTTTGGAGCTAAGGTATGAAAGCATACTCTTCCTTTGTTGCTATCATATTACTTATTCTACAGCAAAAGAAGAAATCATCAATAGAAGAAAAACAAAGATCGAAGAAGAATAGAAGAAGAAGAAAATTGGCATTGCCAAGAGATATAAAGGCATTCCATAGCAGAATATTGTTGACCTATTTGTAGGTAGTGAGAGAGATTTATTCACAAAAAGAAGTCCCCTTTTGCCTAAAACAAACATTTCATTAGTGTATTCTAATTTTGGTGTTAAAACAGGAATAAAAATCTCTGACCACAGAATAATAAGAAAGTAGTATGTGGTGTATGTTCCGTTTTCAAAGGAACATAACTAACATCAATGATTGTTCCTTTTTATAAATTTTAAACAAAGTTAGAAAACATGCATCAGTGATTTAATGTGAGCATTCATCAAGCAAGACATCTGGATTCATGAAATGGTACAGACAAAGAGTAACAACAATCTAATCACACTGGTATGATCACAGTCTTTAAAGAGACCTCCTCTACTTCAAGATATTGCAGGGGTACAGTCAATTGGCCAACCAATAAAAACATGTGGAATGGTGCAATAGCAATTGCTCCATTTAACCCCAATTGCTCGCCCTTTGGAATTTTAGAGGAAGTGAATATTTAACTTCTCCAAAAAAAATGTATTCAAGAAGTGACTATTTAATTATGATAAATGTCTGATTAAGGTGCTGGTAATGCAGCCTTGGCTCTTTTGCATTTGTGATCATCTTCTGTTCACAACATGGTGGGTATGCTTCCTGCACCCCATGTGTAATAGTCCATTGGCAGTTCTCTACCGAGGCAAGCAGAACAGGTTAAGAACAAAACTGCACTTTTTTCACAGCTTATCATGGTAGGTATCTGTACATAAGATTGGCCATGGATGCGAAAAAACCCACATTGGGTGATTATGTTTGGGTGCCTGGCGATCACTGAATACTACTGTTATGGGCCATCGTTCACCATACCTAACAGGAAAGCACCCATTATAGTAACCCTTTTTCTGATGAGAAGACCAGGCTTCCTAACGAAAAATATGCAGTCAAAACAAAAAAATGGGAAATAATTATGCATAACCAGGATACCGTAAGTTTGTAAATTCCTGACTTTATAGACCTTCCTGAAACTTGTGACAGGAAAGGCCTTTCCTGATAATACCACTTTGAGAAATGCATTTTTTTAAATGACTTTCAGCCTTTAAATGTGTTGGCTATATCACACAGGAGGATAAATCAACCAAGCTCTAACTTCACAAATAGAACCTATACATACTCTTCTCTAAGCGTCCGATGTAATTTGCCACAGATAATGAATTTCTGAGGTCTCGTTAGAACTTCAGAGCATACCTTGTCTAATTTTACAGGACGGTGGTAAATTTGCGAGTTGGTAGTGTATTCCTGAAATGTTAATGACTACAAAAAGGATAAAATGATTGAATATGCACATATGGGTAGCATAATAGCGATGGTTTGTAAATAAATTCACTTTGTAATATTCCACAATGGTTTTTATTATTCCGACCTAAGTTTCAACTCAAGTTAAGTCATAATCAAGGTGACAACATTACACCACAAGCCACTTATATACATTGTCAAGGTGTAAGGGAGGAGAGGTAGGGGAGGGAATGTAGAGGATGGGAAAGCAGCTAATTGGACTGAGAGTGGATGACTCTAAAGTATAAATTTGATGTGTTAGATAAATGTGGTGTACATTTGCTTAAGTGCAATAGTCTTAATTGCTCTACTGTTTACGTTGGTCAAAGTCGATGCACTATCCAGACCAGAGTTAAAGAACACTGACATTGTTTACTTAACAGAAATATTTGCTCCCAATTTGCCAAATATCAAATTGAAGAAGACCACCGAAATGACTTCATTCCGGAAGTCCTTCACATACAATGTAATGGGCACAAACTGGATATTTAGAAAATCTGGAAATAATTTTACATTCAAAAATAAAAATTTGCATGTGCTGAATGAAAAGTTCCCTTCTCACTCTCCTTACCTGACCTTACCTTTCCTTCCCCCCCTTATTGGCCCAGTCATCCACTCTCTACCCAATTAGCTGCTTTCCCATCCTCTACTTCCCCTCCCCTACACCTTGACAATGTATATAAGTGGCTTTTGGTGTAATACTGTCACCTTGATAATGACTTAACTTGAGTCGAAACCTTAGGTTGGAAAAATAAAAACCATTGTGGAATATTACAAAGTGAATTTATTTACAAACCATCGCAATGTTGTTCCACCAAGTGAATCCTGAGAATTTATTGTATAGCATAATAGCAATACAAAAATGAACTTGATCAGCCGTGGAATTCCTTAACACTTATCAATTAACTATTTATTTATTAAAATTATTTCACATGATGAAACTAACCAATTGTTTTCATATGATTAGAAACAAAATATGTAACATCTTAAACACATTTTGTATGAGTAAAATTGAATGAGATCATCCAAGAACACGTTCACAGGATAATATTTCCAAGTTGTATCCTGATCTCAAATTACAGCAATTGCAGTAGAAGGGCCCAGATGGCTTATGTACATAGTGATTGCGTAAGTTGACGTTTGATTTTTCATTGCATCTTTCAAAGTCCTTTATGTGAAGTAGCATCACAAAGTTATTAGATGGCAGCATTGGTAAGCTCTAGTCTCTTCCGAAAGCTCTCAGTAAATTGGCCAGCACGCCAGGCCCCACTTCCTCTGGATCACAGATTTTTAGCCCCATGCTCAGGATCTTCATTATGACTGGTATGATATTTCCTCATTTCATCCGCATCCAAACAAGTTGGTGCAACATCCCTCCGTTAAAATTAGTAAAATGGATGCACAAACAAGAAGAGATAAGTCAATATGCAGTGATGGAATGCAAGTCTCCATTAACTATGAACAGGATGAACCAGATGATGAGGCACCATTTCAGCCGAAAGGTTATTCCTAACATCTGACATTCCATAAGAGCCACTGTAAGTCATAAAATATCGCAGACACTGGAGTAATCCTAAGCTGACTTCTATCACCTTTACCTCACACCTTTGGACCTCCAGAAATAATGCTTCTTTCAGATCTCTCACCACTTTATGGATCAACTGTTCGAATTTCAGTCACTATGTTTAGGCACAAAAAACAGAAAGTCATACTGGTATTGAAATAGCCAAACATATTAGTATCATTATGAAAGAGTGGAATATGAGCAAATTAAGATTACATTTTTACTAGTGTAAAGACAATGAAGTCAGCAGTCACACATTTGAGAATGAGTAATTTTAAGCATGTGCCCTGTTTAGCTCACACTTTGCAACTTACATTGTGTGATGAAAAGAAAAAACACTCCTGAAATAAAAGAAATGTTTGGAGGAAGTTAGGGGTTTCACTGGTCGTACATATTCAACAGAATGCCGAGGAGATGCAGCCCTTCCATAAAAGGCAGGAATTATTGGGCTTTTATGCCATTTAACGTATTCAAGATTGTGAAACATGGTGAAACTCATGGAAAGAGATCTTGTCTATATTATAGGCATTTAAATACCTGTCTCAGAGGAAATTGCTGAATCGGGTTCCATGAGTAAACCTTGATAAAGTGAAAAATGGTGTAGGATTAAGTGAATTTACTTCAGCTACTATGGAAGTGTCCCTAGGAAGAGCCCAACAGCATCATTGGTTACGCTACTAGACCATGGACTGGATTCAAGTATTAGCCAACATGTACCAGACATCTAAGCTTCCAAGGTGTGGAGTTTGCAAATCAACTGTTGTTTTTAATTAAAAGCAATTTCCTGATGTAAAAGGGACATCCAGAAAGTAAGAATACAACACTCGTTAAAAATCGAAAAAAGAATATATTTTAATGAAATTTACAGGGTGTATGCCGAAATATGTTATCATTTATCCACACAATTGCCGTGGAGGTCAATGCACTTTTAAAGCCTGAGCATTGTACACCCTCGTCCTATACTTTCCGCTCCACCTCTTGAAGCCACTTTTTCAGTCTCCAAGCCCTCCTCATCATTCGAAAAGTGCTATCCACCCGAGAACTCATTAAATTTTGTGAAAAGAAGGTAATAAAAGAGTGCCAGGTCAGGGGATTAGGGCGGGGGAGTCACAATTTCAAATCCAAATGACACGAGCAGGTCCTGAGTGAGCTCGGCAGTATGGGGTCTGGTGTTGTCAGGAAGGAGTGACACACCACAAGTCAGCATTCCCCTCCTTTTGTCTTTGAATTTTTTTCAACTTCTTTAGGGTCTCACAATATGCAGCAGCAATGATGGTGGTCCCTTTGGGCATGAAATCCACCAACAAGATCCCTTTCCAGTCCCGAATGATGGATGCCATGATTTTCCTCTTGAAAACTGAACTTGGGATATTTTGGCAGATGGTATGGCGTTGGAAGGGCATGGTGTTACTGCAGAGACTATCTTTTTGAATCAGGAGTATAGTGACACACCCATGTTTTGCCCCCAGTCACAAGTGAGTTGAGAAAGTATTTGCCCTTAGTTTGAAAATGTTCAAGGAATTCGCGTGCAGCTGAAAAACAATTATTGCCGTGATCCGGAGACCAACATTTTTGACACCCACTGTGCACACAACTTCCTAAACCCAAGTCTTTCTTACACGATTTCACCCAGGAGACTTCGTGAAACATGTGGGATACTTTCTCTGAGGGTTTCAAGAGTCAAACGATGATCACTGTGAACGTTGTTTTCAACCTACTTCACAAGCTCTTCTGAAATGACAGACGGTCTCCCAATCCTTTCTTCGCCGTGGGTGTCAGTATGGTCTTTTTTAAATAACCTAACCCACTTGGTAAAATTCTGACAATTCATTGCCATGGATCCGAAGGTTTTCACAAGCTGGTGATGTATACTGGCTGCCGATTCGTTATGCAAAGTGAGGAACCGAATGACTGAGCGAATCTCATACCTGCAGTAGGTGGAGCAAACAGAAGATGAACTGGTTGACGAGTTAGGCTACTGCAAGGACATTTCACATAGACTGAGGCACTCACTGGCTCATTTTGACCTTTAGGAATCCCTCTACACATCACCAGAGCCAACTTTAAAAAAATCCGTCTTACACAGCCCTTGTATTCTTACTTTCTGGAAGTCCCTCATAAGTAGAAATGACATCAATGTGCTTAGTATGATGGTGGACCCAAGCTATAAGATAGTACTCTATGGTAATGAAAGGAAATTGGCTGAGTAATGGCTCATTTAAGCCACACAATCTGACAGTGATCAGAAAAGCTTTGGGTAGGCAATAGTTTTCACCTAAATGTTGACTGTGGTCTTCTGCTTATTAATAAAGAATAATTGAAAAATGTAAGTAGAACATGTTCAGCTTTGGTATCATGTAATGCTATAATTATTTTACTAGTATATAATACTCTGCCATGATTTTTCAGATGAGAATAATCAGCGAGTTGAACCTCTTTCTTTGGCTCTCTTCATCAAACCTTCAGGCTGAATTTGATAAACTTGCACTCAGGCACAAACAGGCCCAAACCTGTAATTGGGAAGACACAGTGAAGCAGTACATGAATGCACTGCCAGGGGTGAAGATCTATGTGCCTGGTTGTAGTATATATCATGAGTGTTGTTTTATTGTGCACATTAATGATTGACACTTGTTTCATAAAATAAAGCGTGACTCCACCATCTTGGTGGCAGTCTTTCTCCTGTCTCCGAATGGATTCAGTGTTTTGAATATCTCACACTGGTGGAAGAACGGCATACACCAATTCCAAGAAATGGAACCTGTGGTCTTCAAGTACCTGGGAATAGCAGCAACCGAGGCTACAATATACCATATTTCCTTATCGGATGGGAATGTTTTTCAACTTTAAGACAAAACTTTGCTCCCAACTATATGGAAGACATTGTTTTTTTTAATCGAAATAAAGAATATATATAAGAAGCTTATATTATAAGTGATACCATTATACATGTTGTACAAATAATATCATACATGTTCCTCAATTTCGATCATTTCCCACTAGCATGTTTGTTAAGAATATTTAGTCAAGTATATCTGGTATAAAAAGTGCAATATTAAAGTTTTCTTTTCTTTCCTGATTCTAGTCCCAAAAATGTCAAGAGAATTTTTTTCCCATTCCATCTCAAAACCTGAAATGCCTTTTCCCTCTCATCCCAAAAAATAATATGATTATTAAATAGCAGCATTTAAAAGAGAGGAGTCAAAGTTATAGATTTGCTACCTACTTGTCCCAAAAAGTAAAAAATGATCAGGCCTGGTTGGTGAAAGGAGTCATCTGTCAAAAAATATCCTGCAAACATCAAGTACTTATCTATGTGACCAGCATTGTAGGCATTGCAATTATACTGCTTGGATGCCCATCACTGGAAACTCATTACTCCTTTAGTACAGATGTTCAATGGTGAGGGCATGGCATTGTAAATATAGTACAGGACCTTAAATACTGAATGTTTGGGACTTCAAACCTTGGGACCTTCTGGATTTTGGGTCTCCACCAGAGAAAACACAACACACTATTGCTTGAGGATGTTTACGTGATTTAACCACAAGTTTGAAATTAACAAGAAATGGAAAATTGTCAAGTAATGATTAGTCTTCTGGTAGAAAATATGTAATATATTTATAAAATAATGATCCATCCAAAGGAAAGATTTCACTTCACCACTTTATGATACTTTGCCCATTGCCCAACTCCATTCATACTTTGCTCATATTAGCAGTCTTAGACTTGATTCACTGTTTTCCCATTAGCACCACTTGCATCCCCCAGTCCAACTACCTCAATAAATACACTTTGTTTAATACTCAAGGTTAATTGCTTCTTAGAAATTCCACTGAGAGAATTGATTCCCGGTGTTTTAGACATGGTGCAAAAAAACTCTGCACAAGTTAGTAAATAGCCAAAAATACCAATGCTTGCTCAACATTAGGCTCACATATAGGCATATGAGGCGAAGTGTATCATGAGCAGCCAATCAGGTGCTTCACTCCATTTACCTGACAATCCGTTATGCCCTGTTTACATAACTAGCTTTCTAACCATGTTAACTCCTACTAAAAGTTTGCGCTAAGAACACAGGTTGGTGCTAACCCTAGTAAACTTTTTAACCATGCTGGAGTTACTATGGTTGGCATTGGTCACCATCATTTGGAATGCGTGTAAATGCAGGATAGTTAGAATAGTAATTAAGTGATCCAGCCCACGTTTAACTTTTATTTGAAGCTCACAATATATTACGAGAGTTTCTCTTGGCATCTTCCATATCCAACCATCAATGCCAAGTTGCTTGATGTATTTCATTGCATGAGTGAATGATAAACCATATTTTAAGTTCTAAATTTACTTTAGAGGCGCATGTGAAGATGGGTCTTGGGCATAACTTGGAAGAAAAAGTTGTTTATTCCGCTGCATATATTGAGGCAAGGACTCAAAATGGAAGTTATCTTTAAATCTTGAATATCAAAATAACATGTTCAATTGTTTTTTCTATCATAAAAGAGTGCACGTGGCATAATAACCAAATATTCTCGGGGTATCCTCATCATAAAGAATAGTGACACATCATTCTATTAGGGAAATTTATTCTCTCCATTTTCATCTTTCGATGCATCAACTGATCTAACTGGAAACAACACAAGTCAAGATATACCTTTACCCAACTGAAGTTACATGCTGCTGGTATGGCTAAAATTATATGAAAGATTGTTTTTCAAAATGGCTGATGAAAAAATCAAGCAGAACGTGGAAATAGATATCATTGAATATACAACCAACTTCAACATACAACAACAGTAGGTTCTTCATGATTATAACTAAGTAAAACCAAGTTTGCCTCAGTTTGTCTTTGAGCATCAGAGTGGAAGGCTTTTCGTGGTTTTCGGGATTTCTAGTGCGAATAACCAGTGAAATATTTTTATAAATATTTTGAAGAACTCTAGCTTCTGCAAACAATTACTTCGTTTGAAATCAGGTTGCTAATGCCTTCTGATATGGCTTCATCTAGCAAAAGAAAATCAACCTGAACCTAGTGAAGAAGAAATTGTCCACATTTTAGAAGAGAGTGGCGATGAGTGTGTGTCTGCTGAGTAACTGGATAACGTTTATATCAACACTGATGTGAGTGATAGCGAAAGTGATGAAGAAGATGATCCCTTGAAAGACGATGTTACCAATCAACCCGGTTATCCTTACATTTGGAGTGCATGAGAGGAAGTGAGAGAGAAGTTCAGTTTCACAGGTAACCCCGGATTGAATGTAGATGTTGAGGTTGGGGATGACATTCTAAAATGCTATGAATTATTTGTGGATGAGGGTCTGTGCACGATGATAATGGAGCAGACAAAGACATAACTACACCACTCCAGAGAAGTCCAATTTCTTTTCTGCCATCTTACTAATGTAAATAATATCAGATCTAACTTTCTTAACTATTACATGGAGAATTTTTTAAAGTCTAATGAAAAATTCATGAGATTTTGCCCATGAAAACCCATCTGGATGCCCATTTAGACGTTTACTTAGTGACGTAATTCATCATATTCACATGCATGTAAATACTTGAGTTACCAATCCTTCAGTGCAGTTGCCTATTTTACAAATGAGATTCAAGAGAGTGGGCACTTGATACCCAGGATAATTTAATTTTTATTTCATGAAAGAGACTCAAATTTTTTCTCTACATTTCACAAACAAATATCATAATTACATAAAACTTAAGACATTTTTTAAATGTTTAATTATACTTTATACTAATATATGATGATTGGGCCATGATCACTTTCTCGCAGGTTCATCATTCATTGGTCATTTGATCCTAAGATTAATTGACTGCAGCCCTCCACCCTTCTCCATCTATTGCAATTTATCTTACTTCCTGCTAGCTTTTCCTATGTCATGTCCACTTTATTTGGTTCACGACCTTACTCCTTGGTCTTTCTCACAGGACTTTTCCCTCTATTTTACCTTCAACTAAGTTCTTCACAAACCCATTGTGCTTCAGGGTATGTCCAATCCATCTGGTTCTTCTTTTCTGAGTGGTGTTCCACTTAGTCCTTTCCTCTTCTACTGTACTGAAAACTTCCTACTTTCAAACTTTGTCCATCCATTTGATCTTCATCAACCCCCGCCAGCACTAGGTTTCGAAGCCTAGTATCTCCTGGTCTGCTTTTCCAATGGTCCATGCTTACAATGCATCGAGTGCCATGCCCCACACTTATGTTTCCATGTAATGTCTTCTAGTTCCTAGGTCTCCCTTCTGTGATCACAGCAGTTGTCTTCTAACCATGAACATTTTCTTAGCTTGATATCCGTTGTACTTCTGTAAAGAAATCCACTTCCTCTAATTTCTCTCCTCCCACTATGATATCTGCATTCAGCGTTTTTCTTCCACATACTAGGATTTTAGTGTTAGCCTAATTTATTTCCACATTGTATTCTTGGAGAACTTGGTCCATTGTGTTTAGTGCTCTTTGAAGTTCACTGCAAAATCTTGCTGACTGGAATGTTGTCTGCAAAGCGGGGCATATTTATTACTTCCCAGTTCATCTTACAAGGGGAGGGTCAGGTAGCCGGGTTTCAGATTTTGTTCAAACTCGGTAGTTGTACAGACCGCTGCATGTGGTTCATGAATCACCCCACATATAGGGTTATACAACCAATAGTTTAAACAAAAAAGGCCTTTAAACATTTTTATCTAGGGTAAGTACCCTTCCAATAAGCATACTTCCCAACCGACGAAGTGGCTGGGTGGCTACCGTACTGGACTACGGAGTATGAGGTCACGGGTTCGATCCCTGCATGATGCTATTTTTTTTCCGCCGTTTTTTTAGTTTTTCCTTTTCGACATTTTACAATGCGCTCAAGATTTTTCGATCTCTACTCGAAATATTATTTTTGTGCGAGGCAAATTTTTCATTTTCATACACGACGTCAGGCGTATTCTCTTTTTTTTCGGTCAAAGGCAGCCTTCTAATTATGTCACTTCCTTATCTTAACAAGACCTATTTTCATTATTCTTTCATGCACATGATTTCCATTTATTATCATTATTTAATTAAATCGTCTCCATATTTTTACAATTCAAGGATTAAATCTTCAAATTTCTCGTTGCTTGGTCATAAACGAATAGTATTTATTATATACCAACGTTTCGGAATTCAATCTTTCCATCATCAGGGCTCACCATGCAAGGGTCTTCTACCTGCTCTGCCCCTCGCAGTGGAAAAGAGGGTCTGTCCTCCTTCGAATATTTAACGCACAGAATTTTCGCACGAATTTTCGCACACAGTGGAAGACTTGCCATCTAGCTGCCGCAGCTGAAGGGTTTAGGTAAATGTGTTCACGCATCTACTCGCGTGGGTACACGCGAGTGACTGACTGACTCGTGGGTGACTGTGCGATTTAAGAATCATCATTGTTTTTTACCGTCAATGTAATTGACCTTCAATGTAATTTGATATTTTGTAACAGCCCTGATGATGGAAAGATTGAATTCCGAAACGTTGGTATATAATAAATACTATTCGTTTATGACCAAGCAACGAGAAATTTGAAGATTTAATCCTTGAATTGTAAAAATATGGAGACGATTTAATTAAATAATGATAATAAATGGAAATCATGTGCATGAAAGAATAATGAAAATAGGTCTTGTAAAGATAAGGAAGTGACATAATTAGAAGGCTGCCTTTGACCGAAAAAAAAGAGAATACGCCTGACGTCGTGTATGCAAATGAAAAATTTGCCTCGCACAAAAATAATATTTCGAGTAGAGATCAAAAAATCTTGAGCGCATTGTAAAATGTCGAAAAGGAAAAACTAAAAAAAAGGCGGAAAAAAATAGCTTCATGCAGGGATCGAACCCGTGACCTCATACTCCGTAGTCCAGTACGGTAGCCACCCGGCCACTTCGTCGGTTGGGAAGGATGCTTATTGGAAGGGTACGTACCGTAGATAAAAATGTTTAAAGGCCTTTTTTGTTTAAACTATTGGTTGTATAACCCTATATGTGGGGTGATTCATGAACCACATACAGCGGTCTGTACAACTACCGAGTTTGAACAAAATCTGAGACCCGGCTACCTGACACTCCCCTTGTTAGTGCTGGTGAGAGGTTGCATCCTTGTCTAGCTCTTTTGTTTACTTTAGCTTCTATCTCTTATAGCACTGTAGTCTATTCAAAGTTTTTCCATCAGCCCAAACATCTTGTTCCACTCCACATAGTCAAAGACTTTCTCAAAGCCAACAAATGCGACATACAAAGGTTTGTTCACATGAATTGTTTTCTCTACTATTACTCTAGGGAAAAGCATAGCCTCCCCTGTACATTTGCTCTTCCAAAATCCAAACCGGTTTTCCAAGAGGTCTTCAAACTTCCTTTCCATCCTTTGGCTTATTATTCAAGCGAGTATTTTTTGTGCTTGTGGCACTAGACTCGAGGTTCAGAGCTCCTCTTATCTCTCAGTCCTTGTCTCTTTTGGTATCACAATCATTACACTATTTTGAAAGGTCTCTAGAAGTCTTCCACTTTGGTAGCTATCTTTGATCATTTCGTACAAGTTGTCCTTGGCTTCACTGATAATCACTTAGAGGTTTCTCAATTGACGTTGTCTACTTCAGGTGCTTTGTTCTTCTTGAGGTGTTCTATTGCTCCATTGAATTTGATCCTCAGTATGTGTGGGCCCTGGTCTTCCTCATCAACCTCACTATTGTCTTTCATTAGATTTTCTTCCAGCAGTTTCAGCACTTGGTCAAGTTCTTTGATGTATTGCTTCCATCTATTCGCAATATCTTCATCCTCTATCAGTACATTACAATTCATATCCCTGATATTGTTACTTTTCATTTTACTCTCTCTGAAGTGTTTCTTAAATGTCGTTTCAGTGTCTCCCTTCTTCATATTTTGTCGCATTTTTTGCAGCAGCTTTCTATTCTATTCATCCAGACCTTCCAACATTCTCAATGAACTTAACCATTAAATGCCGAAAAGGCCAATATTGGCACGCCATTCAATACTTCTCACTAACGAAAGTGCCATTTTTGGCTCATTCATTACAGGAAAACCTCGTAAGGACCCATTTAAATCCAGCAGGGTGGGACTTTGAAGGACATTTAAATCCGGTGCTCAAAGGTTAACTTCTTGTAGACGGTTGCCTCACTTTCGTTACTGGGGTTTTTGTATTTTCTTGTTATTTTTATTAGTTTCCTAATATCCATTGTTATCCATGACTTCTTCATGTCAGCCCACTTGCTCACCAGTTGCTATTCAGCTACTTCATTGATTACCTCTTCTAGCTCATCCCATTTTTCTTTGATAAAAATTTCTGCTTAATTTTCTAGTTTTTCTGTTAACAGCTGTGGTGAAGCTTTCTCTGTTTCTCTCTTCAGCCAATAATTTTGTGTCCCACCTAGGCTCACATTTAATCTTCTTCATTTTCTTGTATTGAAGGTGGCTGTCCATGAATACAAGGTTGTGGTCACTAATTAAACCCACACCGGGTAGCTCTTGCACAGCTTTACTTGGCTCTTGTACCTGCATCTGACGAGTATGTAGTCTATTTGGTATCAGCTAATATCTCATGCAATCTTCTATGAGTAACTCCTACACTGATGGTGCTTAAAGAGTGCAATTGCTATCACCGCATTCTTCTCATTGCAGAACTCCACCAGTCTTTCTCCTTTTGCATCTCTTTCACCCAGTCCATAATGTCCTGCACAATTCCCCGCTTTTCCCTTTCCTACCATAGCATTCTAGTCTCCCATCTAATGAGGTTCTCTTTCCCCTTCACTTATCTGAGGACTTCCTCAATTTGCATGTACACTTCTATTTCTTCTTCTGTATACCTAGGTGTTGGCATGTCGACCCTCACTATCATGGTGTTTGTTGGCTCTCCTTCAAGCTTCACCATCAGAATCCTCTAGCTGTACTGTCACACTGACTTCACTCTCCTGCCCTGCTCTTCCCTCAGTATGATAGTTACAATTTCAATCCTCTGGTCATCTCCTGAATATATCACTCGATATCATCACTCCAGTAGTCGTCTGCCCCAGCCCACTTGATCTCGCTGACTCCCAGTACATCTATCCCTAGCCTATCTCTAAATTCACGTTCTCCAGCTTCCCGCTCCTCATAAGATCTCGTCCTATATCCCTATCCTGAACTAGTCCTTCATGACTGATGTACCTCTCTCATTAGTCTCCACCCAGAGATCAGATTGGGGGACTATTTTAACTCAGGAATATTTTACCTTCAGGAATGCCATCAAATCTTATATAGAGAGCAAGGCTGCATCTTCTAGGGACGTTAATGTGTTAGTTTCACCGCTGACTTCCACATTGCAGTACCCCTGCTTTGAACTTCACTCTAGCCTGAAGCTGTGACTGTTGATACCGGTCTGATCTTCTTGATCAGCACCTTGATGCTGCCTCTCAGTAGTGGAATCAGTTTGGGTGGCGTGTAAATGTTGGATTCCAGGGTCTTGAGTTATTTTTATCTCCATCACTTGGTCGGTCAGTCACACTGAACAGTCACTTTCTTGAAGGTTATCTATGTCATTTGCAGCAAATATATTGCCAATAGTTTTCTTCTTCTGTAACTTCTAAAAGTTGCAAAATTCCGCCTATTCCCTCACATACGCCATCTGGCAAACTAAAATTTACATTTTTATGTCACAGTCATGGAATAATAGAACTGGAAAATTTGAAATGCCAAAATAACGCTGGATCTTACACCCATTGCAAAATCAAATTGTAAGATGAATACTGTGGATGCTCATATTTACCTGGAGCTATTCACTAGAAATTGAGCCACCACAGCAAACGTCGCTTGTCTTCAGAAACCAACTGAGTCTTCACACAGAAAACAATAGCACAAGGAGAACACTACTCAAAGCATAACTCATTAACTGAGAAAGATTTTCAGATCTCTCAGTCCAGTCTACTACAGGGTATGTAAGAGGTGGTCAAAATGAAATACACACACACAGCCACACACATCACATTACTTTGAATGAAGGGGTTGGATTAAAAACAAAAAATCTGCAGAAATGTGCAGTGCAGCTATGAGTAAACATTTCATTCTGGCACAAACTGGCAAATGGAAAGCCTAAAACCCTGTTTCATACTTTTTTCTCGTCAAAAAAATAAGGACTAACTTTTGAAGGCATCTCATCTCCAAGAGAGAGCCATAACATGTGGCAATAATATTTGTTACATGTATACTCCCTGACAGGACTGTGAGACCACGGCTGAAACAGATATTAAGTTTGTCACACTATTACAGTCATAGGGTGCAAGACACCCAGACATGCAATACAAGTTTTTTTTACAACAATCAAGGATTGAGTCATTCTAATATTACAATCAATTAAACAGCTGAAAAGTCAGCTGCTAGAGATATGGATTCGATAATGTGAACAAAATAAAAATTATGTTATGTTTAAATCCCCTTACGTATTAAACACCCAGGCGACCATACTCGAGGGTTAAGGAAGCATGCAGGAAAATTTTAAGAGAGACATCAACAGAAAATGATGGAGGAATATAACACTCCATTGACCACTCAACCTGAATTATTAAAAACACAGAGAATTCACAATTACCTGATACTGTTACCAGAGGTCTTCTCTCTGTCGCCACTGGACCCCGATGTACATGCAAGAGCCATGTTAGAATCATTTTTCTCATCATTTTTATTATCTTCAGGAATTACTGAGGACTCGACATTCACATCCGTATCATTATCATTAACTCCTGAATAGGCTAGTGACTTCAGCAGATTTGCTTCTTCATCACCCACAGCAGCACTCCCCTCTTCTAAGTGAATTTCTGGATAAAGATCTGTATCTTCCACTTCAGAGTTACTTTTTAGAGATGTAGCAGCTCGTTTTGTTTTACGATTATTTTGACTACTCGGAGCCTTTTTCACTAATGATGAAGAGGGCCTGGAGACATTTCTTGAAGGGCGGCTTCCTGCTGGTACCTTAACCTTGTTCGTTTTACTTGGAGGAGCTGGACTCACTACAGATGGATCAACAGATCCCATGAACATTTCAGGACTCAAAGGATATTCCACAGAAGGAAGTAAACAGTTTTCAGGAACATTGCTCTGTGGATCAGGATCAGATGTCAAAATGTCCTCAGCAAGGTTTCCAGCAGCCACATCCATGGTGTTTGTTGGCGATGAAGGCAAAGAATCGAGGTTCCCAAAACTTGAAGTTGGACTGTTAACAAGGGGAACAACTCTATCTAGCCTGCAGCATAGAAAATATATGCAAATGAATTAATGTAAGTCATTAATATGAGCATTTAAATTAGAGAACGAAAAGAAAATCAATTTAAGAATTGGTCGTTAATAAAAACTCATTTTAGCAGCAATAGCTATCAGTAGGATAAAATCCAAAACTTTAACAGCAAGAACAATCAATAGCTATCAAATGTGTAGTAAATTTCCATTGGCGCTACCAAAACTATATCCTCAACCAAGATTTAAAAATATAGGCAAGACAATAGGGGGCCAATAAAGTATTACATAAGATTTATTAGAAAGGCAGACTAAAACCTTTCTACATGTCTCACACAAGGAATGGGCATCTAACTTGTAACTAAATGAGCCTTGTCTAAAATGTCTAGGTTTGAAGGTCATGGTACATAAGATTTTAATCACTCTTAATATCTTGTTTCTTCAATCTTTGGATTACCTTCATCTCAGTTGTCCCCATGGCCCACCACCTTCTTTAAGGCCCCATTTACAGCATGACAAGATGTTGCCCACAACTAACCTTATAATCAAATTCTACATTTCCCAATAGCATCAGTCGATATGTTTACCACCAATGTGTTTCATATCAAAAGAGGGGAGAGGTTCATTTCCTAGGATCACAGCTCACAACATAACACAAACCAGTAATAATGACTGTTCAACGCTCTCCAATGTCTACCATGGGTACCAGACTTGTGAAAAATGAGTTCACGATACAACAAAAATACAAACTCTAGCATAAAATTGAATGAGGGGGTGTTTTCATGAAATCAAATGCTCTCTCAATTGAGAAAATGGACGGATGAAATTGACTAAACTACCCTCTGTAATACTTGATTGGCCCCCCAAGTACAAACAACTAGTCTAGTTGTTTAGCATCAAAATTTTCATTATGAAACTTTAGCAAAGGCATCTTACCAGGGTAAATTCACAAGGAATTTAAACACAGCAGCTTAAAGCATTATCCGAAAATTTAAATTTAAAGCAGAAATACTTCTGCATTTGTCCTGAATAATCTCACAGTGAGCATCACTTGCGTGAGATTGATTCAAATGACTTCTAAACTTCTAGTAACAGATAAAAGGGTATCCAAAAGCAAATCAAAGATTGATAAACAAAAACATTAAAATTAAAAAGATAATCTTCTCTTACTTTGAGGTTGATTGATTAAATAAAATGGAAGTTGAGCCAATGCCTCTGAAATTCAAACATTTTGCTGTTACTTACTATGAAGTGCAAGTAATGGAGACTTGTTTTAATGATAGCTTGTTGCATGTCATTTTGCTCTTATGAGAATTGCAAGTAACAATAATTTTCACACAGCATTACATATTGCTTTGGTTTAACAGCATGAATAAATATCATTAATTTTTTTATTTGAAGAGACGAAGAAGATGAAGATCACATGGGATGAATTAAGAAAGATATTACAAAGCTCGTGCATTTCTTAGTGCAAATATTAGAGAAGATAAGAAAACACTATTAAAACATCAGAGAAAGCAGTACATTTCTATGAAGAGAATGACAAAAACACAGATATGAGCATGAGTTAACAGACACTATAGACATACTAGTGCTACTGTTCAATACCAGAATGAAAACCAAGCAAATGACATATATATCCATTGTTCAGGATCAACCTGCTGCCTCATCAGCAGAAAAATCTTGATTCATTGTGGTTGAATAATGCTAGAGGTGAGGATGAAAAACATATTCCAATATCTTAAATAACATGGTTTTAAGTGTTACTGAGACAGCTCCTCGTAAAAAAATACAATGAACCATGGAGTTATATATAGTATAGTATTATTAAACTAATTTATAGTCATAAGGTGGTGCTAAAACAGCTTTGACCTTACTGGGTCATAATCTTGGAGCAGTAAGATCTCATTGCTGCCAAGTGTAGAGGTAACATCTCACTTTCTTAGGCGAGATGTTGTAGAACAGCATTTTCAAATGATATAAGGATATCGTACTGTCTATTTTGTAGATTGTACGATATCCTTTGTGTATCATTTCAGTAACATCTCATCATTTTACCTTATTTTGATAGACCAATTTACATATGTGACCATTCGGTTTCCTAACTTTGGATCCAGAGTAGCATATTTGGCAGTAAAAATAGGAATGTGAGCAAAAGGTTCGAACATATTGACTATGAAGACATTCATCAAAAAATATTAAAATAATCATGACAATTTAGTTGCTATTATGTTCCAGGCTAAGCTATTACCTTGTTAATGCCTAGTGGCAGTCCGTTTGGTACCAGTCGATATTGTACTACAAAAAATGAATTCCTTTAAACCATTCAATACTTACTGGATTTTTTAACTTCACATCAATTTACATAGATTACAAGTTATAATTTTAAAGATTTCACTTTAGTAGACCCCTGTTATATCCTATTTTAGGATTTTGAAAGCCTAGAATTTTAAATGAATGCCAAAAATCAGTTATTTCTGAGCAGAACTTCTGAATATGAACAATTTCTCCAATATAATCAATTTCGTATAATTTTTTTCAAGTGATATCAAATCTTAATACATCTACCTATGCTTATGAATAGGTTTTTTGGGACGTAAGTTTATGCATACAGAAGTTACAATGAGTAACATTTCTACAGTACCATATGGCACAGCTAGGTATTCCCATGCTACTTTTATGCAGGGAGCATTCACATGGATATTTCTACAGCTTTGGCATTTTAACCAAATTTCTTTTGCATTTTGTGTTCATAATGAATAAATATTTGAATATATTGAATATAGCATACATTTCACACATATACACCTTGAATACAGCCTAAGTTTTGTCATGCTCGAGTTTACTTTGTCATGCTCCTTATGATTTAATCACCCAGTTGTCCTAATTCTTCTGTGGATATTTACCTCAATGGCTGTGGAGTTGAGTGAGTTGTACATTAATCACAGCAACTTGCAAGAGAAAATTTGAGAGACAACTTTGAAATTTCATTAGCATTTCAACGCATTCATGAAAACATTGCTCCAAATAACCATTAGTTCAGTTTCACCCAAACTTGATGAAAGGATTCAAGGCATTATCACTGCAAAAATAGCAGGACGGCTATAACGAGGGTGGGTTATGAGCGATTTTTTAAATTGCGAGTAAACTCGCTATAGTGGCCTTCAACTGTAATGTAACTTGGAGAAGTGAAAGTCATTTTACTTATTAGCCACTCAGCACCCTATGTATGGGACACTTTTTCTGTATTCTGAATTGCCACAGCAATCTAATGAATCCCTCCAAATGTGTTATTTAGGAACTGCCAAAGTTATTCTATCGAATTTTCATCTCCTTGCTTGAGTTCTGTCACTTAGGCATGTATCTGAATCTTGGCTTCCCTATCACACTGTGACTCAAAATGCAACATATGCTATAAAAAACTTCAGACAAAGGAAGCATTCACAGAGAATTAGAGTTTACGAACACAACTTACATTTACTACAGTAACTTAGGAGTTACCATATTTTTAAGAAAAAATTGACTATAAATTTCACTGCCCTATAAATGGGATGCTGGGCGTTAGGTAGACAGGGCACATTTTCTCACAGTCTGGCATTGTATTTATGGCACGTTGTATTTATCAGATTTCTAGCTAAGTTTCCTTTTCTATTAAGGCAATTCATGGAATATGCTATGTAGAGACTGGAGAAGCTATTCCTTTTATCCCTCGGTTCGGTGTCTCCAGTTTTGTGACTTTAGCATGTTTGTGACTCAGCTTTCTAACCACGTTGTGATTAAAAGGAAAATATGCTGTAAAAACTTAAGTCAATGGTGAGGACTGATCATTCACTCACATTATTTGAGTCATTTGAATACAATGTGTTTTACTGGAGGTATTTGAGAAATACTTCCTATTTTAAAGAACATAAAACCAGTGAAAATTTTGTCCTATATAAATATACCCACGCATTGCATTTTCTGTTCCACAGTGGCTGAAAATTTCTGATTATTTGATTTACATTATTTAGGACTCATTTCGGGTAGTATGGGTGTACAGGGAGCCTTTCTAGCCGTTTGGACCACACCTTCGGATGGGTTCGGCAGACTGGTCCAAACCTGGCACTCACTCTCACTTGTTAGCTGCACAGAGCTACTACCTGCCACTGGGTGTTGATCCACCCACAGAACCGAGTGAGGGGGGACTCCCTAATTTATGAAAGGAGTCCTTAGGAGAGATGCAACCTGGTTGGTGCAAGAACCGAGTGAGGGGGGGACTCCCTAATTTATGAAAGGAGTCCTTAGGAGATGCAACCTGGTGGGTGCAAGTGAAAGTCCCAGGAAATAAGCTAAGCCATGATGCCAGGCAGCTGAAGCAACTCAACATATCACAGAAACCTCAGCAGAAAATGCAAGCCTCAGATGTGGATGGAATAATAAGGACCTAACCTTTAGCCTGAATTTAGAACAAGAATCAGATTTTGGAATCTTAGAGTGATGCATGAGCAGGGGAAGTAGGCACAGGTGGAAGCAGAGATGGCCATATACAAGTAAAAAGTATTGGGACTGAGTGAAGTGCGATGGACAAATTTTGGAGAGTTGACTACTGGAAATGGAAACGCCTTAATTTATTCTGGAAGAAGGGGAGGGAATGAAGCACACAGAGGAGTTGGAATCCTTATAAGCAGAGAAAGTAAAGCAAGTCTTTTTAGTTGGCAACCAATCTCAAAAGGGATAATCATGGCACGTTTTGCAACCAGAGCAAGAAGTGTATCAATAGTTCAGTGCTATGCACCCACTGAAGATGCGGAGGATCAGGATTAGGAGAATTTTTATGGCTTACTCTTCAATACTCTGTCGTTGATCAAGAAAAAGGATATTACTATCTTAATAGGAGGTTTTAATGCTAAAGTGGGCGCACTAAATGGGGGTATAGAGCATGTTCTGGGCAGACATAGCCTAGGCACCACAAATTACAATGGTGAGTGGTTTCTAGATCTATGTGCAGTCTAGAGCTCATGAATGGAGGGACAATGTTCCTCCACAAGACATGTCATAAGATTCGCTGGGTTTCACCCAACCAAAGAACAGAAAATCGAATTGATCATCTGGCCTTGAATGAAGTATGGTGGTTATCCCTCACAGAAGTAAGGAATCGTAGAGGTGAAGACATTACAAGCAGTCATCATCTGATGACAGCAGAATTCAAACTAAAACTTGCATCGATAAGGAACAAAGGAAAGAAATCTCCTAGAAAGAATGAATGTTAGTAAGCTCAATGACACGAACTGTAAAAGGAACTTTGGGATTGAAGTGAAAAACAGGTTCCTTGCATTAAGAAATGAGCTGACAGAAGAAAGAGGAAATAGACAAGGCCAGACAGAAAATGAAGATAAAGAACGTGACGAGATTGAAACCATGTGGAATGCCATCAAAACCTCTTATCAAAAGCTGGGGAAGAAATCCTAGGATATAAAGAAGTAGGTTGAAAGGCAATGATATCAGATGAGACTTGGGACAAAATTAAAGAAAGACAAAAGCTGGAGAAAAAACTCAACCAGGAAAAAAGGTTGGATGAAAAACAGGCCCTTACTAGAAGATATAATGACAAAAATAGATAAAATGAAGTGTAAGGTCTGACAAAATAGTGTGGATTAGCAATAATGGCAAGTGAAGCGGAGGAAGCTGCAAGAGTAAATGATTCTAGAAAGCTCTACCAGACCACAAGGAAGTTGAGTTGGAAGTTCAGGGGTAGTAAGCAGCCTGTAAAAAGTAAAGAAAACCAGCTGTTGACTGGAGATGAAAACCAATGCAAAAGATGGAAAGAGCACTCTGAAGACCTACTAGGGGGAACAAATAATACAAAAGAAGAAAGGGAAATATATGAAAGGAAGGAACTCAAAACAATAAACATAGGACGTCCTACAAGAGCAGAAATAAAAGCAGCAATCAAGAACCTGAAGAACGGTAAAGCCCCTGGAATTGACAACATAACTGTAGAAATGCTGAAGGTGGATACAGATGTGGCAATTGATCTGTTAACGCCTCTTTTGCATAAAATCTGGACAGATGAGCGGCTACCAGAGGAGTGGAATAAAGACATTTTAATCAAACTTCTTAAGTCTGGGGACCTAACAAAATGTTCAAATTGGAGGGGCATCACTCTCCTGTCAGTTCCAAGTAAGATTCTCTCAAGATTAATATTAAATAGAAAGCAGACAACAGTGGAAAGGTATTTGAGAAGAGAGCAGTTCGGGTTTAGAGCCGGTCGATCTTGCACTGACCTTATCAGCACCGTAAGGATAATTGTGGAGCAAACACTGGCGTTTCAGGCCCCTTCGTATCTCAAGTTAGTAGATTTCGTGAAAGCCTTTGACCAGGTTGAGCGGATAAAGATATGGGATGTAATGACAGAAAAAGGTATTCCTATGAAAATCATAAAATTAATATGCGCAATGTACTCCACTTTCACATGTCAAGTGGAACATAATGGAGCCCTATCTGAATCCTTCCCTGTGAAAATGGGTGCAAGGCAAGGATGTCTGCTTTCCCCCATTCTCTATATCACGGTGCTGGACAGAGTGTTGCAGGAAGCTGGAGGAAGGAGGAGAGGAATTCAATGGGGTCTGCAGGAATGGCTGGAGGACCTGGATTATGCAGATGATGCGTGCCTACTAGCCCACAGGCTGACAGATATCAGAGGAAAAACAGCTGACCTTGTGGATGCAGCAAGGACAATGGGTCTACAGGTCAACGCAAATAAGACCAAATTGATGGCAATCAACTCAGCTGGAAGAGTGGAAGTGCAAGTGGGGGAAGATGTGTTGGAAACAGTAGAGCAGTTCCTGTACCTGGGTAGTGTTGTATCTGTAGAAGGCAGGTCTGACGAGGACATGGACAGTAGAATCAGAAAAGCGAAAGGAGCATTTGCCCACTGAGAAACATTTGGCTGTCGAGGGAGTTGATGACAAGAACTAAATTAAGACTATTCAACTCAAATGTAAAATCAGTGCTCCTTTATGCATATGAAACCTAGAAAGTTACAAAAACCACAACACAAAAAATACAAGTCTTTGTAAACAGATGTCTACGTAATATCCTAAACATGAGATGGCCTGACACAACCTCAAACGAAGAGCTGTGGAGGCAGACAGGACAAATGCCATTAGAAACTGAAATAAAATACAGGAAATGGAGATGGATTGGCCTTATACTTCATCAACCTGATGACAATATAGTGAAACAGGCCCTGGAATGAAACCCTCAGGGCCAGAGAAGAAGAGGAAGACCCAAAAAGACATGGCGGAATGGAGTGATAGAGGAGGCCAAGCAGGAAGGTAAGTCCTGGGGGGAAGTGAAGGTGCTTGCCAGAAATAGAGTCCGGTGGAGAGCTTTTGTTGAGTCCCTATGCTCCACAAGGAGATACAGGACATGATGATGATAACTCCTTTATTTCTTAATTTGAAGTTATGAGCTTCCATTGTACACAAGTGCCCTTAGAGACATTGTGGGGAATAAGTATCCCTGGGAGTCAGGGATAGAAGTTACTAGTAGAAGAGGTCCCTTACAAAAACACCATTATATTATTTGATATAATAATTTCAAAGAAATAATAATATTACATAATTTAACCAAAGAATGTTGGAATTGATTCTCCAGTTTTAATGTTATACGCTGGATTTCAATGTACTGGGTGACAGGCTGTATTTTATCCAAGTAGACACAGCATTAGGAAGAGGCACTTGTAAGAATATTGGATAATGTCACATTGGACATTAAGAGTGAATAGAATCACCACCACGTAAGTACTCCAATGAAAGCTAATGCCACAAGGAATAACTAGGAAGGACATTCATTCATCTTCAAATGAAAATTGCATTACAGTTGGTTCAGTAATAAAAGCTTACTTACAACAACATGACACGGGGAATTAAACTTACTCTTTTGCAAGCTCACTAGGAACATCACCAGCTTCAGCTCCCACTTCTGGTGAAACAGGTTCATGTTCACTATATCCAACATTAAATTTTAGCTTATCCGTGCTACTACCAGCGGCAATGCCAACTTTAGCCTTATCTAATGTTGCTCCTTGTCCACAATCAAATTCAACACCACCTAAATCTTCATAATTATCATCAGGAAGTATGTACTCAGCATTATTGTCCAACTCATGTATTACAGGCCCATTTGGTGATAGTTCTTCCTGAAACAATATAAGAATCCTTTATGTAGGCACGTAGACATTTCAAAAGTTGCTACATGATCATATTCTACTCCTACTAAAAATCTCTACACATGGGCATACTCATGCATTACCGATACATATTCCTAGTCATGATATTGTGGTGAATCATTTCTGTAAGATAGAGTAACAGTAATCATTTGGGATTTAAAAAGTTAACACTAGAGATGGGCAAATACTATTTGTGAATACTCAAATACGAGAAATTATTTGTGATCTTGAATTTCGAATAATTATGCTTAGGGGCGAAATTTGAATACTTCGAACATCACGCAGTGGCACCATGCACGGCAAGTTGATGAACTCATTACTTCGTGAGTGCTCCAAAATAACCGCGAGAACACACCACTCTTCATTGTATACACTTCTTCTTTATTTTATTTTGTTCTTGAATGAAACATGGCTTACTTAATTCTATCATGCAACTATTACGAGAGAATATGTATCGTCATTATGCCAAAATGATCCAGTGCGCGCTTGTCGTAAATATTGTTGAAGAAAGCTTGTAACTATCGTTGATGATTGCTGCTCAGTACGTGCTTCATTTGTGAATGGAAGGTTTTGTTCCACTTGAAATCATTTTCCTCAATTTGGAGAAATGATACAATGCATCATTTCTACCAAATCTGGAGTAGTTTATCAATTAGCCAAATAATTTCATGTTTATGTTACAGAGTTTAAGCCAGGTGAACTACACTATCTTACTATTCATTTCCCATATAAATCTATGCTCTCTAACTATTTAAGCTATATGTATTTATGTCCTGTAGACTGCTGCTGTAAAATCCCAACACCTTATGTACAACTTTGCAGTAGCAAGGTTCATGCAATCTTTCTGCAAGTTTATCCTGAAGTTTGTATCGGGAGAGTCTAGAGATAAAAAAATTTTTCCATGGCAAAAGGAAATAAAGTTTATGATAATTTTATCACTGCAAGAGAATATCTAGTGCACAACAAATCATGACGTGCGTGGTCGCTGACGTGATAAATCAACATTTTTTCACTCATTTATTTTACTTGGAGTATTAATTGTTTTTCATGACAGAAACCAATGGAAACTTGGCCATTACACTTTACTGTTGTCCTTTGACCTAAGCAGTTGAATCAGTGTCGCCGTGGACAAAATAAATTCTTTGCATCGCATGGATTTATCGTCAAACTGACCGGCAATTTATTCACGTCACTCAACCTGCATCGAAGTTGCTAGCTTGCCATCCCCTATAGTGCGGAAACTTTGAATGCCATGATTTAACTTCCATTGTTTCGCCAATAAAAGCTATCAAGAAATTTTGGTAGCCATTGATATCCACATGACTGTATAAGCAGTAGACCTAATTTGGCAGATATTCTAGAAAGCAAGTGCCCTAGAAGGTTAAGTATCATAGAGAGTTAAGGCAATATCTTCTATCTGCTTCACATTTTCCTACCTATTACATTTGACACTATGCGATTCCACGCAAACTCAACCGAGACTGTTGATCAACCGCCTCCGATTTTTATGATTTTTGGAATAAGGAAGAATATAATAAGGCCGATTTGCCATATATATTAGCTTTCCAGAATATTTAAAAATGTCAAAGTTTTGGCACTTTGAATATCATAAGTTAGCACAAAATTGTGTGCTGCGGTTCTAAACTTAAGCTCAAATAAATGTTTATCTAGTGGTCATATTTTTAATATAATGATATTTTTGTCATAAAAAGACAACCATCTGCATTTTCTTTTAAATTTTGGTTTTCTAGACAAATATTCTGAATATAACTTTAATTTTTTCAATTTCTTATTTTGGTCCATATTTAGGGCCTAACAACTCCTAAAATAATTCTTAGGAAGGGTGGAACTTAATTTTTTCAAATAGCAATGACACATGGCTGTAAGCAGACAATATGAAATTGAAATTTTTGGCGCACAATTACAGCACAGTGGAGCAACAAAAACAGATATGTGAAAATGTTGCCACTTACAGTGCTTAAGATAAGGGATGCTTTACCATGGACATTATGTTGAAATATATATTTTACAACAGCCTTTTAATATCAAAAATATGACAGATGTTATGTCCTGCATCACGTGCACCCACTTTGAAAATGATGCATTGGAAAGTTATGCGGGAGGTAAGCACACATGCTGAATCGAATATCCAAACAAAGACAAAATTCTTAAATACTCAAAATATATAAAAATCCGACATGTTTACTAAGCGGTTGCTCATTGAAGAGCATCTGTGGCATTACTTCATGACTAATGAATGACATTGACAACATATAATTTGGTAGAAAGATCTGTCCATTAAATTGGTGTCATTTCATTAAACATTATTCTTAAATTGGAAAGCATATAATTATTTTTATTGTAACTCAAAACATAACAATAGCACCAAATTAAAGTCGAATTTTCTGTTGAATAAGTAATAGCTTGCTATGTTGTCTACTGAATATTTTTGTAATAATCCTAATGCCCCATTTTCGTAAATGCAGAATATCCTTTGTACGACACAAGTCAAATATGGAATAAATGATTCCATACGACAAAATATTTTCAAAGAATGAAAAATAAAATATTCTAAAATAGCTTTCTTGCACATATTTCTTAATGCTCCTCAACAAATAAATTGCCCAGCAAAGTTAGTTCTGAATGATTTTATTGTATGTTACTTCACTAATTTGATTAAAGTAACTGAGTAAAATTTTTTAATACAAGTAGTCATAGAGTTTAAATATAAGAAGAGTTGTCAGAAAAACAACGACGCAGCCGAATCCCGAAAGAAGAATGGAAAGAATACCTGCTCGCTGCAGATACCTCTAACAGAAACATAAGTAGAGGTTTTTCAAAAACAGATAGCAAATAAGTTTTCTGAAAATATTCAATCAATTATTATCAAATCTAGTTTAATAATTAATAATTACTCGAATATTCGAGGTATTCAAGTATTCGTGGTTTTTTATTACATTCCAATTCGAGAAAATCACTATTTGTCCCATCTCTAGTTAACACCATTTATCATTTCATAATCATGACAAATTATATTAATTTTTGCCCAATTTATGAAAACATTTTCATCGTTGAATTATTTCAAAACTTCCTCAAGACTCATCAATCTTCATGGTAAGTACAACTATATACCAGCTTTATTCCTGTGTTTCCTGATTACAATATTTCCAATCAAGTTTGCAGTATCACAATCTTTTTTCTTAATTTGGGAATTTTCATTTCAGTAGTTGATTTAAGCATGATATAGTGTATTTATTTTTTCATTACTTATTAATGTACATATGCTAATGATGAACACCTGACTTGAGATTCAAATACATCCACAATTGCACATATTTTCTTTATTATAACAGGCAAAAATAACAGTATTGCTATAAAAAATGAAAACAATGGCGTTACACAACGCTCCTAGCCGTTGCTGATTCACTGTTAATATGATACCAGGCATAATGCCCCGAACAACTGACATATGCAGTTTGTGCTTCCTCTGTTACTGATTGTGATGTGTTGCATATAAAGTGCAATACATACCCCAAGTAATAAAACAATCTGCATCAATCATTCCTATTCTTTAACTTAATGTTTCAAGTACTGGATACGCATATTTGCTACATAAGTTTTTTTTTCTAGGCAAGTTCACTCGGCAGCATGTGTCCATGATTTGTTGCTAACTTATGAATTTCTGTTGCGTCAAACCTGCCATAAGCCTCCTGGCTTGATAAATACAATCATCAATTCATATCCTTCCTTTGACATCCTCTCGGTGATTGATGAGGTTTTATGCAGTAGCTTCATACCTCTACTTTTGCTTCACCAGCTTAGATCCGACAGAATCATAAGTAGTAAATAGGAATTTGCAACAAATAATAGCAATGAAGTTCCTGGGACTTAATAGCCAGAAAAACCCAAGAAGCAACACAGTGTCATTTAAGCAAGATGTGTGTGTGCGCCATCAAGTAGCTTAATAACAGCAAATAGCTAAACAAAAAGTAACAGCTTCTCAGGGAATTGCAAGAACTTAAAAATACCATATGGACAAACAAAGCATAAAATTCGTTTAAATTGTATGCATAAATATCACATAAATGGCATTATAGGGAATACATATTAATTGAACTAATTTAAGGCATATAATGGAAATATTCTACATAAGTGCCGTAACAAAATCAAAGGCAACAAAATCTTTTAAGACAATGGTTGTTTAAGATTTTTTATTTCCTGAATAATATAAGTGTTCGTTTTCGCAGCCTTGCTGAACAAAATTCACTGCCGGATAACAGATTATGAGTCCTTAACTGACTAATATTGATATTCAAAACTTTACAAAAACTGGATATCACATCATGATTTGACCTCTACTTAATGTTGTGATGAAACAGTGGGTAAACCCTCAATGACGTCAATTCAAGGAAGGGGTAACCTGACTAACCTATCAGTGACTATACGTCAAGTCCAATCTCCAATCACCCTCCCCTCTACTCTCACTGGAGACCTACCTATGAACCCGCCAAAAGGTTTTATAAGGCAGGACCACCAGTCGATAATAGGCATTTCTCCATTAATCCTGGCCTAGTTGGCTCTTGAGCAAGGCTGCCTGCCCCGGCGCTTCAGCAAGACTGCCAACTTCTGCCAGCCTCAGCAAACTCTTAAGGTACCTATCTTTACCCTTTTGTTAACCTTATTATTTCTCCCAATATCACGATGACATTAAATTATAAGGGAAAAAGTGAGTGAAATAGTTTTATCAGTTGAATCAATGCATTAAGGTGATAGTAAAATTAATACAACCATATGTACACAAAGAATACGGCACAAAATATTTAACAAGAAATAGAAATTTTCTGAATAAAATATAAGCAATAATGTTACCAGGTATAAATAAACACCATGTTTCAAAACAACTATGTAGATCTGTCACTGACTGTATATACTTACTGAGCTCATTACATCTGAAATAAGATTCAGCTTTGCTGCTTTAGGCTGAGAAGCTCCTCTTCGACTGCTTGAAAGAACATTAGGAGAATCATTCAGCATTAAGGGATAAGCCCTCTTAATTCCTAGTCCTCTGCTTGGCTGCACCAATGTCACCAAAAATTGTATCAACTGAAATTAAACAGTTACACATCAATAAATGTATTTTTAGATATAAATTCTAAGACTAAAAAAGAGCAAAGGTCCATTACCATTAATCCATTACACTGAATTGTCAGGACTAGGTTCGGTAATGTAACTGGCTAATACACAAGACTGGCAATTAGGTGAGCCATGTACCAATCATTCTATGTATGTATGTAGGATCAGCTCATAACGTCATCTGATGTCTTCCAATTTCTAGCCCCCAAGTTTCTTTGTCCTTCCATAAATCTTCTTCCAATCCTCTCTCTCTGATTTCTTTGTCCACTCCCTCTTTCCAGCTCTTCCTAGGTCTTCCTCTTTTACCTTGGATGGTTAGCTTCAAGATCTTTCTTGGTAATCTATCCTCGTTCACTCTCTTTACATGCTCATACCAGATTTGCTGCTTGGTCATTATGTCCTCCGTTATATAATGCTCGACTTTCTGTTGTATTCTGTCATTTGTAACTCTTTCTATCCTTGATCGTCCTGCAGAAATCTCCAAAAATCTCTCCAAATCTTGTCTCCAACAATCCATTTCAGCAGCTTTTAATGTTTGTTTAGTATGTTCCTTTATAGGCCAGACTTCACATCCATACGTTATTACACTTTTGAAAATGGCATTGTATATTCTTGTTTTATTTGTATTTGATATTAGTCAGTCCCACAGGATGCTGTTTAATAGCCTAATAACCCTTCTTCCCTGGTTATTCCATTCTGATATAGCTTTATCTAAGGTCCCATCATCAGTAATTTTTACTCCAAGATATTTATTGTGATCAGCATAAGCTATTTTTTCCCCATCTTCTAAAAACAGGTCCTGCTTCACTCAGCCAATGTTCATATCTTGTCTTAGATATATTCACCTCCAACCCCCATTTCTTATATTCCTCTGTTAGTTTTCTAGTCATATATTGTGAATCTTTGTAGTCTTGTGCCAACACTATCTCATCATCTGCAAAGCAGAGCGTATAGAGAGTGTTGTTGTTATGGGGTATTCCCATATTCCTGCATTTACGTTTCCAGTTGTTTAGCGCTTGTTCTAAGTACATTTTAAAGAGCGTTGGTGATATACAGCATCCTTGCTTAAGATCTTTACTGACAAGGAAGCCTTTAGATAACCTATTACTATCACTTTGACTTGAGCTTTACTGTTCATATACAGACTTTTTATTGCACATATCAAGTTTGTATTAATGTTGGCCCTATGAAGAGTCGATAGTTTGTCTTGTGGAACGCTGTCATATGCTTTAGTCCCGTCTACGTATAACAGGTGTACTTCCTGATTAAAAGCTACCTTTTTCTCTATCATTTTTTTTGGGTTAAACAAAAGATGTGATCGATGGTTGATCTCCCGGCCCGGAATCCTGCCTGTTCCTCTGCTTCCATTTCTGCATATTCGTTTTCTAGTTTCTCCTTGATGAGTTTCCCATATATTATACTTATACTTCCAGTTACTGATATGCCCCTGTAGTTGTTCAGATCATCTTTTTTCCCTTTTTTTAGATTGTGGAAATGTATGATATCTTCCACTCTTCAGGTATTTCCTCTCCATTAAGGCCTTTTTCGAAGAGGTCAGTCAATTGTTTGTATAATCTGTCCGTCCCATATTTTATTAGTTCAGCAGGGAAGTTTCTAGGGCCTGGTGCTCTTCTATTTTTTAAGTTACTACAAATCCTTTTAACTTGGTCAAAATTTATTCTTATGGGATCGGATATTAGTCGATTATTTGAGGATCCTTCTTGGCTAATAAGTTCTTTTTCAGAAAGGAGATTTTTGAAGTATTGATCCCAATTATCGAGCGTTATTGGTGATATGAGCTCCCTTCTATTTTCATTTCTCAAGGATTTCAGTAGCTTCTAGCTCTTTGTGCTTTTCTTTCCTCCTAAGTAAGAGTTAATTCTCTAACAATTTTTCTCCCAGGCATTGTTCTCCTTCTGGCAAACCATTCTTCGTACTTTAGCTTGTACTTCCTTATATCGAATCTTATCTCCATCCAATTTGGTATTCAAGAACACTTGGTATCACTGTCTTTCCTCTTCTATGGTTCGTATCAATTCTTCATCTTCATCCTACCAGTAGGGCTTTCTTTCTTTATGGGTACTATAGTAGCCTCTACTCTCTTGAGCTGCATTGTCAATACACATCTTAATGTGATTATAGTGTTCTTCCATATTTTGGAACTTTGTCTCTCCTTGTTTTTCATCTAATCTTCTTTTATAAAGCCACCTTGTGCTCTCATTTCTTAAGCTATTTAGATTATATCTCCGAGGTTTTTCATCCTCCTTTGCTTCTGTTTGCGTAGTCTTGCTCCTTCTCTTCTAAAATGGTATAATAACTTCTGTTCGTAATAGGTGATGGTACATTGCACATGTTGCTCCTCTAAAAACACATCATTTGTCCGTATTTTGGTTGTTTGTCTAACTATGGTAAAGTCTATAATAGACTTACCGTTCCAGCAAGGTTGTGTCCATGTATATTGATGTATTTGGCAATGCTGATAGAAACCATTCATTATTTTTAGTTCATTTTGTTCACATGTTGAGATTAGCCTATTTCCATTATTATTAATCACCTCCTCTCCATGAGGGCCGACTACTTTGTCAAGTTGTTTTTTCCCAATTCGGCTATTAAAGTCACCCAGTGGTATTAGTTCTCGTGACGTACCAATCTTCGCAATTTCGTAATTCAGTTGTTCAAAAAAGTTTTCTTTACTATTTACTGGCTCATCATCATTCAATGCGTAGATACCAAGTACTGTTATTTTTTGTCCAAATAGAGATAGGCTCATTTTAATTATTCGTTCACTTATTGCCTCCCATGATTAAATATATTTTCTGAGCGATTTTTCAAAAAGTATTGATACCCACTGTGGAGCTCTTATGTCTTTTAGGACTCCACTATAAAAATGGTCGTAATACCCTAAATTTTCAGATCCCTGACCTTTCTTCTTTGTTTCCGTTATTCCAGCAATATCCACTTATAGTTTACGTGTTTTCTATCACTTCTGTAAGCTTCCGAGAGAGGCCTTGTACATTCCATGTTCCAAAATTCGTAATCCGTTTCCATTGTGTTTGTTGTTTCCTTGAGCTCCATCCAGTCCAAGGCTTCGTAGGTTTTTCAACATTGTATGTTTTTTCCAAAGCACGAGGAGTTAGCCCATGGCTTAAACCCCCAACCTGGAGGGCCAGGGTTTACTATCGGAGTAGCCTTTTCCTAGATGGGCTGCTTTCACCACACCTAAGGCGTCCCATTTACCCCACCTAATTGCCCGCAGGTGGTATTTTATTTCCCACCTACCTGCCGGTCTAGTAAAAGACTGGCGAGAGCTTCCCCCTATCCGCCACCTGAGGATGCACCCTCTAGGGGTTACAGGTTTCCCCGACCAATCATTCTAGACAAATGATTTTTTTCACAGCAAAATTCACCATCTTTGGTGAACATGTTACTCGACTGTATAATATTGGTGTAAGATAAAACAGGGTGGCTAATTATATCCAATTTTTAAATTCCCTGATTTTTCCCTGATGGATTTACCAATTTCCCTGACCAATCGCCAAAAGGTCACCTAGGTATAATTGAAATATTTTCTTTCTGCTGAATTAAATCTTCTACAGCAGCTTTAAATTTTCAAATCATTGTCTCATATTTTTAGAACTGCAAGCATGTATTAACTATATGCTAGTGTGCTCCAGCTACCTGTCGACCTGAGTTGCGGAGTTAAAATAAAATGGGAGGTAAAATTTTCCGAACAACACAGCCTTGGATTCCTTGTGTTGAGTGTAATACAATGTGATCATGAAATTTAACACGACTAGAAATCTACTACACACCTCTACAAATAATGCAATAAGGATATACAAAAGGGATACATTGTACGTCTGATTCACAACTAAATAGCTAAGATTCACAACTGAAAATTTCACGAATTGATGGGGCTTATTCCATGCACGTCAGTGATAGACTATGGTATCAGTAGGTGAAATATAGGGCAGGAAAGACTGGGCGATAAACGTAATGGTAGAAAAATAATGAAGATTCATAGTTTCTCCCCAGAGATTATAGTTTCCCCCATAGATCCCAGTCTCTCCCTGATTGCTATGAGAATTCCCTGAATTTTCCCTCACTTTTCCAGAAATTCAAAATTTCCTGACAATTCCAGGTTTTCCCAGACAATCGCCACCCAGTATAATAGTGGCACAACATCTGTAAGCAGTGAACTGATTTTAAAGTAGTCTGATTATTGCAACTAAAAAAGGGCTAAAACAACTATTAGGCAACATGGTTAACATTAGAAATAATTCTTTAGTCAGCATTTTTTGCCTTAAAATAACAAGTTTAATAAGAATAGCTTTTAAACTGTTTTGTAACAGTATTAATTAGAACCCAAATAACTTTTCTAGCAACAGAAAATATGACATTGAAATTCATTACGTTAATTAAAGGAAGAAATTAAATAACAATACATATTTACTTCAGTGAACATAAAAATTTCAACGTATTGACTAAATTTGAAAACTTACTTTTGAATAATAGGTCAGTTACTAAATAAGGTGAATAATCCAGGGTCAGTTGTTTAGCTTATTGGCAGTATGAAATTATACACACCTCTTTAACACATTATCAATGGAGAATATTAACAGAGAAATTGATCAGATTAATGGCACACAATCTGCCAGCAAATCCCAAATATAGTTTTTTGGCTTTGCAATAAAAATAAATTCTGCAAGATTATGTATTAGTTTCAAGCATTTTTAGAAAAGTGAACTTTTATGTACCAGAATTTGCCGAGTTACTGCAGGTAATGCCAGGGATTTAAATATCCATAAATGAACTGATTGATAATTTGGTTTCACTATCATCATTTGAAACTTCCTTTGAGCATTTGCTCACTTCTTCATGTGAGCATGTGCACACATCTTAGACCAGTTGCACGAGGGTAATATTAGCTAGGGTCATGAGAGTAAAGAGTCATTGGCAACTGTTGTCTGTAACCCCATTACCAGGCATCTGGCAAAAACCCAAGGAGGAAAAATGTTGGCTTCAACGAGTTAAATGCTCTTGCCTCCCTCAGTGCCTTCCTAAGAATTGTTTCGCCACCACAGCTTACCACGGGAGGAGTCTCTTTGTGGGCCATGGTTGCCACCACTGACCAGCAATCATCTACTGTCAGCAATCACAGAAAGCTCAAGCACACTACCATTTTAAACATAAATCATTAAATTTACTCCAAACTGCTCTGGCAGTAGAGCACTGATTATCCATGAAAATGGAGGGGGAATCCAATTGCATACATGAAAATGTTGGATAATCCCTTCGTGTGCACTTGGGTGGTAGTTCCAAGCCTTACTCATGCATTAAGTAATGAAATACTAGTATTCCTATGATATAATTATATTCCTCAGGCCACTCCACTTCCCTGAAACATTATGTAAACTGAAACTGATGTCTGTTAGTTACATGCAATAAATACACTCCAGCAATAAGTTGAACCTAAGGTGGTACATCTCATTTTTGAAGGCTCAATGCATTTCATTTTTATACACACTGAAACCTCTCCATTACTTCCCCAAATTATTTTCCCTTCATTTATGATATTTTCTTCAGGTTGCAAAAATTTTTGAATCCTGGTAGCATAATCTTCTTCCTCTATTTATACACCTAAGTTTGAAATATCACATGATTCACAACATATGACTAGGAACAAGATGGTGGTCAGCACTCCACAACTGATCCAGGTATCAACTTATGCCTCATTCTATGCTCTATTCTATTTTTTCATCACTGACAAAATGAGATCCATGTGTGTGATAACTCTTTCTCTAGATGCCAAATTTATTTAAAAAATTCTTTGGGCCATATTTTCTTTTCGTTTGGGAAATTATATGACTATTCAACAAACATAGTGCATTTTTATAGAATGCGTCAAGGAAGAAGCCTCATAAATAATTTCCAAGTGCATAATAGTCGTCGTAGTTATTGCATGAAGTGAGGTGGTACACAGGAATTAACCATAGCATTTTTAAGACTCACTTTGTAGAGAAAAAAAGAATGTTCATCTCAGTGCTTCGGCAATTTATAGCATCTTCTTTCATGTTTATTTATGATGATGACGTGAGATGTTTCATTTTATTTCATGATCCGAAAGAATTCATCAAGGGACAAATATCCAGATTATGTTGTCACATTGTCTGTTGTATCGTGTGCATGTTGATCCATTGTTTACAAAGTGAATGATAAGTCTGAGAATTGAAAAGTGACACATTTTTCTGTGAAAATTTTCTGTCAATAGCTATTAACTTATGGCATATGTTTTCCCTTTAGATTGTTTATTTTTTGATTGACAAAACTGTAAATACCTTTAAGCAAGATCTGAGTATGTTTGAATATTACTGATGCCTTTATTTGGTACGATAGTTAGTTTTAGTTTGATTCAGGGAAGCAGCAGTGTTGCTGAATGATTTTGTTAAATATACATGCAAAGTTTGAGGTGTAATGCCATGAGCATAAAAAATTAAGTTCACGAGTATCACATAATTCCAGAATTTTCTTTAAAATAGCAATTAACGTTTATGAAAGATAAGTAGGTATTTCCATGGAATGGCAAAAAAATGTGCAAATTTGAGTATTTTAACTCTCTTGCTGCTGGGCATTTAAATATATTTCTATGGTAGATTGCTGCATATTTTAAGCTTTATTCATGCTATCACAGAAAAATAACTGTATTACTTAAAAAATGCTGTTGCTTTAAAGCTTGATTCTTCTACCTTTTTTAAGTTGGTTGGAATATGTTTAACTTAAAAATGTTCACGATGTTTGTAAAATGGCACCTTTCGTGGAAAAAATAAAGTTGACCATAAACATAGGTAAGGAACATATTCATTATCTATTTAAAAACTGAACTGAATTATGCACTTATGATTACATAAATTCTGGTGTCCCTATAAGTAACACTAATTTTTCTTTTGCTGTGGAATACATGTTTATAAAATCAACTTCTGTAGTTTTTTTTTGAGTGGCAAGTTTTAAAGCATGGATTAATACACAGTGCGATTTTGCACTCACTACATTGAAATGATGTGTCCTTCCGCTTGGCTCTTCCATCTTCTTTACTGCCTTTTGCAGAACACACTTTGCACATCCTTTGCACTCTTTTTTTTCCAGCAGGTGGAGGAATTTTTTCTAAAAAATGCTTATCTCCTGTAAGCCGGCTTAGCTGCGCTCCACTCGATCTTGGTGGCTGCGAAATCTCCTCAATGACCACAAGATCATTGCATAATTTGGCAATAAACTGCTTGATGGTAATTTTCTCATGTTTTACCTGGTTATATAAGATTACAGTATTCACAATGCACATGAGTAGCATATGAAATGCCAATTTCCGCCACCATTTGATGCAGCGATGTTCAAATGCTCCATACGACATTCGCTGCTCAGAGAGATCGACACCAAATTTTTTTCTTATTGTAGGATATGACACTAGCTGGCTTTATTTTTTCTCTACTTCTTCGATCAATAAATGTTATCATTTCTGCTGTATGTCTTGTGCTCAGCATGTGCAAGTTACATTTATCCTTCCAACAAAGTGCTAACAAATTGCCTTTTCGGCGGAATACTTGCTCTCCACGTTTCAATTTCATGTTTCTCAAATCAATAGGCATGCCTCTTCTATTTTTCTGAGTAGGGCCGGTGCAGAATCAGTCTGTGTATAGGGTGTGACCGTTTCCAGCCAAAGTGCCTAGCAACTTTTTTACGACATTTACAGTTCCGTTATCTTGCCCACAATACACATCAAAATTCCAGATATAACCTGTATCAGACTCTGAAAGCATATAAACCTTCACACCATATTTGCTCGGTTTCTTCGGCATATATTGCTTGAAGGAATCCTCCCCTGAATTTACACATCCCTTCATCAATGGTTATGTCCTTTCGTGGCTGATATGCTCTTTGGAATCGAAGTCGCAGAATTTCTAGCAAAGGACAAACCTTGTACAAAGGGTCATGTCTGGGACCTCCTTTTTGTATACATAAACTATTGTCACTCAAATGGAAATTCGAGAGAATGACAAGAAATCTGTTGCGACTCATTACGTTGGGGCAAAAATTGCATGATGTCACTGGGTTTGATGACCAGTGATCCTGTAATGCAGATTTCTGGTCAATACTCACGTGAAATATTACCGCAAAAATTTTTTTAATATCACTAAAAGTGACTGATTTCCACTTTCCCATTCTACTTTGAGGAGATATTTCACCAGTACTTCTCATTTTTCGCAGACGCAGGTGGGCATAGAGATTTGTTTGTTCCTTTATTAGGTGGAGAACATTACTATCCAGAAAATAGTCAAAGAAATCTTGTAGGTTACTACCTTCATCTAATTCTGGAACATCAGTAATACCTATATCGCCTGTAAAAACATCAAGGGTTGGTAGCTGATCCATAGTCGTCCAGCCATCTTCAGAATCCGTTCTTCGCACTGCAGCTCGATCCCTGCCTTCTCTTGCACTAACTCTGCCCCCTCTTGCACTAACTCTGCCCCCTCTTGCTCCAACTCTGCCCCCAGCACGACGCATGACCAAGTTTTGACCCCTAGTAGGAGTTATTAAATGTTCAAACTGTGATCCGTCTGATTCTGACGTGTCACTCTCAGCATCTAAATATAGAAGTTATATTCAATTGTAGTAAGAATTACATCGTAAAAAATCAGTGAAAAATATTTTGACAGCATGGCAAACGATATGCAATTTTTACATACCCGAACTATCTAAACGCTGTTCAATATAATCAGGATCGTCATCAGATACATCTGAGTCAAAAAAATCACTTTCTTCATCATCCGCAATATCTGCATCAGATAACCCACGACGTGCCATTTTCCTACTTGGTGCACAACACACATGTCGTGACAAAGGTCGGAAGCAGCTCTCTTTCTTCTATCCTGCTTCATCCAGCAAATGCCATCAGGCAGTTATTTTACTAACTATGTATGTTCGTTTGTACACGCTCGTTATATCGGTGAATGAGACCGTCATTTGACGAGTTTCCGCACTTAAAAGACTGAAATTAAGAAACACGTCCATTGACGTGATCCGCATTTCTCAGCAGCTAAGGAAACACGTAAAATTATGGGATTGGCAGTGAAAGTATTAATAGAGCCTCATTGAAGAATGAATATTACTTTACAACTTCCCAATAACAGTACTTTTTCTTGATCATCCATTGTAGACTTTGATGTTCCTTATCTAATTATGAAACATAGAAAGATGGTTTCCCCAGACAATTTTCATCCAAAAGAAACTTTTTTCAAAATATCACAGATAACAGGATAAACAAAACAATTCAAATGAAGTGCAGAGTCATTCCCAAAGGAGTATTGTTATTTAGGTATTCTACTGGAAAACTTAGGTTTTGCTGTATGTCAGAGAACCTCCTCCCAGTTTTCTACACTTTCAAGGGCCTCTCTCCCTCTAGTATATCCTTTTGCACCTCAGCATACGATACACCCTTCTTCATCCCGCCCATGTAACCTAGGCTCTTTCTTCCTCTTCTCCACTTGCCCAACATCCTTCCCTCTATCACAATCTTGAGCAACCCAACTTTTTTAATCGGAAATCAAAAACTTCTAAGTAATCGTCCACTAATATTTTTATTGTTTACAGGTTTATTCTACTGGTAAAATATAGGTATTGTGGCAAGTCAGGGAATCTCCTCCCGACTTTCTACACCCCCAGGGTCCCATCTACCTCAAGCATTTCCTTTTCCACCTTGCCATTTGATCTATCCTTCTTTATCCCACCAATAAAACCTATTCTCATTCTTCCTCTTCCCTGCTTGCCCAGCCTCATTCCCTCCATCACACTCTTGAGGAACAAAAAAGACTGGTTGCCTACAAAAAAGTCACTCGAGAAATTAAAAAAGCCTCTGGCATTCGCAATGTGAGTTTCCCATCATAGTAGTATATGATTCTGCACATGGGATTCTTCTTAAATGAAACCCAAAGTAATGTTAGGTGTTCAAATAATGGGGGTCCACCTGCATTAGTAACAGCAATTATGCTTTTGACATAACAAAAGCTGCAAAAATGGCTATTGTGGTATGCCAATAGGGACAGAGGCTTATACGATAATACATATTTTAGCAAGGGCATGCCTGAATAAATACCTTATTGACAATTTGCTGCTGTTTCATGTGTTTCTGCCTTAGAAGAGCCAATTCTCTCCATAATGCTTCATTTTCACGTTTCATGGCATTGAACCTGGAGTCTAAACTTTCTTGCCGTCCTTTCATTTGTCTTACATCCTGGAGAACTCTGGAAACAAGTTCTGGCTTTACACTGCCATTAGTGTTGCTACTCATTGAGCCACTGCTATGAACTGCACCTGTAGGGATCTGAAAAAGGAGAAGATAGTAAATGTGATTAATGATAATAACCAATAGCAAACCATCGAGCATGGTATTAGACTCAAAGGAGTTAATCACTTTTTTCTTACTGCACATCTAGAAACCTCAGAAAATTCAATAAAAGCAGCTCTTTAAGCTAAGCATCTTGGCCAAACACCAAATTAAAAACCAGAAACTATGGCTCCCCAAGAGAGAAATGTAGCCTGCTTTACTCCAACTCATTAGGAAAATGGAAATCAGCCACACCATAACTTTAAAATGATCTCCGATTTGTCAATATTTTCAATCAAGACACCTTCCCACACTTGGTATGAAAAAGTTAAATAGCTAAGTCACATTAAGAGAGATACAAAAATAACAATCACACCTATTTATAGTAAAATTTATGGGAGAAATATCTCCATTTCACCATTATGGGAAGGGTTCTATCCATCAGTTTCCTATTTCTTCATATCTATGGCATGAGACTCATGATATGATGGCATTTTTAAAAAATCGATTAATGCTCAACGTCCTTAATTACACTTTTACCTGGTAGAAGATCGATTTGAATGACAAATTCCTTTTCCTGTCAGTTAATCATCATTTTTATCCCCATACAGCACACACATCAACCATGCCTAAATGAAACCATAATTAAAACTTTAGCATAGCCAACATCTCTAATATGCTACCACCCTATCTCCCCAATATCCAGGTTTCAGAGGCATATAAAGAATGGTTTACAAAATACACCTTACCAACCTTTAAAATTCTCCATGTCCTAATCGATTATTGCCATTCATGGAATTCTCCTATCAATACCATCATTATTAAGCTCACTTTCCACCAAGACCATACTCTACTGCAATGACTGCTCCAGAAATGGTGACTGAATAAAAGACTTAGCATACTTTCTTATTGAACTACTGGTATGTAGAATTCTCCAATGGGTCAGTTGTTTTTTTATTTTACATGCATATTGTACCATGTCACTTTGGTAGTGACTATTGTATACCACTTTTGGGAGTCAGCAGAATCCATGAAAAACCGAAGGAGTCAACAGGTTCTATGCTGAACTTTAGGAGTGAAGTCCTCAACGGACAGATGTGATAAAGAACCTGAGGCTAATGGAAACCTGTCTAATTGAAAATAAGGGAAGTGTTGGTCCTCAAAGGGCTATTCATACATTATTACCTACTGTTTAATGGAAATTGCCTAACATGAAAAAAGAATTGGTCCCTGGAACTTAAATCTGTGTTGAAAAGAATAACAAGAACTAGGGATGGTGTGATCAGATCAGTCTGATCCAAAGAACCACAACTTTAAGTTTTAAGCAACACTGACAATCCTAATTCAAAACAAAAAGAGACAGCAGAAAAAATTCACTTAATAGCAGTCCCTTCCCTCTAGAATAGGCAGACAATGGGAGCTGTTCCATGAAATACAGAAAAAAATGTATTCTAACACCAGTGAGTACCACATTCAACATGTACCAGTAAGTGCAGATCGGGATACATCACTGTACTTACACATACACAAATGACATATTATTAGCAGAACAGAAAAATGAATACTGGGGAAACATCTTGTAACCTGCTGGTAGGTATCATTCTGAAGGAATATTTGAGTATAGTTGTGCAATTAGTTTAAATAAGTATTTTGCAAGATTACAGAGTTTACAGAGTAGTTGAATTCACTATACATGCACACATTTGATGCCCTCACTGAAAATTATCAAACTTGAAAACAATCACTGAAGTCATAACCAAGATTCTTTTGTTTTTTAGCAGTTTTGTTTGCCAACAAACAAACAGTAGGAAAGTCAAGGAAAGCCTGCCTTGTATTTGCTTGCTTGGTTGGATATGATGGCATCAATTTCAAGCAATAATTTACATGATTCATCAGGATGCATAGTTGCTATCTGCCCAAATGTCAACCTGCAGCCAGGAAGGCCTTTTGGAGGACAAAATGTAGCAGTGTTTTTCGCATCTGTGGGCCAAGGGAATGTAGCAAGAGTATAAGAGGGGAGAAAGGGCTACTACCAAACTTTGGGGTGATTGAAGGATAACTTGGAAATTTTACAATAACATATAATGATGGGTTTCCCTCACAAGCCGTACAATTTGCAGGATTGTCCATCCTAATCCTTCGCTCGGCACTTTCGATAGTTCCTTTTTGATCTTGCGTTGTCTATTTCATATTTATCTAGAATAATGTCACCAAATTTTCAGTCTTCTACAATTGACGAAGATATTCCAATGTATCTACATTACAGAAAAATTGTCTTCTAGGAAATAAATTGTCAGCTCCATGGATATATTGGTTTAGGGGTGGTTGGCAAAGTATTTTAGGGTAGAAAGGAAAAGAGGACAGAAGGGGGAGAGAGAAGTTAGCTTTTAAGTGCTTAAGGATGGTGGCAGTGGTGTGAGACTCACCATGGGGTGAGGGATGGGGGGAAGGGATCAGAGCATTGACCATGCACTGGTCACAGAGAGAGAAGGCCGATGTTGGGGTGAATGGTGGGTCTCCGTAAAGAGTGAAGTGAGAGGAGGTATTAGCTCAGGAGAGGCCTTAGGGCAGGTTTTGCAGTGACTGAATCACTAGGGCTGGCCTGAAGAAAGGCTGGGAGTGGATAAATGGCAGGCATTGGCGAATGACTAGCGCAGAGATGGAGGGTGGGGATCCCTTGAAGAGGGGTGAGAGAGGATAACAAGAGGAAAGTGCATGGGAGAACAATGTCACAGATGGAGGTGAATGGCATCTAGCTTGGAAGACAGCCGAGACAACAGAGTGGTGAACAGTTTTGAACAAAATATTCATGGCATAGACTCCTTCATTAATACATTTGCATTCAGACTGATTTATAAATTGTCCTTATCAGCTAACAGTGTAAAAACAAATGACATTAAACATTTGTTTTTGTAAAAACAAATGACATTAAACACTATGGAACTATCAGAGGGATGACACAATTTTCAAATTACCCACAGTGGCAGTCCTATAATAAAATGAAAATTGAAAAAATACAACTAACAGGAAATGAAGTTGATTATATTCACTTTCACAAGGAAGGGTTTACCCCGTCTTTGATATTTGGTTAACTTAAAATGAAAGGATTATAGTACCTTGCACATTAGTTTTTCTTTCACTAAGACTCTCTCTCCATAATTACAGTTAATTCTTTTGTGTTCTAATTCTAATATACAACAGCTAATTTAGTATGTACAGCATTTATAGGGGTTGTGAAATTGGAGGTGCACCACTAAGAAGTTCCTTAAATCGAAGGATCAATATTTTTAGAAGAAAAATGAAATCCCGAATAAATGTACTAGCGAATAGTTCAAACTCGACACTCCTTATCAAAAAAGATTTAACCCTCCAGTTCCAGAAAATACTGCTTTGTTATTCAAATAAGTATAGGCAAAAAATATTAATAACCACTTCGTCCAATAGTTTCTATAGTTCCACGTCTAAAAATATCCTGAGTGCGCTCCTACATGTCATACATACAAATTTGATTCAACTGGTGACTAAAGTATTAAATTTTACAATTTTGCATTTTATATGCATGCAGTATCTACCCAGGATTCTAAGAAATGTTCCACGCACAAAAAACCGAAATTTCTTAAAATTTCTGTCTTGATAGATTCCAAAATATAATTCATACACTGGAAACAAGTGGAGAACAAAGAAATGAGTTGGTAGCCTCCGAGCACTAACGCACACCTTTGAAAAGATACTTTAGTCTTCAAGGTGACGTGGCTATAATTGCTTCTTCCCCCGGGTTGACAAAAGGGGTTAAAATAGTTGACTAGAATACTCCCGATAATCTTCAATTCCCCTACTTTGACAATAAACACACCACAGAAACACTGGTAGTAGAATAGCATCCAAACACCAATGCACACTCTCAGATAAGAAATCAGGAAAATACAATGTAAACTGCAAAGACAACTTGCTGATGACTCATTCTCCCTTCCGTGTTTCCCAAAGGATCATATATCGATTTTCAAGGACATACACTCACCTCTCTAAAAGTAAGTGTCTGAGAAAACAAGCCTCTCCAGATGAAAATATATGATCAATTTTACCTCCACACCTAAATATGAAGACATGCATAGATATCGAAGAGACCACGCACTCTTGTTTGTCTACACTGACAAATGGATTGCCAATCTGCTATGAGAACACAGTGAAAAAGGGCATTACGATAGCAAAGATGAAGAAAACACAATACGTGGAAGACATAATGGTAAAAATTTAATAAATTTAACAGTAATATCCACATTATAAATATAAAACGAAAATGCCACCCGGGAAGCTAATAAATTTTAACTGGTACTAGAAAACTGACTATGTAATACATCGGACACTTGGAAGCAACTGACAATCAACAGTCAAAAGAAAGATTTTTTTTTACTTTTTATTAGTTGCTATTATTAATAACACATTATATATCATTCACAATATTGTAACTATTTGGTTTTCTTCATTATTGTATAGATTCCGTTAATATGGAATATATGCGTGAATAGATTGAATAACAATTGTGGACATAGAAAAATACACATATGAGCAGATGCCATAGCACCCCCTACCATGCACCTTAACAGTGGCTCCGAGTATTGTAGAAACAGTATATCCAAGTATTGCAGAATGCTGTGCATTCAGTTGCCAATTCAAAAATTGTAATTAATTATATAGATTGATTTATATGCACCAACAATATTTACACTAGTAACGAGATTCGAACCCACGGTGTGTTACATACCCACGACCAATATTTTATTAATCTAAATCCCACATTTGTCGAATCGATATTGTAAAATCAAATGTGATGAACATAAAAAAAAGACAAAGTGATAAAAACAACAAAGATACACTTCTAATCAAACGATTGAAACCATAAAATTGAAAAAGTGTAAAACATTGCCATTATGTAACTAAACAATGCATTCCAGAACGCAGTGCACCATAGAAAAGGCTTTAGCCAGAGCTATGACACCAGTGACATCTCAATCGTCTTATGAGTGACTTGAATCTGCAGGCTGGCTGTAAAGAATGGCTTGAACATGGACATTCTAGAACATCCTTGCGGGTTGAACGTGAAAAGGAGAGTTACCTCCAGAACCATCCACATCCATTTCTCAATGATTAACTTTGCACACATGACGATCTTGAGTACCCTCAATGCCATGCATGTTAACTCTATGGAATGAAGATATTATACAATGATTATTCCCATGTACTTTAGAGTTTTGAATGGAACATATGCTATGCATGGATAATACACATCAGGCTTAATTTCAGAGTTGGTATTCATATCTCATATCCTAACCACCATCTCCTCTAATGGATCCTGAAATATCTGTTAAAAATAAAATTTACATCAATCTAACAAATACTGATAGATACAATGAAAGTAATCATGAGATCAGGCGAAAATGCAGTACAGAACTATGCGCAATTATTTTTGCCTAAATTTTTTTTTGTTCCCAAAATAGTTCATGCCTACTTTATTTTCAATGCATATTTAAAACAAATTTCATGGTAAACAGCAGTAATACATTTGAATTAGAACTCATACAAGTGGCCTTTAAATCTTCAGTAACATTATCAATAAGAGACTTGGGATGAGATTTTGGCAAAGTTTTGTTTCACCTCAATCAGTCCATGCATACTTAAGTCACACTGGAGTTGGACAATTCACATATTAAGCAAACACAGAGTTCAACTTTTTTTACCTTGAATTTCAAGAGTATCTTGTAAAAGTGTGTCTATAATATCCTGATAATTTCTAGTTAAAATCAACTCGTGAACCAGATGTAATGAAAAATAAGGCAAGGCTTTTACTTTCTTTTCATTTCCAATTTTCAGGGAAAAAAAGTTTTGCACAGCCTGTGTTGTAAATGAAAATATTCAAAGCCAAAATACATCCTCTCTGCTGAGCATATTATTTACTAAGACTCATAAACAATGCCAAGAAATATTTTCACAAGTAACAGTGATAAATAGTGCTTGAAATTTATGACAATGGATAGAATGTAAGAATTTCATTACATATTTTATTCAATCTTTCATTCTGATAAATACTGCAATTAGCATACTAATATCCAAAATAAATAAGCACTCTGGCTTTTCTTAACCCATTCCACATAAAAGTTTGCTTCTCACTTTTCCCAACATTCTAGAGCAAGTCTTTGAGGATTCCATGTATTATAACTGCCAATTTGGCTTAACTCTTTGAACCACTTTTCTGATATCACAAACCAGTAGTCTGGGGAACAAGATATTCTTATCAGCTAGTGGTTATCTATATCAGAGCCTTGTTTTCAAATCTATTTACCACAAAGCTCCAAATCTATATACCACAAAGTTTGTGTATTTATCATATCAACTCTTCCTTTCAGTTCCATTTCTAGCAATCCCATCACATCTATTGCATTAGGAATAATTTTACACCACAAATATCAAGAAAATCTCAGACAATAGTGTTACTTCTTAGAGTTTTTGCAAAGCTCTTTCCAATCTTTATCTTACTTAACTTATCAATACGTATGTCACCAGAGAAAACATATCACGACAGAATATAAAACTGGTATCATATTCCACAGAGAAAAAATAACTGGATGATTTTTTTTCTCCGTGGAATTTGATATCCTATCAAAGTATGCTGCACTTGCTACACTGCATAAGAGAATTTAGCTTGGTGAGAATGTTAGGCCTCCAATAAGGCAATATACCCTCAAAACTTATAATACAATGGGTCAAGAAAAATTTCATTTTGACATTATTTTGTGATAATAAGCTCTGATTATAATAAGCTCTGTTTTTATCCCAAAATACACCTTACCAAAGAAATACAAAACAAATAGATAAAGCAAACGTTTTGTGAGAGACATGATGGAAAAGATAAGTGAGGTAATCGAGTTAAGTGCCAAGTAGTATGTTGCAGATATTTATCATTGTATGCTGGTAACTGCAGAATTTAAGGGGGTGTGTTGAAGTTGCTCTCTTATGTTAATTCCACAGGGTTGTACATTTTGTTTTGTAGTACCACTTAAGTTCTCATCATTATGTAAGTTCACTTGTTTTGTAAAACAGGAGATGGATGAAATGTGAATAAGTCAGTCATCTTCCTGAAGCTGTAGAAGTCACATGGTTTCCACAAATTTAATACCACCATAGTCCACCAATGCATCATAAACCTTGTTACTGAAATTGAACACATCCCCATCTAAAAGACAATTTTCAGCAAATTTTCACCCAGTAGATGTGGTATTTATAGCACATCCCCTCCAATAAAAAAGAAGTTGGTGCGGGAAAACTTCTGGGAAACCTGTGATATCTGCCTTAGCAAAAAGGCCTAATACTGTATTCTATGATTGGAGACAAAAAGCAGTTCCCTAATGCCTGAATCACACCATCATTTTTCCATCCTGTTTAAAGGATAGCTACAATGATTGCTAAAATGATCGCTTGATAATAATCGTGTGATGCAAACAGAGTCGGGGATTGCTCCAGCGATAGGGATCCCTATCGTTTTATCCGTCACTGGGCACGTCCCTTTTTCTGTCCCTGGAGGCATCACTGACTCGGCTACTTAGCCAATCAGAGTGCTCGGTCGCAAAGAGCGACTCAAACACCACGTTTGGCTTTCAATGGAATGAGAGTGGTAAACAGTAAGTAAGAGTAAAGGGACGGAAAAAATGATGGAAAAAGGGATGGCCAAAATTACCATGAAAATGGTAGCTCAAGCAATAATTGTCACGGTCCCTGAAAAGCTATCACTAGCGCTATCCCTCAGAGGGATGGAAAAAATGATCATGTGATTCAGGCTTAAGCTCCTATAGAAGACCTCCACTGCACATATGTACTCATCCCACTTTTTTCCTCCCCTTTAAGACTAAATATTGCCTTTATTCCATACCCCACCCATTCTACTTACAACCTTGCCGAAAGTTCCCCTTTTATGCCGGCATGCTGTACTGCACACACTCTTTTACTTTGAGATGGCATGGAGTGCACATAAAGGTTATATTGACAGAGAAAGCCTAGCATCAGGCAGTTTTGAAGTCAGAACACAGGTTGGCTGACCCTTAAATACATGGTTTTTAATTAGACTAGCTGCTGAAATATACTGGTTTTACTTGCTGTTTCATTATACTTGAATATAAACTTCAATATTCTTATCTATATGTCATTCAATATACTTGTAATGCTCCCCAAGTTCCTCATATTCTCACTCAAACTTTGGTAAAAGTCTGTCTATAGGCAGATGTTTCTGGCAAGAATCTTTTCCTCTCCCATTAATGCTTCATTGCAATCTCACCATGGAGTATTGACCACCAGCTATTTTCTTACCATTTCTCAACTGTAAATCACCTGAACACGATTGCTAATGGGTAACCTAATTATAACTTTCAAAGTCACTCGAATGCATATAGAATAATTTATTCAAAAATTGAATGACAGTCCAAACACCACCAACAGGACCACGCATATGTTATGACAGTTTAAGTTATCAGAACCAAGGTCTCAAATAAAACTGGATTTTATCCAAGTCTCCCAAGACCATGTGGATTTGTGATGAACTATTCAATGAGAATAATTGAAGACAAGTCACCCTCTCCCATCACTGTTCCCACCATTCCAAGAGGACTTCGTACTAATGCATAGTGGTTCTCTGGATTGTGGGCATTCAAATTAGATTGGCACAGATTTGGGTCACCAAATTAAATTTGGAAATGAAGCTCACATGAGTGCTGGGGCATGTTAATATGTTGAGATGAATGAACCTTAAATTTATCACCAAGGTACTATTGCTTAGCTCTTTTGAAAATGTAGCATTGAAGTACTAAAAAATTAAAAAGGCATGCTAGTATCACTGCCTGCAGCACCTAACACTTCTTCGAATTTGTGTTCATATGCAAAAATCAAAACTACACATATACCAAAGTGAGAAAATCCTAATATTTGATTAAATGATGGCTACTGCCAAGCAAACGGCCCTGGGTGAGGAAACTGAGAGGAAAGACAATGCTACTACGGAGTGCCTTGAGCCTTTATTGACATATCTACCTCTATTTGTACTACCTGAAACTTAAATGCTCGGTATCAGGCATCATAAAAATGACCCACTTCCACATCGAAAAATCATCTCTCCATAAGACTTAGCACTAGATGAGCTCAGTATACAAAAACCGGGCTCGTAAGTCGTAGACCGGGTGGCAGGCGTCAAAAATAAAATTCGAATGTGCATCCACGGGATCCCACTCAATGCATAGCATAAGACCAAATGGTCCACAAGTCAGTTTAGGCACATTGTAAAATCCAAGAAATTACCCTTGGATTTTAACATTTTATCCTGGATGATAAATGATGATGATATCCACCTCCCTAGACTTGGGACATGAGGGTAACCTTAATTCACCATTGAACCACTACATATTATCGCCAGAGTCTTACCTTCCTTTTGATGTTGTCTAAAAGGTATGGGTGCCCTCGAAGAAAATACATGTGGGCGAACTCCATCTCATCCTTGTCCAGTTTCAAACCACCGCTATCAACTGACGAGATCTTCCGGAAGCCATCTGATAGAAATACATTCCGTTTGTTAGATATTACAGTTTTGTACAGAAAAACTATAGATAAATCATCTATCGACAATGGTGTTAGCACTTACACATGTTTAACTGCCGAATGAAACTCGCCAAGTTATTGTGTTTGTAATAGAGAGGCAGAAGTTCTCGTGAAAATTGGGCCTGGTTTCGGATGAGAAAGCTTGATCCCTCCTGTTAAAAGTAACAACCAAAATACTTCCTATTAAACACAGGTTTCTAGGGTACAATATTAAATTCAACATCAAAATTTCTACATAATTAGGGCCGACCTCATTTTGACGTATGACCGAAAACTTACCTTCCGCACGGGTATTACGTCATAAGTAATTACATACTATGATGTGCTACGTATTTAAGAAAACACAGATTTCTATGACCTTAACAAAATCAGTAAAAATAATCATTACTTCCACGAAAACATTCGCCAGAAAGCACAATGAAATCAGGAAAACTTACCGAGCTCCATGTTATGAGGCCGTTTGTAGTCGGATCTTCAACAAGTTTCCACAGCTTAGCTAAAAAGGCTGGAACGTTAGTGCCTACTTCAGAAATAGAATGCATATTTCGGCATATATTGCGGCTCGAAATTTTTAAAGTACAATCAACAAAATACCCTCCACACAACTCTCAATCCATCCATGAGAGACCGAGAACCATGAGAACACACAATGCGCGACGATATGCGCAGTCGTTGTATCCCTGACATATCGGAAAAATAAATACTTCACTGTCGAGGAGCGCAGGGCCTATGCGGGCTATGCATTGTGTACCAACCAGTGTAAAGCAAACGCGAATTGTTTAAATGACTCTAAAACCTTCCTGGAGCGTGAAAAGACTTCAATGAGCTCTCCATCGAGCATCATTTCATACCCGGCAAAGATTAAAGAGATTTAACATTTTTTTCAAAAGCGTATCTCATTATTATTATGAGATAGGCTGAAGTTGTGCTGTTGCTCCCGTTATGTTCACTATGAATTAGAGCAGCGTCCCATTTTAATTTTCTTCACAATTAATTGGGCAATAAAAATCAGCTGCTATACCTTAAGTCCTTGGATAACCGATCTCTGGCTGATTAGTGCCGTAGTGATTTCATTGACATAATTCCGACTGAATTAATTAGATTTACTAATTGCATTCTACTTTTCCGCTTCACTCTTAACGATTTTAGAGGGTAGAGCTCATCTTTAGAAATAGATTTGATAGCGTCTGCTACATACCAGGTTACCAGTCTATCGCCATTAATTAAAATTTAACACTTAACTGGATGCTACTATTATGGGTCTGTTCCATTCCAAGGAGCGCCGATTTTAATTGTGTACCCATATTATTGTGCCCATTTGCTATATTTATCGCCCTAAATGATCTAGGTTTTTTGGTGCAACTAATTTGATCTAAACTGTGCCATTTCATGAAAAAATTGGTCGGTGCTTTTCTGCATAATAGCCCCCGTGTTTACGACTGGCGTATTGGCTGGGGGTGCTTAGGGAGTTCACCCTGAATTGTCATAAAAAGCTAATGGTAAACGTCAGTATTCATTAATTTCATTGCTCAGTAAGATAATCAATACATTTGAGGGATGACGACCATGTTTCCCGAGTCATCTGTGGTGATCCGTGCAGACTGTTTACATGGTTTACGCATTGAACACCATTTGAAACCAATCAACGATGAGATGGTGTAGATATTGATAGAAAAAATCTCTTCGTCAATGCTGCTTTCCTGGCTATCAATGTGCATTACTTTAAAAGGGATATTCATGGTTTTTCTTGAGGCTTGAATTGTTACTTTGTTTATTATGGTAGCTCTTCATAATATTCCGGAGACTATACTAGAACATTTTGAATACTTGAACGACTTAGGTAAGACTTCATTTACCTGTATTTTTCCCAATGTGTGTGTTAGTTTGCGCATTTTAACATTTCCCCGTGATTATATTATTTTCGTTAACATCGATTAACTGATGTAAATATTCATGGCAAATGTTATAACTTATTTTTACATTAGGAAGAACAAAACAATGGAAGCTCCTTGGCCAAGAGAAGAATGGTGTGCTAATTATTGGATTGCAAGTGGAATCACTTGATTCTGAAATGTTCAGTATCTTAATAATGTACGACCACCTAAATAAAAGTTCTCGCATATTACATTCATTCGATAAGTTCGTGAATTTCATACAAGCCTCCCTTAATCAGAGTCACACCCTTCTAGGTAAGTAATATATTAATTATTTTGTATCAACTTAAGCACATTACGGTGTAATTCCTGTTGAGAGATAAAGGGGACCATTGTGTAATTATTAACTAATTCGAATTAGTTATGAAATATGTGAAGGATGCTCCTAGAAGTCGTATTTATATCCCCAGTTGTGAACCACTTCGTATTTTGGTATGCTGTTACTGTATGGTATTGACTTGAGGGTATTGCCTTGCTCGTTATTAGTTTTCATGTCCTTCAATTATCTCCTTAATATTATGAGTCAATTAGTGTACTAATATATCAATGCTGCTATTATTTATTGTATAACTCTACCGGTATGGTGAAGTGTAGATGATAATTAAAAGTGTTGTGTCGATAGAGCCCATTGTTTGTTTGAGGAAATACAATTGAAGTTGCACATCTGACACCACGTTTACACCACACTTAAAGGCTACTTTCAGGGAGTAACCTTGCCTAACAAGTGAAGAATATAGCTTAACTGCGTTTCCAACATGACTGGTGGACCAAAAGTGTCCTGCTGCAAAACTGTCCTGAAAATTTTTGTAATTTGCCCTTACAAGGTATTGCATAAATCATGCTGAAGACCTCTTAAACCTTGGTGTATGCTCTTTTCAAGAACAGAATATTGAATTTGATGTTTTGGGCCTCTGTGGGTTCTGTATTTTTGTGTAATGCATAGCAAGGTACCCAACTACTCATCGCAAGATTCATTCTCCATTTTGCTGTACGTAGGTTCTGTCATTGTTGCATGTTCATTTTATTGTCCATAAAGATAGCAAGATATTTGAGGAAGAAATTAGATTTGAGTGGGTGTCATTCTAAGCACTGGCACAAATATTCTTCAGCTGTCAATTGTTGATGGCGAGAAACCAAGTGCCTAAGGGAGACAGAAATACTCGATGGTCAAGGAAACTGATTCAATTCAATTTTTCTCTGACAACACTGATTAGTGCTAGCCATCTTATGTTCTGGCTCCAGGCATCTCAAAAGGTGACTGGAAAACTATTGGTTCTTCTTGAGGCTTGATGGCTTTCAGGATAACTTTAATGCTGAGTTATTTTTGCAACACTGGTTTTCGACTGACTAAACATGCTTAATGGAAGGCACTAGGTATAGATTATCTGTTGGGAGTATTCTTTGTCATTTGTAGATGAAACTGTAAATCTTTTATTTAGGAAATGAGCTCTGATCCCTCGTCTTTATGCACTGCCAGCATAAGTTGTTAGATGGACAGTGGAACTAATGTTATCTATTTCTTGTCCCCAAATCTCTGCAAAACTTTTCAGTTTCAATTTGGCCTTTCAAACAATAATATTTTTTTTATATAATATTTTTTATTTTAAGAAAATCTTAACTGGAAATCAGGCTAAAATTACATTGTTGATTTGAAGAAGTGGAGCGATTTAGTATCCAGCAGTTACATAAGTCTTGAAATTCCAGTGAACCACTATGGCATTAGAGAGTTCCTGAGAAAGTAATTAATTAAAAAGCACTCTTGGAGAAACATTTGGAAGGAACAGGAACAGTATCTAATTGGGATGTATTGAGTTAGCAATTTCATATGGAGAAGAATTTTATGGCAGCTTCCTTAGCAGTTAGTTTTCACGAGAAAAATTGGCACATGCACTAAAGGTGCAGAAAATAAGTGACTGCTGTAGCATCAAATTACTTCAGTGTACCAGCTAATACTCAATCCTGGTATAGATTGATTACTGATGGAGTGATGTTAAGGTATGATGCAGGAGGACAATCTCCATTCTGTCAGGGCAGGATGAGTTAGAGACTTGAATTGCATATCCTCTGGCTCCATGAAGCCTGGGAAGAGGGTTTCCAACTTTAAGGCCTCTTTATCAGAAAATGTCAAGTCTCTGAAAGGAACCAACAGATGCCCTACTCTGCTTCTGGGACATTTGGTATAAATTTGTGGAATCTTGTAAGTTTTTGAACGGAATCTATGTTTCCTCGGAAGTTTTTCCAAGATTCACTTTTGGAACGCTTATTCGCTACTTTATATCTCAGCTGGGCTGCCTTGTAATTGTCCCAGTCCTGAGAAATTGTAGTCGTCTTTACTTATTTGAAGAACTTCCTGGTCTCTTTATGGAGGCCTTCAAGTGTTGTACCCTCCCATGGAAAGTTGCATCCCACCTTCCTGGTTTAAATGGAACAACTAGCTTCCAACGATGAGATAATGCTCTCCTGTAGAAGCTTCACTGTGGCATCTTCTTATCCATCTTCCTAAATTTTCTTTGAGGTGGCATAGCCTGGACATCTCTAATCTTTTCCTCTCTGAAGCTGGTGGTCTATAGTTGGTCATCCTGGTGTTCCTATATCATGCTTGGCAGTCATGGCAGGCATTTTGGAGATTGAAGGGAATGTGTTGCTGGTCTTATATTGTAAACTCTCTCAGAACTCTCCACTCATCAATTCTATGTACCAGAGAATTCATCCATTCTATGTACCAGACAATTCATGCAAAGTGTTATTATTCTATTGGTAAAAGTTGGCTTCAATCCCTTGTTGAGCATGTACAACTAAGTAGACATAAGATACTAATAAAGGGACCCCTTCTTTTGTTGGTGCCATCAATCCCCCGCAAAATGTGGTGCAGGTTGGCATCATGATCGATGAAATTCCATTTTTTGGTCTAAGAATTACTTACCAGTCTCTCCAGCTCCGGCAAAAGGTGGTGGGTCTGCTGATGGTATGGTAAGTATGAGAAACAAATGACCTCCCTCTCCGTATCTCACCTTCACTGACGGTGAGTTACGTTGCCATCTGGTCTCTAGCGGTGAATTCTGGTAAATATTTGGCTCGCAACATAGATTCTTGTTCTAGTTATTTAAACAAATATTCAAAAGAGCATTTTACCCATTGTCACATTCAACCCCACAACTCTGCCCTGGAAAGCCCAAGGTTCTTGAATCTATCTTTTCCATACCCTCAGACAGGATCCTCTGCAGGGCTCCTGAGGCAGCTTGGTTGTGTTGGAGGTTGGCTTGAAGCATGGTTATTCCTGTGAAGAAATTTTTCTGTCCATGTCTGGTTCACTGCCAGGGAAAGCTGTGCATGTTAGGTGGTCTTGCATCCGTCATAGGGCTTCCAAAGGGCTGTTTGGAGCCCAGGATTACCCCTTTTCAGCCTCTCCATGAAAGTTTTGATGTTCTGTTTGCTGGGTTGTGGGACCCACAACATTTACCTTCTCATTTTTTTTAATTATCACCTCTATATTGTGGAAGATGGCCCAGCCAATGGGTTCTTTCTTCTTGGCTGCCTCGTTGAGCCAGGTTGCTACATGCTCTATCCGAACAAACCCAGGAAGCTCCTGGCCCTCTGGGACACTGTCCTATAGGTTTTCCTGTCACTTCTCTTACTCTGATTTCTACCCCACTGCCATCATCACCTCTGGGCACAATGGCCTTAGGACTCTGGGCTCATTGGACTCTAGGCCATTCTTGTACAGGTATTCTCTCAACATGATATCATGAGCCTGCAGGAAAAAATGTTTATTTAACACATTCACTGCAGCTGATGCCAATTGGCTTCATTCGCTATAATGTGTTTGTATCACTTTTCTGCTTTCAGCGTTTCCTTTTGGAGTGATAGAATTACAGCCCGCTCTTCTGCAGGGTTGACACCTGACATGTTTTCTATCCATTTTAGGAATACTTTGTTGCCTTTGGTGATACCCCCCATACAAAATGGCTTACAATTTAGGCTTTCTCCTGTTTCTCCTTACATTTTGAACCATATTGAATCACATAAAGTAAATAAGAAGAGCGTACATTGTTTTCTTATATGTGATTAGTTCGCTAGACTTTCCTTTCCTGAAGCTTGTTGGGAGTAGTGAGACACGCACGTTCAGCGCGGTGAGGTCCATGGATTCTTTTTTGTTGTGAATTCTACCTGGCTTCTTCGCAGCTGCTATCAAAGTAAAATAGGTAAGTATAATTATTTTATGATTGTTTTTTTAGATTGTCATTCATGTTTTGTATATACATGATGATTAAAAAAAATACTATCTCACTCACTAATTATTTACAGATATTGAACTTCTGTCTGAGAATCGTGTACAGCGTTCACGTGTGAAGTGATTACCCTTTAAAAAAAATTTAATATACAGACATTCAAATCAAAAGGTAAGTTTTGAAATTACGTCAATTTACCATTAGGCATTCAAATGTATTTACTAAACTGGTATTTTAAATTTTAGCTTAAATTATCTTTTTCCCCCCATCCATAATTATTTTTCTAAAACCTACATGGAAATATACTGCATTCTCTGAGTCAGTATTTGTATACCTTACCCCTTTTATCCACTTGTTTGTGAACAAAACTTCTTGGTGGAAGAAGAGCACTCATTTTCTGAGGGGAGAGTTTCCCGCTCAAAGCTGGGTAGAGCCTCACAACATAAAACTTACCTAAGATTCCCTAAATATTTACTGTTACTTGCAATTTGGATTAGTTAGAAATTTAGTAAACCATTAGTTTTCAATTGTTTCTTATGATTGATCCTATTTTGTGTGTGAGTGATACTTTATTGCTGATTCTATTAGTGTAGTTCATGTAGATTACGCTCTACGATAAGTTGAGCTTCAATTGAAAAATGTATTTGTTAAATTTGAGGATTATGGAGTCTGGTCCATCTACTTGCAGATTGAGTGGCAGCCATCACAAAAGATCCTGGCAATCATCGAATGACGGTCAAGACGGAGACATAGAACTTATCTTGATGGAGGAGGAGGAGCTTTTCAGTGGTGACACTGACTCAGATTTTGAGATACTGGGGGATGTAGACTCGGAAGAGAGCGTCGATGAGGAGGACAATAAGGGAGGTACTGTTTCCAACTCAATTGGAGACGATAGTTTCTTTTGCTGGAAGAGTGAAAAAACAGCTTCAATTGAATTACCGTTCACCGGAAACCCTGGACTGCAGTTAGATCATCCAATCTCTGATCTGTATGAATATTTCAAACTCTTAGCAAATGACAGGTTTTTTGATTTGGTCATTTCAGAGACAAATGCAAATGCTGAAAGCCTTTACTCTAATTCATCTGAGGCAAGAGCTAGGCTGTGGTGTAAGGTAAGCAGGCCGGAATTTGAAACTTTTTTGGTCTTATTGTATCCCACAGGAAATATAAATATTAACAATTGTCAATATTTTTGGCGAAAAGATGAACTCTATGATTTCCCTGTTTTTTCTAAAATCATGTCACAAGACCGCTTTTTAATTATAATGAGATCTCTTCACTTTGGACGCAACCCTGCTGCAGGCCAATTTGAGCCCTCAGATACTCTTTACAAAATTTGCCCACTTTTAAACCTATTCCGGTCCACTATCAAAGAAATTTACTATCCTGGCAAAAATTTATGTATTGACAAATCAATAGTAATGTGGAGAGGATGGCTAGCATTTCGCCAGTACATCAAAAACATAAATATGGAAATAAGTTATACATGTTGTGCGAACCAAATGGATTTGTATTAGATACATTGGTTTACACCGGGTCAAAAGATCAGGAAGTTGGTGGAGCTGGTCATACTGGAAAAGTTGTTCATAGATTGTTGACTGACTACAAAAATACAGGCCATGCAGTTTTTATGGATAATTTTTATTAGTCCTCTTCTGTTTTTAGAACTTCTAAAGTGTAAAATTTATTCTACTGGAACCTTAAGAACAAGCAGATAAGGAAATCCTCTAGAAATTTAGAGGAGAAAACTGAGAAAGGGGGAGAGCGTAGCCCAATACACAAAAGAAGGCATATTTGTAGTCAAATGGAAGGACAAGTGCGACGTTTTATTGATTTCATTTAAGTTTGACAGAGTATTCATTACCTTTCCAAACAAGAGGGGCCACATTGTAAAAAAACCGTGATAAGTTGAGGCATACAACGAAAATATGGGTGGCATGGATAGGGCCGACCAAATGTTGGCTTATTACTCCATCAATAGAAGAACTTTACGATGATATGTAAAACTGGCTCTTCATATTTTTCAAATTATTTTGAACAATAGCAACAATTTGTTCAATTGGTATAGTGGGAAAAAGGTAAGCTTAGAAAAATTTAGAGAAGCTATAACAAAAAACCTGATGCACAAAAATGTACCGATGGAGAAATCGCAGCCCTCTAAAAAATTCATTTGCCAAAGTCTTTTGGCTCAGATGTGGAGGAGGGGGCCACCAAACAGGCGAAGAGAAAAAGGTGTATCTACTGCCTTCAACAAGGTGTAAGGAGGGATGTATCTTTTTACTGCCCTGATTGTGAAGTACAGCCTTATGTATTCAGCCTTGTTTCAGATTGCATCATAACCATTGAATAAGTATCTGTGACTGGAAATTTTATGAAAAATGCTATATTATTTGTGAATAATTTGTTTAATTTTTTCAATAAATATTGACTATAAAAAACTGATGTTACTTTAATTTTTCAACTTTGAAGGATGACTGATCAATATTTTTAAAAATTGTACAAATGTATTTCCGTTTTTCTATTGCATTCTGAGAGACAGAAAAATACTACTACCCATGTTGTTGTCATAATTTAGCCTCAGGATCTTCTTCATTCATGTATTTCATCTAAATTTTCTTGATTTACAATTATGATCAGTTATGAAACAATGCATGCATTTGTAATGGTTATTAGGGTAATCCATACATATTTCTGTTTACATTTGCTAATAACTAAGTGTAATGGTGGCATGCAGACGGCAACAATGTCCATTTTAGGTTTTTCATCTACAGAATCTGATAATCGATAAATAAGCAATACTTCAATTTATCACCAACTGACCGCAGGTATTGTTAGGAAAGAAAAAGCATGAAATGAAATCGCACGTCCAATGAAAAATTGTTTGGCAAACGGCATAGCAAAGGAAAGTTGAGTATTTTGATGTAGGAAAATCTTTGACAGTCCTCGCCTTACTCTGATAACATATTTTTTTAGAAATTGAATAGAAGAAATAATATATATTAGTCACATCATCTCATATCAATACTGAAGGAGCATGTAGTGATAATTTATTTTTATACATTTTGATAGGAGTTCGATGGATCTTTATGCCAAAAGATCCTGATCATTATTGAAAATTTTACCAAACTACAAACAAAGCCTAATTTTAAAAATACTGAAGGAACGTGTAGTGATAATTTATTTTTATACAGATTGATAGGAGTTCTATAGATCTTTGAACTCAAGGAAAAATTTCAGTTCTCCAATCGAAAAAAAAAAAAAAAAAAAAAAAAAAGAGCCCGCAAGTGTGCTGCGGGTTGCCTACGTAAATTGTGCCGTAGAGCGGGGGTAAGCCATTTGGCGTCAATTTTTAAAAATTAATTTAAAATCAAAGCGAAGTCAGAATTGACATTAAAATAATTTTCCTGCCAAAAACCCACTAAGGAGAAGCACTAACTGAAAAAATTACTCCGCTCCACACCAAACCACAAAAAATAGGAGCTGCAGTGAATGGGTTGAAGAAGCGTGAATATCTTTTGAAAATCAAGTCTATGGCTGCCAAGGAAATATAACATTAAATCTTGTGAAATCTTTTGGTATCTGCGATGATTTTTTTTAAATTTAAGAGCACCAGTTTCACCGTGCTATTCTGCCGGCTTCGTCAGGCTTATTGTTTCTTTGCCGTTGGTGGTTGGACATTTATAGGTTCGAACAACAATGGTCTTCTTTAAAATTTAAAATTTCGGCTGTTAATTTTTTAAAGGCTCAACTTGACCATTTTTTCTTTTCCAAGAGTCTCTTCCACGTCAATGGAAGTTTATACCCATCATCTCTGTTCAGGTTATTAGGTCTTTTTTCTATTTCAATTGCTTCTCTGATGAGCAGTGGAAAATAGCTGCTTTCTTTTGATAGAATTTTCGCGGACTTGATGTCTATGGTATGACCCTCTTCCATGCATGTATGTTCAGCTACGGCAGACTGATACCAGTCCTTCTTAGATATTGCCCTTTCATGTTCTCGAAGTCTACAGCTTATGGCTCTTTTTGTTTGCACCACATACGATTTTCCACAGCTACAAATGATTTCGTATATTCCTTCTGACAGAGACGGAGGCAATGGATCTTTAGCTCGAAGGTAATCATGGAGTTTGGAGACTGTTATATCTCACTAGAATATTATGCCTTTTCATTATTTTGCCAATGCGATCAGTCGTTCCCGCTACGTAAGGCAGCATAATGTATCCCAATGGCTTAGGCGCCTCCTTCTTTTGACGATTTTTCGTTACTACACTTCAAATTAATTTGCTGCTGTTTGCATTTTTCCTCAATGTCTTCCGTATGTCTCTGGTGGTCTATGCTAATCATTGGGTTCAGTGCAGTGGTTTTATTTAGTGGTTTGTATGACATTGTTGATTTGAGAGAAAATGTGAGATTTTTCAGCTTAAAACATGACTTGCACACGAATACGAAATGTAATAGAAAATCGATTGGAAGAATTAGAATTTTCATTTATTCAGCCATCCGATAAAAAAAATTCCAGCCCTCTATCTTGAGTGAAAGTACTTTTGAAAAGCAAAAAATAAAACCACTGCACCGAACCCAATGATTTGCATGGACCACCAGAGGGGCCTTTGGGGGGTCTTAGGGGACCCTGAGGGCTTTTTAATATAGCCTATATTACCCACAGATGTATTTTCTATCTACATGCCAAATTTCCGGTCAATCGGTCCAGTAGTTTTTGCATGATTGAGTAACAAACATCCAAGCATACAAACTTTCACATTTATAATATTAGTAGGATATCATCTTCTGTGGCCTCCAGCTGTTATTTAATAAGAAGAATGATTCAGCTAACTAATGTTCAAACAGCTATAACAATTTACTATGCTTATATTTATAGTAGACTTAAGTATGGCATAAGCCTGGGGTCTCTCTCCTAAGGTTTTATATTTAAAAAATGGGCTGTTAGCATCATTTGCAATGCCAGGAAACAAGCCAGCTGTCATAATTTGTTTAAGTAATTGCGGATCCTTCCTCTGCCTTGTATTTATGTGTTCTGTGCAGTGATGTTAATCAGAAAATATGAAGCTAAGCTGCCCCTTGTTAAGAATCATGACATTCATGACCACCTTACTAGAAGCAGAGATGACTATGCAGTGAGATAACATAACCTCTCTATCTTCAGTGCTGGCCCCATCACTATGAGTAGCAGGATTTACAATAAGTGACCTAAATCTTTGAATTATGAGAAGGCACCAAGAAAGCTCAAAGCTAATTTAAAGCAGTACCTTTTGGGTAAATTTTCTATTATATGGATGAATATTTCAATTCATGAATTGATGTTATTTTTTCTGTAATTTTAGTGTCACTTTTTTCACGTTGAATATTTTTAGTATTGTTTTCCTCTATATTTTGATGGGTCCTATATGTATATGTAAATACATATCCTCTGTGGCCAATAAAAATTATCATTGTTATTATCACACAGGGATATCTTAATCTTTCGTGTGCTTGTGTTTCACTTTTCAATCTATTAGCCCTATTATATATAGCTTATGTGTAGCCTTGATATTCTTTATAAGTCCATCTTTAAATTCTTACTGATGGTCTTGCTTGCTTGAAATTTTTATGACAAACTTAATGCAAGTTATCTCTTTAAGTTCGTTAAAGTAAATAGTTATGTGGGAATTTGAAGTGGTTGGCCGAGAGAAGAGTAAAGAGCTTCTACAAATCATTTTGTGGATTCACAAATTGGTTCGTAGAAGCTCTTGATTGAAGCTCATTGATGACAGCTGATCTACATCTACGTATTACCCTGTGAGCCGCCATATGGGCGTGTGGCGTGTTAGGTCATCAGCTATGTAAAGATGTAAGGATTTGGCTGGTGAAATGGTGACATGTATTATGGAAGTGTATTTAGTGGAGCTCAGTTTTTATTATGGTTGCTTATTGTGTGTGGAAAAAAACTAGTTTTGTACCTATCTGTTTGGCAGTGATACTCCCTTATTTTATCACTTCTGCCAGACCAAGAGATGTAGTGAGGCATTGATATAGGCCGGTAATTTCCTTGTTGTTGATCTGATGATGATCTAACTCATTATTTGTCAGTAATCAAAAGTTTGATGAATAAAATTTGTTAATTATTTAATTTCAATTGTATTTGATTGTAGTTTATTACAATTTAAACTCAAACAAAAAAAACCTAGTGATTCCTTAAGTTCCAATCAGGTAAAAAGTGCCCCTTTTTTATTGGAAAGAAAAGTTTCCTTGAGTTGGATTAAGAATAAGTATTCATCTTACTGTTTTCATCACATACTTTACTTGCCAAAGTCTGGGAAGTTTTCTCTTTTCACCTTAATTATTGGCCCAATTAAGTAGCCTTTCTTATATTTATTATTGTTATAAATTTTTACTAATTTTTGGTTAGATTAATTTAGTATATATATAACTGTGGTCACTTTTTATTGTTGCATGTAGAGATGGGTAAATTACCATAATTATCATTTGAGGTCAATTTCCGTGGTCTATAACGATAATTTTCTAAAATTAATGTGTATATTTGGTAATTTTTAATTTACTGCGATTAATAGCTAATAGAGGATTCAATAAGTAAGCCAATAGCAATAGCAAGGGGTAAACGGTATTTAAACCATTATTATTGCTACATCAGTGCTCTAGATATAAAGAACATTTAAAAATACTTGTTCCTCATGCAATTTGTTGTTCTATGTAAGGCATGGGAAGTTTTCGTTCAAATTATTGAAATGATAGCCCCACAAATATTCAATATGTAAAATTATTCTACGAATGAATTGTTTATGCCTCGATTAATAATTGAGATTGTATGAAATATATATAGACTTGGCTTAAAATGGTATATTTGGAATTAATCGGCATGAAAAATATCTGAGATGAAGGTGACTATTACCGAAAATTGTGGTAATTTTCTGGGGCTGCGGTAAATTATGTATATAAAATATATAGTATTTGCTAAAATTACCATGGTAATTTTCAAAATGGCCCATCTCTAGTTACATATTCTCTGCAAGGTTGAACTACTTTATGGTATAAATAATTTAGATTCATGAGCTGTATTTCTAAACATAGCAAGTTTTCATAATCATGAAGATCATGCTGTTGAAGTAATAAGTTTTGTAATTTTTTCAGGATTTGTGACAAAGGAAAAAATTTTAGTAAATGATGATGTTGATGCTGAGCCAACTGTGGAAACGGTCTACAAATCATACTTAATTGAAATCAAAAGTGGAAATGCATCATCGTCGGTTATTGACCTTGGTTTTGAGAGATCTCACAAAATGGCCTTGCAATTTCTCTATTGGAATAAGGTGCCACACATCATTGCAAAGGAACGTTTTCTATTGCTAATTCATAAAGAGGGTGAGTTGAAAAAATGAAATGTTGATGTTGTTCATTAATTTTTGTGGTATCTCACTAGAATGTTCTCCCAGAGCACTTCACAATTATTGTATTGTGAGGAAAGCATTCAGTGAGGACAAAAGCGACAATGCCTCTTTTTATTATTAATGAAAATCACAATGCTCTTGGCAAGTTAGTTCATGGCCATTTAGTCACCACAGAGGTGAAATGGAAGAGTGTGCCATACTTCAGTTAATAGATAACTCAGAAATTATTTTCAGCAGAGACTAATGTACTCTATAATAATAATAAAAGTAACCTAAATAAACTTTGTATACTCCACTATAGGTTTTATAACCCGACCCAGGTTTCGACACTTCGTGTCATCTTCAAGTGCAAATACGACATCTGTCACTCTATATATACAGGTTCGTGGTAGGGGAGGGGAAGGAATCTGGGAGAGGAGGGGTGAGGGGGTGTGGGAGGCGGTTGTGGGGGGGGGGGGATGCTTGGAGGCGGGAAAGGGTTAGGGGGTGGAGAGGGGAAAAAAATCATAGTTTGTGTTTTGGGGAAGTCAACTACAATTTACACTGTGGAAGGTATGGTTTGGGTATATGGTGAGGAGCCATGATCACATTTACTAAGTAAACAAAGTTCATCGGTTCACTTGAGTTATCTGGGTTTTTAGGGGGGTGGAGAATATGGGAGAGTGGAAGGGGAGCACTTGTTCGTTAGCTGGGGGATGGTTTGTGCTTTGGGAAATGCTGCCACAATGTTCACTGCGGGAGGTCTGGCTTGGGTATATGGTGAGGAGTCACTTCACCTTTGCAAAGTACATAGAATTCTTTTGTTCACTTGCGCTTGAGTCCGGTTTTTCAGGGGGATGGAGAATATGGGAGAGTGGGAGGGGAGCACTTGTTCGTTAGCTAGGAGGAAGTTATTTAACGAATGTTGGACAATTCCTAGCAACTCTAGGGCGTCTAATCTTCTTCCGTCTTTTTCAAACTGGAGGATTTTTGGCGCAAAACTGCTTTGGTGGTTGTTGACTCTGAGATGGTTTGTGAACATGGAATCCTGTTTTGATTTCTCATGGCACTTTTTGTGTTTTTCCTTCATTCCTTCCCCTCCCCTACCACGAACCTGTATATATAGAGTGACAGATGTTGTATTTGCACCTGAAGATGACACGAAGTGTCAAAACCCAGATCATGTTATTAAACCTATAGTGGAGTATACAAAGTTTTATTTAAGTTACTATGAATTACTTCCACAAAGTCAAGCCTGGAACAATTTCCTTTGATAATAATAAAACTTTTTGCTTCGTTGGTTTGGTATTTCATGTAGAACATAATCTGAAGTGTTGATTCAAACATTTACGAGGTAGGTATGTATTGTAATATCACCATCTGGATAGTTTCTACTTTTCATTTTAGAATGTATCCAGTTACATTCTGCCTTAATGTGTAAATATTTGGGACATACGAGCAGTTCGAAAATCAAGTCAAGTTTTTAACACAGGCTCGACTCAACTTGAGTAAATATATGAAGCTTGAGTCAAGTTGATAACGATTTTTGAGTTGTGGAATAATGGTGCACTGTATTTGCATGACTGTTAGGCAGTGTTCCCTTCGGAACTACTGAAGGAAAGTGGATTCGACTTGCATTTCAAAACAAAATCCTAAACTAAAGTGATGCCAGTTTTTTTTACAATCAAAGGGCATATTCAATTGGTGTCCCTATTAAGGTTTTCAGAAAGGAAACATGATTTTTCTTCACAAATTTGCATATTTTCTCCCAGTTAAATAATCCATTTGAAATTATTGGTATTTTGAGATGCAGAGTAGCAAATATTGCTTTACCCTACATGTTTTTCAATAAAAAGTAGATTTATTTTGTTTATATTTAGTGAAGCAATGCAGCCACATAATTCCTCTCTCTGGGTGACAGCTGTTACAAGATTTTTGGTCTACTTGCAAGTGATTGTTTTAAGCTCTTGCTGCACTGATCTCCACTGTCAACCAAACTCATGAAATTTTTAATCTAACTCCTTTGACACTTCTTTGTTTATATCACCTAGACTTCTTTGTAAAAAGGCTGGTGTCTGTTAATCGAGTTCAGGATTTTCACGAAATTTTGCAGACAGGTAGTACTGCTATAGTGAGTCATTGATTAACCCTCCTTTTGGGGTTATGCATTCATTAGTTTAAGTGAAAGAATGAACTTGCATAATTTCACTTTAATTATAAAATTTTGAATTGTGCCATTTGCAATAATAGGTAGTTGTTGTGGGGTAATGTAAATGGCTGAAGATCCAAAGGTCATGAGTTCGATACCTTTGGCCTGTGAATTTTTTTCTTCACCTCTTTATAACTTTCTTACCTCATGACCTTCGTCTGCCTAATGATATGCTCCCATTGAAAGACCCAAGCCAGAGATGCACCAAACTTGAACTGGTCTTTTAAAAACTGTATTTAAGCACACACTGCCTACTGTTTGACGATTCTTGTGATCATGTATTCCACATTTGCCCTTATCTCACAAAGTCTATCATTAGTCCACTTGTCCATAATATCCGCCTTGTCTTTCCGGGTTCTCCTTGATTTAGTATTATTTACCCAAGCAGTGAGGTCCTCATGACTTTTTTTTTCCAGTGGGACACTCAGGAGTGTACATCTGCAAAATCCTCTGCAAGCTACCTATAGTGTGTGTATTATTAACCCTCTTAGTACAGCAGGCTGATATATTGGCTTTGGCATCTGGGGCGAAAAGTGTGGCAGGCCGATATATCGGCTCATAGGCAAAAAATTGTTTAAATTTTGCACACAAATATAATTAAAATTATTTTTTGTGTGATGTGTAAGTCTTTTTTTATTATTACCTAATTCAATGTATACACAATAAGAAAAACCATATATGGATATTTTAAACAATAACTTTATAACATATATTTTCCTAGAGTGATACATTTCATGAAGTTACCCTCCGCATTTCTCGCTAGAACCGCTGAAAGGAGTCAGCTCTAAGAGGGTTAAGCTTAAATTATTATATTAAAAAGGGTTTAAAAAATTGAAAGAAAAAACACAATTCATTATTAGAGTCTTAAATCATTAATGTTTTTCTAGAGTTGAAAATAAGGTCTCAAATATTTTAGTAGTATTGTTCAATAATGATACACGATTGAAAATATTTCATTTGATCCTTTTTTTGATGAAATTTGCAATTGATCCAAATCACAATTTTTTTTCGAAAAATCCCTCAAACCTCTATTTTGGCACAGCCTTTACAATTTTTTTGGTGCATTTTAATCTCAGGGTTTTTGCATTTGAAATGCAAGAAAGAAGTTTTTCGCTTTTTTTATGAAAGGCACAGTCTACTTGTAGTCCGCTTCTCTAGCTTTTGAACCTCTTTTGCATATTCCAATGGAAAGGGGTTAATCTGTCCGATACGTGCCTGTCTGTGAAGTCCAGGATTGGACATTCTCCTTCTCTAGTGGGGCCTTACTATCTCTGAAGCTACCAATTCTATAAAATCAAACCTTTTCCTTTCTTTTTTGTCTTTTGCAGACTGCCAAAGTAAAAAGGAGTTGACAAAGGAAACATCTAATTGTCTGAAAAACACTGCCATTGGCCACCTCCTTGTCCTTTGGCTTGATGAGTAGCTACAACACATTTTATCCAATGCACTTACGCCACCCTTGGTCACATAATAAAATGCTATCATTTCTGGTATCCCTGCCTTAATGTTTTCGCTCTCCCTGTGGTGCATTGATGAAACCAAACATACCAGCCCTATAACTAGAGTCTTGTCAGCCAAGAATCCGTACGGTGAAGAGCCCATTATATCCCCTATGGATGGCCCGAACTCACTAGGTGTTTCCCTTTTATTTTTTCTAATTGTGTCTACGTACGACAGTCCTTTCCCTTTCAACTTTTCTACCAGCTTAATAGATGTGAACCAATTATCCCCTGTAATTTTTCTATGGGACCCCATGATTGGCTTAGAATGAAGGAGACAAGATTGAGTTGACTTCGACGACTTTTGGTCTTCCTCTGACAACTAACCCATCAGTGTCTTTTCCTGCTTATAATCATGCATTATACAGATTAATGTGCTTAGTGTCAGTCAAGCACATCATTTTCAAACTTTACTTGGCTGGCTTGCTGGGGATATACATTTGGAAGTGGCATCGACCCTCAAAGGCAATTAACATTTCATCAATGCAAGCTGTGGTGCCCAGTGAATAGCAGCATTGGGAGTTCTTTTTAGGCAGGGCAATAAGTAATATGTTGGAGCAATGGGGTCAGTTTTGTATCAGGCCATTCTTTCTGCATTATTATCAAAATGGAGACTTGTAAGAGAAGCGGAGGATTTTCTACCCTCTGTTCTTTGGCATTTTCCAAAATTCCCCTCCACACACGTCCAGCGTGTGTCCTTGTGTCAGACAACTGCTAGGAAGGAGAGCAGTGAGCACGAACAAGTGTTGGCATCACATGGGCACAGGCAATAAACAGGGGCCAGCAGGAGTCACCCAGGTTTTACTACCACTGGCAAAAGTCTGAATTGAAGGGTTTTCCAAGTTATTGTGGTATAAAACTAGCCGACAATGATAGTCAAATAATATGTTTCTCATGAACCTGGACTTAACTGCACTTGCAGTGTGACATTATACTCCCAATTTTTCCCTGACCCTTTTCCATTCCTTCCAGCTCTAAAATTCGTTGTTTTGATGCATGTATCAGAAATCACAAAGGCTAAATGAAAGATCAATTATCCAAAGTAAGGCCCAAATAAATAGTACAAGCAAGGCATTGGCATTCACTATTTTGGGATTGAAAGTCATCCTCCAAACATACATGATCTCAGTATTGCTTACAAAGAGTGCAGGCATAAGGACACAAAAAATAGGCAATAAACCACAGTTTTATTATAATTGTTACCAAAATCTGTCACATGTTTCACATTTATAGGGCTAGGTGTGTGAAATTTCCAAAAAAAGCAGGATCGCTCATTAAACTTAAATACCATTATAAATACCATCGCTCAACAGACCGTTTATTTTACAGAATACAGGATAAATTTATAAAATTTGGAGGATATTAAGTTCTCATTAGACAAAAAAATTAAGGGAACAAGAACTACAGACGTTTTGAAAATAACTGTTTAAAAATATTCATAATTTTGCAGTGGTCTATCCGACGGCACGCCACCTGTTATGGGTTAAGTGTCCAGATCCACTACACAAGAATTAACTTTTTATCCTGGGGCATAGGCAACTGTCCACACATGACCCACTTATGGATGTGAAGCATCTGAAAACTTATTATATTGAGTCCTACATGGCACACTTTCTCTTTTTAATTGTTGCAGTTCCATTAGATCTTAGGATCGTGTAAATATGGGAATCGATTACAGCACTATTAATCATTTATCAATTCAGTCGGTGAATATAAGAAATCACGTATTAAGGGAAAAGATCATTTCATTTTAACTCATGACCCTCATAATAGCTCCTAACAATCCTAACCATGCTCATGTTAGGGGTAGGTGTTAACCTGTTACATTGTCAGAAATCAAGCTCTTTAGTTAATGGAAATGAATATTATATTGCCTCTTTAAAGTGTGTATTAAGTTTTTATTTATTTTATCTGTGTTTCAGCAATTTATTTATATCAAGTCAATCTGAAAGGAGCATACTCTCAAGAATGGGTGAGTTACTAACATAATTTTGATTCGTAATGTTTTTAATTTGTAAGTTCACTCTGCATGCTCCTTTTTTCTAGTGTAATGATTTCTTCTTCGATTCATTAAAATGCATAACTTCCATCTTATTTCTTTCATTCTTGCTATAATAGACTGCTAAATTTCTAATCCCTATAATCCTATTAATGTCTTTCTGTTATATGATTAATTATTTAATAAATACGCAATAAGGTTAAAAATTGTAGGGTTACTTTTTTGTTGTGTGTATGTAGTTCCAAGCCTTCCTATTGCAACCATCATTGCTTCTTCAAATTCTGTCATATTAAATTGAACATTGTATTTGGGGGAGTCTCATTATTAATTTCTTTAATTTGTATTCTCCAATGCAGTGACTGTAATTTTGCTTAGAGCAGCATAAGTACTTAAGGGTGTTTATTCTGATGATTTATTCAAGTAAATGCATATGAGGAGATTTGTGCTAATTTAATTAATGCTGAAGTAGTTCTTTGCACCCTTTACTAAATGTTACTTGAGCGGTTATGTTATATCTATACTCTCTGCCTCAAATTCATTGATCGTTTGTTCTTCTCATGTTCACCTTCTCATTCATCAAAATGTCTTGGGTTGATTAGTGGTTTTACCTTTATATTACAACTCTAGCGTTGACAGAAGGAACAAAGTTAAAGATAGACTCTGTTGAATAGATTCAAACCAAATTTCCCTCTTCCTGCCGATGATCAATGACTACAACACAATCATTGATTTACTCTAATCCATCGAGACACTTCTCTCTTTTTGTCCTCTCCTTCTTTAAATTCCTTTGGCATCCCTTGTTTATGGTTGGTGCCCTAATACCTTCTATGGTAGGTCCTTGAGTGGCTTTCATTGTGGTATATAGATGAAAACCCACTCTAAATCATTACTAAAACAATCAGTAAATGTGCAGTTTAGGTTAAGATGTTTAGGTTTTATATGGCACCCTAAATTTATTGCCAAAATATTCAGAAAATGTACAGAGTAATGTTAAGGTGGTGGTTTTGTAGTGCATCCCAGCCATCTTCTTTCATTTCAGAGTATAGAAGGAACTCCAGTGGCAGAATCTATTCACCGTGTCTTTGTTTGGTCCCAGTGGGATGCTCCAAATCAATGTCTATTTTACATCCATCATAGAAAAACAGTTACCAGTGTGGAAGGTGATGAAGAAGACTCATCATCTACATATTCTACCAATTTTCATAAAGATGGTGAGCCAGAGGAGACACCTGTTTCTCCCACTCTCTCATGCCTTCAGTTCCATGATGACCTTCCTCATGAAACAGTGGTAAGTCCCCCATGTATTTTCAGTAGTGTTTACTAAGTGTCCTTGATGATCTGGAGGCAAGAGTGTATGCGTTTCAGAAATGTATGAGGGTGAGGAATTCTACTGTTACTTAGTCTTGAAATATAAACTTAGCTCCTGAAAGAGACAAAACTGCTGTGCTTTGTTTCCTGACTGTCCAATTTACTGTACCTCTAAAATTATTTTCTGGAGTGATTAGTTAAGTTTGGATTTGTTTTCCCAGTGATTTAAGTTGTTGGAGTTGGAGTTTTCCTTTAACTCTTTTGTGCCAGAGCCTTGTGGAGAGAAAAGTCTGTACAAGCCTCATTAAAATTTCCTCTACTCCCCAATGTAAAGCTATCTCTCAGCAACATAAGGCAGTGATATTCTCTCCTTCTGTCTTGGTTCTCAACTCAAATGGACCCTGAGTCCTATCCTCAGCTGCTGGCATGGACCCTCTGAAGGATTATTGGCCTTTTTGGCAGCATGAGTACACAGTCAATTTACTGAAATTGCCATTTTTTATAGACAAAAATTTGTGGTGTTAATAAAATTCATGAGCTTTAAATTGAATTCCCTACGTTTTTCTGAGCATGTGAATATTTTAAACGAAATTCTAATGTTTATACTGATGGATTAAGTGTATTAATCATGTGATACCATCAAGTTCGAATTTTCTCCTGCTAAAATTCGAATCGAATTCGAATAAGTTCAAATTTTCTCCTTCTAAAATTCCAAAAACATATACCCCATTATCTTTCATCCAGGCTTTCAACCAGCAGTGTATATGTTAATGCATATGATTTATGAACTACATATTACTCTGTCTCGAGTCCTATGCTAGTTCCCTGTTTGTATTAGCACTAGAATTTTGTTGGAAATTTGCTTACACTGAGCAAAAAAAGAAAAATTCAAGCCATGTTAAAATTTTACATCTTTAGAGTATGCAACAAATATTTGTTCAGGGAAAATACTACAGATGGCAGTAGACCACAAGGAGAGGGTAGGTAATAAGACAAATGATCGAGCTGAGTAGCCAAGGAGAGAGCCTACTCTTGTTACCTGGGGTCACAAGGAGTGACAATATACCCTGGTTTTTTGTTTAGTGGTGATCATTTCCCTTCACCCTGCATTGGCTGTAGCTGCCATTTGTTCTTTTGCATAGAATATCCTTAACACATATGGTTGACATTCGTCCTTTTTTGTGGAAAATCCTCTTTGTCCATGAGTGGCATTCAGCACGAAAGGGTTTACAACTGGCCACAACCTTTGGTTATTTTGATCAATATGCCTTACCTCCCTCCTCAGCTCTCCCTAATCAGTAATGTCTTTCAGCCCTCTGAATTTCCCTTACAGTCTTACTTAGCTGTAGAAATGCAATCCTCCACTCTTAGTTGCTCTCCTTCCTACTGAAAGTGACTAGAACATAGTGGTCGTAAGATTCATCTGCATTACAAAGAGAAGAAAGTGTCATAGCAAAAGTCAAGAAGAAAGATGTTCATACTGAAAACATACCTGGGAAAGTTGGTACTCTGCTTTTGAGGAAAGATTGCCTGGAAGAAGAGACCAGCTCTGTTGAATTGCAAAGAAGTCAATTTTATAAGTTGTGTAAGAGTGCGAAAGAACTAAGTTGAGATATCTAGGGATCATGGTGGAAATCAGAGATGTTAATGGAGATAGAAAAAATGCAAGAAATGAAAATGAGGCATCCAAGAACAAGAAGCTCTTGAACCCAGTATGTAGGAGAAGAATCCTAAATGATGAAAAGAGAGAACATATGAAGCTTCTTTCCTGAAATTAGTGATGGCTTGAGTATGGGAAATACTGTCAATGAGACAGTCTACAGCCTTTTAAGGTGCTACTGTGGGAAGAAAAACAGAATGGAATCTTATCAAAGATGCCAATGTTAAGGTGCTTTTAGAGGAGGAATATATTGGGAACAAATGGAAGAAACTCATTGAAAAGCTGCATGCAGAGCCAAACGCAGTGATGGATTTACTTGATGATAGGGAAGTTGGAGAAAATTGTCCGGGGCCTTGGCACATGTTCTTTAGAGTGAATTCCACTGATAGTAAAAAAAATTAAGAGAAAAAGGCCTTTGAATGTCCATCTTATACTAGCTTAGACATGAAAAAGACATTCATGATGGGACATTTGTTTTTAACAATTAACTTTTAAAGAAGAAAGAAGATAAAGAGTCCTAAATTTTCTAGAAAGATCACTCTTACTCTCTCTTCTGTTGTGTACCATCCTTCTTCTATCACTTTTCTGTCAATGAGTCTACATATTCTTCAGCCACAGTTATTGAACCCCACATTTCATTTGTATTATTGGCTCTCAAGGCCTTGTTGACTTAAGTGCCTTACAAAGTAACTGATTTACTCTGTGTTTTGAGTAAAAATGATCTGTAAATCAGGAATATTAACAAAATGGCAATTTCAATGAAACTATGAATTGCCTGTGACATTTTTTATAGCCGACTTGAGATGAATGTCTGAATGTATTAAGTCAGGCCACGGTAGAGTGCATCAGTGATTCCAGATGATTCTCTGGATATCTCATTGCAAAGTCATATGGAGGATGATTATAATTTTAATTTGATTAAGATTTAGATGAGCCATTACATTTTGTCCTTATCATTACTGTTCAACTTGTTGCATTGATGTGATTCGCCATCTTGCCACAGCTGGAATCCTTGTTGGGTAACAAGCTCTAACAATTAGTTTCTCTTTGGGGAAGTCATCATACTTTTACAAGTTGGTAAAAAGAGGTCTCTGTATGACTGATGAAAGTGTTAATGTGAGTCATCATAGGTGTGTCCCTGACTATGCCAGAAATGTGTTATCTCGTGAGAGCTGATTGACAGTAGCATTAATGATTGCAACATTTTATCTAATCGGGCAAACAGCTCATTATTATATCAGCCATGAAACATGTTATATTTTTTTATGATAAAAATGCTGTCGGTGCATGAATTAGGTGTAGAATGCTGAGTGAATTACAAATTATGGATGTAAAAGGTCGTCTAGGAGGAATAATTTAAAAGTGCGTACATTTTAAATTTTTGGCATACTGACTGTAAAGTGAATCCATCATAAAGTGAACCTATCATAAAGCGGGGGTCTACTGTTGTTACAGTAATTGTGGTAGAATATGTAAAGTGGCTAGGAGACCCCTCCGCCTCCTCACCCCTTGTTGCCGAAATATTGTTCATAAGCCTGCCAAAATTCATTGAGATGGGAGTCATCTTCTCTAGGGTAGCTTTTCATTTTAGAGAGAAATTATGATATCTCTCTTGGTGTTAGCAGGGGTCCTCATATGAGTGCCTACCCAAATGTGCCATTTTGCTTCACATCTTCAATATTTATGATAATCTTGGCATGCTTTCATTTCAGCTCAACATTCCTCTTAATTTGCCGAGTACACCTGGTGGTTGTAATGATGCCACACCATGTGGGATATATGAAGATGATGATCCTATACCTTTGCGAATTCATGATTGCTCGCTTGACTTAGTTGTTCTATCACATCCGTCCGGTCTCATCTGCATTTGTCACCACTACCTCTATCAGGTGAGAAATAGTATAGTGTTTTAAGCATATTGGTGTAATAATTTTCTGAAATGTAATGTACATACCCCAAGAGCCCTCTGAATCTGCCTGAACACCTCCCTAGTCATCATGACATTTTCTGTGTGATGTTTAATAGTACTTATTGTGGTCTTATTATTTGAGACCCTTTGTACAAAAACAGTCTTTTGGGGAGCTATTAGTGCCTATTCTTTCCTAAGCATGTTTCATCATCTGTTGATGGATTTGCTTGACTCTTTGTTGGTTGTTCTATTTTTAAAGTAATATCATATATACGAGTGTATTGTTATATACTTAATATTCCTGAATGTGCTGAATTTATTTCTACTTGCCTATTCTGTCTGTGTGTGTCTATTCTATATTATAGAGGTGTCTAAGCATTGGAACTATGATTGATGATCTTTCAAACTTGTACCATAGAAATAATAATGACTTGGCTGTTAACAATGTAAATGGCTACTCATTTCATTGAATCATGAATATATATTATGGATTGGGATCTCGATGCCAAAAACTGTTGTCTAGAATTCTGTAAACAAATAACTTTTTGGAAAGTGGTGCCGCCTAGTCATGAAAGACAGAAGTTCAAATGTTAATACAGTTGACAGATTGTAAATATACTCGTCTTATCGGTTTTGCCATGAATATACATTGGTTTTTACTTACAAGTAATCATAATGTAGTGGATAAAAAAATGTAATCACACAGGACGTAATTATACACTTTTTTAATATCGTCTGGTCTACAGATATGTTTAATTCCTCTCCAAATTTAATTACACAAATGCACAATTAACTTCTTAGCACTTCATGAATATTGCTATACGGAAATTTAATAACAATGCGAGGTGACTTCATGAGTATTCCCAATGGCCATGATTGCAGTGTAGGTAAAAAGGAATGCACTTACAGCCGCTTTAAACAGATTCTTATTTTTCAATCTAAGTATCCTATTTTGGGTCCTCATAGACGCATACCCTGTTTTGCGGCCTGGTATGAAGCAAGTTCTGTTTAAACAAGGCATTATAAGTTCTTTATTTAAGCCGAATGGGCTTAATGCATTCCAATTATAATTGGATTCTGGCAAACAACGTAGCCGGCACACGATGAACGTTTCATTAACCTCCTACTGATTTCCTGTAATAGATATTTCCTCTCTAGCATTTACAAAGTAACTTTTAGATCACAAAAGAGGCAAGATATTATTCAAAGCATCTTGTAAT